>JALQBC010000024.1:0-621754 GCA_023375675.1 Cytospora piceicola
CCCGCCGCCCCCCCCCCCCCCCCCCCCCCCCCCCCCCGCCCCCCCCCCCCCCCCCCCCCCCCCCCCCCCCCCCCCCCCCCCCCCCCCCCCCCCCCCCCACGCCCGTAGTGTGGTCTAGGAGCAGGGAGAGCTGTCGATGTGGATACTGGATGCGATGGTTGAGCCGATATGTTGGTCGAAAGATGTGGGAGGGCAAGGATGGGATCTTGCTAGGTGTAGGAAGCTAAGGCAGGTAAGTTAGGATATGCAGAAAGAGCCTCAGGTGGACAACCACAGGGCAGCAATTATAGAAGAGCAAACAAGCTCCTCTCGGGCTTGGCTGGGCTGGCCTTGAAGGCTAGCTAAGGTGAGAGGTAGGGTTGGTGAAGGTGTGGGTGCGTCCCTATTTCACGCGACACTGTCCTGTTATGGTCAGGACAGGAAGGAGAGCAGCGACGTGGGCAGGATACGGTCAAGACGGACGAGAGGTAGAGCTGATAGCGACGTGGAGGAAATGTTGCACCCACAAATAGATAAAGTTCAGAGGACTGCAGATTGAGGGAGACCTACCTTGGAAAGCAATCAGAATGGACGTCGTGGTGTTGATGCGGGGTATCTGGGAAGGAATTGTGGTTGAGAAAGACGATGTCACAGCTGGCTTTGATGCAGACGGCGGCGGGTTGGGTCTTACTTTGGAGGTGAAAGCGGTGCTTGCTGGTTGCTGGTGGCTAGTTGCTGGCTGCCGCTTAGTTGCTAGTTGCTGGTGACTTAACTGCGGTAAGGTAAGCTTGAAATGGGGTTTGGTGATGTCCGACGTGGGCCCTTTTTTTTTTGGCTGGGTTTTCAGTGGCCACTGGGGCAAGTGCCCCTCACTAAGTCGCAGCCAAACCCCTGGTACACCTGGGCACATTATAGGTGCACCCTTAACTGCCGTACCCGGCCACCTGGACAAGAAATGCGAACACTTTTCCATCTAACCTCTTTTATTTTCACACTTCACCCTTCAATATGCCTACCCACCTTCCTAGGTACCTAGATGGTAGGTGGTGTACTAAGTACGTACCTAGCTACAGCATCAGCATTCCCTCACCACCCCGGCCTGTCTGACGTGCTTTCGACGTACTGCATCACTTGCTGGCCCCCAATCTTCTCAGATGACAAGATATCCAGATTGCCGGGTCTTAATGCAGCATCCCGGAAATGGCACTCCCGAGCATACCCAGGAGTAATTCCCAACTACCTACTTAGTAGTAAGGACCGAGGTTGGACAGCCAGAGTACCTAGAAATGCTGGTAGTTGTTCTATATGTCTCCTGACTTTCACAAGCCAGAGCATGATACCTAGGTATCTACATACATAACATACTTCTCACTATAAAGGAAGACCCATGGGGACGGAATCTCTGCTTCATCTGCCACAATGGGCGGGTTTGACATATATCTTATCATCCAACATATTTTCATTCCATGGTACCTATCGGTCTCCCATTGATATCTGGGCTTATATTTTCTGAATCATTGTGGTTGCTACATCACAACGAACCGAGGAACTGGAGCAATACCAATCCATCGGTGCATACAGCCACTGTACCAATAAACCTCGATGCCAGGATATCATGGAGTCTGAGCTCGGCAACAAGAGAACTGTACCCGGTGGTTCTGCTACAAAGCAGGACAAGGGAAAGGACAAAGGCAAAGTCACAGCACAAGATGAAAGGCAGCCACATGCCGGAGACTCAATCGTGTCCCGGATTGGCAAATCCGCATCTGGACTTTCAAGGAGTATTGCCCATGGCACACCAACAGCCACTGATCTGGCAGATGTTGTTCCGTCCGAGAAGTCAGAAACACCACCCAGGGGCAAACTTGTTGCCCCGGGTGAAAGCTCTTCAGCAGTTCTCCTGCCTAACACTCCTGGGAAGAGTGTCTTCCGATCTGGACATACACACGCTTACACTGCTGCCGAGGAATCTGCCTTTTCTGAGTTCTTGGACAATACCCCAGCGCTTGTTCCGACAGAACCGGTTGGACTCGAGCATACATGGCACCAAGCTACGCGTGGCAGTTCACGTCCCAGTGTCTACGGGCATTCGAAAGTCCCAGATGTCTCCTCGGTAGCCGAGCAACAGGGGCGGGATGGCAGTGAAGTAGTCCGTCTGTTGTCGCAGACAGATGAAGAGATGCCAAGTAACGAATGTCATATTGTGGTTTCCGAAACAGAGCTAAAGAGTCTACGCCAGGCCCTGTTCGAAGACGGGCTACCTGATCAGCTGTCAGCTACTGATTGGAACAACGCTCTAAATTTTGTCCCGGATTTCCTCCGCAGAGATAGTGAGGACGGCGAGGTAAAGGAGTTTTCTGTGAATAGCTACACGAATCTGGGAGTCACTGAGCTGGCCGAAGCTGGTAGTCTATGGCTTGAGCATTGGAACAGAGTGCTCACAAGCTACACGGATGAGGTTTGGGGAGACTTGGGGGACCTTGTCAAAACGGCCCGAACAGAGGTCGACGAGCTGAAAGAAGGGAACAACGTGGTTCCAACAGATGTACCAGCTGTCCGACAACTTCGATCCATCCTCACACGAGTGCGAGCCCGATTATAGGTCGAATGGAAGCGGATTGGGGCCTCGTCGGGCCGCAGAAATCAGCAGATCCGGAGCCTGAAAGGTCACCAGACGCACACGGCATTGATATGGGATGTTTGGCCATCCTCATATCCCATTGCCAAACAGCAAAACTCACCCGTGGGTATTGTTTCTGTCTGGGGATATTTTATAAATCCCGTGGTCCAGCTAGCAGCGTCACCGGGATCGTTTCAGGGTTGTCCGTTGTGAAACCCCCGCCAAAACCCCACGTTGAAACGGAAGTGATTGCGGGGTTTGACGGGCGGTTGGAATCGGAGCTCTGTGGGTTGCTGTGCCGACTGATGACATCATATGAACACAGCAGCAGAATCTCACTGCTACTGCTGTTCACAAACTGACGAACAAGAAGCTCTTGCCAGCTCACGAGAGCTCCGCTCTGCCTGTGAAGCCATACAGAGCTGCAGGGGCTTATGCTCTGCAGTCAGTCAATTTGACTGCATTGTTTGGGCGGTTATGCATTGACAGCCCTAAATTAATGCGTTGACGAGTGCTGTCAATCAAGGCTTTGGCTGCAGAGGGCATCGCTACCTAGCACGACCTGGGCTGGGCACTCACCAGCCACCTTCATTCGATGTTGACCAGCCAGCTTACTTTCGTGACTTGATATCGAATTTTCTGCGGACCTTCCACGACACTTTTCGAAACAATTCGACGATCACCAATCACCTCAGCATCCATTGATCTCACTCGGGCCTTCCAGCGAGTCTTGTCTTGACTAGACAACTTGCTGTAGCTCGGCCAACAATTACTCAGAGACATACTTAGTACTGACAGGATCGGCTCCCGACGCACAGGCGAGCAGCCAGTCAAGTCAACGATGGGTCGCAAACACTTTTCCCCGATTCCCATCCTCACCCTCGCCTTCGCCCTCACCCTCCTCATCACACACCTCCCCTCAGCCCTCGCCAACCCGCAACCATTCCTGCCAGCCGAGACGGCCACTCCCACCCTCGGCCGCCTCCGGGCCGCGGCCCCGGCCCGCGCGCTCCTCGCCCGCGAGACCAGCGGCTGCATAGCGGGCACCTTCAGCTGCGCGAGCGAGGGCGCCTCCTTCAGCGGGGTGTGCTGCGCGTCGGGCCAGACGTGCGCGCTCGACTCGGACAGCTCGCCGGCCTGCTGCCCCTCGGGGGCCGTCTGCACCGGCGCCGCGCCGTCCAGCTACCGCGCCCCGTCGGCCACCGCCGTCAGCTACGTCGCCAACGGCTACTTCAGCTTCCCCTACATCGCGACGTCGTACCCCGACGCCGCGGCCTGCTCCAGCGCCGCGTCGCAGTGCGGCGCCAACTACGCCGCCTGCACGGCGAACCTCGAGGGCGCCGGCGGCGGCGCCGCCGTCACCATCGTCGTGCCTGCTGGCAACGGGGGCACGAGCACCATCGGCGCCGGCGTCGGGACGACCGTGCCCACGGCGAGCGCCACGAGTATCTGCCACAGCCTGAGCAGCGTCGCGTGCCACTCGATTGAGAACTCGTACTGTACGGCTGGGTCGACGGCTGGATTCACAGTGGGGAGTTCGAATGCGGCGCCGACGCACATGCCGTGCATGGGTGTTGTGGCCGGCGTTGCTGTCGGTGTTGGGCTGGGTATGATGGGAATATGATGATGCTTTTATGACGAATGACGATAATGAGCTTCGAATGCTACCGAGACACGGTACGGATGGACATATTTGGAGGTATGGACAAACGGTTCACGATTGACGAGCCAGGTATGACCCTTGGACATTTCTTGCGACCTCCTGTGACCATGGGATGCGGCCTTGTGTCGGGGGGGATTGGACATAGGCGGCAGATGTTCTGGCCCGGATCCCGAGTATGGTGGACATAAAACACAAGCTTTCTCAGTACAAATTGATGAACTGTATTGCATGGCCTAGATAGCCGGTAATTGATATCATGAAATAACTCTGAATAATTTGACTTTAAGGGTATTGGAACGAAACCGGACGCCTCTCCCAACGCCCTGCCATAAAGATGCCAGCTCGCTCCAAAATCACCAGTGCAACAACACATCCCTCCTGGTCCATCTGCACGATCCCCTTCGTACCGGACTGTGAGTGATCGTTTCGATCTACTCTGGCGAGGCCCTCTATCTGGAGGCCGTCTTGTCTCTCCATCAGGTTCGGCCACACCTAATCGCTGTCCCGTCCTTTGTCTTCTTCGACTTTATTCTCGTTGTTCCCCTTCTTGCCGAGCCCCTGCTTGATCGTCCTCCAGCTCGACATCTGAATCTGGTGCACCTTCTCGTCCAGCACGTCAGAAACGATCATGAGGGCACGGCTGAAGAAGAACAAGCTCAGGAACGACAAGGTGGCGATCACGGCAAATGTCACCCAGTATGTTGTGCCGGTGTAGCCGTTGGTCTAATGGAAGTTGAATAAGTCAGTCAAAATCCCTCATGGCTCTTGAAGATACTATTCGAGTAGACGAAACAATCCTCCGTCCAAGATTTCGGGTCAGAAACAGGAAGTTTTGGCTTACCAGGTCTGGGATCTGCACGGAGAAGTAGGACGTCATGAAGCTGATGGGCAGGAAGAAGACGGACAGCTTGGCAAGCAGCGAGGCGGAGCGGTTCAGCTTGGCCGTGGCCTGGGAGTCCTTTTGCGCCAGGAGGTTGAAGTATGTGTCGGACAGCGACGACTTCTCCACCAGGTACTCGTCGATCGTGTCCAGCATCAGCAGCCGGAGGCGGTCGTTCAGGCGCCCGAAGCGGTCTACCGCCTTCTGCGAGAGCCTGACGGCCCGGGACGACGTCGCGAGCAGGTTGGGGTTGGAGCCCGCCATGTTCTCCTCCCGGTCGTTGACGTCCACCGGCAGATCCATGATGCCTTTGATGAGCTTCTCGTAGCTCTCGAAGAGGTGCTTCAGTTGACGCAGGTCCCTGCTCCGCGCGTATAGCGTTTTGATGATGCTTGAGGTGTCCTTGTCCTTGTTTCTACGATCCTGTAGCATTTGTGAGTGGACATTCAGGAGTATGGGTTTCAGAGAGGACTCACGGTTATGTGGAGTACTTCATCGGTCTGTCAAAGGAGCCGTCAGTAGTCCGTAGGCAATACAAAGCTGTGGGATCCCAAAGATTATTCTTACCATTTTGCTCAAGGTGATACTGGAACTCGACAGAAACGAGGTCGGTGCTGTATAGTCCTCGAACAGGTAGTAGAACAGGTTCGCCGATGCCTCTACTGCTTGGGAGGACTCCATCGCGGTCGTTCTAGCTCGTGAGGCTGGATGGCGGCTGGTTGTCCTTGCCAAGTCTGACCGGACGCCCTTTTGGGACGCGACTCTGAATCTATACTGGTCTATCCCAATCTTTGAAAGCTGTGAGAGCAAGTCGCGCGTGTTCTTGCGCATATTTTTTAGTTCTTCAGTTCTCCTTGCCGGTTGGGTATCGTCGCCTTTCGAACTATCGTAATTGGGAGCCTCGTGGATGGAGATCACAGTGCCTAAAGAGAGTAATTATGAGTAAGTATTCCATTGGCATTCGCGTAAACCAGCTCCTGAACTGTACTCACAATCACTAGTGAGAATATACCAAGCCCAATGCTTTGGTGGTACTAACTCGGCAGACCCTTCATACATTTGCTCGGTGCCCTCAGATGGCCGCTCGTGCAGCCAGTTTGCCCCAATGCATATGACTATATATCGCGTTAGTCTGGCTCTTGGCAAAAGAAGCGCGACCGACTCACAATCCTTCCCATGGTCGATGGTCGTATAGTTGTACGTCTTCTGTAGTAGTCCGTACATTTTCAGGTCCTCAGGGTCGAATGGCTCGGCGAATGGGTCAACGCCTTGTGATGTGGTAGGCCTCTCTGCCTGTCCATTGGTAGGACCTTTCTCCAGGTCCTGTCCCCTGTGGAAAGTGCGCCTCAGCTTCGGCCTCAGGTGGTCCTCTGGCTTTGCAGGACTCGGCGAAGAGTTCAGGGCGATTTCCCTTCGCGCCTTGTCCCAGGCCAGGATCGAGCCCGCCAGCCTCGATGAGAATTTGTACCGCTTGGCAACCGCCTTGACTACATCCTGGTTATGCGCAGCTGACCAGATGTTGCTAATGACTGCGGGTTAGATGAGATTATATAGATATTCCATGAGAAGGCAGTGACAAGCTCACATCCAAGTTACTGGTAGGTCCTCATGTTCTCTATGTGCCAATTCAAGGTCGATGAGCGTGGCGACATCTTGTGCCTTGAGATCCGTCGCGATTCTAGCCTGTTCGGCTCCAAAGCGAATAGCGAAGTTGGTGGACTTGCTATGTATGGTGTCCACCAAGTATTTCTTGTAGACTTCCGGATCATCAAAGTTTTGAAACTGTTGGTTTAATTCCTGATGGACCTCGTTGATAGGAACAGGGTAAGGACCGTAAGGCGTTGCCGGGGTCGCCGGGGTTGTTAGGCCGTCCATAGTCGATGAGATCCCGAAGAGTGACAACAGAGTGAAATTGCAGAGAGGATTCTTGCAATCAAGGTTCACTCAAGACGAATGGACGATGCAAGTAGAAGAAGGAATCCTAGATACATACTTAAGTAAATGATCTCGCAGCTCTTCACAGGCGCGCTGATATTGCGCCTCGCAGCTGCAGCGGCCCTCCGAGCATGGCCTTTTTCCATTCTTTCCTTCACCGGGTCGCGGCCAGGCTGCCCAGTGCGGGTGACACGCTGACCGGCATCATGACCAGGGGGAGCTGCACGAGGATCGCGCAGCTGGGAGGTGTCACAGCGGAACCGCCCAGGACTGCCAGGTTGCCAAGGCATGTAGGCTGGGGAGGGGTCTTTGACGCCCTGGTGGGTACAGAGCAAACACCAGTTGACAGTCTTGGAATCTGTGGACCTGGATCCCGACTCCCGTCACATTTCACCTACATGATGCCTTTTGCAGGCCAGTGGCAGAGCAGTCACCTGGGTTTGTATGCAACCATAATGTCAAGGCGGCCAGCTAAGCCTAGACACGGATTACCCAAATAAGAGATCAATACCTAGGTACTTCCAGGGCTGTGCTAAGCCATCAGCAGGGAACGACAAGGTCGTAACTGCGTTTGTCAGTACTGCCTGACTGCCTGAGGTCTCGAGGTCTCGAGGTCTATAATCCTGTGAGCCTGCGGGTGATCCCAGGATTCCAGCCGCCCATTTGGGGCCCATGGGTACCTACCTAGGTAGGTATCTACAGAGGGTAGTGCCCCTCTAAGTTTAGAAGCGCCACCAACCGCGGGCCGTGGCTTACAACTCCCCGAACCCGAAATCCACCACTGTGGATGCTCACACTTGCGATGCAGCGGGCGGCCCAGAGACGAGGCTCGCTTCGCTCCTGCTCTACCTACTTAAGGACCCAGGGTAGTCACAGACATACCTCGAACAAGAAGGATACGATGTGTTTAGGTTCTCAACGAAGCTTCCCATCAATAGACACATTTCGAGTCGGCGGGCTACCATTTCCATCTCTGCAGCACTCAGCTCGACTCTCTTCCGGGAAGAGGCAACCTCGAGGATTGGAGGCCGACCAACATTGGAAGTTGCTGCACCGATTGGGGGCTGGAGACGCATACGGGTGGATACAGCGGCGGCTGCCGATTGTTGCTCCTCTGCAAGCGGTCTTGTTGCTTTCTTCTGAGAGGTATTTGACGAAGAATCGTTTATACACTACACTCCTATGTAAGTAAGTACCTAGGTACTCTGGTACTGTGTGCAGCTTCTTGCAGCTTTTTTAATGGGGCGCAGATCAGACGAAAAGAACCCCTAACCCAACATCGTTCATGCAGCCACCCGGCATCCCGACGTCAGATTCAATTATGCTCAAAGACGGGAAATCTTTGCAGCGGCCGCGGATAGAAAGGACTCCAAGTGATTGTTTGCTTTGCGAGACGACATATCGACATTTCGGCATGCACAATAATTCGAGACGCCGCAAGGTTTCCTAGCGTTTGTACGGATTCGCAAATGGTCGCATCATCAGCCCCGAATAGGGCGGGTACTGGTTATGTCACACAGAGAGCTACGACATCGGGGAGTACAGATGACGATGACTTGAGATCTCATTGAGTACCTGTTGTCTTTTCGAATTTTCACTAGCCCGATACATTATCATTTGCCTCGCAAGCCACCATCGATCGCCCTTTGAACGATGCCAAAATTCCCCTTGGGTATTAATCATCGAGATGAAGATATGAACCGTGAGTATTTCCCTGGCATCCCTGTTATGTACTGCGATGCCGTGTTACAAGTAAAGAAAGGGCAGACGCTCCACCATTCGAGTGACATGACCTAGTTGAAGACCATGAGGGCGATAAGGCCACCCATAACCAGGGCGAGAGGAGAACCGAGCTTCTTGCTGTCGTTGGTGTTGACAGGGGTGCTGGTAGAGACGGTCTGGGAGTCTGTGGAGACAGCGCTCGAAGACTTGCTGCTGGCGCTGGCGCTGGAGGTGGCCTTGGTCGAGGTTGAAGCAGACGTGGTGGCACTCTTAGAGCTGTCGCTCGTCGTGGCCGTGCTGCTTTCGAGGCTAGAGGAGCTGTCGGTAGAGGTACTTGATGAACCAGATGTGGTCGGGCTGGCGGTCGAGCTGGCGGACGAGCCGGCGGACGAGCTAGCTGCCGAGCTGGCGGACGAGCTGGCGGCCGAGGAGAGCGTGCTGGACCCCGAGGTAGATGACGCCAAGGTGGTGCCTGCACTGGCGCTGGCACTACCCTCATACTGGAACTGCGGGCTGTAGTTGGGGGTGCCGGAGTTGTCATCAATCTCGAAGGCGTACGTGTCGCTGGTCAGAGATGAATCGGGAGTCCAGGTGTAGGAGTTGTCGGTCAGGCCAGTGGCAAGGACCTTAACATTCTTCAGGTCGGTGGAGGCGCCGTCCTTCAGGGTGATGGTGACAGGGCCATCGGCGTCCGACCAGGTCAGCGTGAAGCTCTTGCCGGCGGTGACAGCGACTGTGAGTTTCGGTGTCAGTGGTTTTCTTCTCTAATAATATGTCGAGAAATGACGCAGATATCCCCAGTCGCCTCATAAACTCAGTGAAGCTCATAAGCCCAGTGACTCCAGAGCTACCAAACAGACACCTCCACACTCGGAACACCCATACTTAATCGCCCACACCGCAAGTAGTACGGGCAGCGTATTCCTCACAAGATCTAATCAAAAGATATGTTTCTTGCGGAATAATTGCTTGCTGGCGCCTTACCACTTGCAATTGGCTATATAGAGATGTCCAGTGCGTACATTCGCTCGAGGTAGGTCGTGATGAAATTTGAAGTCTAAAAGCAGATCGAGGTAATGATGGATACTAACAGTCGCTGTTGGTAAACTCAACGGCCAGAGCCGAAGGGAGGGCAGCCACGATGGCGAGGAAACCAGAAGTGCACTTCATCTTGTATATTGATCGGTGGTGATGGAGCAGTTAACGGGTTGAAAGATAATTGGGAAATTCTTCCAGATATGTTAGCTTCGATGAACCTGACGAGCTTTAAAAGGCAGGGTCTGTAGAATGCTTGGTTCTGCTGGGGTTTTTGGGAATGGGGAAAGAAGGTGCGAACTCGAGAGACGCGACCAGGCAGTATTTGTTTTGTCTCGGGGGCGAGGGGCATCAACCAAGTTCCAACTCGAAAACTGAGACTGATTCACAGAGGAATGAATGACATGAGATTAGAGACCAGAGACTAGAGGCGAATGACTTACGAAAGTGAATTAGTAACTGAATTAAAAAATTTAAGAAGCTGCGTTACTGTCTGTGTATATGTGTAGATTTGTAAAGAGCGACAACAAGACGGCACCGACACGAGACAACACGAGTGAGACGGCTGGACGGTTGATGGAGGTAGTGAGTAAAGAAAGAAGGTTCAGAGGAGGCGCAGGCTGCCGCTTCAAATACGGATAAGCTAGCTGCTGGCTGCTGGATAGCTGATAATAAGTATCCGCAATCTTGGTCGCCAACGACCGACACGATGGAGAACCACTAACCCACTAGAGCCAGACAGAACCATTGAATTCCCCAGCCCACGCAACCCAAGCAGTCATTCGAGTCGAGAGGCCACCAATGGAGGCCATGACTGTGCGTGGGTACCAAGGTAGATATTAGCTTAAAATTTAACCGAGATGGTCCCTAGAGCGATGGCATCCAGGTGGTAGCCGCAAAACACCACATAATCTCTGGGGGTTTCTTTTTTACCATGATAGGCACGCCTTCCAAAGGGGGTCCTTCCGTGCTTCCACCGCTTCCACTGTCCCCGAGACCCAACGTTCCTATCATCAGGGCAGGGCTAGCAGGGCTGCAGGGGCTGCTGCGCTGCTGCAGGGGAACCCTGGAATGTCTGCAGGGTCGAGTTTTTTGGCGTTTTTATTGCCTGTTTAGGTTCACCGGCAGCATTAGTCTACTTGAAGTCTAACAATTCATTTCCCCATCCTTCCTCGGCAGCACCTAGATAAGCAGTCGCTGCTCGTGGGCATCAGGGGGGGCCATGAGGGCACCAGAAGCATCCAGCGTCCGGCCATCGCAATATTCCTGTTGGGAGGATGCGCACTCCAGTTTTATAACAGAGTCTCGACGTGCCTGGTGTCGAAAATATGCAGCGGCCACGACCCCCGAAGTCGGCTGTTGCGAGATGGCCTGATGGAGTAGCGCGTCGCGACTCCGCGATGCCCGTCCCGTCCGTGCCGAGGAATTTAGACATGCGTCACAGTCACAATCGTTCCTTGTGAAACTCGTCAGATACAATACACTACATGAATACATAGATCTGCTTGTCAGTCTTGCAGATGTTAGTGGTACAGATTGCGGCCTGCATGCTCAACCTGCAGCATGCCTCCTCAAGTATCCATGGCTGTTTCCACGGTTGCACGGACTTGCACGCCCGAGTCTTTGCATTCATTCACTCTCTTGAGGGCACAGTGGCAAGTGACACAGTATGAGAATCTGCCATTCATCGTCCCGCGCAGCAACCATTGATTGTCGAGCCAAAACGGTGGTTCATGCGGGTCACTTGTGGGGTCCCACGCCCCAATGGAATCAACAAGTCAAAGCACACTTGTCACTCTCATCGCCCACCGGGTTTCCCTTGTCACCTCCAAGATGGGCATCGAAAATTGGTTTGACTGCATCCACGGGCGAAGGCATAACTCTTGGGTCTCGCCGGAGTTAACGGGATAATTGTTGGACGCTCGGCTTGGCCATTTTCGGTGGTCCCCGGAATGAACAAAATGTCAAGCCTTTCTGTACCCAGATTTTGTGTTCCCTATGAGGAATGGATTTTCTGTGCCTGCAACCTTAATCTGTACAGTTCCGTACCTGCATCATACCACATCACGCGTGTAGAATCCTGAATGCGAAACAAGACCTGACAGAACCCCTCGCGTTGACATGCTTTTTGATGACTCCAGTCGTACTTGTTCCACGAGGGCCTCAGCCGGGACAATCCATCGACGCGTTCCTGATACTCTGGAACATCTCGAATCTGCACAATCGATCACAGCTACCGACTCACATGTTCCATAAAAACGCCATAACTATGTGACTGCTGCAATGTAACACGGCGTGGCGAACTTGCCACCTGGTCTGATTTCAGCTGTTTGCTTCACCACCTCGATGGCAGTGTTTGGGCCCTACACAATATGTCTGGCTGCCCCAATGCCTTTTCTGTATGTCCCCAGTGCCGAGGAGCCTGACTTCCTGTCTTTCCAACTGCTACCACGCACAAGTCGCCACGCGCATGCCCGAGGAACCTTAGGGTGTTCCCAAGGCGTCGAATAGATTTTTGTCCAGCAGTCAATCCTGTTCCGCATGTCTCGGTGGTTCGTATCGCAAAGACGATGTTCTGACGAGGCGAGGTACAAATCTCCCATCAAACTTCCGTATGATCATGGCAGAAGCTTCACGTGCAACCATAGCAGCATTTCCCAGAGTGATGGTCGTCATCGAGAGTGCATGCATCGGCAGGTTGCACGCTACGGATGAGGCATGCTGCTGCTTTTAGTAAACCCAGAGTATCGCCCATCTAGCGTGCTTGCTGGACTGACTATGAAGACACGAAGGGCCAGGAAGACCTGCGAATATATGGCCCCCGTCAGGCATGCGGATCTTTTGCAAGGGTTTCTAGAACCTCATGCTGTGATCTCTCCTCCAAAGGCTGTCGCGGCAGCCTTCAAAGGTCTTCAAGGCAGTGTGCATGTGACAACGCCACGCCTAACGCCCTCCGTTTCTTCTCTCACCATGCTGACAGCGGCCCCGAGGTTGCGGATCTTGTCCACGAAGTCATCCAGGGAACCACCGACCCCGAAGTAGAGCCGCTTGGCAGCAACAATGGCCACAGCCTGTCGACTCGGTTGTGCATCACGCTCTTGGCTTAGGACCGAAAGCAGCGTATCGGTGAATGAGTTCAAAGCAAAAGGAGAGTAGATGGTTTCCGCGCCCAAGATCAGGGTCTTCTGAGCACTGGCGCCGTCGCCTGCACCGCTAGGTAGCGCTGCAGAGCTGCTGTTGACCAAGTCGACGAACTCCGGTGACCATCCCCCAGAAATGAAGCACAGTGAGATCTTGGAAGAATCGAGGAAAGCCTTGAATGAGTTGACCACGTGCTCGGTAACCTCCAGCTCGCCTTCCAGCTCGCTGTCGGTCGACGACAGCGCCTCTTTGAGGAGCTCATCGTGCTGCTGCTGATGCAGAGCCCACGCCAGAAGGAAGTTTGGCAAAGTAACGAGCTGAAGGACACTGGGGTTGTAGTCAGCAAGAGTGAGGCACAGAGAAGTCTGATCCTGCCCCAAATCCTCCTGCATAAGTGCCCTCTTGGACAGGGCCCACTGAAAAAGAGCGAGCGAAGGTAACGCAGTGCCGCATCCCAACTGTTGGAGGCGAGAAGTCAGTAACGCTCCGGATTGGCCTGGGGTACGAGGGTGGATGGACGGCTTCCAAGAAGACCGTATCTCTGTCCACTCACCTCCATGATCCGATAAGATCCTTGGGTCATGTGTCCGGGAAAACTTTCGGCTGCGAGGACCTTGACCAGGTCGACACTGCTCTCCCAACTCTTGAATCCTCCCTCATAAATGCCGGTCTTCACGTCATGGCTGCCCAGCCCTGGCTCGACCTCATCCCCACCATCTTCGCCGCCCTCCTCGGCCATCAATTGGAGCCTAACATCCCAGAGCTCTCGTCGCGGGATATGAATCGACCCATTTCCGTCTAGGTCAACTTGAAGAAGGCTGTACGCTATTTTGGATGGCAAGTTGGACAGCAATTGACCTAGGTCGTGGTGAACTGGAGGCAGCTGAGGCTTTCCTTGAACCGGGAAGGCACTTGAGGCCGAGGCCGAAGTGGTGAGAAGTGGCGCTGAAGGAGCGACCTGCGGCGCAGAAGTATCGTTTTCTATGTCATCGCCAGCAAAGGAAAAGGAGAACGACATAATTAGGGCCTAGAATCCGAATGTGAGACTAGACGCCTATATTGACCAAATGAGTGTGAGTGCAGTTGGGCTCTAGTGACATTTGTTTGGGACGGTGGGAAAAACCTTACCGTTTTTTACGACTGACTTGGAGAAAACGTCAATACCGCCGCCGCCGCCCAACTTCCCGGAGCCGAACAGGGTTTTAGGGCGACAGTCCCACTGTGGGATGGTGCGGTTGGGTGCGCAGGTGCGGAGACAACAGCCGCGGCCAAGACAGGGCCCAATTGGCTGGCCTCATCCATGATCGTGCTATGCGAGCACAGCATCTGATAGATAGATGAACTGGCCCAATGTGCATATCTCGGGCAGAATACAGCTGAGCATGTCAATGATTCATATCCAATATTCATGGCAAACCAAGTATGATTGTCATGTGGCTGCTCGACCGAGACACACGGCGCGGCGGGCCACAAATCACACACCACACGGTCCAGATGTCCTGCACATCAACCAGTCCGGCAGACGACATGACATGCCTGCATACCTGCAGACCTAGACACCCAGGACAGCGAGGAAAAGTCATGATGAGAGCCTCCATCAAGCCTCGCCGTCCTAATTGACGCACCTAAGCCGCAAGCTGGAAGCCAGCAGCCGGGCCTAGTGGAGTCCACACTATGATAGGAAGCTCTGCTTCCATCATCCTGGTCCTGCCCTCTTTTCGAGTGTTCCTATTCGCTGCACACCGCCGTCGTTAACAACTCGGGAGAGGCTGAGCCTTGTGATAGGACGGTTTACGACTTTGCCTCTTGACGTCGCTTCCGGCCAGCTGGGATTCTCCACCTCTCACTTACTACTTGACTACACACACACAGACAACATGCTTATCCAGACTACCTAGGTATGGGTTCTTGATGCATATCCGTGATATTCATGCCGCCACATGTACCCCCATATGTACGTCCCAGGGAGTCTTCCCATTCCTTCACGCCCTTGGGGGCCACCATCATCCCCATCTCATCTCTGTCTCATCACCGTCACATCTCAGTCACATCCCTCCCTCCTTCTCCCTCTTTCTCCCTCCTTCCCCTGCGTCTTGACTAGCCTGAGGGGATGAATTGCTTCTGCTTGGGAATCACGAGCTCTTCTTCGACTTGAATGTTCTTCATGCCCAACTCCCCTGGTCAGGCCCATTGGCCTGGCTGCAGAGCCCGGCCAGAAGAACATCCGGGAATTTTGGCATGACTGGATGAGGCCTGTTCGGCGGCGACCTTGACCCCATGGCAACATGCTCAAGTAGCATTTGCCGTAAACCAGCCAACAGAGCTTGACTTACCCTTTCTTATGTTCCATCCACCTGCGTCTTAGCAGGAACCAATCCTTACCAACAAGGTCGTACTTTCCTATCTGGGAATTATACAAAGAAAAGCCTTGCGTCTGCATACATCTGCATGTCAAACGACCAAGAGACGAGGGTTGATCTCGCCAACCGAGGGGGAAGCACTAGGGCTTTGAGTTTCTCCACTTGTTGGAAGGTTATTGTCTTCCTGGCCATCGTATTTAGCACATTTTTCCAATCATCCCATCTTGTCATTGGTGGTCGTCCGTGAGTGCATAGTTTCAACACCAACGAAGGCCATGGTGGAACCGAGGTAGGGTCGGGTTGGTCATTGCTAGTGTGATGTTCTGATCCGACTGTTTTCTCTTGTGTTTTCAGATGCTATCTGCGTTCTTTTCCCTTCCATAAATACCAGTCACTGCTCCCCTGGACTCTCATCATCAAGACGGAGTCAAGCCACCACCCTCTCTCCTCGGTTCCGTGCCTAAGAAATGGCTATTGCACGCCTCCAACAAATCTCAGATCACTTTGAGATGCCGAACATGAACGGCCACACAACACACACGAATGGGAATGGGACACACCCCACTTACACGATCAGGGAACAGCCGCTCGGCACCCCTAAGCCCATTCGTGTTGTTTGTATCGGTGCTGGCGTCAGCGGCATCAACCTGATCCGCACACTCCGGCTCAACCTGACCGATTACGAGGTTGAAATTTACGAAAAGAACGAGCAAGTGGGCGGCACGTGGTTCGAAAACCGCTACCCAGGCTGCAAATGTGACATTCCCAGTCACTGCTACCAATACTCATGGCGACCTAACAAAGACTGGAGCAACTTCTTCGCGCCGGCTGAGGAGATTGGTGAGTATCTACGCCAAGTGTGCGAAGAGGAGAACATGATGGACTCTATCAAGTTACAACATCAAGTCACAGCGGCATGGTGGGATGAGCTTAGGGGAGTATGGAGTCTGAAGGTCCTGGATTTGCGGACCGGAGTGGAATTTGATGATGAGGCGAACTTCATCATCAATGCCTGCGGGATCTTGAAGTACTTGGAACCTCCTACCAACTGTCTGAACGAACCTGCAAGTGCTGACAAATCAAATAGCAATTGGAAATGGCCCGAAGTGGATGGCCTCCATGAGTACGCAGGGGACTTGATACACACTGCTGCTTGGCCAAAGGACTACGACCTTACCAATAAAACAGTGGTTGTTGTAGGCAACGGCGCATCCGGTATCCAGTTACTACCAGCGATTCAACCAGGTAGGTTGATCCAATAAAAATGCGGCGGCCATGTCGTGGCCTTGAACCTCACATCTAACATCATGACACAGATGTCAAGAAGCTGTACCATATCGTCCGCACACCAACATGGATCCCACCACCATGGAGACAGGGGCAAATGATGATGGGCGGCGGCCAGATGTTGAAGGAGATCAGCCTCGACGAACAAGAAAACTTTACGCCTGAACAGATCCAGACTTTCAAGGACGACCTTGACTTTTACAAACGATTTGTGAAGGGCATCGAGAAGGATACCAGCGGAAACTTTCGGGTGGTAAGCATCAACTCCTACCCGTCGTGATATCGAGGGCAGTGCTGACCCTGTTCCTCTGCATTTAGACGGCCAGAGATGGACCCATACAAGCATTGGCCAGCGCCAAGACCAGGGAGTACATGACGATGATGCTGGGCGGCGATGAGAGACTATGCAACGCATTAATACCAAACTTTCCCATCGGCACCAGAAGGATAACGCCTGCACCTGGATATTTCGAGGCACTGCGAAAAGACAATGTTGAGGTTGTTATCGGCAACATAGAGAAATTTGTGCCAGATGGTATCCAGATGGAATCCGGAGAAGTCCTGAAAGCAGATGCCATCATCTGTGCCACGGGTTTTGACATATCATTTTGCCCGCGGTTCCCGCTGATCGGCCGCGAAGGCGACCTCCGGGATATATGGAGCGGGGAGACGCCCAAGGCGTACATGTCCTGCGCTGTGGCTGGGATGCCAAACTATTTCAGTAAGCCTACCCAGTGAACTCAATGAGGGTCGATCCAATTTCGCATCTGGGGAGCCTAGAATCTAACAAACATCAAATCCTCGCAGCATTCCTAGGCCCGAACGCTCCCATCGGGCACGGTTCCGTTTTTACACTTAGCGAGCATATCGCTAAATACATTGTGCACATTTTGAAGAAGTGCCAAACAGAGCACATACGCGCGCTGGCCCCCACGCAGGACGCCGTCGATGATTACAATGAGCACGTGGCCCAGTTCATGCCACGGACAGCGTGGTCCGCTCGCGGCAGGTCATGGTTCAAGGCGGGCAAAGAGGACGGCCCCGTCGTCGCGCTGCATCCTGGCAGCCGGGTGCACTTCTTCCACATGTTGGACGGGTTCAGGGGTGAGGACTTTGAGTACGTGTATGATGGTGCCCAGGGTGAGACGGGGATGGCAAAACAGAACCGCTTCGCGTACCTAGGGAACGGGTTCTCGGTCAGGGAATTGGACCCCGAGTTTGACTCGACGTGGTACCTTGATGAGTCGGCCCTTGTGTGATGACACGTTTCTTGTTTTACTCCTTGTCATGCTCCAGGGCGGTTCTTTGACGAAGGCGTTTGGGATGTGCGCCTGCGTTGCGTTTTTTAATGGCCTTCATCGTTTATAGTGGTCTTCTAGACTGTGGATTTGAAGGCCATCGTGTTTTAGGGCCCTCTTGGGCCACGTCTCGCGGTCGGTTCAGACTAGAACCCGAATCCCTCATTCTCGGAGTCGTACAGGTATACCAACATGCCTTACCCCAACTGTTAACATACATGTGGCACTCATTTCGACTTCGTGAGAACAATCCAGAAACCTCTATGGCATAAAGATGTATAATCTAATCACCCTTCATACATGTCATGAAGTCGACTCTCCGGTCTCCCCCTTCTTTATGGCCTGCAAAAGCTCATAGAGCTGCCCTATTTGTTGATCTGCGGAAACAGGCGTCAGTCAGTGCACTTGATATGGCCAACCCCATGGAGAGAACAACGACATACCGCTCATCTTCTGGATCTTCTCGGGGTCCAACTTCTCACCCACCCAGGAGTCACCCTCTATCTTCTGGGCATACAGCTGCCACTCGGTCAAGAACCCGATCTGTAGCTCCTCGCATCAGCTGAATAGCTCACGAGGCAAGCCAACAAAAACCTCTCGTATGGTTATAACTCATATGATTGTAACTCACCAGGTGCGCCGGATTGTCGACGTTGCGGTGGGCCCTGAACTCGGCCTTGACGTACTCGTCACCCAACAGCCGCATCTGCTGCGGCAGGTGTTTCCTGTGAGAACGCAGCAGGCGCCGGTAGAGTGGGATTGGTGGCAGCAGGGCCATTGGCTCGGGCCTGAGACCGCCACGGGCGGAGGTGGCGGAGGCGAGAAGACGTCGTGAGGAATTCATGGTGTTTTTTCTTCTTCCTTTTTCTCACCTGTTCCTCCTAGCGAAGTAGTTCTTGCTGTTCAGATAATGATGGAGAATATGGCGTTGTCAAGGCCAGTAGAATTGTGCCGGATCGATGATTTTTGAAATTTTAATTAAGGTGAGTTTTGAATGAGAAATAAAAGAGCACTGTGAAATGAAGCCATCGCAGACTGGTCATTGCTCATGACAGTGCAGGCTGATGTCTTGTAAAACGGAGGCTTGTGACCGTCTATACCAGCTTACCTACTCCTGTTTTGCAGCCGGTTTGGGGGCCGTTTCGAATCAGATATGAAGACGGTTTGCTTCAAGCGGGGCACCACTAACAGGGGTATGCGGTTAGAAAGAAATCTGGAAAGCGAGGGGCCCTGGCAGCCTGGTGAGCTGCTACTGCAGTTCTAAATGCTGCTAGTCTTTGATTAGGGTATAGGCTGTAATATTTTCAATATTATGTATCAAGCGGGGTTAGTTCAGTTGGGAGAACGTTAGACTGAAGCATCAAAACTTCATCAAATACATCACTGTATATCTAAAGGTCGTGCGTTCGATCCGCACACACCGCAACAAATCCTTTTTTGTTTTTGCACAGCACTCGATCCATTCACCCTGCCAGCCTGCATACAGCTTACGGCGACACAAGGTATCTTGGTCGTGGTTCTGTTTTATACCGATGCTCTAGACTTCCAAGGTTGTTACTTGGGTGACTTGGAAGGGTATAGAACCCGTAACTTTTTCTGTGTACTTTCAGGCCCCATTTCGCATCCCCACAAAACTTGATGCTGTCGAGGCGGCTACGGATTACAGTACGGTGGGAGAAGTTGTATCCTCGCGCCTACCTGGCGTTTGACCACCTCGGCCTCCCACCCAAGATCCTTCAACTCGACCATTTGCGCCGTCCCATGGGCTGTTTCATCCTTCGTCGGCCCGCAGTCATGAAAACTGCCCTGTCAGCCTCCCCGAACTCCCCATCCAGCCGACTGTCAATCGAGACCCGCCTTAACGTGGGTATGCCCTGGTAGGCGGTTACAAGGTGGTGGCGCCCATCGGCCCAGATCCAACTGCGCCGCAGCCGGTCGCAGCCAACAAACATGGGGATCATGCATGCGATAGGCTCTCGACGCAGGCCAAAATGCAAGCCCACCTTTGCCCAATGGATCCTGCAGGATGTTGGTGATACAGTGGAACATAATTCCCAGTGGGGAGACTCCCGGGATAAGTGTTTCGGGCGTCTTCAACTCACTCTCTCAGGTAGCTTCACCCTTTCGTGATTATATCCAATATGATCCATGCTTCTCCTTATTGTTACAGTTATGCTACTTTGAAATTCCTTTTGTAGTATCTTTATTTTTGTTCCTTTCTTGAGGCGTAATTGAGGATGTCTTCAACCCAAAATGAGCCTGTCAACCTTTTGGCATGTGGTACGTTTTCTGTGGTATGGCTGGCAAGACTAGAGTGAACTACGTACTAATACCAGATAGATGGCGGTGGAATTAGGGGAGTATCAGAGCTCGTCATACTGGATGAGATTATGAGGAGGATGCAGCAGAAGGGAAATCTTGCGAAAGTCCCGAAGCCATGCGACTATTTCCATCTCATTGGTGGCACAAGCACTGGAGGGTATGATCTAATAGTCCTCACAGTTGGCGGGTTGGAAAACGTTCTGTGGACAAAATATGGATCAACTGACTTACGAGCCTAACTCAGTCTCGTCGCCATCATGCTCGGCCGGCTGCAAATGAGCACCAAAGAAGCACTCACGGCATATGATAGCTTCGCAAGCGAAATCTTCTCCAAAAGACGCAAAAGTCTTGTTGAGAAATACAAGGCCAAGGCCCTCGAAGAGACTGTAAAAAGGCTGGTCCGAGATCAAGCCAAAGGATTCAGCATGCGAGACAGGCGGCCGGCGGAAGCCAAAGGTCATGCCTTCGTTTGTACAATGCCCGAGAAGCGACACAAAGAGGTAGTGCGCCTTAGGACATACGACGTTAAAGGCGACAAGTATCCGAACTGTCTTATTGTCGAGGCAGCACGGGCAACCACCGCAGCCACGACGTACTTCAGGCCTATGGCCATCAGAGACGAGGAGGGCAACCAAGAGATGTTTGTGGACGCCGCTCTTGGCACAAATAACCCCATATCTGTATTGTGGGACGAAGCCTCCGACTTGTATGGCAAGAAGCGCAAGCTCGGCTGTGTAGTGAGCTTGGGGACCGGATCTCGTGATGTAGAGATGGTGTCGAACGGTGACCGGCTCGTGGAGAAGATGAAGTTCCTCATAAGTGCAGCAAAACTAACGAAAGAACTTGGAACGGACTCAGAGAAGGACCACCTGAGATGGCAGGCGAAGTTTGAAGAATTTGAGCATACTTACTTCCGTTTGAACGTGGATGGCGGTGCTCAAGGTATCGAGCTATCAGAGTGGGAGAAGATTGAGGAGTTGAAAAGGAGGACGCGAGAATATTTGCAGGCCCCCAATGTGAAGGAAATGGTTGACGACCTCGCTGAGGTTCTACTGGATAGCAGAGACTCAGGATTGACTCTTGCGCATGGTGGTAAGTACAACGAATACCCTTCATCTTCACTGTGTACATCTTCTAGCCCCCCCACTGGACTCATATGTCCCTCTTCCCTATGGACTATCGTACCATATCCTCCGGGGAAGATGTTTGTCCTAGAGGGTTTGCCGGGCTCGAAGATGATCCACTCTGTCGCAGCTCTTCTTGGGATTGCGCTGAACCGAAAACAAAAGGTGGACTTAGCAAGGAAACCACTATACCAGCAGAGCCAAGAGCCATTCGCAGGGGCAAATCGAGCAATATCTTCACGGGCCGGACCGCAATTTTGAACAGACTTGATGACTATTTCGGGCCTCGTGCCCCTGATGACACTACAAGAAGGGAATTCCATCTTCGTGGAATGGGCGGTGTGGGTAAGACACAAATCGCCCTGAAATTCACAGAACGAAACGAAAGAAGGTATTCCAAATCAGCTCCTAAAACGAGGTCTTGATATTGACTGCATAATAGGTTCCACATTCTTTGGGTTGATGCCACAGATACCATCACTCTCGAGCAAGGTTTCAGGCTTATGGCCGCAAACATCTTCGGTCCAAGGGAAAGAAAGGACCCGGTACAAGACGTACTATTTTGGCTGCAACAGAACGATGAACAATGGCTTCTCGTTTTCGATAATGCACCAGTGTCTGGCCTAGCTAGGTACTTGCCAGACGGAGACCGTGGCAATATTCTCTACACGAGCAGGCATCGCAATTTGCAGCCACGCTTACGGCCAGAGTGCGTGGCAGACGTCGAAGAGATGGACGTTCAAGACTCTATTTTACTTCTCCTACGGTCCGCGCAGCAATCGGAATACACAGATGAAAGCCGGGAGCTTGCAAAGGGAATAGTCCGGGCTCTGGGCTTTCTTCCCTTGGCCATCGACCAGGCTGGCGCCTACATACACATGGCCCCATGTTCGTTGGACAAGTACCTGGGCGTCTTCGAAGAGCAGAAGGAAGCTCTACTTCGCAATCCGCGCTTCAAGGGCGGCGACGAGCAACGTCATATTGCTGTCTATGCGACCTTCAACATCTCCTACAAGGCAATCAAGGCCTACGCCCTCAAAAAAGCAGATATGACCAGGGTGAAGGACGCAGAAGTCGCTCTGAAGCTTCTCAGCTTGATTTGCTTTTATAATAATGAAGGGGATATACACGCAATCTTCGACCAGGCGGCCAAGTTCCGCTACGAGACGCAGAGGCACTTGGAGTTTCCTCTGAAGGCGGGCGAGGTCAGGCTTGATGACCTTGTGTGGACCTTCGATACGGACGTCACACCTGAAGACCCAGACGGCAGGGCCTGGGACCCTAATGATTATATCATGGGAATGGGTTTCTTGAATGAGTTCTCACTCATCAAGTTTGACAGCGTGACAGCTTACTCTAATATGCACATCCTCGTACATGACTGGGCGAGAAACAGAATGGGTGATGAGGAGAGGTCAGAATGGGGCCTTGCGGCACGGAGTATACTCATGGACTCGATCACTTTCAAGTCGGGCCTCCATTACGTGATGTACCGTCGCGACGTTGCTCCCCACGTCGAAGTCTGCCAGAAACATGTCAGGGTGGAACATCACGACCCTCTCCTCGAGAGTGAATTCCAGGGCAAGATGGCGCTCACCTTCCGGCAGGCTGGCAACCTGAAAGCTGCAGAGTCCGCTTTAGCGAAGGCGCTGGAATATAGGAAGCTTGCCTTTGGCCTCCTGCACGATGGCACATTCGCTGCAATGTCTCAGCTCGCCAACATCTATGTCGACCAAGGTCGCTACCCAGAAGCGGAGGAAATGCTGCGAGAGGTTCTTGATCGACGGGGAGTCCACCAGCGAGAACAAACATGGGAGGCTGTTGGCAAGGCTCAGAGAACGGCGGCCGAAAACAATCACAAAGATGAGGTGGCTATCCCTAGTTCGGACGATCCTCTCGACAATCCCGGGATATTGAAGGACACCAAAGCACTGGCCAATGTCCTAGTGGCACAAGATCAGAAGGCAGCGGCAGCAGATCTATGCCTTAAAATACAGCAGTGGTATGAGCGGACCGATGAGAACAGCCCCAAAGTGCGCAGATACAAAGAATTTGTCAGCAGATTGAGGAGCGAGATCGACGAGTCCAACATTGCCTTGACGATCCACGAGGCGTACCAGCAGGTCGCAGACGCGGAGGCCCGTTACGGACGCCTGCACCCCACCACGATTGGGCACATAAAGACGCTTGCCAGAACTATGACGAGGCACGACGGCCACCTAGAGGCCGAAAAACTATATCAAGAGGTGTTCGAATGGAGGTGTCGTGCGTACGGAGAGGTTACCATCCAAGCCTTCGATGCGAGACAAGATGTAGCAAGGTCGATTTCTCGACAGGGCCGTTACTACGAGGCCGATAGCATATTCGCCGAGTTGATGATCCAGTACAGTGGCATCCTCGGTCCAAAGCACCCGACGACGTTGGAGGTGAAGGTCGACCTGGCCCTGTGTCTATACGGCAAAACTTTATACGATGAAGCCATCACCCTCATGGAAGAGTGCTTGGCGGACCGACGCGAGGTGTTGGGTCCCCAACATACCCTTACGCGCCAGGCGGAGCACTGTCTCCGCCAGATACGCGAAACGCAGGCTACCGCGCCCGACTACCTCAACGCAGGCCTCCGGAACAAGGCGATGAAGACTTCTCTCGGGGTTCTTGGGGACCGCGCCCCAGAGTGGATGCGCCAGTGGGAGCCAGAGTCGGAGGAGGCTCTCATGCGAGCGCATCTCGAACGCGGGACGTTGCGCAGAATTCGGTTGGAGGTCGTTAGAGAAGGCGACTTGGTTTTCACCCGGATTCGCCCATTTGATGAAGTCGATCAACAGCAGACTGTAGACAATATTGGGGAAAGTAGCCAAGAACGGCCTCTGCACCTGGAACATTAATTAGATATGATGATATACTTCAAGAATTGATATATCCGCGACTTGAGATACCGGTACATAGCGGTCTAGCACTCTCCTTGCCAGCTATCGACAACCGGCATAGTGGAACTCAGGACGTTGTTGTATTGAGCTTGCTCCCGCATACCCGCTACAGATCTCCTTCAAATAGAAACGGTGCTGCTAGGACATTGTCTGTCCCTGCGACGGAAGATGTTTCACTGCACGCATGTCATCCCTCTTCAAAATCAAATCTGGGTGACTTTGGCACAAGAATATCGAACGGTGAGTGCAGAACATGATACTTTCCTACAATAATCTAGTCTATGACTCCATCGCTTCAACGATCCAGTTTGCCTGGACGACACTGACTTTCTTGGCGTAGTTCTTGGTTGTGAACACGTGCTCTAAAAACATGATGGCCTCCTTTTTCTGTCCATGCAATACACTGGCTGGATGTATGGCAACGACGTGCTTGCCATGGCAAGTGACATAGCTGGCATCAGGCGCTAGAATGGCCGTCTTCATTGCAAATCCTGTCAAGAAGCATTTCAGTAATACTTCAGCGGCGTCTGGTGCTATCGGGGTGAATGGCTGAGGGTCAACCGGAGCGGCCTCTGAAAGCATCTTCTCCTTGAGGCACAAGCCTCGAAGCTGCTTCCGGATGTTCAATGCTTGCCGCATGACCCTCATATTGATCTCTCTCTGCTTGCACCACTCAGCTCGGTCCGTATTTTCCGCCGTATACTGCTGTATGGTTGTGAGATAGGTGAGAAGGTCGCCTTCTCTACGGTGAAGCTCTTTTCTGAAATCTGCCACTTTCTCCCTGTCCTCTTCAGATCGGAGTTGATGGAATATATCGTCGCCAGCTGTCAGGCATGAGATGATGTCGATGGCTTCTAGGAGGCAGTCGTGTTTAGGATCTGCTGCTGCAAGCAGTACCCTTCCGTATGGGGCTGTGACAGGGAATGAAGCCATCTTTTTCCCCATCTCAGTGATTGATCCGTCGTCACCGACAGCACCAAGAACATGAAGGTGTAGTAAAGCTTTTTCAAAAGACTCATCGTCCGGAGTATCCATCAAGGGAAAGGAAAAGATGTCATCGATACCTCGCGCTTTCATAGTAAGGACAGCACCCAGTGTATCGATCCTTAGAATCTCTGGCAAATCTGCGTTTTGCAGAGAGTGAAATCCTTCTTCAGTGTACAACCTATAGCACCGTCCTGCAGCCTCTCTGCCAGCTCTTCCAGCACGTTGAATAGCAGATGACTTTGAAATTGGCTTGGCAAGGAGCGATTCCATACCTAGTCGGGCGCGGAATTGCTTGACTTTGGCTTTGCCAGTGTCGATAACGTAGCGAACGCCAGGGACAGTCACTGATGTTTCAGCGATATTAGTGGCAAGGACCACTTTTCGAGCAATCCTGCCCCTAGCAGGCTGAAAAGCCTTTTGTTGCGCTTCAATGGTCATCTGTCCAAAAAGTGGTATCGGTACCAGCCTGGGAACCTTCGGGTCCAGTGTCTTGGCGTAGTCCTCGATGATTTTCTGCGCAGTTTCAATTTCCTCCTGGCCTGTGAGGAAGGCCAGAATATCTCCAGGACAGGGCCGCTCGGCATGGATCTTGAAAATTGTTTTCATTAAAGCGTCTTGAATGTCAGGAACCGGTTTAGGCGCGTAGATCTGGTCGACGGGATACAGACGTCCAGGGATATTCAAAGCAGCCGGTTCCTGTGTACCCGTGGCCTTCTCAACTGTGAAGAAAGACTGGATCTTCTCCACGTTTGCAGTAGCACTCATCACCACGACCTTTAATGGGATACCGCCACGGCCCGCCTTGTCTCCGGAGACAATCTGCTTGAGGAAGCCGGATAACAGGTCCACATCAACGCTCCTTTCGTGGATTTCATCCACAATTACAGCGCTGTATTGCCGGAGGTGAGGGTCACGCAGAAGTTCTTGCAGGAGCATACCCTCGGTGAGAAACTTTATTTTCGTTCCTCGTGGTACGTTGTGGTCGAATCGTACTGAATAACCAACCAAGCCCTCATGCGTCCCACCTGCCTGGCGGAGCGGCGTACCGGCTTCCTTTGAGACTCTGTGTGCCAGTGTAGTGGCAGCTACACGTCGTGGTTGCGTTATGGCGATGACTCCACCAACGGCGGCGTCCATTAGGCGGCCATCCAGGCGTACCTTGACTACCCTCTTGCGACACCAATCTTCGGTGAAGAGGAATTGCGGCACTTGTGTACTCTTTCCTGAGCCCGTCTCGGCCGCGACAATGAGCACATCGTTCTTCTTCAAGCAGTCTCGGATTTCGTCCCGATGCTTCCAGATCGGTAATTGTTCCCGTACCCGTAGCAAGTCCTTGTCCCCTTTCTCGCTATGTTGGGACTGAGGTTTGGAGCCCTCTGAAGCTTTGAGGGATCCTACAGATCCGCGCTGGCTGTCTTGGGATGTCTCGTGACTTTCATCTTTCGAAACAGCCTGGCTTGGGTCGTCAGACTCAGTCTCTCTTGGTTTGTTGGGACCAAGGTAGCCTTCTAAGGAGATAACCTTGCCACCGATCTTAATGAAATTGCCAGAATCCGATGTCTTCCGTCTTTTGACCATGATGAATACCCGTGGAAGATATCGCACGGTGTCCTCCTAGCCAAGTAACAGAGTGGGTTGTGACGAAGAGGAGTTCCCAGCAGGATGTCGGTAGGATGCTTGATGAGAGTGAGATCTGGAGGGCACTGAAAATGACAATACGAGGCTGTCCACTGGATAAATAGAGAATACTAATTATAAGTAATCTTTCGTGAAGAGTGCCGAAGGGATCAGCGTCATGAAGACCACGAAGAGAAAGTCGTGAAGAGAAATGGTACGGCAGCGCCAATTGGTCTGTACATTGAAGTCTGAAAAGTTGAAGGAAATATTGCCCGTGGTAATTGTGGGTCGGCGCCTGCCTGAATGTGGTCGATACAGTGCAAAGTTCCGGCCCCTAACCCTTACCAACGATATGTTTGAACAGACGATATCGGTCGACACCACTCCAATACTGAGCATCGGATGCTACGTGCTGACTTGTAAATATCAGTTCGAAGGTACATATGTAGTCCTGAGACCGTGTTTTATGATTTTATGCAAGATATCGAGACCGATACAACGACACAGAGGGGTGCGTAATCCACGTGAGCAGACTTGAAGCAAGAACGAGCTGTGATGATAACAACACAATCTGATTTTGACACCGGACAGTAGTAGTCTAACCTCGCTGCATGCGATCCCATCCCTATGTTTATGCATGTCTTGCCTACTACATAGAGAGGCACACATGCCCATTATAACATGGCTTCGACAAACTTGTCGTCTTACACTGTACCGCAGGCCGAACACCGTGAGCGCATATTCCCCATGAAATATAGAAGTACGAATCCCCAATCGGTGCGAGAGTTTGGGGTGGGCTCTCATCAGTGGATACGGCCCAACCTCTCTCGGTTCATCCGGACCTATAACGTCAATGTCAGCACTTCTTCATCAAGACGGAGAGCCTGCATGCAAGCTGGTTCTCGTTCACGGTAACCAAGCGCGATGAATGCATCCAAGATCGGAACATAGCCACGGCAAAAAAGGTGGCTAGCGAATATCGAGGTGTGTCGAGGAAGCTACTTACGTGGTCGTCCACCGCATCGCTCTGTAATCAAAAGTCAGCCATCAAATTTGACAATGGTCGGTTTGAGGGGACTTACCTTGTCCGCAAGTCTATCCAGAACTTTATTTTGATCTGTAACGCGAGTGTTCATGCCACGAGCAGCCGTGTTGAGCTTTTTCATAAGCCTGCCAGCCTCAGTCAAGCCGTCTTGGATATCCTTTTCGTCCTGCTTGTCTTCGTCGTCATCACTGTCTAGCTCAAACTGATTCTTCTTCTTCTCTCCGGTGCGCATCTCCAAGGGCTTGATTTGGCTCCTGTTGCCGGCGATATCTTTGAACGTCTCTTCCATTTGCTGGGTGGACAGATAGCCATCCTTTCGCGTCGTCTCACGGACAGTCCGTTCCATCTGGTGTCGTTGGAGAACGGCCTCGTCCGCTTCCCGTTGTCTTCTCCTCGACGTAAAAGGATTTCCCACATGCACGGCGAACATGCTACCATTCACACTCTTCAGCTCCCTATACACATACTGTCAGCTACTTGCACATGTCTTTAAGTGCTGCAATACATTGCTTTGGACCTGCATCAGAGTTCCGGTGCCGGAGATTCGCAGCACATCCCCCAGAGACTAAATTCTAGATGATAAGGACAGGGTCAAGACTGTTGGGGCAGACATACCTCGTCTTGTCTTCAGCTAAGCGGCTCTTTGCCGCTGCCTCGTCCAGGTTGCGTTCCCTGTGGTGACTCGTATCAGCATAATCCGGACTTCCAGGTTTCACCAGGGGTTGGGGCTCTGGGAAATCTTACGTTCTGTGAAGGCGATCCCCCTGTTCTCCGAGGCGAGCATATGTGCCCAGGGCTGTGTTCAATGCGGATTCGGCCGTGGCGACTGTTCGATTAATGGAAGCTACACCTTCCTTCCGGATGACTTTGGTCTCGTTTTTGATGGCTTGAACTTGTAGCTCCTCGTTCTCCTCCTCTATGGTGCGTTAGAAACGGATTCACAAGATGTTCGCGGAATCGGATAACTCCTACCAGTCAATTCCCTGGGAGCTCCGTAGCCATCATAATCGTCGGCAGCTGCCGCCGGCTGTGACCCAGATTGAGGGTACGGGGTATATCGATCTTGTGCATTTGCCAACAAAGCTGACTTGGACGGATCGTTGTCGTATCGACTCGACGAAGGCTGGTCAGGGATAGGATTGATCACGTTACTCTGCTGCGGAGGCACATAGCGTCCACCAGCATCACCGAAGAGGTTGTCCTTCCCAGTGTCCTCGTCGAGACCACCATATCCACCCGGGCCTCTCCGGTTGGCACTATAGGCTGAACTGTTGTTGTCATATAGGCTTGAGCCGTAGCCCTTCTGATTTCCAAATTTCTCGTCTCCGAAGCGGCTGGTGGTGCTTCCCCCCGACGGGCTGTGGCTTTTCCCAACCGATAGACCATTTTCAATCGAGGAGCTCTGGATGTATGGTGGTGGAGGATTGTTGGGATAAGCGAAGTTGTTCAAGGGGCCGGGTTCATTGGAATCGGGACCTTTGGCAAGCTGGGCTCGGGCCTGTTGGTAAGGGGTGATCGGAGCGGCGGCGTAAGGAGTCACCTCCTCATGCTTCTTCTTCTTGGAGAAAAGACCCATTTTGAACTGTGACGGCGGTCAACACGAGTTATTGGTACAACAGAATATCAACGGCAATGATAGTATAATGAAGAGAGGTTGGGAAGGAAGGGAACAAATGGTAGGTAGAGGTGTTGAAGGATGACACTGTAGTGGTTTTGATGTCTGGAAAAGGAGACGGAAGGAAGGTTGAGACTGAGGAGTGTTTCGAGCGGTTTGACAGGGGATGATTAAGGTAACGGTGGGGATAAAGCGGCCTGAAGTGGAGAGGAGAGGGCTCATCGATCCAGATCCGAGATGCTAAAACAGCCGAGAGGCCAGCGTGTGGGGCGAATTCGTACCATCCACTCATCTTGAGTACGAACGGCCGGACCTGCAATTAGCTCACACCCGCCCACACGCCCGGGAATACATAAGCAAGGTATGGGGGCAAGATTGCCACATGTCAGGTGGCCTGAAGCTCAGCCTCTCTGGACAACCTGACAGGCCTTGACAGCCCTGGAGGATTTCAGCCACTGGCCTACGGAATCGGCCACTACAGAGGCCATACTCCCAGAACCCGTATTAAAGCCAAACAAGGAGTTGCTGAGTGTCTCTTTCTAATGGATCCCAAAGGTTGTCCAGGAAAAGAGGCATCTCATTGGTATCCGAACGGATCAATGATGACTCGAGTAATGTGTAATGTATGTTGCTTGTACTGTGTATGGGGCAGCAGTCTTACCTTCTGGAACCGCCCGCTCTTGTCGCCCTTGTCGCCCTTCTCACCCTTGCGGGCACGATGGCGGAAAGGCAGGCATGAATGAGACCGGTCGTGTGCATCTCCATCTCCATCTTCATCATCAGCCTCAGCGGCAGGCTTCTTGTTCGTGTTCTTGGCCTTCTTTTGGTTTTTTTTGTTCTTCTTTTCCTTGTTTCCATCGTCACAGTCTGTAGAGGCCGTATACGTAGTAGTTGTGGGCGCAGCAGCAGGGTGTGAAGTATTGGTCACCCTACTTGCAGGCGCCTGTGGCTTGGGTCTGCTGTCACGCGTGTCGACCTGCACCTCACACTCCTTCTGGCCTGCAGGGTCATGGTTGTCGCCGTCGGTGGTGTCCTGCCGATCGACCGGCTTCTTTCCTAGTGCGGTTCTTGAATTCAGTGCTCTCCGCCGACGTCCCTGGCTCGCTACATCTGCCTGGAATGCTGGAAGTCCAACATTGTGGATCTTATCGTCCTCGGTGGCAGGTAACGGCCAGGAATCCACTGCAGTGGAAACCGACTTGAGCGACGACGGCATGTTCCGTTTGATGTGTAGATCAAATGCCAGTGGTATCGTGCATTGTTGGATGGTACTCAGTCGATGAATCACTGACTTTACCGAATTGCAAGGTTGGCGGCGTGACTCTTCATTGTAGGTTTTGGCAGTTGTAGGTGCCCAGGTGCGCACAGGCCCGATGCCACTTTTGCTTTCAACTTATATTAAATTACACCTTTGTTTGTCTGCAAACACCCAAACCCTTCCGGACCTGGACCAGCTACCGAAGTACCTACCTACCGACTTACGCATTCGACCCTTCATAACTTACTGTATCTTGATTGCGAAGATGTCTTCTTAAGCTGTGCAACGTGCAGCCGGTCTTGGATCCTCCAGAGCCTGTCGCAACAGTAGCTTTCACCTCTTTGAAAGAGCAGGTTACGATTCTTCCATCAACCACCAATCTTGCAAAAGCAGCCGATTGTCAGTCAAGATGTTGCCTCGAATACCGAAGAGCTATTCTCCTTTATGTCGAATAACATTAAGAGCCATATGAAAACATAAACTTTACTGAACCCTCATCTCATACCTTGTCGATATCCCGGAGATTACAGCTGGCAATTCAGGACCGGACGGACCTCCAGAACTCGTCTACTTGGGGGTTGAGACGCTTCTATTCCCTACCTGTCAATTGAACAGCTCAGTAGACTACTGTCCTAGTTCAACCAGACAGGCTGAGGCCGAAATTGGACAGAGCGGTCTGCTGTACCTGACGTGGTGTTCAAAACCACCAGTGCCATTCTTCACACCGCTACGCCGGGCCAGTGTCTCACCCTATCCTTCACGGGCCATTATCGTCTTCAATTGTTGGCTGCTTCTGGACATAGCCCCCAACGCCTGTGGCCATGTCAGTCTTCACCTTCGAGACAGAGCCCACCAGGGTTTCATCTCCATGGCTGAAACAGCTCGAGGACTCCGAGCAGAGAGTTACGAAGTTGGAGGCTGAGCCTCAGGAAGGAGCTATCGAGTACAAACTGCATCTACTACTACGACCCAGACGATCGTACCAGACCATCAGCTCTGGTACGGTTTCTGGGTCTCAGCGTCCGGGCAGGGACGACTTGCCGTCAGTTTTGGAGTCTTCCACAGGAGGTCTACCCGACGTGAGCCATCTGGAGATCACCGCGACGCCGGATGATGGGAAGAAACGGAAGCCCCCATCCGAGTTTTACGCAACAACGAGCGAATCTCGGAAGCTTCGTCTTTACCACCTTACTACTCAGCTGCTGTGGAGACTCCAGCAGTCCGTGAGATACAACCCTCTCGGTACAACGGACTCGCTGATTCCCAAGCTTCCTGATGACAGTGTTGACCTTGCAGCTGCGGTGAGGCCCAGCAATCTTTGGCAAGGGCTTGAGGAGTCCAAGGGTGCGCTGTACGAGATTGGCGTCGCTGACGATGGCACCCTCCGCGGACTACCCGAGGATGAGATGGAGGAGAGCATTCTGACCTTGAGAGTGATGGCAGCTAGCCTTGGCTGTGTCGTGGAAGTGGTGCGCCGGCAGTGCGTTGGAGATTGTGAGTGGGCTGAGTATCCTGTGCCGGAAAATGGGCACCCTGCCCTACAACCTGTCACTCACCGGGAGAAACTATATGTGGTCGAAGCGGCTGTGAAGCCAGCTTTGGATGACCAGGCAGTGGACGCGACCGACCAAAGAACATCTGCTCCTCCAGTAAAGGCTGCGGATGTCGAAGCCAAATCGACGACAGAGCAGCTACGTGTCACACTTACGGGCCCTACTGATGGAGGCAAGTCAACCCTCCTTGGAACCCTCTGCACAGGCATCTTCGATAATGGCTCAGGAAGGAGCCGGACCTTCTTGCTACGACACCGACATGAGCTGGCGTCAGGGATGACGACTTCTGTCTCCCAAATGTTGATTGGCTACAAGAACAACAGCCAAGACGAGAATCTCATCTACAGTTTCTCGGATCGCAATATAGACTCCTGGGAGGGTATACACGATCTATCGAGAGACGGGAGGCTAGTCTTCGTGTCTGATTCTGCGGGTCACCTTCGATTTCGCAGAACCATCTTGCGCGGCCTTATTGGATGGGCACCTCACTGGACTATCCTTTGCTTGGCTGCGAACGACGGCGAGATCAAGGGGACATACACGCCCACGTCTTCCCAAGATGAAGCCGATTCCCCAATCACCGAGGTGGATCAAGCTAAGGCCTATCTCGATCTCTGTCTCAAACTTCGCATGCCACTGGTCGTTGTCATTACGAAACTTGACAGTGCAACTACGACGAGTCTTCGAAGCACGTTGACAAAAGTCTTGGCTGCCGTCAAAAGTGCTGGAAGGGTGCCAAAGTTGTTGATCAAACAGAGAATACAGTCCGACCCGACACGTGTGCCCGCAATTGACGAAGATGACATCCGGCCTCTCATCGCAGACATGAAGGAGAGCGGAAACCTTCTTGACTTCGTTCCCATCGTGTCAACCAGCGCTGTCAAGGGCGAAGGTATTGGCCTACTCCATGCTTTGCTACAGAACCTGCCGATACCACCGATGCCGACGGCTCGTGACTACATTGGTCTAGCCCTCAACCCGGAGCAGCCTGAGTCCGTCTTCCATATCGAAGACAAGTTCAGCTTGTCCGCGCTTCTTGGAAACGCCGTCAAGGACAACGAAGAATCGGAGCACGGAACTGTTGTGGCTGGCTACCTGCGTTTCGGACACTTGGCCGTGGGTGACCGAGTACTGATCGGTCCTTTCCCTCCAGACGACGACTCAATGGCCATAACTCCCGAACGCCGGGCATCACCTGGCGGAGAGGAGCTGTCCATCTCTCACCATTCCTCTTCAGAGCTCGGCCGGCTCGGCATGCGAACCACCGTCCCAGCGTCGACCACGAAGGGCGAGTGGTACAACGCGCACATCGCCACGATCCGCAACCTGCGACTCCCAGTGCGCTTCCTGGAGCCCGGCCAGACAGGGACCATCGGCATCGTCTTCGACATGTCGAACGAGGACCTGTCTGACAGCATCTTTGAGCGTCCCCCGCGGCCGCAGCCCAAGATACGCAAAGGGATGGTGCTGGCCATGCCTAGCAAGCACATGGTAGAAACAGGTCTGTCGCTGCAAGCGGCGAGCGGTGTCACCGGCGTGTTTGAAGACGCATCAACTGAGTCGCTGATCGTGGGGAGCACCGTGAAGGTATATATCGCCAGCGTTCGCGCTTCGGCGAGGATACTGCGGGTCTCGCCGACTTGGACCTACCCTGATGGCAGTGGTGCCGTGGGGAGAGACACGGATGATGACGATGACATATTTATCATCAGTGACGAAGGGGAAGAAACAGGGACGCAGGGAAGCCCGAGGATGGTGTACGAAGTGCAGCTGGAATTGCTCTCGCAGAGGGAGTGGATCGAGATGGGCTCACAGTTGGTGATCCTCGAAGGAGGGAGCCGGCACAAGTCTGGGCTCGAGGGTTTTGTTGGGAAAGTTATGGAGATTGCGGAATGAGTGATAGCACCGGCGCTCGCAGCGTAGTTGTTGTGGATTGTATTGTTTGATATTAGAGCTTGTTTTATGGGTATTAATTTACTGAGATTCTCTATCTCGCAAATATATTTCCGTCTAATCGTGGCTATCTCCACGTATTGAGCACGCACCCGCCAACGGATTCCGGAGTTACCACTCCTTGATTCACTGCCAGGGGAAGCTGGTGGACTGTGCTCTGTTTTCATTCCAGCTGATGCCAGCCATAACACCCATCTCGATACTTGTCATTCAAGGTATACAAATCATACATCCATAGTATCATGATGGCCGTCTGAACCACTCAGTGCCCAGAACGCTTGATAATCATTGATCCCTCATGCAACAGCCCCGTGTGATCCTCCTTTGTGCACTCATCATCATCGTGAACTACCACCTATGCTCTCACCAACCCATAGAACAGCGTCCACGTCAGGATGAATCCGGCCAGTCCCCCGGAGAACCCACTCGTCCACAGCTCCAGCGGTCCACGGAAGTACCTGCTCGTGTCGAAGACGGGCTTTCCCGCGGAGATGGAGGCCGGGGCGACGCGGACGGCGTAGAAGAGCAGGGCCGTCAGGAGGGTGAAGGCGATGTAGAAGAGGAAGCCGTTGTAGGACTCGAGGCCGAGGATGCCTGCTGCGACGCCAAAGAGGGAGGCGGTCAGGGATTGCAGGTTGGAGAGGGCCTAGAGGGAGAGAGGTGCTTGTTTAGTAGCTAAATCGCGTAGCTGAGGTCCGGGCCAGAGGAGGGGACGAGGAAAGGAGGGAGGGAAGGCCAGCGTTTGGAGGCTGCGCCTCTTGCTCACTGACTGATTGACTGACCTTGGTGTTGTGCATGACAGACTCATGCACGATGGGGGAGATTTGCAGCTCCTTTTCTGAAGGCATCTTGGGCTTATTGGGAGTCCGGACGTTACAATTGAGGCATGGGCATCCTCTTCTTGTCTCAACGAGTGACAGAGCGGCTTGCGTGGAGCTTCGAATTCGAGGCTGCTGACGTCGGACCGTGTTGGAGCTCTTGATCTCCCTTGCAGCTGAGCGAGGGTCAGTAAGCGGCTACCAAGGTACCTAGGTACCTGGGTATGTGTTCTTGCCTGCCGTGGCGCTAATGAGCAGGAACCTTTGGGGGGCTGTAGCACAGGCCCTCGATGCTTCTACTAAGCGCTGCAAGGGGGGGGCTTTCAATCTCTGGGGGGCTTTCACGTGCTGAATACGGCAAAGTGCACTGGGCCACAGGCAGGTATGAAACGGCACCCTCCCTCGCTACGCTACAACAGAGCTGCGGGCCCCAGCTTCCAAGGTTGTTACCGACACCGACACGGTCACGGCCACACTGACACCGACATACGAGAAACTGCGACACGGACGAAGTCAAGCGCTGGCCCAGTTGCAATTCAACTGTCGACCCCGAACTTGGAAGGACCCCTTGACTCCTGTCTTCGTCGCCTCATTTAACTTTAATGAAGACCCCTGGTATCCCCGGGCAGGGAGAGAGTGATCGGTGGACTTGTGTAAGAGGCCGTCCAGGCCGTCCGGTGTCCTTTTCTCTCCTGGATCGTCATTTCAATGTTCTAGAGGCTTTCTTGAAAGTGATTCGCAATTGAGATCATTTGCAGGTCTTGTTGATGAGACAGAGATGATCTCCGCAAGTCCAAGCCACCGACACCGACACTGACTGACACTGACACTGACACTGATGCTCAAACTCACCCACACCGATATCACCCTGATCCGTACCAATCCTATCGTCAACTGGTACGCCTCGCCTTGACTTACTCTACCTTGTGCATTTACATTACGTCTCATCTCGCGCTCACTCCCGCCGCTAGTCCTTGCCTTCGCTTTTGTTCCGTTTTACCGTTTGGTTTCCCGTCTTCCAGGTTCCTCCTTCGTGGTTACACCCATTATTAGCTACAGTTATCTGCCTTGCCCACTCCGTCCCCGTCGCCGATCATTAAGCTTTGTGCACACGCACCGGATGGCAGCCGGTGCAACGAGTGCCACACCCCAGAATCCAACATCTTTTTCATGGAGACGGTAATTTACGACGAGACGCCTCTCGCCGAGTACCTCAAGGGTCAGTCAGTCCCAAGATGTCCTGTGCCATGCTGCCCACTCACAACACTTTCTCTTGCCCTCCCCTTATGTCAATATGTCGCCCCCCATGCTGACTCCCTTTCTCACCACTATAGACGAGGGCGAGGAACAACAGCGAGACTGGGCGCTGCAGGAGCCGGATGTGGTTATCGACACGCCGCCACCGAGTCCCCCGAGTCCGTCATTTGCCCCTACCGGAAGGCCTCTGGTGAAGGCGCGCTTCCGGAACAAGATACCCAATTCGCTGAACATCGAGCTTCCTACCCAGAAGAAGCGCCTGAGTTCTCTACAAGATGGGGCGGTAAGGTGCCTCCTGGACCACTGCTGCCATCTCCTGGCTGACCAACTTCGTTTGCAGAGTGCGGTAGCTACGACATTAGATCGCGCCGATAATTCCAAATTCCTCGAACGATTCCGCTATACCATCGTCGCGTCACAGTTATTAAGCGGCCACTCGATATTAGGACAGCATGTGTCGGTGCAAAGCTCGAAAATCCCCATGGGGATCGATCAAGACCCAACCACACCTTCACAGACAGGCTTGATTATCACGGCCGTGGGAGCACTGGGGATCGCGTGGTTCATCAGCTGGCTTTATGGAGGAGGATATACACACCTCACGAAGAAACGAGTCGCGGTCTTCGTCGTGGTCCTCGCTGTCGCTGGAATCGCATCGCAGGCTTACATCCGACAACAATGGCTCAAGTGGGTTCGGGAGCAAGCACTGGCTGAGATCGCCAATTTCGTATCGAAGGCTCAGGACTTCGATAGCGCATCGAGTGCCGCAGTGGCCCTGGTCCAAGAAGTGGAACTTGTCTCACGCGGATACCGGCTCAGCGCACCTCTGCCGCCCATCAGTCGGATAGAGGACCGCAGCCAGACCCGGAGATGTGTCAGACTCAGAAAGGCACTGAAGAGGAGCCTTAGCGACATGATTTCCAAATATGATCAAGCTTCATCCATGACCAAGGGATTCTCCGAGCAACTGGACTTGGAACGGTACCACGACATCTACGACATCAGCGACCTGGACATGTCGGATGCTTTGCAAGGGTATTACGAAAGCGAATTTGAAGACATGGAGTCACTGCGTACGCTGAAGATCGCGGCATGTCGATTCCACATCTTGCGGAAAATGTTCCTCTGCGCACTCCTTTCGATGGAGGCACAGGGAGACGACACCGACTTCTTGCGCTGGACCACGGTTGTTGACTCTCTTCGCATGCTGAATGAAGCGACGACCGCGTCCTACCAGCGATTGGGGTCTATCCTTGGGGAAGAGTCTTTCTCTCTCCCACCACCGACTGGTGGAGATAGGAGCCCGCTCTCACCTTCACGAGAAAGATGGCGCTCGCAACTCCGAAAGCTCAACTCTTTGACGACAGGAATCCGCGGTCTTCAGGCGAAGATGACCCTGTTGCGGGAGGAATCCGATCGGGCATTGAATGAGGCTAGCGACATCTCGGAGCTGGGACCAGACTTAATGGACCAATATGAGTCGATCGGCTCGGATTTGAAAATGCTCCAACAGGCATGGCAAGACGGAAAAGCCGCTCTCGCATCGGGTATCGACCGCAACGAGAAACGGCTATCGTCTGTTAGCGGGATGGTATCTCCGACCATGTCCTGGGGCGGGCTATCTACCGTTGGAGAGGAATCTGGCGGTGGTGTCTCGGACGCGCTCAAGGCGCTCACGGGTGAGCAGCCCGACGGCTTCGACATGAGCAGCACTACCGGGGAGAGCGAGGAAATATTCGAGGCCGTGGCTGGCCCTCCACAACGGCCCAGGAGTTTGTTGACGAGGGAAGAGAGGGTAGCGAGAATGAGAGAGGAGCGCGAGAAGAGAGCGGACTTGAGGGAGAAGTCAGATGCCAGCCGCGGTATGCTCAAGGAGCTCGAGATGGTCATCAACCTGAGGCCGAATAAGGACAGGAGGCAGACGTTACCGCCTCCAAACTCGAACCGCGTCGTTTCGCTGTGAGGGTGTATAGCACGATACCCCGGGTCAATGGTTGCCCGTGCCGCTCCTTACGACTTGACGTCTGATTTTGTCTTATTTTCTGCTTTGCATCATATTTTGCATACATGGGTTTTCGGCGTTACCAGCAAGTCTTGCTGCGGTGGTAGCATGCAAACCTTTGCCGTGTCCATTTCTATTTCCCTTGAGACCTTGGCACCATGTTTTCATTTTTTCCTTGGGTACAAAAAAGAGCACATAGAAGCGGAATCCGGACTATCTGGGAACTTCGTATATAGACTTGGAGGATGACAGGACTCATGTTCACTGAGGCTCCCGACGGTGTCCGAAGCTCGTCGGGGCGTGCAAATTAGTTGGTAATGTTTGGTCCACACTTTTTAAGTAGGAACATATTGGCAGAGATATCCTGTATAAAAGAAATGGAAAACACTGAAATCATTGAAGGCAAGATCAGGGCAAATGCTAAATAAATGAGCCTGGTAATAGGATGAACCTACTTGAGTATCCAAGTCTCGGTATTAGCATGTGCATAGACTGTACCTAGGTACCTAAGTATCCTCGAGTAAAGTTGGAACCTTGGAACCTTGGAACACGGGAGGCAATGATTTCCATGATTGACAAGGGGAAGGGCCAAGGAAACGGTAACAACCGATCGTAAAATCGATAAATGAGAGGGCAAGTGTAGGTATTCACAAAGGGCTGACTTCCAATGGAGGGGTGTAGATGGATATCGAAACTGTAGCATCGTGTTTCTCTAGGCTTGTAAAAGCTTGAAGATCACTGGACATATGGTCGCAATGAACACGCTGGAATTACTAGTTACCGGTACCATTATGAGTGAGTACGAGTCCGGGGCAGATTATGGTACCTATTCCGATGTTGCGCTGAAGCATAAGCATCGGGGGTGTGCTTTACAAGGATCAGGGGCTAAGAGACGAGCGGAAGCCTGCCCGCCCCGCGCGAGATTTACTGGGGCAAAGACGCGTTGAGGCGCGTTGTGCTAAATTGATCAAGAAGCTTCCAACGTCGCGGTCTCCTTCTTCCTTTTCTTCCTCTCAACCTTCAAACCACAAATTTTTTGCGCGCACCAGTGACGATACCCTAAGCCTCTCCAACACAAAATTCCTGCCTTTACATACCCAATTTCCTTGTTTAATCCGTTCAGATATTCAGTAAGTTCCCATAACGCGCGACAGCTGAAACCCCCACTTTGTCGCGAGCAGTTACTAAGAGGCAAACAGCCATGCTTGAGGCACGATTGGAGCAGGCGAGCATCCTGAAGAAGGTAAGAAAGCGTTCTGATGCCAGCACCACTTGACTCTGAAGCTGGCTCTTCTCTGACACGTTGCGCTCTCACAGGTCGTCGACGCCATCAAGGATCTCGTTCAAGACTGCAACTTCGACTGCAATGACTCCGGCATTGCTCTGCAGGCCATGGACAACTCGCACGTCGCGCTGGTGTCCATGATGCTCAAGGCAGACAGCTTTTCCCCTTACCGATGCGACCGCAACATCGCACTGGGAGTCAACCTCACCTCCCTGACCAAGGTCCTGCGCGCCGCCCAGAACGAGGACATCCTGACCCTGAAGGCCGAGGACGCGCCCGACAGCCTGAACCTGGTGTTCGAGAGCAGCGAGAACGACCGCATCTCCGAGTACGACCTCAAGCTCATGGACATCGACCAGGAGCACCTGGGTATCCCCGAGACGGAGTACGCTGCCACGATTACCATGCCCGCGGGCGAGTTCCGGAGGATCTGCACGGATTTGCTGGCAATGTCCGAGTCTGGTATGTCAAAAGAAACACCGAAACAAAAGCATTTCGCTTAGAAACAAATGATCTGTGTTTGCTGACAATGACCACCCCTCCACAGTCACCATCGATGCGACCAAGGACGGTGTCAAGTTCGCATGCACTGGCGACATTGGTAACGGATCCGTGACTCTGCGCAGCCACCAAAACGTCGAGAAGCCCAAGGAGAACATTGAGATTGAGCTGAGCGAGCCTGTGGCCTTGACCTTCTCGCTCAAGTACCTGGTCAACTTCTGCAAGGCCTCGGCGCTGTCAGAGCAGGTCAAGATCTGCCTGTCAAATGAGGTGCCCCTGCTGGTTGAATACACCGTGCAGGGCATGAGCTACCTGCGGTTCTACCTGGCGCCAAAGGTGAGACCTCTCTTCCTCCCCCTTCTAGCGTCAACATGTTGTCACGATACTAACGGCTGTTCCAACAGATTGGCGACGAGGAGTAAATGGGTCACACGACACCTAAAAGTGAAACAAGTATTGGAAGGCATCACTGCCCTCTTACTCTTCAAGTGGTCATGGGTCAAGCCTCTACGGATTTATGCGCCTGGAAATAAGGGCCTTTTCCCAAACAGAGGGGGACTGGATAAGACTTACATGTGGTGTGTTAAGAGCGGACTGAAAATTGCGGCGAAAATGATTTTGGAAGAGAAGCAGTATGCGGACGTACTGCAGTAGTATCGCCACCCGAGAGGACTAGAAGACAACATCATGTTGTTGTTTGTACGAAATGTTGATATCCAACGATAATGAAGAAAAAAACATCATCTCATCATAGCAGCCCCAAGTTGGACCCGTATTTCTATATTGTGCATATTGTCTGTATGTATTACTGCGACGAAGATCGCTGTCCGCGGCACATCGTGCACTGCAGCAGCACAGCGTGAACGTGGGGTTCCTGAAACGATCCCTGTGCAATGTGACTGTGGGGTAGCTCGATCAAGGCCAATGCCGGGTGTGTCATTGGAAATTTCTAGTCTGATCAATGCCGCTGACACCGGGTCCCGGGCGCGATATCGCAAGCCGTCATCAATCCTTCAGTAATACCTAGGTACTTAGACTACTAAGTCACTTGCACCTCCGTTGCGACTTTCTATTGTCCCACCCAATTCATACCTAGGTAGCTCCTTTTCGCCAACAGTTTGCGAAACACTCCAAAATCGAAGTACAACACCCATTTGGCCAATCCTTTCATGGGCAGCGTCTGCGAACCTACACCGAAGATGTCAGACGATTTACCAGTACCAGAGACTCGCGTCCTCGCAGTCGCCAGTCATGTACGATGATGCGCCCTGTTTCCCATGAGCCCCTCAGCACACAGCCGTACTAACAAGATGCGAAGGTTGTCTCCGGGTAAGTCGCATGCCCCCTTGGGGCCCTTGGGGGCGGATCTCGAAGAGTTTGGACTGACCGCAATGGCGCCTCAGATATGTCGGCAACAAGATCGCCGTCTTCACAATGCAGTCGCTCGGCTGCGACGTTGCCGCCTTGAACACAGTACAATTCAGTCAGTAACCTTCTACGCCCCCTCCCCTCCTTTCGCCCAAGCCCGGCCGCCCAACTCTGACCTTCGACATCCGCCCCCGCGAATCAGGTAATCACACCGGCTACAGACAAGTGAAGGGCACAAAGGTCACGGCGCAGGAGATCGCGGACCTGTACGACGGGCTGAAGCAGTCCTACCTGGACGACTTCGACATGATGCTCTCGGGCTACATACCCGGCGCCGAGGCCGTCCAGGCGGTGGGCCGGATCGCGGAGGACCTCAAGGAGAAGGCGAGGCCGAGGCCCGGGAGCTTCTTCTGGGTGCTGGACCCCGTCATGGGCGACAACGGCAAGCTATACGTCGCGGACGACGTCGTGCCGGCGTACAAGTCTCTGCTTCCGAATGCGGATCTGATATTACCAAACCAGTTTGAGGCCGAGTATATCTCCCCCTGAATTCCAAGTCGCAGAACCCCCAGGGGCCCCCGGCCAAGTTCAGCACTGACGGACCGCGTGTGCCCTCCAGACTCCTCTCCGACGTCAAAATCACAGACATGACCTCCCTGACCCGCGCCGTCGAGGTGATCCACCGCAGGTTCCAAGTCCCACACATAGTCCTGACCTCGGTCTCCCTCGACAGCGACGAGCCCGACCCGTCCCTGCCCCCCAGGACCCTCTCCGTCGTCGGCTCCACCATGACCTCCTCCGGCCAGGCCCGCGCCTTCAAGATCCGCTTCCCGGCCATCGACGCCTACTTCTCGGGCACGGGCGACATGTTCGCCGCGCTCATGGTCGTGCGCATGCGCCAGGCCGTGCACGAGACGGGCCAGGGGCTGGGGGCCACGGCGTCGTGGCTGAGCCCCGACGGCGTCGACGCGCTGGACCTGCCGCTCGCGAGGGCCGCCGAGAGCGTGCTCGCCAGCATGCACGAGGTGCTGGGCGCGACGTGCGAGAGCATGAAGGCCGAGGTCCAGAGGGCCGAGGCCCAGGTGGGGCCTGGCGACGCGAAGCGGATGCACCTGGCGAGGTCCAAGGCCGCCGAGTTGAGGCTGGTAAGGCATCTCGGCTCGTTGAAACAGCCCAAGACATATTTCAAGGCGCAAAAAATGTAGATTGTAAAAAGTATAGGCATAGGCTACGCGTGCATTTCATCACGGAAAGGTGGGGGGTGGCGGTCCCGGTAGGGTCATCTGATAGACATAGACAGCGCATGTGCCAAAAAAACACAAGATATGGTCCAGACGTCATGTCAGATTCGTGTCTGTTTTTAATTTGCTCTGCTCATAGCAGACGGCATCCAATATGCCTACTTCATCCAAACCCATAGCCTGCCATAATGGTGGGTATCTTATACATGCAGACCTCGTTCAAACGTGCAATGTTGCCCTTCTGGTCCCAGTATCCTACAGAGACTTGCAACCAATTCGTTCCCTAGCAATACTTGTTTCCAGGCCTGGTACGTAATCGAAACTCTGAAGACTACTTGTTGTCTTCACAGAGCATTACCGACCCAACAAGTCTCCGAGAAGCCAATGCCCCTCTCGCTCCACGGCCACGGAACATCCTTGTTCGTCTTGGCGCTCTTCACGTCCGGGGAAGCCGCAACGGCAACGGTAGCGTCCACGGCCGTTCTCTTCTTTCGCAACCAGGTCCCCTAAGACGATGGTTTCTCAGCCGCAGCGGCGGGCGCAGCCTCAGAAGGGCCGTCCGCAGCTCCGTCGGTGGTGATGCCAACGGCCTGGGCCAGCTGGGCGGCGAAGCCGCCCGTGGAGCCGAAGCCGCCGGCGCCGCGCACGCTCTCCTCCAGCTCCGTGACCTCCATCACCTCGGGCGTGTAGATGCGCTCGAGGATCAGCTGCGCGACGCGGTCGCCCTCGGCCACCTGGAAGTCGGCGTCGGAGTGGTTGAACAGCAGGACCTTGACCTGCCCGCGGTAGTCGGCGTCGATGACGCCGGCGCCCGTGTCGATGAAGTGCTTGGCGGCTAGGCCGGAGCGGGGAGCGATACGGCCGTCTGTTTCAAGGTAGACTCGTGGTTAGCATATAGCAGGAAGGAGCAGAGTAGGGAGGAGGCCAAATGAGTTCGTCCTAGAAGGAAGGGGGGGTTATGGGTGGCTTACAGGTTCCGGCGGGCACAGCCATGCTGATGTCTGTGTCGACGAGGGCCTTGCCGCGCGCGGGTATGACTGTGGCCTTGGACGCGTAGATATCGTATCCGGCGGCGAAGGCGCTGCCGCGCGTGGGAAGCCGGGCCTTCTCGGACAACTTCTTGATAAGGAGGCGGGGTGTTTGGCTCATCTTGGTGACGGGGACGGCGGTGCCGTTGGTGTCCTGTGTCGTTGCGTTGGTGATGGTGCTGGTGATGCTAGCAGCTTCGGCGGTCTTGACGCGTTTTGCTGGGGGAGAGTTCGGTGGTGATCTCACTGCAATGTGGTTGTCGGTGGTCATGTTAGGGAAAGGTGAATGTTGAAAAAGAGAGAGGACTGAAACGGCTACGGCTGGAAACAGAAGGAAAGCTGTTGCTGTGTGGGAATTTTGGGACGCGGTTTCCGTCGTGGTGCCGACTTTCTTTTGCAGGGGTCTAAATTGTGGAAAGCGCGTTTGACGCGTCTGAAAGAATGTTCTGTGATTGGTCAATTGGAATATAATACCCACTATTTCCGTCTTCATATGTACCTAGGTACATGGTCTACGTATTGCTCTTACAGAGCATAGGAGGCCCAGCCACTTGACCGTAACCACCTACAGCGTTCACTAGGACCATTGAGCTTTTGAAGGGTGGACACTTTTCGTATACAACCTCTGGCCAAAACGAGACACCAGTTGACACCCGCTGCGATCCACGGATGTGCAGCTCATGACCCCAAAGGTCATGGGGATCACCAGCACGCACCGGATGGTACTCAATAATACGCATAAGTAAGAGGTGTCAAGCAGTTCTGCATCGCATTCATCCTTCTCCTGGTAAAACGCTCATGTTTCCATGCTCTCATTTTCATGCTCCCAAGGATTATCTTCTCGTGACATCGTCTAGTTGCCAATCTCTCGTCCAAAGTCGACAAGCCGCAAGCGTTTAGAGTCTCTTGGATGGAACTCGGCGACCTTGGACCGAATGAGAAACCGGACTGCTGCCGACTCCTCAGAAACATCAACGTATGCATCTGAACTGGAACCCTCCGAGTCCATAAGCCTATTCATCAGTTCCTCCGTCAACGTTTGCATTTCCTCTCTGGCTGCCGCCCGCTTGTCCAGGTCGGCCTCGCCTTTCCCATTTTGGTCCTGGGCCCCGCCAAGCATATCGTCAATCTTTCGCTGCCGCTTGTCTGAGGTGGCATCCGCCTTGGCCTTCTTCCGCTTGCCCCTGGCATTAAATCCGGCCTCTAAATCGTCTGAATCGACGTCCATCATGTCGCCGGCAACGGGGCCACCACTCTGCTCAGCTGCTAGCATCGAAGCCAGAGGACCATCAATGAACTTCTTCAGGGCTCTCAGCAAGTTCGCTGTGTCCGCATCAGTTTCCTTGATATTCTTTTTGAGCTCTGAGATTCGTTCCCGAGCAACCTGGTTTGGGCTCATTGCCGTTCTCGACTCGATGCCATGGCGTAGTGACTGCATGCGGTTCTCCAAGGCTTTAGCAAGAGCTTCCTGATCAGCTAGGTTGGCCTTCTCGATCTCCAATCTGTCCTGAGCCTCTTGGAGCGAGATTTTCTGCGAAGCGAGGAACTTTCTCGATTCGGTAATGGTCGAGTTCGTGGTACGCAAAGCTACAAGCGCCGGTACGACAGAGTCAGGGAATGGCAGGAAGGGTTCTGACGCAGCAACATCTCGATAGGCTTCAGCCACTGCGTCGAATTGCTTCTTCGCCTCAACAGTCCCACCAGAGCCCTGGTCACCATAGGTCTTCCGAGAAATGGCGGCAAGCCTCTCATTTTCCTGGATACAAGTCAGCGTAAGGTATTGTGCCGGAGCTTGGAAAGAGATGCCAGACCTCTGCTAGCGCTCGCTTGCGCTGTTCGACCTTCTTCTGAAGCTCTTTTCTCGAGCGTTCCAAGTACGTCGTGTGCAAATCCCCGCCGGGCAGGGCTCCTGTGTGCTCATCCATGGCGACAAGGTTGGGAGTCATGTAAGAACGCGTCTCGTGAAGTTTTGCCAGCTGCAGTCCGCGATGAGGGCCCCCCAAAAGCAACAAACCCTCTTTTCTGATTGGTCCAGTCCTTCAAGTTGACGAATCAGTCAGGGTAGCCTAGCTCTGATGTAGAAGCGAGATTCAGGGTGTCGGGTCTGCCCTTTGCATTATGCGTCGAGCGGTTATATCTACCCTGGCAAAACCGGCAGACTGGGAAGACAATGCCGTGATATGGTTATGCTGGATACGAGGGCACCGTGTAACCAACTCCACACCAACCGTTCCCGTGTGAAGCCTTGTCTGATGTTTCAAGTGCGAAGTGTGCCGAAATATTCCATGTCATGACTGGCATGCACTGACTGGTATGCGCTTCCTTCCTTCCTTGCGAAGTAGATACGCTCAATACGATACTGCCGATCCAATCTTGCGAGAGTGAAATTGGAAGATTGGAAGAGTGTTGGGATTGGAATGGCGCCCTAGACAACCCATCCATCCATCGACTACCTAGGTAGTAACAGAACACTTGAACCAGGTGCGTGTCTCTGCCGGGCAGCCTTGCCGGAGTACAAAGACCCACAACTGTATACTCATGTGGTCCGTGCTCAGGCAACACAGACTCTTAGCTTGGAAGCCCGCCGTAGCGGCACTTCTCCCCTCCAGTTTCACCTCTCATCAAACAGCTTCTTTCACCTGAAGTCTGAATTCTAGATCCCCTCAAGCGAAAGCAGATCGACCGTCTGCCCCAGAGTCTCCTCTTGAGCAACACCTCGCGCGAACGTCTGGGCAGTTACCGACTCCCTTCTTCCACTGGTATTCACCTAGCCTGCCTACCTACCTCTACCTGAAGATCCCTTTGGCCATCCATCACCATCGTCTTCACCGTCAACGACTAACCCCTTACCTTGTCTGTGGTACCCACAGAGTTCCGCGATCATCCCCCTCTTTTTCGTTGTGGTACGTGCAGTTTTTGAGGCGACTTGCCGCCTACCCTTCGCCCTGTTTCAGCAGTGCACCTCCCTCCTACAGCTTTCCCAGCTCCCAACATTTGATATTCCTCAACTTTCGTCATTACGCGTGGAGATCCATCTACTCTCTACACTCTTGATTCTCCCTCTCATCATTCTTGTTCTGTAAGGATATACACATCTAACGCTGTGCTTACAGACGTAGCAATCCAATCAGAGCAGGCAACGCCACGAAACCGAGCAAGTCTACAGCCACCCTGCCCAACACGGACAGCGATTTCGGCTACTTGCTGCTGTTTGACGGAGAAAAAAAGGTTTGAGATCTGGTTCTCTCGGTATCCTGCCTACCTTACACTCTCAAGCCTCACTACCTTGTCACCTCCTGAGTTCTTTGAGTGCTTGTTTGAGCTACCAAGTCTTCACCTTCCGCCTCCCTTGACTGCCTCTGCCCGACCTCAACATCAGCATACTCGCACGTCCACCGCCTCGCTCTACTTCCCGACCAAGATACACCGATCACCCATCTGAACCTGTTATTAGAGGTTGTCTTCCCAGCACCTCTCCTGCAGCGCCAGCAATCGCCTTCCGCGATAGTCTTACCTGGTGCACACTTCACTTCATCGGCCTCCTCGAGCCCAGTCAACAGCCCGACCCAACCCAACCATCTCCATTCCCGACGCGCCACTACATCTGCACGTTTTTCTTCCGAATTCGCCCCTACAGGTGTAGATAAAGAGCAAACCAAAATTGAACATCAAATTCAAACCGATCTTACTTGAACGAGGAAACATTCTGGTTCTGCTAGCGATATCAAGATGTCGGCCTCACCCCCAACCCAGTCCACGAAGCGTCCTCTCGAGGAGACTTCATCCCCGTCCCGAACCGACCAGCCTGATGCCAAGCGACCTGCACTTGACAAGGTTATTCGTGGAGAGGAAGAAGAGGAGAGCAAAGCAAAGACGGAGCTTCCTTCTGAGAATGGTCATCCGGAAGCCTCCGAAACTCCGGCTGCCGAAGCCGAAGCCGACTCGAACGGCGAGTCGAAGACCAATGGAGACAAGGCTGAAGCAAACGACAGCCAGGGCGATACGGCTGTCCCTGATGCGACCGCAGAGACCAACCCGATCGTGAGCATCCAGAGCGGAATTCCGGGCTCCAACCAAGCCGCCTCTGCGGCAACCCACGACGAAACTGCGTGGATCCATGTCAGAGCCGTCATCACCAGCCCTGAGGCTGCTACAATCATCGGTAAAGGCGGCGAGAATGTCTCCAAGATCAGGCAGATGTCTAGTGCGAAGTGCACTGTCAGTGACTATCAGAAAGGCGCCATAGAGCGAATCCTTACTGTGAGCGGTAGTGTTGATGCAGTGGCTAAGGCGTTCGGACTGATCATTCGTACTCTGAACAACGAGCCACTGGCGGAAGCCTCCAACCCCCAGTCCAAGACTTACCCACTTCGACTGCTCATCCCATCAATCCTGATCGGTTCCATCATTGGGAAAGGCGGCGCTCGTATCAAGGAGATACAAGAGGCTTCTGGTGCTCGACTCAACGCTTCGGATTCGGTTCTGCCACTCTCCACGGAACGCTCCTTGGTCGTTATGGGTGTCGCCGATGCTGTTCACATCGCGACTTACTATGTTGCCAGCACGCTGCTCGAGCAGCTGAACGAGCGCTTCGGAGGCCCGGCAGCTTCTGCATACGCCACGCGGAGTGGTGGTCCAGCCGGAGCGATCCCTGGAGGCATGCAGGTAGTACCCTACATGCCGCAGCCTGCTGGTGGAAACTTCGGCAGGGGTGAGAACTATGCCAGACAAAATCAGCGCCAGGATCCTCGCGCTCACCATATGCCGCAATCATACATGCCTCCGTACGGTGCTCAGCCACACCCAGCCGCGCCATCCCCAGCGATGCCCATGCATTATGGTGGTGCCCAGGCTGCAGCAGGATATGGACCAGCGGCTCACATGCAGCCTCATCACGGCCCTCATGTTGGCCCTCAAGCTCATGCCGGCCCTCATGCGCAACCCATGCACGGTGCAGGAATGCCTGGAGCTCCCCTCACACAGCAGATCTACATCCCCAACGATATGGTCGGTGCGATCATTGGAAAGGGCGGCCAGAAGATCAACGAGATACGGCAAATCAGTGGCAGTGTCATCAAGATCAACGAGCCCCAGGACAACAGCAACGAACGTCTGGTCACCATCACTGGCACGGAAGAGTGCAACCGCATGGCACTATACATGCTGTACTCTAGACTTGGTGAGAACTCCAAATGACCTGTTAGACCTGCACGTCGCTAATCCTTGACACAGAGAGCGAGAAGCACCGTATTTAGGGAGTCTCTGCTCGGACAAGATAGGCGTACTGTGGAACCACCCGTTCCTGGCTCCCAAGCGGGCCGAATTTGCACCTCTCTGAGAGCCTTCACAATTTAGGTTTGAGCATTCTTTCCGCGGAGTATTCGGGCTGTACGAAATTGGTAGTTCTGAGGGGGAAGGAGTTATGCCGGTGTTTCAAAATCGCGGATGCACACCTGGACCGCATTTCAAGGATTTTCAAGACTTAGCTTCAGCGGTCTGATATGACGAAAGCCCTCCTAATGACACATTCTTTTTTCACTTCAGCACCTGTGCCCTCACTCTTATCGTCCAAGTTCACGTCCACATCGTACATGGTCCCTAACATGAATCCTCGTGCCTACGGTCCCAAGAGCACTATTCTATAGCTACACAGACCATTCTTTTCCATCCTAGCGTCGCCATCTTCCCAGCCATCTTCCGTATTTGTGCCCTTCGCCTCAGTTGGTCAGACCGCCATCCTAGTCTGCAACCTCGAGCTGAGGTCTATTCCGGGCCCTTGTTTCCTTCTGGCGGGCGAGCCAATCCTTGCTCCCGTTCTACATCTGAGGCATGGCTACGTTGGCTGACTTCGTAAATCATAGGTTCATGTGCAAATAGCAGAGGCATGTGCTATGCTCGACACGGTTTCGAATTCTCGAGTTTGGTAGACTCGTGCAACGGACGTTCTTGGACCGACCTGGACCGATCTCTGATGGCGGGCTGCTCGCCTTACCGACGCGACGGCGAGTGTGCGGGCATCCGGTTGATACCATCGAGTAATTGCAGATGAGCTGCCTAGGTCGATTCCCGTAGAGTAGTAGTCTCGGGACGCCTTGGCCTATCAAGGATCGCGTAGAGGAGTACTTCAGTATGTTTTACTGACAGCTCGCTGATAGGATTATCCATACAAAATTTTCAGTATCAATGCCTTGAGAGCGACGCAAATTGTACAATAGGATTGAACGCAGGAAGGACTAGACAGCATTCCATGTTCTGGATCAAGGACCCCTGACCGCAAGGCGGGTGGCAGAGAGCTATCGCAACTCGTCCCGCCTAATCATCGTGCAGAAGCATAAAGCATATATTCCATTATTTCAGGCACGCATAGGGTGGATTCCATCATATGTTCCTTGACAGAAAATATGCTATAATCTTTTCAAATCAGACGCCAACTTTTTTCCCTGCTTTGCATATACATGTTGCAATATTACTCAACTAGGTCGCATTGGACCGATGATGAGGTTCAATGGTTGAAAACGTCCCAGCGATACGAGACTGGAAAATGTTCATATGACAAATTGGTCGAATTCAATATCAGTCTGTAACTATCATACAATGATGTGATTGTTCAAACTTCGTGTCAAATAATCCCAGTGCACTGATGTGCCCCAATTTCCGCCTATATAACCGTACGACAATGTCCGAGTACACCTTCCTGCGCCTTCCAAATAAAATCCCCAAACTCCTAAATCACATTGTATAAAGCACTCCCCCTAGGTAGGGTGAGATGGCCCGCGAACCCAGCTGCTCAGTTGATTAGTAACAGTGTCCAACGTTTAAACAACGGTCGAGTACAGGTTATTTCTTACTTGTTCCACATGGTGCCAATGATGCCGGGAGGGGGCCTCTGCTCGTTCAGGCTCTTGCGGCGGGCAACAGAAGCAGCATCTTGAGGACGCTTGTGATCCTGCAGAGACGCGAAGAGGGGGCCGGAGGCACGGCGGCCAGTATTGGTGGGGGAGAGGGGGGCAGCGTTGGAGGAGGCTGTGGAGGAGACGGAGTCCGAGCGATCGTTGCTTGGTGCGTCCATGTTGATAAGGGTGTTTGGTTGGTTGTTTGGTTGGTTTTGTGGTGTTGAGTTTTGTTGAGGTCGAGAGATGGGACTCTTTGTGATCAGGTTTGAGGATGGAGATAACACTATTTGAATACGAGAGCAAGAGGGAAAAGTGAGGAGAATAGGACTCGTCCGGGCGGGGTATTTGAATGATTTCTACGGAAAGAACGAGCTGTCTTACCAAATGGCACTTTCTGGCTGTCACAGACTGATGCGACGGCTTGGGATGCTGGATGGATGGGCTTTCACAGCAGCAGCGGTCCTCGATGACCTCACCAATGGGATGATAACTAGTCAGCTCAAGCCTAGACCGAGAGTGGAATGACGACGATAGATGGCATGGACTTGGTCGAAAGGGGCAATGATCCTATGGGTGCGGGCGAACCGGTCACCACTTCCCTTCCCTTTGTTCGGCTTGCGTATCACAAGTCACTGTATGATATTGGGGGACACCGTGGTATATTAGCTGGTCATGGTGATACTCCAAGTACACAGTATTGTTCTGAGGAGGTGCAAAAAAGTACCGTTACCCCGCAAGGTCTTGTCGTATGACGATATTGCTCGTATGCTGTTTATTCCAAACATGCCATCCACCGACCGGCCAAGTGGTTGACACTCACCAGACATCTCAAGGTCGGCAATGTCAGCTTCCGTGGATATATGGGACTAGGGTGTGGATATTCCCAATTATCTTTTCTGGCTCTGGCGGGCTCGATCTGGAGAGCATTAAAATATATCCATAGTATGGCCAGCCCAGGCAGCCCAGGCCCTTCACGTTTTCACAGATCGAAGCTAGTCGGGCCGCAGAAGGGCTGATATGGAGAAGACCATGACTAGGTGAAGCGCTGGTATGGAGGAGCCTGTTCGCGTGTGCTGATGGAGCTAATATCATGTCGTCAGGGCACCAGGGCACCAGTCACCAGGGCACCGGGGGGCTCTCGCGGGAGGAATTCGCTTTGTCTCAGAGAGCCAGAGAGCTAGGTGAGAGACTAGAAACAATCCATGGGCCCCTGTCAACCCTGTGAGGATCTTTGCTACTGGGGACCGATCTCAGTAGGGAAGAAGTCCGACAGGAGGATCGGTTGGGAGCCGTTGTCATTGATTTGACGTTGAATGGCGCTCGCTTCTGGAGCCCTTACTACCTACTTAAGTTTGTAGTGGACTGGGCAGATGGACCCCACCTCTTTTCTAAGGGTCCAAATGGGAAACTCCAGATGCCGTCTGGGGAAATGTGGACCAATTATACAGCCGATCTTGGGAACGACGTTTTCATCCATCGGATCGTAAGAACCTAGGGTACCAAGTTCCGGGATCAGAAAGAGTTTATCATGTTATCAAGTTCAATCTCAACTGTTATTGCATATTGCAGCACCAGGCCAATCGTCTGTACCTACTTAAGTACTTACTTAGTAAAAAGCAGCCAATTCTGTCTTGGCCAGGGTTTGCATGCTCAAGCACCTGGACAACAGGAACAGCTTAGGTGGGGGTGGACGGTTCCAGGGTTCCAGGGTTCCTAACGCCTAACCCGAGGCTTCCGAGCCCCTCTGGCCCGTGTAAGATGATTGGCTTCTGTCCCGTTACCAATCCTTGGGCCTCGATCTCTTCCGTCTGCACAAAAACACCCCAATCTTGACAGCTCTCATACATACAATGGTATGCGTCACCGAGTTGCTGGAATGCTGCTAGTTATATACGAACCGCCATCACTCCACTCCTATGCATCCACAATTTCACCATACATACATTTGAGATTTGGACGGGGGTATCCCGGACTTGCGCATACCTGAACGTCAACTACCTGATCTCTTTGATAGCGCGTCCTTGGGAGCCAGGCGTCTAAGACTTGGAGTCAGTTCAAGGTCGTGGCGGAGCTCAAGCCAAACAGAGGTCAAGCACTACAACACGATCAGGGCGTATCACGGCGTGGCAAGCACCAACATTGATGTGAAAACGCTCGCCAAACAACCACCAGGTGATATTTATAGGCAATGGAACCCTACTGCCTCAGGCCTGAGCACCTCGGAGCACAACTGCGGAAGCCGGGCAGGGAGCTCGACAAGCTCTCTTGCATCTTGCATCAAGATAGCTAAATGCGGATTCACCATGTGCATACAACGTAACCTCCCCCCTGGAAGACAACACTCCATGCATAGACTGTCTTTAGTAATATAACACTGCCTTTGCTGCCGAGCTGAGAAGCCCTGCATGCTCGCAGTCATGAGAAGCCACCAAATGCTACACAACACCAATCTCCTGATATCACGGCGCCAGAACGCCCGAGGGCTCCACATACCCCGGTGGCTGAGCTCCTTGGCCCGGGGCTACGGTTGGCTCGCCGGCCACACCTCGCCCAGCCCGCATGCAAGCCATCCGGGGTGGATATGCAGAGACAAGTCTTCTTTCGGTTCCTTGCCTGGAAAGCCCAATCGCTCGTTGTTACTAACCAGCCAGTGGTTCGTGGGAGCTCTGGGAAAATAAAAAATGCTGTCGATTGGTTGGTTGGCTTGTAGGACCCGGGGCTTTTTGGCTCAGCTTTGCAAGGTACAGACCGGTGATGTATGCGGCGTTTTGGGCAGTGTATGCACGCATATGTCTTGATTAGTATCCTGTATGTCTGCCCTGGTCTGCGATAGATATAGCATTGGCAGGGACAGATAGCCTGGTACAAGTACCCGGGCGGCCTATCTTCCTGCCCGTGGCATTGACGTTCGATCTCGTAAATAAGCACTTTGTAACCCCATCTCCTCCAGAGTACGGCATACCCGTGCGTGGGTCTTGTATATAGTCGACAACTTCTACACGTCCCGGCATACTGGTATCCAGATTCACAACTTCCTACGCGCCGGTACACAGGATGCTGCCCTCGGGGATTCTATGGGCGACCTTCGCTTCACTCGTCGTGGGAACAAGCTCTTCCAACAACTTCGTGACGAGTAAATTCCCTTCAGAGTTTCAGCAAAACGAGACGACCGAGTTCTACTGGGAGAACCTGGACGGCTACATAGCCGGGATACGCGTGTACTCCAGGGGAAAGGACTCGGACTCCAACTCGGATTCCGAATGGATACTGGGTTAGTCTCATCTCGCTTCCCCACTGCCAGACCTACCCTCTCAACCGCCCCTCTCGACGGTCTCCCAAACTCACCTCGTCTGCAGAACCAAACTGTCCGGACAAGGACTCTGATTCCTCCTGCACGGCCTACGCCAACAACGGCAGCGCCTCCTTCGGCGGCAGCCTTGCCAACGGCACGCAAGTGGCCCTCGGTTCTGGGTACGAGCTGGTCCTCTTATGGACCGACTCCAAGTCCTATGACGATATCGACGACGACACCTCCGAGGTGACGTCGCCAACTTTCAGTATCGTGCCGGGCAAGTCTGGTGGGGAGGAAGGGTCCGGTGGGGCGGGCTCGGGGATGAGTAAAGGGGAGACGGCGGGCATTGCGATCGCGGTGATCCTTGTGGTTATGTTTCTGGTTGTGGTGTTGTGGTGGAGGCTCACGAAGGAGAGGCGACGTAGGAGGTGGAGTAGGAAGAGGCAGGCGGAGAAGGATGAGGAGGAAGGTGATGATGACAGGAGGTGGACCCCGACAGCGGCGAGAAAGTCGTGGATGGGCAAAGGGACGCAGGAGAGCTGGGTTGCCGCCACCGACCTGCCCGAGAAACCACGCCCCACGGCGAGCAGGAGCCTGATCAGGGACATGAGCAAGAGGGCAGGGCGGCTATACCTAGACGACAAGGCCGAGCTGCCCAGCGACCCGAGCCCGCCGCACAGGATCGACACGCGCGGGCTCGCCACAGCAGGCAGCACGGCGGCCCCGGCGGCCCCGGCGGCCCCGGTGGAACTCCCCGCCGAGCCGCCGAGGGGCCAGCACGCGGCGGCATGGCGGCGGTCGGGGGCGGCGGGCGCGACGTTCGTCTACGACCCGGAGCCGCCGTACGCGCTGCGGTCGCCGCCGCCGTGCGCAGAGCCCGCCGCGGTGTCGCCCCTGTCGCCGACCAGCGCCGGCGCCGGCGCGATGGGCAGGAGGAGCCTGATGGACGGCTCCGTGTCGCCGCTGACGCCCGTCTCGAGGAAGCCCGTGGGGGGCGGCATGAGGGCCGTTTGAGGTGAAGGATGGGCGCTGTGGCGTTGGAGTAAGGGGAACGACCCGGGTCTGGAAATCTCTTGAAAAGCGGAGGAGTGACCAAAAGGAAACTGGAACTGGTGAATGGGGCCGGTACGCAGAATATGATTTATGATACCCATTTCATGCACCACAATGCACTGCCTCCGGGAGTATTTCACGAGACATTTCAGCTCTAGTGAAACCAAGCCCGACATATGTTGCGAAAGTTCAAGATTTCGCCTGTCTTGAGCAGGCCGTCTATTTTACTGGATGACTAGACGGCAAACCAATACATGTGTGTCCCTTTATATTTTTGGAAACCGGTAATCCCAAAACGCCCGACCCTATGCCAATATACCCTCGGGTATCATCCGTCAACCCCCTTCACTTCTCAAGGGCAGAAGGAGGGCACCCGCACCTGCACCTGCACCTATATGCGTGCACCCACACCTGCACCTCCGAGGGCAGAAGGGGGCAGCGTGGCCACCTTCTCCTTGAACAGCTTCTCGGCGCCGGCCCACACGGGGTTGCTGCGCCAGTCGTCCAGCTTGAGCAGGTGCGGCAGCAGGTCGTTGCTGAAGGCCTCGGAGGACTCGCGCGGCAGCAGCGACGGCAGGTGGTCGATGCTGATGACCGACAGGGCGGGGCCGTCGATCTCGACGGGGACGGTCGGCTTGTCGAAGGTGGTGGCGATGGTGTAGATGGGCACGGGGTTGAAGGGGTTGGTGGTGTCGGCCGAGACGTCGCAGACGACGGACAGCTTGCGGCTGGCGCCGGCGGCCTTGAGCGACTCCACGTTCACGAAGTGGGGGATCTTGGAGGCCAGGTAGATGCAGTTGACGAAGATGTCGCTCTCGGCGATCTCGGGGAAGGGCCCGCCCTTGGACGTCTCGGCGATGTCCCACTTGAGGATGTTCTCCTCGGGCACGCCTGCGCGGAGGCACATGTCGACGGCTCCGCTACCGCAGCGGCCTAGCAGCACCAGATCGTTAGCAAGCGCCTTGTGCGACGGTGGGTTGAGATGACTTCGTAGACTTACCAAGCGCGCCGATGACGATGACGCGAGGCAGACGGCCAACCTTCTTCTCTCCCTCAGCCAGCGACTTCTTGACATCCGAGATCAGCTCGTTCTCGTTGGGGTACGAGGAGACGCTGGGGAGGGGCTCGGACGCAGGGTGCGTCTGCTGCCATGCCCAGTTCTCCAGGGCGAGCGCAGCACCGGCGAAACCAGCGTGGTATCTGTATATCCATCACGCGTCAGTCATTTATTTTCCTTCAGTGCTTCCCAGGCCTGTATATATATATATATATATATATATATATATATATATATGGCATGAGTCCTTACCCGAAAGCAGCAACCCGTCTGCCCGTCTTGGGGTCTGCCAGGAACTCCAGGTCCAGGAGCGTGCCGCCGCCCCGGGGGAAGCGGGCGAGGACCTCCTCCCAGTTCTCCTGGCCCTTGTAGCAGTGGGCGAACTGGACGTGGGTGTGCTTGAGGGGGAAGGTCTCCTCGCGCAGCTCCTTGAGGCCGACGATGACGTGGTCGGCGGGGGCGTCGACCCAGCTCTCCTCCTCGACGATCGTGCAGCCGGCCTTCTCGAACTCGGCGTCGTCGAAGATGCGCGTGGTTCCGGACTTCTTGCCGCAGCCCTTCTCCACGTTGATCTTGTAGCCGGCGTCGATGAGGGCCTTGGCAGTCGTGGGCGTCAGGGCGGAGCGGTGCTCGAGGGGCTTGGTCTCGGCTCGCAGGTGGAGGACGGTGGGCGCCATGTTGAGGGTGGTGGTGATGGTGGTGGTGATGAAGGTGGGTGGTGCTTTGATCGAGGTGTGAACTTGTTGGTCTGCTTGTTGTATGTTGTTGCTACAGGAATAATCTGAAACGGTCAATTGGGTCGAATTTCAAACAGGGAACTTGAAAGGAAGTACAACTTGAAGATCGACTCACCAGAAAATGGGGGGGGGTTTATAACTGCACTTCAAGGATGGATGGATGTTGTTTGAAATTGAGTCATCAGTCAACTCAGGCAAGCTTTCCACCTTTTGCTGCCCCTCCGTCACATCACTCCAGTCAGTTCCACTGTGGACGGCCGACGAGGGGCAGAATTTTTCTCCACACAGCCGCGCCCCCGGCCCCCGATCGGAGCACCCCAAGAAAACCCCCTAAAAGGGACGGACCCCTGGATCTTCGGGAGACACAGCGTTCCTGAATCCGCTAAACCACAATGATCAAAATCGGTAATGATGGATGTCTATCGGTTCAGGGGTTGGTTCTCACTGCACCAGCACGGCACCACTGCAGCACATGCAAGGCACCTCTCCCCAACCCCCCCCCCTCTCCGTATTTCACCGCTCAGGCAGTTCCAGGGCTCGAGTGAGCTTCATCTGAACTCTTCCCTATTCTTTTGCATGTCTGCATCGTGAGCATATAGCCACTGAGCTGAATCCCCAGAGCTCGTGGCTCAAGTTAACTTAGCTAACCCCTGACATACTCATCCTCGCTGTCACTTATACTATACCACCCTCGGTACATACTTATTCAAGGACCACCTTTCCACCACCTTACTCCCAACCCCCCAGAAATGGGTTTCTTCGACGGCTGGGACTCGGCGTCCGTAATCAGCCGCAAGTCTCACTCCTCCCGGCACCACTCCTCCTCCCAGCACAAGCGCCGCGGCAAGGGCCCCTCCCTCCGGCCAAAGTCCCGGTCCAGGTCTCGCACCCGGTCCCCGGCGGCGCGCTCCTTCTTCGCCGCCGCCGAGCAGGAGGAGGAGGAGGCCAGCAAGCCTCGTTACTCCCGGCACAACAGCAGCCGGGCCTCGTTCTTCGGGCAGCCGAACGCGTCGTCGAGGAGTTTCTTCGGGACGGGTACGTATTTCATTTACTCGTCATAGTCACATGCACGACCCCGACAGAGGAGAGGGGGGGGGGTGAGCGAGCAGGAGAATCCAGTAAACCGGGAGGATGTGACAAGCGCAGCGGGAGAGACTAACATCAATCTTGTCGCCCGAAACCCAGACAAGCACCGCGCCCCGACGTCCTCGTACCGCCGCTCCCCGCGGCCCAGCTTCCTCGCCCGCGCCTACAAGCAGCTCAAGCGGCTCCTGCGGGACCTGGCGTACTACGCCAGGCGGCACCCCGTCAAGGTCCTCACGCTCGTCGTCCTGCCCCTCGTCACGGGCGGCGCCCTGACGGCCCTGCTCGCGCGCTTCGGGCTGAGGCTGCCGCCCGCCGTCGAGAGGGTCCTGGGCCTCGGCGCCAGGGCCATGTCCGGCGACGCCGCGGGCCTGGTGGGCGAGGCCATGCGGATGGCGGGCGGCATGGGGGGAGGGGACGGGAGGGTGAGCGTGGAAAGGGGCCGGGATGGCGCGATGCAGTGGGAGAGGAGGAGTTATGAGAGGGAGATTGGTGGTGGCTGGATGGATACGGTGAGGGACTGGTTCTGATGAGGAAAGGGGTTCTAGCTCAGGAGGGCCAGGATAACATCTTATGAAGTGAACGACGTGATGGGAGGGATACCAGGACAATATAGGGCCGTTTCTAGTACCGCGGCCTACTTAGATGCCTAGGGCCTTTAGTTTTAGATCAATAATGCTGTTTCCTTTTGTTAGGCTTACGTATCACATATTCGCAAGGGACGGCTTCGCAAGGAAATATAATGCTATTACTGCCAGACGACATTTCTATGGAGCCCCATCTATCAGAACCGAAACCAATGATACATGACAGGCCAAACCCCGCTTGAGGAAAGCTGCTTAGGATATCGTGACAAACAACGAGGTTTCATCATTTACCGCTCCTCTTCTTGCGGCTGTGACCACTTCCCACAGGCTTGCGCTTGGGGGACGATGCATTTGCAGACGTCTTCCTTGATGATCGGGTTACAGGCCGCGATGGAGGTGTGGGCTCGCGGTCCAGCTCCACGACTATCTGCTCCCGACCGTTGGATGGTCCGACGTTTGAGCTCCCCATACGTACGCCTGCGCCCGCCTCATCGCTGTCCTCGTCATCTTCCTCTTCCTCGCTTTCAGTGGCATCAGGACTAATCTGCCGGGATTGGCGACGAGAAGAACCAGCTGCGTATGAGGGATCGATGTAGGCCGAGGAGTCAGAGCCATGCCGAAGCGCGGCTGCAGACCCTGCGTGATATGGTGTTTGCGCACCCGCGGTCATGAACCGGAAGGGATCCAAAGTAGAGGGGACAGATGGCACAGATACAGATGCACCGTATTGCGACATCCGTGATTCTTCGAGGGGTTGAGGGCCGCGAGTTGAACGAGGTCGCACAGAAGGGTCTGATAAATGCCTTGAGTTCGCAGGTGGGCTGTTTGATTGAACGTAAGGATAATGAGAAGATGAAGAACTGCCTTGCCGATCGGATGGTTGCTCGAAGGCCCTGCGAGTGTCGGCAATACTAGGTCGGGAAGAAGGGTGAGCGAACCACCCAACGGGTGGTTGAGCTTTTCCTCCCTGTGATCTGGCTAGCAATTCCGGAGATGGGTGTCGAGGCAACGCATCGCCGGAGACCTTGGACCCGCGGCTTTCTTTCTGCGATATAGGCCCAAGCTCCGCGAGAGGCACGGCGTAACGTTGCTCCTTCCTCTTCTTCTTCTTCTTGTTCTCGCCAGATACCTCTGCTTGCATGCGCTTTTTCTGGCGTTCCAATGCGGCCAATTCCTTCTTGTTCAGTTTGACCTCCTTTTTGCCCTTGGCTTGCGCCCGTCGTATTCGCTGCATGGCAGCCTCGACCAATGCATCCTCCTCTTCCCGCAGAGCCGGGTCCTCGTTCCCACGCTCCGGGTCTTGATCCGAGTCAGAAGACTCGTCGTCGTCGGATATTCCATAAGCATATTTCCTGCGAGAGCGGACCGTGCCCTCGCCCATATCTATTCCAGTAAAACGAAGTGGATCGCTTGCATAACGTCCACCCGTAGAAGTCAACCCAACGCCTTGTGTATCACTATCATCGTCACTGTCCAGTTCCTCCACCATTCTCTGTCCACTAGCCCATGGGTTTTGCCCATAGCTAGCAGCCATCTGTTCCCTCTCTCGCCTCGATGGTCTTCCCCATTGGGGCGTGCGTTTGGGAGCTCGCGGCCGACCATTTAGACCGCCTCCCCAGAAAAAGCCTCCTCCAGTGGCTTATCCAACAGCGAAGCATGGCCAAGGATGACAACGCCGCTGGCGCCAATCAGCCACATGATGGTGCTGAAAGGCGAGGAAATAAGACCGACCGGGATCGCGATGACGTACAGACCGGTATACAGCTGGGAGGTTGTGAGGCGAGTCTGTCCGATTTCGAGGTCCTGGCCGTTGAGCCTGCCAATGACGTACATGCCGATAACAATGAAGATGATGTCGAACAGGAGCCAGGGGTTGGTAAGGAGGGCGTAGATGCAGAGCATCGCGAAGACGACAGCATAGTTGCTGGAGAAGTGGCCCAGGTTGTAGTTGACGCGCGACTGGACCTCAGCGAAGTTCTGTGGCTTCGACACGCGCTTGATGTCGAGGAACTCAGAAACCGGGCGAAGATTGGCAAAACGGCTGGACACCGAGGAAGAGCGGATGCTATTAAATCGGTCTCCCAGGTTGAGCCTGCTCGTCAAAGCATCGATCGGGATCTGGATGCGAGACATCTTGTAGGTGGATTGATCGGTATCGAATCGTGTCTAGAGCTCAATGTAGTCGACGACAGACGAGGTCTGGCGAAGTCTTGGGATAAGGACAGAGCAAAGTCTGGTCGATGCTGGGTGCTGAAAAGGAGTAGTAAGAGGTGGTAAGGCCTCTTTTTTGTCGACGAGCGACTGAGTCGACGGCCGTGGAAATCGGCTAGTGAAGGGACGAGAAAGTTAAGAATAAGAGAGTGACAGTCTGCTGGACTTTTGTTAGAAAGTGGACTTGTCGGTACGACTTGGCGTTGGTGATGGATGATTGGGAAACTGCGATTGTTAGGCACGTCAGGCTCGTGGCTCGTTGGTCAAGATCAGATTCTATGGATATTGTACGTGTACGTGGCATCCCCTGACTGCACCGGCTCTTAGTTCCCCTGCGGCAGCGAGCGCCAGCCCATCTCCCGGCCTGCAGGTGGGGGCTGGGAGATCACGTGGCCGCCATGTCTGCTATAGGCACGGTCATGGTCGACGTTCTTTGTCCTTTCCCTTCCTCTTCCCTTATTGTTCGACATGGATTATATGTTATATCACTTTGCTTTTTCTTCTTGTTCTTTTTTTTTGTCGCCGCGCGTTACGCATCCGCGATATCGTTGCAACTGACATCAGTTGATCAAATTGCAATTTTGCCCTGACCCGAGCCAGACCGTAACAAACCACCCACCCATAACGACCCGAAGCTCTCGGGTTTGTCTCCCCTGACAAGCACTGCCGGGCATCAAAACGTCCAGTAAGTACCGCACTTAGGTAAGGTTGAGCTTAGTGTAGACATCGATCTTCCAAGGCTCTCGATCGACTGGGTCAAATGCGTCGTCGTCGTAACAAGCGGGGTCGCTAGCTGCAACACTACCATGGTCTAGGGCCGTCGTCTCCTGGGGATGAGTGGACTGCATTCAATGTCTCTCGAAGGAACCTGGCTCGCTACCTGAGATCATTTGGTATACACCAACATCATAAGAAGCTTGGAAGTGAGAGAATGGCACACAACGACAGCGCTTACTGCTGTTTGACTGCCGTCCCGCCAAGTGTTTGGGTCTCTAAAGGACTCCCCGGGCTTAGCCTATACACCCTGCTGTCAGTAATTAAAAAAGAAATTCTCATCTTTCGAGTACTTGAGCAGGTCTTCGTTCGGGACGAACAACGTTACTAGCTACCCACTTGGTAAGGGATCGGTATACCATCATATTGCATTGGCCCAGGTCTCATGGCATGACTACTTAGTACTTAGGTAGGTAGACTCCTCCGTCAACAAGAAGCCGAGATGAATTTACCTTCGGCGTAATAAAAGGAAATTGTGGAGGGTTCGACCAATAGATTCCTAGTATCTTGTTATGGATCCTACCAAAATTTAAGGTTAAAGCCAAATATTGACGACATGATCTTCACCGAATGCTCACCGAATGCTCACCGAACAGTGCGTCGGTATTGTGATTTGGAGCCCAAGGCCTCCAGGCACTCTCAGTGACTCCATGTATAGATGACAACAACCGTACAATGGCACTCAACTTCGGCTGAACCAAAATATGGCTTTTGCTCTACCGGAGTACCGCACACAGGAAGAGAGAGATCCCTGGCACAAGCTGGTTTTGGGGTGAGGCGGGCCACCGTATGGCAACCAGTGTGCTGGAAGCGAAAAACCGGCGAAGCTTCCAAGTCCACGCAGCCGACGTCCAAGTTTGTTTTGCTTGTCTCGCTTTCCGTCTCAGTTCTTGGCACAGTCTGGGTTGGGTCTCATCGGTTGCTCGGTGGTCACACGGTGTATACAACAATGATAGCCCCATCCAATCTGCAGCGGCAGTCTACTCCGAGTGGTCGGCAGGGAGACTCACTGAGTCTTGCTTGACTTCTTGGTTCCTTGGTTCCTTGATCCCTTGGTCCCTTGGTCCAAGCCATTGTGTCAAGAAGTGGCTTGCAGATCTATATGCCGTATGGAAAGTTGGTGACGAATAGGACCATGGCTCGATACATGCAAGGGTCATACAGCATGATTCTTCTTCCAGCTGGCCATCGCCGGTGGGATGGGCCACCAGGGGCGCATTGAGTCGCATGGTCATCATCTAAGTTGGCCTTGCCAGGTTTCGTCAAGGTGACACAGAATATCAGTTCCGAACGTTTCTGATATTACTGGCAGGTTCCGCGTTACCCAAAGCGGCGAGACGGCTACAGTGTTCGACCATGTCGATGTCTGGACATGACTTTCCGGAAGGGGTGCGGATCTGTACTGTATACTTAAGTATAAGTATACCTAGGTAGTTTTGATAGGTTGGTGAGGTGCACATCTAAACGAGACATGATAGGGTCCGACGGTGTATGCGTGTAAGTCAACGTGTGATTCATGTGTGCCAGGCCCTGACATTCTTGAGATTGTCGACATTGAAGTTCGGATCGGATGGTTGCAGTGCTGGAGCTGATGTCGCCTTGCGTGTGATGAACCTTGAAACTTCCCAACTCGGCCCCCAAGCCCTCCTGGCTCTTAGGGGCAGAAGGGGATCTCCACTGTTTCCCCTTTGAACAGCCCTGGAGGAGCTGGCCGGTGCTTTCGATATCGAGCCCGCTTGTCCGCCCCTTCCCGTGCTTTAAACCGTTTCTTGTGGGGCCGTGGGCGGAGGTGGGGATTGTGTAGGCTTGTACCATTGCCCTCCTCAATCTTGGCATTAATGCCCTTTTTCTTCTTCATTTCCCATGCCATAATACTGGTAGAGTGCTTGTTTGCAGACGCAAGGATTGAAAATTGTGTAGTATGCACGGTATCTACCTACCTAGGTACCTAGGTACTTTGGTAGGTATGCAGCACCTCCACGCCAGTGTCACCATCATCCACGTCTGGCACGTCCTAGTTGGGTTTAGCCCTGTTTGTCTTCTTCTTAGGCCCAGTCGTTCGGGGCGGTCCCGGTCCTCGGGCTCTCTTTGTGCAGCCCTGGCGTGCCTGGCATTCCTTGGTACGGGAGGAGTACTGTAGTACCTGGTGTCATCTGACCATCTACCACATTTCCTACCAATACCACGCAGGGCTGCATTGTATAGTTACCCTTGAGGACAAGTCTCCTCCACATTCAATCTGCCGTGCGCGCTGTGCCCGTGCTAGTCTTAGCCTGCGCGGTGGGCGTCTGTCAAATGCCACCACCCTCGAACTTACCCTCCGAACGTCTGTTGCAACCTACGTTCATATCTGGCCCTCCCGTCACTGTATCTCACCGATTGTTTCCAGGCTTGTTGTAGTCCTCAGCCCGCTGGTTCCCGTCAAGGCTCGTTTCTGAAACCCACCCATTGCTTCGCGTGGCTTCGCGTGGCTTCGAGTCTATGGTTTTGACTCCTTCGTTAAGCCTCAACCACATGCGCCATTTCCCAATAAAAAACAAGGACATGTGTTGCGCGGAATAGGCGCAACCTATAGAGCTGGCTCAATCTAGCAATCCAGCAACCTCCGTACCGTCGTCGCCTGCGTGGCACCTGTGTGCGGGTGCGCAGTGTCATACTTTTGGCGCCCTAAGACGGCGTACGGCATCACCAAGGCCCAAGGGCAGACAGGAGCTCCGCTTCTGCGAGTGGGTCTTATTGGCGCCACATGCTGGTCAACGACGAGTATCATCGAGACCTCTCACCTTCCTCGTGCATATATACAGCACTGGATCCCGTCGGCTGGCAAGCCGGAAATCTTGAATCGGATCAAACAATATCGCGCTTTGCCTCATCTCAGTGCTCCTCTTCTGGTCCGGGACCGCGAAATTCTGTCGCAACAAATCCAACCATGGCTTCATACACACGTCCTCCAGGCCCCAATGGCGCGATGCCGCCCAACTATCCCCATCAACTGCCTGCTCCCCCCCTCTCGCACAACGGCAACTACCCTCAGTCTCAGGCTTTACCGTCAATGGCGCCGTCTACGAACGGAAGTGGTCCATACGGGGCTGCGCCGAGTTACAGCCAACCGCCACAGCCGTATCAGCACCACCAGCCGCCATACCAAAGCCAGTCGCCGCATCAGCAACGCCACCAGAGTCAACAGCGGCCACCACCATCGCACCAGCAACAGACCTACCAGCAGCAACCTCCTCCTCCTCCGAGTCAGATGCAGCGCTCCCAGGCCAGTCCAGCTTCTACTTCACCAACGCAGCCACAGTCCCAGGCTACCGCAGGGGAGGGGGTTGGGAAGTTGGAACCCGTGTCTATTGTCGTCAACGGTCGAAGATATGCGTAAGTCTCACAACTATTTAGATCATTGCAACGTTTTTTCTACTTCGGCACGATTACATTGGTTGGCGTCCAGCCATCCTAGGCGGACATTCAAGACCACGTATTTCTCTCGCAAGTTTTCTTGTCTTGAAGGCTGATCTTCAAGTTTTCCGATGATACAGTCTCGTGGTAGAACAACAACCAATACGGGCCCGAATGTGTGGCTTTGGAGACAAGGTAAGCCACCCCTATTTCTGCCTTTTCAAGTGCCTTATCAAACAACTGGGATCTAATGACGGTAGCAGGACCGAAGGCCGCTTACTCCGCCACCAGCTATCAGACTGGCCGTTACTGATGTGCAAACTGGCAGAGAAGTCGACGTCAAGTAAGTTCCCGGGGGTGACTTGATGGCATAGAAAGGCCAGGTTTGCTAACGCTATGGCAGTACTATCGACTTTGCCCAGTATGTTGTGACCGTTGATCTATGGGATGAAAACGGAACAAGGGAGGTGAACCTTGTGAGGAGCACGACCGCGACGCCGGCCATATCATCAACTATTCACGAATCCTTCAATAACCTTGAGACGATGCCCTTCCGGGCTGCTAATATTGCTCCCTATCCTCCATCCCACCCTAGCCAAATGACTTTGTACAGTCAACACCAATCTCCAGTCAGCCCCTATGCACCCACCCAATACGGTCAAGGTAAGCATTTCACCTAGCCTTCGGGAAATCACACCGAGGAGCAATCAGATTCGATTGCCTGGACTGACGCTTTATAGTCCCAAGTTACCCACCGCCAGCATCCAACGGGTTTGGTCAGCCTTCCTATGGGTATTCCAACGACTTTACGCCAATGTACAGGCCACCTCAAGTGTATGAGCCAGGCATGAGCGGCCCTCAGAGGCTATCTATCGGGGGAGCAGCCAGTTCGAGCATTCAGGGGATGTTCACGAGGAACCTTATAGGTAACTGTGCTGGCAGTGCCTTCCGGCTGCACGACACCAAAGACAAGATCGGTATCTGGTTCGTCGTGCAAGACTTGAGTGTCCGGACCGAGGGATCTTTCAGGTAATTGCCCACATTTGCAACAAAGCATGAAGAACGGGTTTGATTTTAACGCTCGCGAATAGGCTTCGATTTTCCTTCGTTGATGTTAAGCCTGCAGCTGATCAGAAGGGCGATGTGCCTGTCAAGACGGGCAAGGCGCCGATCCTGGCTTCTGTCTTCAGCGACGTCTTCCAGGTATACTCGGCCAAGAAGTTTCCAGGTGTCTGTGACAGCACAGAACTCAGCAAGTGCTTCGCACAGCAGGGCATCAAGATCCCGATAAGGAAAGAAGGCGGCAAAGGAGGCGGCGACGACGATGACGACGACGATTAGAGCTCGGGTGCAAAACCATTGCAATGATGACAACAGCCCCGTGATGCTTGATTTCCGACAAAAATGACGAACAAGCCCGCTTTATCCGAAGACTACAGGTATACGGCCAAAGGCAAGATTTGACTCTATGGTCGGCTACTTGGCGGCCAATGGTGTCTTACCATCATCCGTTGAACCTAAGCCCATGTCTGGTTTGCAATTTTTTAGAACCTGACGGCAACGTTCGCGGCTATACCTGTTTATTTTGCTACCTTGTTTGGGGTCAATATGTATGGTTCTTTTGGTTGACGAGAAGAACATGTCAAAACCTGGCTTTGATTAAAGGGTGTGGGACAATGGTAGATTTGCTCCTGTCTGTTCGTCTTCTTCGTCTTCGCCTGGACAACCGGCAAGTGGTCTGTTAGCGAAATGATTCTTCTTAGCTATTAATTTTTTTAGTCAAAAGCTTAGTTGCATTCGTCATGAGACTTGCATCTGGCTGCACATTGCCTGCTTGGGCGGACAGCCTTTCGTGATTCTGGTTGTTTGCTTCTTTGGGCTTGCCTTATTGTTGGGCGACGTTTCTGTATTCAGGGCTCGGCGGGTCCAAGGTTCCCGGGATTTTGGTCGTGATTCAAGCCCAAGGGATCGAATAAGCAGAAGTTAGAGACCTTGATGAAAGATGACCCAGAATCTTTGAAATGCCTGATGATGACAGTTATACAGAGCAGAGACAATAGGAAGGAAAGGCCAACGCTATGCTTATTTTGATATATCCGCAGCCACTGATTCTGGCCTCGTCTTTGTATTGGCCCCTGGTGTTGCAGGAAGAGAACTAGTTATGTCGCCAAAAGTTTCTGACCCCCTCCCCTCCTCCCCAAGGAGTCAGCCACGACTTAGGCGTCCAGGGTGCGGCTCCAGTGCTCAGTAGCGCTGATGGTATATATCATTGCTTCACTTGATTGGAAATGGATTTTCTTGCGTCACCGTGTTTCCTGCGATATCCTGTTCGCTGATGGAATCACGTGTGTTCCGCCAAAGTCAACACCAAGGCTCCCTTCCCCCGACTTCACCTTGGAGCAGAGGGTGGAGTCCCTCGGTCAAGACGGTGGGCCGATCCCGCCAACGTCACTTCAACCTTTGCAGTTTGAAGAGTCCCCGCAACTTTAATCATCCTTCCATTGTTTGCCTGGGACGAAGAAGGATGAGTCAAATTGGGAAAATCCGCGCATAGGCCCAGTCTTTGCCTTACTGGGTACATACTCGTCAGATATTCAAAGACATACCGCGAGTAAAGGCGAGGCAAGGCGAGAGAGCTGTTGAGAATGGCCTTTGAGGCTCTCTTTACCTGCCCAGGTGGTCAACTTGGACCTCTTCAGCCCTATCTCACCACTACTAGTACTACCTAGGCAGGTACAGTATACACATGTAGGTACTAGGGGCCTCCAAGTTCCAGCCGCGAAAACCTTGTTTCTTGTTTTGATGTTCCACTATCATTGCCCAGTTCATCCACATCACTCTGCTCAGCCATGGCTGCCATGTTGACCACAGTTTCGACGCAGCAGTGACATGCTCTCGGTCGAAAGCGAACTTGTTAGCCTTCCCACTGCGCTTGCGGTGTTACGGGATCCTTTATGTCTCACGCAATGCTTAGCTGCCCAGGTGGCTTAGCTGGGTAAGGTAGCTTGAGAAATCGGCAGCGGCCCGCGTTTTCTGGCCCTTGAGGGGGTTTCTATTACGTTTTGGTTTGCCTATGAGAACCTCAGCCGGGCCCCAGGACCAACGTCTCGTGGTCGCAAATCCCATCGCTTGGTTGAGAATCAAAGTTGAGAAGTGATGTCAGGCGGGGGGAGGGGCATGTTTTCCGTTTTCCCCAGAGTTTAGAGTCCTGGCCGCGTGCTTTCGCAAGGAAGGGAGGTACGGCTTCGGCAAGGGTCCTCCTTCCCTGGGAGGGGGAAAAAAGAGTTTTCCTTCGACTCATCAGATTTTGGGGCTTGTCTTGTGACCAAGAGTCCAGAGACACTTTGTTTGCCAAGTCTGCGTAGTCGGGATAGATCGTCCAAGACACAGCAGCTCTTCAACGCGACTCAGTCGACTTATAAAACCTGTCCCGGTCCCGGTGTCTTTGTCTGACGATCTCGAGACACCACTGTTCGCATCCTCCATTGCTTGACGTCAGTTCCTCAGTGTCGTATTAAACAAACCCGCTTGCTTGCTTGCCTGCTGTCGGCTAAAAGCCTACGAAACCTTCCAAACTCCCTACTGTTTACCTGAGAAGCAAGAGTGCCGCAATATCTTATTCGCTTCGAATACCCTTTGGAAACGCATCTCATCGTCAACCACAACAAAAGACACAATGAACGGCAACGGCCTTACAAGCCTGGGGCGTGGCGGAGCGGGCAACATGGTCGATTCGGCCCAGTCTCCCACACTACAAGCGCAGGACCTCGTTACGCCCACCCTGAAGACGCCAATGGTGACCACAGGCCGGTTCGTCAACTCCCTTCTTGTACCCGGGTTCAGGAGTTTGGATCATTTACCGAAACACTCCCAACATCGATATACTGACTCCCATTTATCTAGTGGTGGCCAGGGCAACATGGCCAAGAACGTCGACCCAGAGGAGACTCGTGCTCGCCAGGATGTTGGACCGTGAGTTGTTACCTTTGCGACAAACTACGCTGCATCGTTATGGTACAAGAGGTTTCTGACATGAGATGGCTACAGTGTTCCTCGACGTGGAAGCCACGGCGCAGCCCATAGTGGCCGTGGAGGTGCTGGCAACTTCTTCCAAGAGGGCCAGCAGGCGCCTCATTCGAACGAAAGCACGGCCGACGACAAGTCGGAGCCCCAGGGTCTGGAGGGCCTGGCGGCCAAGGGGAAGGCGCTGCTGTTTGGCAAGAAGGACCATCACCATCACCACCACAAGACTGACAGCAAGTAGAGTCTGCATCAGTGTCGATTCTTGTGAGACTTATACATACAGGGGGGCGCTTTTAATTTTGCTGGTGTGGAAGACCACGGCGGACGACTAATTACAGGACACATAAAGGGGGGCTGATTGATGGTGCCTCGGATTATGATGTTATACCCACGTTGGAGGTGCGGCGTTGTACGGTCTGATTTGGTTGTAGCGGGGTTTTTACTTCTTTTCTTCTTCTTATTCTCTCGCAGCATACGAGATATTGCTGCTTATTACGAGCTTGGGGCTAAAACCCGATCAGGAAGTTTGATCATTGATTCGAACGCGCAGTATGGACTTGATACCGAGAGCTTCGAATCTCTTGGTGGGTTTGCCGACGTTTTGACTCATAGATAATTGCGTTGAGATTGCCGGACATAAAAACCCTCCCTTTACCAGGGATACTTACTCAACAGTCCATTTGGTGGCTTCTGAATTCGCCTCCATATTGGAATGAAAGTCCACAAAATTGTTGGAATTGAAGCAAATACAAGTAGGTGTAAAACACTGCTCTTGGATTCCAGCCACGATCCTCAAGATGGCTCCGGTTGTCAAAGATATTCCCGCTCCCGCCAAGCATGCCGACTTCGCCATACTCAAGGATCATCTCCCACAAACAATCACGTTATTGCGGCGGCTGCAATTCACACATTTCCCGCAGGACACAACAGAGCATGCCCACTATCTATTCGCGTCTGACCTCAATGGCCCGTCGGAATACCAAGGACGGGGTCACTTCGCCGCTGCCCACCTAGATTCCAGCAAGGGCCCCGAGACGGAACTGTACTTCTACTCGACTCTCGAAGACTACAGGGATTTGGAGGGCCTATCCAAGGGCGAAGTAGAGCATGTTCTAGACATCATCGTCGCGCTCTTCCAGCGCGTCAAGTCTATCGCGGAATCAACACTCTCCTCAGGGGCTCACAAGCTCTTTCGCGAGTACGGCTTTATGGTTGGGGGCCTACACCAGCCGACTTATGAGCTTCTGTGTGAGAGGAGAGGCTTCCAGAGTACTTACTGGAACCCGCATGACGTCTGGCTGTTCAGGCTGGACAGGTTCCCCGTCTTGTCGGAGGGCCTGATGAGCCTGCAGGGCGAAGGGTACAAGGAGCACGGTCTGAACTGGGACGTGATCAGGAGGGAAGACTGTCCTCTCATTGCCTCGAGGACGAAGCTGCCCAAGGTCGAAGCAACGCTGATGAGTGAGCCGAGTGTGGCGATTAGGGATGCAGAGGGGTTACTGGTGGCTTGGGGGTTTATGGGGGTGGCTGGTACGCTGTCGACCTTACATGTCGAGGAACCGTATCGTGGTAAAGGGATCGCCAAGGCAATTGCTACGAAGGTGTTCCGAGAACACAGCTTTGGAGATGACGGTTGGGGTGAGTGCCTTGCTCTTTGCCTAAGGGGATTCTTGAGTTAACATGTTTGTAGGCTCGGCTGATGTACATGTTGTCAATGTCCAGAGCCAGGCGGTTTGTAAAAGTCTCGGGGCTGAGTATGGTTGGAGAACGTGTTGGTAAGTCTCTGGGCTTTCGCGCATCATCGCACACTTACTGACGGACATCAAACAGGACGGTAATCGATTTCAATAGCATACCGTAGATTCAGCCTTTTAGTAATGCGCCTGGTGTGACCGTACCTCTTTCTGCAACCGTTCCCTGACGATACCGGAGCAGTGTCTCTTTGAGACCCATTTTCCTTCCGTGATAAATATATATAAATATTGTACAATCATACTGGCAAGGCTAACGTCCTCAAGCAGCAAGAGTCTGTCGGTGGACTTCTTGGAAGAAGAACTTCAGGTCGTCTGGGTTAACGAATGGAGTGATACCATGTCCGAGGTTCACGATCCAGCCCTGCTTCTTCTCCGCCCAGCCGAAACCCTCCACCATATCCTTCACCACCTTTGTTATCGACTCATGAGAGCCGTACAGGACACCAGGGTCGGCGTTACCTTGGAGCACCATCTTCCTGTCGCCACGAACCTTGGACGCCTCGGCCGGGTCGTAAAGCCAGTCCAGGCCGACAACGTTGTAATCCGAATCGCACATGGCGTCCAGAGCATACCATGCGCCCTTAGGGTAGGCAATCATGGGCACTGGCTCCAGGCCCATCGACTTGAGCTTCTCTGGGAGGTGCGTAGAAATGTATTTCATATACGGTGCCGAGAACTCGTTGAAGCTAGCAGGCGACAACTCGCCCGCCCACGAGTCAAATACTTGGACAAGCTGCTTCACGTCAGTCCCATAGTGGAAGCAGAAAGGGCCTTGGCCAGACATACCTGAGCGCCTGCTTTAACCTGCAAGGCAAGATGCTCAACACAGAGCTCCGCGATCTTCTGCAGTAAAGCCTTTGCCGCCTCGGAGTGCTTGAAGACCCAAGTCTTGCTCTCCTTGAACAGCTTGGTGCCGCCGCCCTCGACCATATAACACAACAGCGTCCAGGGGGCGCCGCAGAAGCCAATCAGCGGCACCCTGCCCTTGAGCTTTTGCCTCGTCAGCGTGATGGCCTTGTAGACGTAGTCGAGCTCCTTGGCGACGTCGCAGTGGCGCTCCATGACCTCCTTGTACTGCGGGTCCTCGGGCGACCTGAGCGGCTCCGGGAAGTGCGGGCCCTTCTTGTCGACCATCTCGACGACCATGCCCATGGCCTGGGGTATCACGAGGATGTCGGAGAAGATGATGGCCGCGTCGAGCAGGCCGGCGAAGCGCTCGACCGGCTGCAGGGTCAGGGTGGAGGCCACCTCCGGGTCGCGGCAGCACTCGAAGAAGTCGCGCTTGCCCTTGGCTTCGTGGTATTCGGGGAGGTATCGGCCGGCTTTTTGTTTGCACATGGCGAAGTCATCAGCTACCGAGGTCGTTCTCTCGTGTCTCCAGGGGTGGTCTTTTCAGAGGTCGCTAGTGCACAGGATCGTGGGTTATGTACCTTGGCGCATCACCCAGACGGGCGGCCGCTCAATCTTCTGGCCTGTGGTCGATCGTCAGTGTCAGGTTTGTTGGTGAGAAGATGAGTTCCCGTAAGATGTTGACTTACCCCATGCTGCCCTGAGGATCAGATCGTTCTGCAAAGGTTCAAATTGCCCCATTTTGGATGTTGTGGTGTAGTTGATGGTAATGTGCAAATCTACCCCGCCGTGGTGAGAACCCAGATTATACTGCATACTTACTAGTACTCGTATACCGTACAGAGCCAACAGCTTCCAGAGCTCCAGCAGATTTGGGGGTGGGGTGGGGATGGGAGCAGGGCAGGAGGGGCCTGTCGTCAGTGGGGTAACTCTAACCAGGTACCCCTGTCAGCTACAACAGCACGGACCATGGGACCTTACCAGTGTAAGCCGCGGGGGAATATGCCACATAACAAAAGATAACAACACCACGAACCTCGTCGGGACCAATTGACAGACTGCAACGACGTCTATTGACCGTGTATATGAGGCAATCAGTGCGGAGCTTGATTCCCGAGCGACTGCGATGATTTGAAAGGATCCGTTGGCCCACAATTCCATGCCTCCAAGACCACCTTCACGATGCTGCCGAGCAGGTCTCCAACATCGCACCAGCGCGTCTGCCGAGGCCGTTTGGGTGACGGACGATATCCTCAGCGGAGCTATCCAGCGCTATCTCAATATTTCCGGAATCACGATTCGGACGGTCAGCTCGGTCCCGGGCCCGATGTATCATCGCCAGCGGCTTGGAAGGAGGCGGATGACCGAGTTGAACTCGTTCCAGTCGGTGGGGACATTGCCAGTATGGGCCCTTCCAAATGCCCCGGATATGACGAAATGGACTTGGGAGCCGCCAAAACATCCCTCTTGCTGGCCTCAGTTGCCGCAGCAAGAGATTGAGCCTGAGCCGTCTTTGTTGCCCGAGGTTGCGCCTCAACCCTACGGTCCGCCACAACACCCAGAGATACCATGTGCCTTGGGACGTTTGGAAACGGTCCAAGAACAGTCCGCACGGCATATCTTGCACGATCCGGGCTTGCTCTTGGGAGTCAAACTACAAGCCCTGATTAATACCAACTTCAGGACAGGCAAGGCATTTAATACAAGGTTTCAGAGCTTCATACGCCTACTCCAATCGGAAATATCGCAAGGTCAACTCAGAGGGATACAAATACTAGTGGTGTACCGTTTGGCCCGGCTGGTGTTTATACGTGCTGGTCGCGCCTTGCCGGAGCTGGAGGGAGCTTCCCTGCTACCTCTTTTGGCCGCCATCATTCAGGGGATAAGTGCGGCGAAAAGACTGAATCCCACCTTTGTGACCTCGGAGCATCAACTTTGGACAATTCTTCTGAAGCATCTGGCGCGCCAGGAAATAGGAGAAAAACAAGCAGATCTGTTTGCTCTGATCATGGAGAGCATGCCGTCAAAGTGCCGCTTTAGGACGAGAGGGGCTGTGTTGAACGTGCTTCATGCTTATTTCAAATTATGGCAAGACTCAACAGTCCACGGAACGCCAGAAAAGTGGTCTCGGTCAGAGGCCTCGCAGGTACTGGATTTGGCTTCCATGTGGGCTGGACGAGTCGATGGATTGATTGAAGCCACCAAATCAGACTTGGCTCTGGGTCATGTTGACGAGGCCAAATCGCATATGGATACCGCCGTGAGATTGGTTGGGAAAGCCCAACGGTTCACGCTCAAGACGGCGCATTTGTTGTCGAATGACAGGATACTAATTAGAAAGATTGCGGAGGCTCTGAAGAATCATGATCCTAGGATACACCGGTCCCTTTTTGTCATCGCCACAAGACTATTGGGCGAACCCGGGGCTAATTGGAACAGGGCGCACTACAACTGGCTTCAGGTACTGGCTCGTCTGCCCAAAGTTCGGCAGTCTCAGTTCAAGAAGTTGCTGCAATTTTTCCCCAAGCGCGGACGTGCAGCATTGTCTCATGTCGAGCTCTGTGATCTTCTTTTGCTCCACTGGGATAGTCAAGGGTTGTTGGAAAACAAATGGAAAACTCGCCATAATTGGAACAAGGTCAGGGGCGGAGACGATTCTATGGCTCTGGCTGCTCTTGCTCATGCGATCAACGCGAGTCATCACCCAGAAGAATGCGCGGTTCTTTTCCGGAGCTTCTGGAGCCTTGTTCGGCTTCGGCCCGGGCACAAGGCAGTCATCAAGCAGGTCTTGTCACTGTCGGAGCTCCATAGCCTCAGTTCTGGCTTTCTGCAAAGGCTGGCGTGGACCTCAAATGACCCCCGCATTGCCCTTCTACTACACGACGTACTTGTCAAACAGACGGGCAAAGAGCACGATTTCTGGTGGCCAGCTTTCTGGGATAAGTTTTCCACACAGTTCAGCCACAAGTGGAAGTATCCATTGATCAACCCACTTGCTATCGCAGAGAAGTTGCTGGGTTCAAATTTGGACGGAAACCCGATTTACCAAAAGTTCGACAGGGCCGTTGAAGGAAAAGGGAATAAGCAGCCAGAACAGGATGAGGATACGCCGCCAGGGAGGCAACCTGCCGAGAAACAGCTACTTACTCCTCGAAAAATGACAAATATGGATGCCCGGCAGCTCTCAAGGATCACATCGAGCCTCAACCTCTTCATTAACGCTCCTCATCTGACGGAAAGACAGAAAATCCAATATGTAGCGAAATCCACCAAAATTTTGGCTAGAGCACAGGGATTTTTAACAGCTAAAGATCTATCGAGCCTTACAAAAGTTGTCACGCGGGTATTGGATCGAGGCGATGGTGGCAGTACGCAACGACTCAAATGGTACTTGGGAATCATCTACGAGCAACTCGGCGAGGAGGCTTGCGCCCAAGTGGGAATGATACTGAGACGCCGCCGCGAGGCCAATTGGGAACGACGGCGTGGCGAGCTCCCGAGAACAAAGGAGGAACCGGGACAAAGACAAGTTTCCACCTTATTCCGGAAAAACTACGATGGTCCGCGACAAGGAAGAGCCTGGCCGTTATGGAGGTATCATATTCCTAAGAATCGGCTGAAAGCGAAGCGGCTGGGCCGGCTCGAGAAGGAGAAAAGGTTGCAAAAGCATCAGATTACGGCCTCTGCTCAGCAGCCTCATGGAAGGCCAAACGGGTCCCATCAGAGTGAGGCCGAGATATCGTCTGAAACGAAAGATGGACGTACATGCAACGGAGACGTTCTCGGTATCATATCGAAAGAGTCACACCAGCCGAAGATTGGCCGTAGTGTGTCGTTCTAGCACGAGATCGAGGGAATGCAACAACAATTACCACGCCCAAGGCAGCACCATTAGACATGGAGTTTGCTACCGTGTCGCTAGCCTGAGAGGGTTGTACAACTTAGAGATGGGTATTGCCACCAGCTAATACGGTGACGCAGGCATCAATCATTTACAGTCGAAGATGGTACTGCTTGGTATGTCCTTACGCAAGGAATCGACCTAACTCAAGGACATGACATCTAATATAAGGAAGAGGATTACGCACCGCCACGGTTGCTGGAGCTGGCCTTTTTGTAACGAAACCATACAAGCATGACGGCCAAGTTTACCAAGATTGGAGGGTAGTTACACAGAGACAGTGTCACACGGTATCTGCTGGCTCGCCAGATGCGTCCGATCATATACCCTCTGTGCTCGAGCTCGCCAGTGCAAAGCCAACCGCAGCTCTGGATCTCTCCGCGCCGTGGCAGCACCCACCAGGGAGGAACCAAGCACCGCACGCCTGGCTGGCCTGGCTGGCCGCAGGACGGGACATCTTCACCTTATCTGAGATAATGCGGAGTACTCCAAAGTTTCAATCTAGATGGTGTTGTGCTTCCTACGGCGCTTAGGTGAGGATGTCGCTTTTCGTTCTTACCGGCCACTTGAGACTGCAATGATACCTGGGATTAAGCAACCTCCTCCACAGAGTCCTGTCGTCTACATTGTGATATGTGGAAACGCTGCACACGTAAGGGACGCTTTGATACGCGGCTTTCTATCTTGATCGTGTTGATCGTTTTGATCCGGCCCCGTTATCTTAAGTTACATGTTGTTGGGTACAGGGACGAGAGCTTCACAATTCCTGATTGGACGCCACTTGCGTGTGATGGATGAGCATCTGACACCGTCTATACGGTCGAGTGCATCTCGCCAGGGACCAAACTCAAGACTGGTGGCTTGCTCCACGAAAGACTGGATTGTTGCTACTGTTACCACGGCCCTTTTTCATCCAGAGTACTAATAGCATCACGTAAAGCGGAGTCCGGCGAAATACGGTCATACTCCGAGACGTTGGGCGGTTAAGAACAGATGCCTTGCGCGCGGTATTCATGGTACATCTGGGATCTTCCATCGTCCTACACGGGATGTGAGTCCTGTCCACTGATGGAGACGAGGCTGCTCCACTGCTCGCAAGCATCGTAACACCTTGTCCTCTGAAACCGAGCCTTTAGTCGGTGCAAATCAACAGGAAGGACATCACCGTGGTAATGACCATCTTGTATAGCCCGAAGGAGAAACAAAGTACGCAAGCTTAGGGTGTTACTTTGGCTGCACGTTTCCGCTCGCCGAGAATCGACCGCGGGTACTTACCCTTGGAGGCCGGTTCTTGACATGGAAGTATCTGTCCTCGAGTGTCTCACTCTTGTGGGTTTGTTGCATATCGCCTTCGTCCAGTCAGACACCCCTCCCGTACATCGAGGTGCTGTGTGCCGTGGGTTTGAACCAAAAGTCATCACAAATTTCGGGACTGAGCCTTGCCTGGGCCTCACGTTCTTATATGGGGAGACCATCGAGATACGTCGAGTGGCCTCCTAGCAGCATACCAAATTCTTCATCAACACCCAGATCTCGACTTTCATCGGCCCGATCATCGTTTTCGGCCGTAGCAAGTCGTCCTACACGGTCGTACTGGCGCTATCAACAGCACAAGAACGCCTATCCTGCCTTATTGCTGTCATTCACCGCGATATCGCCCGGTGCTTGTAGATGTGATACAGACCCTGCGGGCTGGATACTGGGACGGACAAGTATCACATCTTGTATTCAATAACGGCAGGACCCGCGGGCCACCTGTATAGGCCTCGACAAGCCATTAAGGTCATTGGTTTGCGGTTTGCGTTTGGATAGACAGTGGCCCGCCCTGCCATATCGGGAGACAGTCTATAACCTCATGCTAATGTGTCGAATCCACGAGGGCTATGAGCGTACTTGGACCACAGGTCAAATCACACTCCCAAGATCTCACTAATCGCTGGTCTTTTCTTTTTCCTGCTCCTATATCAAATCCCTCCTTTTCTCTCCTGCTTTCCAGCTGCTAAAATAAAATAAAAGAGAATCGAGATTCGATGGCAAGCAGCGACCCGTCCTTGGCTCCCCGATACAACCCACCATCGTCATCTCGACTACCGGCCTGCCAATCCATCTCGGCCGAGCCGCCTTATGGTGTCAATGGCAACCATAATCGCCTCGAAGGAAGCGGCTTCTATGCTGTGGAGGGTGGCATATCGATGTCGGACGGTCGGATCGGCAGAGACTCTCCTTCGATGAGCATGGAGTCTGCAGGAGGCATCTTGGTGAATAGTGATTTGGCCGGAACAGCTCCCAACTGCCAACAGAAGCATCAACAACCAACGCACCCGGGCCAGGCAGCTGTTAATGGCAGTGTTCCGAAACCCATCCGGCGGAGAATGCGGATGATCACATCATGTCTGGAATGCCGGCGCCGCAAGCTCAAATGCAACAAGTCCAACCCTTGTACCAATTGCGTAAAGTTCTCCCGCGACTGCCTGTACCTAGGCCCAAAGCTCGACGAGGCCAGCCAGCTGCGACTGACGGAGATCAAGGAGAAGGTGGGCTCCCTGGAGCGGCAGCTGGAAAGGGATGTGGCCAATTCCGGATCACGCGGCTTCTACCAGCAGAGGATCCTCGCGGACGACGTGGAGGGCGAATTTGACGAGGAGCGAGACCTGGAGATCACGCCTATGGTCGCCCTCGACCTGACGTATGAGGACGATGCGGACGGCACTGATGATATCTTGGATCTGGGTGTGCAGGTGGGCAAGATGCGGCTGACAGAGAAGATTGGTGGCTTGAACCGGCCGAGGATCTCGGAGGAGGTATGTTGCCCTGAGGTCTTGCCCCGGCCAGAATCAATGCAAGAATAACCCATTATTACTACTTCTCGAAAGAGAAGCTCTCGCCATACACCACCATTGAACTTTCAAGGCAAGGCTCTTGTTATCGAGTGCAAAACTGACAGGCTCGTCAGATCCAAACCGGACTGTCCGGCTCGACACCGCAACCTGGTGCTGGGCTCTTCCCACCGGGTCTGGTCCCTCCCGGATTAAGCTCTGGCCTGCCGAATCCACCGGGCACTTTCTCTGATTCCAACAGCTCCGATCAATCCGTTCCTGACTTCCTACGGCCTGGTGCATCGTATATACCCCCCACAAGCGGCTTCTTCTTTGGACAGGTCGTCCAGTCCCCGTCACTGCTCACCTTCCTCCCGACAAAACCAGCCGGAGACCGTCTGCTGGAGCATTACTTCGAAGCAGTACATCCAATAGCCCGGTGTGTACATAGGTCGTCGTTTGAATCAGTGTATGCGAGCTTTTGGGAAGAGGCCACGGCCGGCTATGAGCCTCGAGCGTCGGTTCAAGCTGTAGTGTTTGCGGCATGGTTCAGCGCTGCTGTAGCCATGGATGAGTCGGCGATCAACCGAGAATTCGGCCTGACCAAGGCTAACTTGATGGAGAACATGAAGGTCGGGACGGAAGTTGCGTTGAGCAAGGCGAACTTCCTAAGGACGACGAGGGTGGAGACCATGCAGGCTTTCGTTATGTACTTGGTAAGCAGATTGTTTGAACGGCGACAGAAACCTAAAATGAGAAATATGGTGACCATGCTGATAGCTCCCAGATCCCATTGTGCCGAGACGAGGTATCTCGAGCACATTCTGTGCTTGTGGGCGCTGCCGTTAGGATGGCAGAATGCATGGGATTACACCGGGACGGCAGCAAAGCATATAACCTCAACCCTTTGGAGACACATGTGCGGCGTCTGATCTGGCACCAGCTTTGCTTCCTGGATATCCGAACCTGCGAAGCCCAGGGCCCTAAGCCGGCCATCAGGAGAGAAGACTATGATACCTGGCTTCCTGACAACTGTGAAGAAGACCAGCTCGTAAACGCGGCATATCGGCCTGGACCAGCCGAGACTTGGACTTCGACTCTGTTTCCCTTGATCCGCTTTGAGATCAACGAGATGATGCGCATAATCTGGGCAGACCGACGGAAGTTGGAGGCTCGCAGGATCACTCTGACACAGGTTCTCACCAAGATCGAGAACTTTCGCAAGCGCATGCTTGAAAACTACAGCCGATTCCTCGACGAGCGCGTTCCCCTTCAGCGGTACGCGAAACTGGTGATGCATCTGCTTCTGTACCGACTGCACGTCATGATCCTTCATCCCTACTATGCGAATACGTCCAATCCGATGCCGCAGAGGCTACGATCTGTCTTGATCATGAGCGGGATCATGATCATCGAAATCGCCATCCAGATTGATACGGCCCCTGCGTTCCGCGCTTGGAGATGGTATAGCGGTGCATATCAACAGTATCAATCTTCCTTGATACTGGCGACGGAGATATTCTACCATCCTAATCACAAGGAGGTAAACAGGATATGGGCATGTTTGGACTACGTCTTTGGGCTGGACTGCCATATACCGCACGAAGAGAAAGGAAGACAAATATTGACGGAGATCATGGGTAGGATGGGTATGTACATGAACATGAGAAAGATGAGGGCACCGATCTGGACTGCCACGGCAAAACCGGCCCAGAATGCTGTGAAGACGGAGGGGGCCCGAGGAGGGGGCCCTAAGCCAGTCACATCTCCGAACCAGCTGCGAACGTCACAGCTGCGAGGTGAAACTCGACATGCATCAATGAAGGAGGAGTCAGGCACGATTCCCATGCAAGGAACATCCTTCTCGGGACCGTCGCGCGGATCGGCCTCCTCAGAAACACCGCAGCAGCAACATATGATGTCTGGGCCGAGGCCTCCGGCTCCTCCATCACAACAAAACACGCCCATACCAAACCTCATTACTGCAGGCCTCTGGGGTCAACTGCCGCCGCCGCCTCTGAACCATGACAGCCCTGGAAACTCGAGCAGTGATGGCGGGTCAGTAGTCGGCGCCGCCCAGGGGCCCTGCACCGCGGCGAGCATGACGACCACTCTGCCACATTCGGCTGCTGGTGGCCGCAGCAACAACGGGAGCGGGAGCGCAGCGATGAACAACGTGATGGATGGTGAATGGGTAAGTGCTGATGGCAAACTTTCCCCCTCCGTGTACTTGTTTCATTGTCTGACAGCAATATCCATCAACTAGTCCAACTACCAAGAAGACGCCATCAACGCTCTGTTTCCATACGACCCGCAAACCGGCAACTTCGCAGGTTTCGCCGATCCGGTGGCCGTCGTGGTGGCTGATAATCACAATTGGACACAGTCGGCTCAAAATCAGAGTCGATGTGATGGAGGGCCTACAGGAGGGGGTTACAACTAAGAATGACTATTCGCTGCTGACTACGGCAAGGAGAAGTATTGTCTTTCTCAAATGTTATAGAGAATATTGGCATAGTCTGTCTTCAAGGTCCTCGTTCAGAAATTGCCGGCGGCTGTGAGGAAAATGCTGCACTCCCAACATCATGCTCGGTACTGAATGCAGGTGGCTTTAGAAATAATTGTTGTGTATAGTCATTCAAGTCGTTAGAGCTGTACAATGTTGAGGCCGTTCTCTTCTCCTTTCCAGAAAGAAATCCATCAGAATGGAAATGAAACCAAGACAAATACATTCCTGAACTCCATCTTTCGGAACAAGGATATCTCGTAAAGGCCATTTTATGTTTCATGACAAGCCGCAGCCCACCCCAACCACCTGACTACCGCCACATATGTATGCTTCCCTTTCCTCTTCGCGGTTTTCATCACTTTCGTAATTCATCAGATAGCTCCCTCCATCCCCTCCACATCCTTCATACTGACATTACTCCTACTGCGCCCTGTCGACGGGCTGCCCCCATGGCCTATGAAACTCACACCACCGGCATCGGATTTGTATGACTGCCTGCTCTTGCTGCGGGGTCTGGAAACAATGACCTGCGCAGGGCAGACGACAATCTCATCGTCGCCCAAGCCCTCGTCGTCGCCTTTTTTGACGACAAGCGGAAACAGCACGACACGCACGATGGCAGCCTCGGCCTCGAGGTCATCAGCGGTCCTGTTAGACTCCGGGCTCCGCTCATTCATGAGGGCCGCATTGAAAGGGTGCGGCTCGGCCAGGTCACCGTTGGCGTCGTAGTCTGGCTGCATCGGCGGCAGCATCATGTACTCGGCGCGCTGGGTGCGCATCTCGATGCTGAGGTCAACGGCCTCGCGCATGACCCTGCGCAGCTGGTTTTGGATCTGATCCTCCAGGTGAGACGGAGGGGGAAGGATCATGCACAACGTCTGGAAGATGGCCTGGACGACTGCCTCCGTGTCCTGGTAGCGCTGGTCCCTGAACTGTTCTCTCCTGGACAGTAGTGTCAGGGTTACAGCACGCCATTGACGCACTGCTTGTGGGGGGCCGACTTCGAGGAGCAGTTTCTCCAGGGCCTTCAGCTTCTGTCTCTGTTCGCGATCCATGCCGAACAGGTAGCGGGTGAAGACAAATTCCCAAATCATGGTCATGGTCAATGACATGAAGATGTCGCGACGCCTGACCCGGTCGTTGAGATAATGGTCGACGTTTGAACCATCGAGGACGGCATTGTCAAGGCGGTCGATGATCTTCTCGTCGTTCAACTCATTTGTCAAGCGGCAGGCGCGCATATCCGAGAATTTGGAGAAGCGCAATACCCACTGCTGTACGTGCGAGCAAAGTTGCTGGCAGCGGTGATCAAAATAGTCGACATCTTTGATACGGAGGAACTCGCTATCGGCTGACTTGGCGGCTAGTATTTGTGCTTGAATCTCCCGGATGTGTTCTTTGGTAGCCTCGAGTTGTTCACGCAGGCTCCTGATTTCCGCATCCTTCTCTTCTATTATATGATTGGCCTGATCGTAATTGCCTTGTTGACTTCTGTGCTCGTGGAGCTCCCTGGTGGCGTCGGCATGCTGAGATTCGAGGAGGCGGTATCTATCATCGTACTGGACGGCAGTCTGTTGGATGGCACTGTTCAGACCCTCATTGACTTCGGCCAATCGCTGGATCTCCTTGCGCATGAACTCGAGGTTTTGTTTGAGTGCTTCGATTTCAGTGTCGCGATCGGCAAGTGTGCTGGTAGCCTGACTAGTATTTTGAAACTGTGCTTGTGCTCTTGCTTCTTGAAGTGCGCGGTTCTCGGCAATCAACTGGTCTACTCTGGACTCGAGCTCGAGCACCTGCATGCTCTGACGGCGACGCATGCTGTGCGGTCGGGTGGGTGAGCGGGGTGAGCCCAAGCGGCCCTCGCCGAAGCCATCCTGGAGATATATTCCAGTCAGACAATTGGCTCTCGGTGGAGAAGTGTTTTTTTACTTACGTAAACATCGGCCATGTCCTTGGCGCGGACACGGCCTTCATTGGCGACAGGAGTACTGTTGGTTTGGGCAGGGGCAGCAGCAGCAGCAGCAGGAGTTGTTGCCCTCCTCAGGTCGGATGAGGTTGGGGACCGGGATGGCGTAGTCGGCCTGTAGGTGGCATGGGCAGGGGTGTTTGCTGCTGCGGAGGCTGGGGAAACACTTGCGGCTGGGCTAGCTCGGCTGTCAAGGTCAAGATCGCTGTGCGAGTGTGACCGGTTGCTCGATTGGCCAAGCGACCTGAGGTCCCCACTCCTTGTTCGTCGGGACCGAAGCGGCGGTGTGCCAGAGTGCCTGAACAGGCTCGGGCTTTCGGACCGCAGATTCAAACGCTCAGGAGTTCTTGTACGAAAGTTGGCCGTGTTAGATCCTACTCGTCTCTGCGGCTCAGGAGTCGCTCGCTGCCGGTCAGTCTTGTCCGACACACTTCTCTGGCTGGGAGCTGGAGATTTCAGTGTCTCTCTGGCACCAGTGATCAGTGCTGCACCCCCTGCTACGGTCGATACCGCCGGAGCCTTTCCTGGACTCGGACCAAGATCCGGATATTTCTTCGGTGACGTCGACCTGCTTTTTTGCGGTTCAGGCGTGACTGGTGGTTCTTGGGCCTCCAGTATTGGAGTTGGCTCCCTGAGGAGTCGCTGCATGTCGCTCCCTGCCGGAGACGGTTGCTTGGACGGCTTGTCTTGGAGCTCACCACCTTCATCCGCAAAGTAGGACTTTGAGAGCTGCCCAGGCTGTGGACTGAAGTCTCGTAGGCCGAGCAATTTGGGTGAAGTGCCAGGGGAGTCTCGCATATGCACACCGCTATCTCGGTGCTGGTGATTCATATCAGACTGGCGGACACGAGGTAGGATAGGTGAGTCTGTAACGAAACCACTGTCTCGGTTGATGTCTGGCGTCACAGATCCTGGACTGAACGGGTAGCCGTGCTTTCCTGCCTCGGATTCCTCCTCTTGTGGTTCTTCTTGGACAGGAGGAAGTCCCGCTGAAAGTGAGCGACTGAGGCTGAAGGCAGAGGAGGGTCGGGCTAATAGTGTATCGCCGTCCGTCGTTTTGATGGATGCCACGATAGGTTCTCCGAGGCTGACGCCTTTCTCAGAGACAGGGCTTGGAAACCGAGGGCTAGGTGAACTATGTGGGATTCCCCGAGATTCGTTGAAAGACGTGTCCGTAGTGCGGGCATGAAGGCCAGCCTCTTGGCCAATGTCGAGATCTGGCGGTTCCACTGGCGGTTCAACCGACACATGCGCTTCGTTTCTGGGGAGTTCGACGGTAGGTTGCTGGCTCGGGATAGGGCTTTCTACGACCACAGGTTCTTCCACATGGACTTCCGCTTTTGGGTTTGCTGGTTCTGGGATTTGAGGCGTAAATTTCCTGGCATCTGAGTCTGATTGATGTGAGCGTGTTTCACTCACATTGTCGTCGCCAATTTGTGTCTCCCTACCGTGCGAGGTCGTTGAAGCTCCTTGCCCTGGGTGCACGTCAGGATCTAGTTGTTCGTCCTCGAGTTGGGTGTCGGGGACAGCCCAGAAATTGTCTGAATCCACGTCCAAGCGGGAGCCTTCGAACGGGTTTCGTTGAGTCTCTTCCCACATGGCAGGTTCATCAAAATTGTCGGCTTCCCGAGGTGACAGTTGGTTGACTTTTCTAGGAATTTGCGTGGTCTCACCTTGGGCCTTCTTGATGCCTCCAAACTTCTCGGCCAGCGCGGCCACGCCACCCTTCTTGGCCGGGTCTTTGACGTCAAAAGGGGATGATGTCTGCTGCGGGGCGTCGGGGGAGGGTCTTGTCGATGCAGTTGCCTCTCGTTGGCGGTCCTTCAGATTTGGGGCGATGAACCTTTGGGCTGGAGGAGCGTTAGTCAGTTGGTAAGGATCGGGTTCGGCGAAACCGAAGTCCTTCCCCGTTACCACGTAAGGTTTCCTGACCGGAGCGGTAGGCTCCTCATGAGATGGATTTGAGGCTTCTGGAACGGGCATGTTGTCCATCGCAGTTGAAGTATCTGGCTCGGATGGATCGTCCAGGATCGCCAACGAGTCTGTGGAATCATTTTCGCTGGTCATGGTCAGTAATCGAGGTGTGTGACCATCAGACTCCCGGAAAATCGAAGAATGGCGATGGATCAAGCCGAGGCCGACCAGAGGTCGGTCGTATCGTATAGGCTTCTCTGTGCTCGTGTTGAGTTCGCGGGCCACCGCGGGATTGATCTCGACACTGTTGAAGGTTTGTCGGGGAGAAACATCCAAGTCATCAGGCCTGGGCTGGAAGTAGTCGTCATTGTTCCAGATGTCGGGGCTGGACTCCCTCCTTTGCAATTCTCTGCCCTCGATATCGGGAGACTGCGAGCCAACTTGTTCGCCGTCAGGAAACCCTGATGTCTCATCTTCCATCGGCATTGTCGGCTTCGAGTTGCCAACAACGAGCGAGCTCTTGCGCTTGATCTGGTTCTTTGATTCATAGGTAGGGATCTCCCATGGATCTTTGAACGTAGCTGCTCCCTCTTCCTTGGCGCCAGCCTCTGCTTCCGGGACACAGGTCTCTGCGGGCCGATGTTCAGTGCGACTGGTGGGCATACTAGAATCTTCAGCGAATTGTTCGAGCGTTGCTTGAGCTACTGGAACGTACAGCTCAGCGGACCGATGTCCACGACTTATGGGCCCGCCAGCATCTTCGGTAATCTGCCCGAAAGTTTCTTGGGTTCCTGGGACGTACACATCCGCAGAGTGGTGGCCACTGCGACCTGTAGATCCGCCGATTGGTTCTTGAGCTTCTGGGACATATACCTCAGCAGACCGATGGGCAACGTGACGCATAGTCTCGCCGTAATCGTCCGTGGTCCGTTCGAGCATCTCTTCAGCTACGGGGACGTACACCTCCGCAGATCGATGGTTGATGGTGGATTCACCAGTGTCTTCAGGTGCGTGTTCGACCGTTTCTTGAGTCCCTGGTACCTGCTGGTTTGTCTCCGCAGCACGGTGTACGGGAACCTGCTCAGTCAAGGGTGTTTGAGGCTCCGAAGTTGGTTCTAGAGCTGGTTGCTTGCCCTTCTCCTTTTTGTCCTTTTTGGATTGCTCGAGGGACAACGGAGTAGCCCATTCGTCTTCAGCAACGACTTCTCCGGTGACAGTGGTTTCTGTACTTTCAGTGACGCCTTGGGCTGGTTGAGAGTCGATGGAAGTCCCTGTTTGGGCTGGATCTGACTCAATTACAGGGCTGGGGGTGGCTGGTACATCTCGGGGCTGCAACTCCTCCGTGAGTGGAGTCTGCGGTTGGCTTGGCTCAAGGACGTCATTTTCCAATGCGGAGGCGGCCTTTCTCTTCTCTTTCTCCGACAATATGCGAGATAGGACAGGCATATCTTCCGCTACCGTTCCCTGTAATTCTGGAAAGTATGATTCCATTGGCTGATGACTCGAAGGTTGGGCATCTTCAGACTTGGTGACTCCAGCAGCGGGTTCTTCTGGCGAGCCTCGTGTCGAAGGCTCTGGTAGTTGTGATGGCAAGTCTTGCACATCGAGCGAGCGTTCTGGATCTTGTTGCTGGATGACCTTCGCTACCTCTCCACTTGGCTTCTTTTCACGGCTGAGTCTTTGTTGAGAAGGGTCCACTTGATGTGTACCACTGGAAGTGCTTAAATCGACTGGTGTCTGGTCTTGATGCCCTGAGATCGTTTGCGGCTGTGCTAGCTCCTCCATGGCTCGCGGACTGAGGTCTTCTGCCTCCGCAGTGGTGACTTCTGGCTCACTAACAGAGACAGAAACTTGCTCGGCCTTCCACTTTTCCTTGGACATCTCCTTGGGGTCAGGCTTGTTGAGGCCCTCTATGGCAGGCTCGATGACCCCCTCAGCCACCTCTTTGGTGTCGACCAATTCCATGACAGGTTGCTTTTCCAGCGTCTCCTCAAACAGAGGAGTTTCAGGCAATGAGGTAGGAATTTCGGGTTCAATCTCATGCGACTGACGTGGACTAATACTGGATGGTCTTTCCGCAATGTCAAAAATGTCGTCCTCGGTCTGGCCGCCGCCTGTACGGGTATGCATCGGCTCGGGGTTGCTCGGTAGGATTTGCGGCTGTTCCATTGGAGTCGCGAAAGCCTCTGTTATGATCTTGTCCTCGGCAGGAGTGAGAGAGCCAGGCTCGAGGTAAGGCTGATCGTTATCCGCGCCAGCCAACTCCTTGGCCTGCTCCGCATTGGTGGGCCAATCTTGCTGGACTGCAGTCGACTCAGACGAGCCTTCCGGTATTCTACTGCCTGCCACGATGAGGGTGTCGGCCCCCTCGTCAGCCTTGCCCTCGAGTTCTGGCTTCGGAATTGTATTGTTGGCAGGAGCTTCCTGTGCAGTTTGAATTTGTGAGCTTTCTTCGAGTCGTGACTGATTGTCGATTTCTCGCTCGGTCACAGGGACGGTCCGGACACTGCTGTCATCCTGCAGTTCTGATTCTGAAGAACGCAACTCCTCTGAGGCCGTGTCGAATTGTTGGGAGGCAATGTTGGCATCTTCGGAGGCCTGTCCAGTTACATACTCGTCCTGCTTGAGGTCGTCGTACAGCAGAGGCTGACTGCCAGAGGAATCGACAATCATTGGGTCGAGATCTGAGCTGGCGGAGTATTTCTTTTTCTCACTGTTCTCAGACCTAGTCACTTCGGGCCCAAATGGGTCATCCTGGGTTAGATCTGGCTCCTGGGAAATTGTTTCAGGCTCAGCCGTGATCACATCGGTGGAAGTCTGGTCTCGAGGCTGATCCCGACCAATGTTTTCAAGAGGCTCCTCCTCGTTCTTGACCACGTCCGCAGATTCTAGGATTCGAGAAGGCGATCCTTCACCTGTATCGACACCCCGGATAGAGTTCTGTTCTGCTGTGACGGCTTTGATATGTTCGTCACCTTGGGAAAACCTGTCATCTTCTCCAGACAAGCCAATCGCAGCCCCGATTCCAGCAATGCCACTTGCAAGGAAGCCCCAGCCATCGCTCTTCCTGACAGATGGGCTCGTTTGATCCGATTCGACAACTATTTGCTCAGGTTCTGGGATGACGGGAAAAGTAGTGCTCGAGCCCTCCGTTTCGCTCTCAGTGGTGGTTGCTAGGAAGTTATTTGGATTGAGTGATCCTGAAGCTTCGACTTCCTGCTCCCGGGAAGGTAACCTGTCTAGCTCAGAAGTCTGTGGCGACTCTTTGTCAAATCCTTCGGTGCTTACAAGTTCGCTTGCTTGCACTTCCTCAGGCTCAGCGGGCGAAGAAACCTCGCCGACCGTCTCCATAGGCGTCATGGTTCCAGACAAGGTCTCCTTGTGTGACGCCTCACTTTTCTCTGTCTCCTTGGTTCTGAGAATGACAGTGTCCTCTTTCTGTGCAGATTCTGCCTCAGGAGAAATTGAGGTTGAAGGTGGTTCCTGCGCTGGCCTTGACGTAGTTTCTGGCTGGCTGGTGACCTCGAGTAGTGCCGGGCGGTCTTCAATGGACTTGACAACTTGCGAATCGTCAACAGGCCCAATAGAGGTGATCTCTTGTTTCACATCGTCCAATGTCACCGGTGTCGTTGTGCCAGATGATTGGGGGGCCTCTTCGAAGATTTTGCCCTTGCGTTCCTGTATCTGGTCCGTTCCCGACTCCTTGGTAGCGAGAGGAGATCCAGGCTCCGTAGATTGAGGGTTTTGCGTCGGTTCTGGTACAGTCACAGGAATGGTTCCCTCCTCAAAGGGTGCAGGAGATAGGCTCGACCGCTCAAGTTTGGAAGATGTCTGATCGGGTGACTCAGTGGCCCTGCTCTTGGTTGGCAGAACAATTGCATCTTCATCAGCGCTAATGTTCTCGGACACATTATCCTCCTGTATGGGCATCACGCTGGCTTGACCCTGCTCCATAGACGTGATCTCCGATAAAATAGGAACAGGTGCAGCCCCGCTATCCTCAGCAGATAGAGGTGTAACTTCACTCAACTCGCGAGGCTGAACAACGGAGGGTTCCGCAACAGTAAGAGGAGTGGCTGGTTCAAAACTTGCCACAGTGGGACTTGCAAGGTTGTCCTTCTCTTGTTCTTGAGAGGTCTCCGCGGTAGACAAAGGCTCAAATGTGGCTTGGCTGCTGTTGTCGAGCTGTGATTTAGTAATGTCCGTGATCTCACGGGAAACGCCCGGTTGATCCTGAGTTGGCTCTTGGGTCGTGTTCTCGTCTCGAGGCTGATCTACAGGATTGTCGGTATGAAGAGATGGGATTTTGGCTTGGCTTGGAGAGACTTCCTCGGTTTGCGGTTGGGTAGCTTCTTCAACTTGAGTTCGAGACGAGTCCTCAGCGTGGCCGCTGTCAGCTTGCAGGTCTGGGATTGTCTCCTCTACTTGCGACCGAGGCACATTCCCGGTATCCTGTACAAGCTGGGACTCTGCTTCCTCTGGACCATGACCTCCCTCAGTAGGGTATGAGTCGTTAGCCTCTACGTCCTTAGAGACCTCAAATTCTTGTGCTCGTCGCGCAGCGTTCGCTTTCAATGCCTTGATACGTCCCTTGTCCTTTTTGCTTGGCTTTTTCTTCTTGGCCAGTCTATCGAGCTCGGCTTCTTCTTCTTGAATCAGGGCAACCTCAGCTTCGCGATGGGCGAGCTGCACGGGGCTCTCGAATTCCACAGGCTCCGGCTGCAGCTCGGCTGGTGGAATGACATGGTCCAATGGGGGGACAACTTCTCCAGATTCTAGAACAGCCTTGGATTCTGGGAAAGCATCCTCGGCGGGTGGAATGCCCTGGTCCAATGGGGAGATAACTTCTCCAGATTCTAGAACGGCCTTAGATTCTGGAATAGCATCATCGGCGGGTGGAATGACCTGGTCCGATACGGGGACAACTACTCCAGAATCTAGAACAGCCTTAGATTCTGGGATGGCATCCTCGGCATGTGAAGTAACCTCTGGCTGTGTCAAGAGCTGCTCCAGCTCAGGGACGACGGTGTCTCGGTCCGTGCTAGCACTTTGCTCAGCCAGGATCGGCTCCTCAGCCAGCGGCGGGTTGCCCTCTTCTGGATGGTCCCCTGGGATAGCCTCCTCGAGTTCAGATTTAACGACGTCGCCCTCCGTGATGTCTTGTCCCAGACCCTCTGCTTGACTGGAAGGTGGTGGTGCGGTTGTCTCGTCGGCCTTCTCGGCGCGTCTCTCTGCGTTTGCCACCAACACACTAATTCGCTTGTTGTCTTTGGACTTCCGCTTCTTCTTTTGCTGCAGCCTAGCAAGTTCGGCCTCTTCTTTTTGAATCAAAGCAGCCTCGGCCACGCGACGGGCGACCTCATCGTCGTCAAGAGCTTCTTCGGGCTGGCCTTCAGCTCTGGAGATGCTATCTTCAGGCTCCATTGACGAGGGCAGTGTTTCTGGTTCCATTGTCGAGACTGCAAAAACATTGCCATCGTCAATAGAAGCAACTGGCTTCAGCGCCTGCATGGGTTCGATCGGTTCACTTGACGCCTCCACAACAGCTTCTGGCTCCAGAAAATTGATTGCTTCCTGGGCACCAGTCACATCTGTGACTGGAAGCTGCATTCCTTGGTCTAGAGGTGCGTCTTGGCTCTCAGAAGGCAGCTGTTCTAGTTGAAGCTCCTCTTGCATTGGCTCTGCGGGCGCACCGGTTACTTGTAGGACCGGGTCGGACTCCGCTGGTGTAGCCGCGCCAGTTGACTGAACAGGTTCGTCGATGACCGTGTTGTCCTTGGCTTCTTCTGGGCTGACGGGGTTCTCCTCTTTGACAAGCACAGGAGCTGATTCCAATTCTTGTGGTTGTACCTCGGACAAGTCCTCGCGCGTCGTGGTAGGGACCCCCTCCACGCTGTGAGGTTGAGTTGTAAGCTCTGCTAGCTCGCTCATCTGCTCGATTGGGCGGACAGGCGATTCGTCATGAGCAACGTCTCGGGTAGGCTCTTCCACTTTCATGTCGCTGGATGACTCCACCGCTTGCTCCTCCGGATCGGTGGATGGAACAAATTCGATCTGCTGTTGCGAGTCATCCTGGAGGATCCTGTCAGGTTCTGAAGGCTGCAATGTGGCCTCTGCCAGCTCTCGCGACCGCTGCTCCTGCACAAGCTCTTCTGCGGGTGCCTCACTGGCTTTTTCGATCGCTTCATGGACTTCAGGCGTCAGTATTTCAGGCAGACTAAGCTCTTGCAAATCGCCCATCTCCTTGTCAGCGAACGTCTCGGGCGCAGGGCTCCCGTCAGGCCCCTCGGCCAGGCCATCATCCTTGGTTTGACTGGCTTCTTCAATCGCTTCATGGACTTCAGGCGTCGGTGTTTCAGGCAGACTGAGCTCTTGCAAATCACCCATCTCCTTGTCAGCGAACGTCTCGGGCGCAGGGCTCCCGTCAGGCCCCTCGGCCAGGCCTTGATTCTTGATTTGACTGGGTGTCTGCGACAAGTCTTCGTCCTGGACTTCCCGAATAGGAGTTTCTGGAGAATCTTGGGGCTCACTGAGAGTTCCAGATTGGCCAGAGACAGGTACCTCGAGGATTTCCGGTTGCGTTGAAGAAGGTTCCTCGACAAAGTCAGCTTCTGCAGATGAAGGCTGTTCAACATCAACCTCAGGATGAGAGATACTAGGCTCTTCGACGCTTTCTTGCTGACCGAAAACTGGTTCCTCGCTGTTTTCATGTTGGCTTGGGATATGCTCCTCTACTATCTCTGGCTGGCTGGGCATCGGCTCCTCGGCATCCTCACGCTGGCGTGGACCTGAGTCCTCAACTGCTGCAGACTCCGCAGGCACCGTAGGCTCCAACTTCTCCACGTCAAGCTGCCTGTCAGCTGCTCCTTCAACAACCTCAGCCTTAGTATGCTCAGTGACAATATCAACGGGCTGCTCGGTCTTTTCTTCAATAGGTGCAGCCTCGTTCTCATGACTAGAGCCCTGCGACGAAGCCATCGACGATCTGCGCGACGACCGCAGCGACCTAGTCTTCTTGTAATTCCTACCGGCACTCCTCAGCCCAGAGCTCGTTGTGCTGCGCGGCGACGTAGGGACATCTTCGCCGCTGTGAGCGGCGTCCGATGACATGTACTCGTCCATGCTGTTGGAAGGGGACATGCTAACACGTGATGATCGCAGCCTCCTACTCGCCGCCGCCGACTTCATCTGTCTGCCGCCGGCCTGTTGGGACTCATTTTGGCTCTGGTGGGGGCTGTGAGTGCCAGGGCTGGTGGGAAGTTCGAGTGCGAAGGGCATGGCTTCTGGCTCGTGTATCAGATCATTGCTCACACTTTCCTGTGGCAGGTCAATAGGTGATTCTTCGAGCTCCTTACCCTTTGCCCCGAAGCTGGTGCTAGGTTCGGCTCCGAGACCTTCCTGGAATGGTTCGTCTGATTTGTGCAATGTAGGCGACGCCGCAATAGGTCCAATGCCTGAGGTCGAATCCTCAACTGCTTCCAACGAAGGCTCATTCTGGATGGGAATAACTCGCTGCGCGTCACCGAGAGGGACCGCGCTTGATTCGGCAGTCACTGGCACATGACTGTCGTCAGAGACGCTCAGCTTCCTCGTAGGACCGCTTCCGGCGACCCAATCTACCGTGTCGGTGGGTGTCTCGGGGATAGGCTCCATGTCTTCTGTTTCATTCGCCGGGCTTGTCGTCAAGGGATCTTCGATGGTGGCATGGGAGGACAATGAAGGGGAAAGGACTTCGGGTGTCTCAACAACGACTGGGGAATCTTGGGCAGGTATTTCCAAAATACCATCACTCACGTCACGTACCACACTCTCGGTTGCCCGCATGTCATCAATTGACGGTGACGGTTCGGGGTGCATATGCACTGCAGGTGTGTCGTTGGGCAGCGAGGCATCACCCGCACTGATAGTGCTGTGAGGTGTGTCTATTGGTGATTTGCGGGGGCTTGCTGCAGTTGGAGATTGCCCCTGGTCACCCGAGCCGACCGGGCTTACCATTTCGACTTCAGCTCTGGGAAGTAACCCCCTTTCGGCCATCTCATCTGGGGCTTCTGATGGCAACTCCTGGGCTTGCGTCTCGTTGGTGTGGACGTCACCTTTTTCGGCCATCTCATCTGGGGCTTCTGATGGCAACTCCTGGGCTTGCCTCTCGTTGGTATGGACGTCACCCCTTTCGGCCATCTCATCTGGGCCTTCTGATGGCAACTCCTGGGCTTGCCTCTCGTTGGTGTGGACGTCAACATCTATCGGGAGCTCGTCACGCTTTCCCCGACCGAGTAAAGCATCGACGCCGACCAGAGTTGGTAGCATGGAAAGAACAGACGGGAAGTATCCCTTCTGCTCCGGCTCCTCGGCATGCTCATGTTCCGGTGCCTGCGAAGCCTTCTTCTTGCCCTTCGTGCTTCTCTTTGGGCTGCCAGTATCCGTGTCTTCGTCATCAGCAGGTGCGTCCAAAGCGTCTCTGAAGTCCGGCGTAGACTCTGTAGATTCCCGGTGCTCAACTAAAGGCCTCGTCTCGGGGCTACCTCTCGGAGACTCGAAAGGTGTCGCGTAGCTAGACTCTACCAACGAGCTTCGGCTTTCATTCTCAAGAGGTGTCGTTTCGGGTTCCTTGCCCCAGTTGTGTAGGCCGTAATCAGGTTGTCCAGACCCCAGGGTGTCAGGAGAGATGAACTCGAACTCCTTAGCTGACGCTGGTGATTCAAAATCGGTTCCCCCAACGCCTTTAGGGGTGGACTCCTCAGACCCCAAGGGGGCAGCCTGCGCCGCAGCGGTATCAATAACCAGCGGAGAGGCCTCGAAATCCTCGTCATGCTCAGACTCCGGAGAGGCCTCAAACTCCTCGTCATGCTCAGACTCCGGAGCGGACGACTCCGAGCTCGGCGGCAACGGCGTAGTCTCCGGCGTATCATCATGCTCCTGTTCGCCGCCACGAGAGCGCTCGAGTAGGTACAGCGGTCTGATCTCTTTGCTCGTATCCCACGACATCGGCCTGTCCCATGAGGTCGGGCGAGACTGTTTCTTGGTACTGGGAAAGGTCTCCTGGCTCGGAGCTGCTGGTGACGTGTGAGTAGTGGGAGGCGTGCGCGGGATTCCCGGCGGAGGTGGGACAGATGTCCGCGGACCCATCCGGAACTGGATTGGGATCGCCGTGTGGCTCGGTGACTTGATGGGAGTCTCGTGGATACTCCTGCGGCGCGTGTGGATCCCGTGAGCAGGGCGCTTTTGACTGCTCTCACTCCTCTCTTTGAGCAAGGCCTTCTCTTGACCAGGCGGTGTCGCGGGCCGGCTGTCAGGCAGCGCGGGCAAGTCATCATCGTCCACATAGGAATCCACCGAGCCGACCGCGCCAGGGCTGGGCGGCAGGGGCAGCAAGTCGCCATACTGGGGGTCAATAGCAGGCTTGATGACCCGAGGGATGATATCAGGGTCCTCCAACAACAGATGTTCTTCACTGGCAACACTTTCTGCACGCTGAGCGGCCGGGTGGTTCACGCCCACGACGACGTACGGCTCCTCTTGTTCCAAGGGAGCTTCCGCGGCATCAGAGCTCGAGGGAAGGCTGCCTGCTGCAATGGCAGCTCCCAGTGCGGCTCCTGCTATGCCAGCACCCGCGCCAAGAGTGCCGGCACTACCTTTTTTTGACTCCCTGCCGACGTCGGCGCCGGTTGAGCCTTTCAACAGACCCCAGAGACTGCCACTGCCGCGCTTCTCTTTGCTGCTCCTCTTGTCGCCTTTGCTGTCTCTTTTGCCATCGGGAGTTGACACTGCGGAGTCCTCATCGTCGCGGCCAGGGACATTGGATCCGTAATCGTGACTCGTCTCAGACATTACGGCAGTAGTGTCTCTGCCAAGAGGCTCAGAGAACTGTGACTTGCGTCTCTCTTCCCTGCGCCTCTCGCGTCGATCAGCAGGATACTCCTCGGGTAAGTCGTAGCCGTCAGAAGCGCGTGTAGATCTCTTTGAGTCCTTTGGCTCCTCCCAGACATCATCTGAAGCCTTGACGTCTTCGACTTCATCAAAAGCGTCAAGCGGGATCGAAACACGCCTGTCATTCACAGGTGTATCCGCATCGTCCCAGCCTACACTAGATCTCTTTGACTTCATTGACGACCTCTTGGATTTCTTCGAGTCGGGCGCATCTTCCCATATATCATCACCAGCTTCCACAAGCTGTGAGGCTCGCCCTTCTTCCTCTGCAAGTTGCGCCGCCATAGCAGCTTTTTCCAATTTACGCTGCTCCTTCTTGCTGAGCTTCGGGGACTCCACCACAGGCTTCTCGACAGCCTCGGTGTCTTCATGCCCGGTAGAGTGCCTCTCATCCCATCTCGGTTCACTTTCCCTGCGAGGATCAAAAGCACTTTCGAAATCGTCGAGTGGCGGTCCCTTCTCACTGGCAGGAGTCTCCGCCACCTCGCCAATGACGTGTCCCGGCTCGCGCACCGGCACGCCCTGATCGATGCCGAAGATTCCAAGATCCGGCGCCGTATCGGCAAAGGGCTGCATGTACACCGCAGTGGGCTCGTTCAAGCCCGGCGGCGAGTCGCGCCTGCGATAAGTATCATCGTCGATGACGATGTTCGGGTCGAAGCCGGAATCTTGCAGGCCAGCAGCCAGCGTCGCCGCGAAGTTCAGGTCGTCCTCGAACGTGCCCGGCATTTGCGAGCCACGGGGGCTGGCGGGTTTTGGGCCTGGAGAGGGTGGTGCGTCCTCTGGCTCGTCGTCTAGGAGGCGGGATGACATTCCCTTCGGGAGAACTTTGCGGTCTCGCGGAGGTGATGATCGTGAGGTATCCAAAGGTGTGTCATTCTCGATGTCGTCGGCTAGCTCTCCGTGCTCAGACCACCCAGGTTCGTCGTCCCCGAGGATTGCCGCCGCAGCACCTGCGCCTGCAACGGCTGCTGCAATATCACCCCAGCTTCCACCCTTACTCGACCGCTTGGGCGTCTCAGAGAACTCGATTGGGCGCTCTCTTGATCTCTCTGGGGTTTCGACTTCGTATTGCTTGGTCTCGCTCGGTCCCCACGAGACCCTCTTGGAATCTGGAGATGCCGTGACGACCTCAATTACCTCGCCTCTTGGGCCGATCACGATATCAGGTGCATCGCTCAGGACCGTCTCGGCAGCCTTCGCAGCCGACCTTTCCCTCTCACTCTCCGGAGACGGCGTGGGCACGGGCGTCGGAATAACCAGCGTCAGCACAGGTCGCGGCCTCTCCGCAGAGGGATCGCGCACAGGACACTCCCTGGGCCTGAAGAAAACATGGTCCTCTGGGCTCATCAGGTGGTCGAACTTGACGTCCGCGTTTGGCTCGCTGTACATGTTCTTCTGAGGTTTCTGCAGCATCTCCGGGGGCGTGACGATGCGGGGAATCTCGGCGCCCTGGTCCTGACCGTACTTCCCGACGACCGACGGCTCAGGAGAGTGGCTGCGGCTGCGTGAGCGAACCTCCCTCTCAGCCATCCTCCGCGCATGGTAGTAGCGGTCGGCCTCTTCTTGGATGGCGTCCCTCTGCTTGGCGTTTGTCCGGCCGCGTTCGGGCTCGTCAAGCCGGTGGAACTGTTCTGTAGCTGCGATCGCGGCGGCCATGTCGACAGCCGAGATGGGGGCGGTAGATTTAGTAGACTCGTCGTAGATATGCTTAGCATTACGCATTTCCTCCTCGAATGAGTCCCGCCGGCTCTTTCTTTCCATCTGATCAGGATCAGGTGAGGGCGCGGGCGTGACGTCGATGATGAAAGGCGATGAAGGTCTCAGAGGGCTGTCCCTAGTTCTAAATGCATCGTTGGGGACCTGGAACCGAAAGACATCAATACCACTGGATGAGGGAAGGTTTGCGTTCTCAACATTGCGTGTTTGAACGTCGTCGACACCCGCTGGCTGCTCGCTGGGCTCACTAACTCTTCTGCTTGCCTCGGGTTGTTGATCTTCACGGTAGTTGCGGTTGTAGTCGTAGTCAGGCTCACTCCGTTGCGAGTCTCTACCACGGGGTCTCTCCTCACGGTCCGCGCCAGCATCAGGTGCCCGGCGTTCTTCAGTGCCACTATCCCGCTTAGAATCTCGCTTTCGCCGTTCCCGGGCATTGCTGCGCTCGGCCAGCACCTTCTCGAGTCTCTCGATTTCCTTTTCCAGAGCAAGCTCCTGGGCTCTGCGCGGGTCCTCCACCTTAGTCTCGTCTTCACGATGGTCATCGTGTCCATGACTATCATGATGATCAGGTTCCGGTTCGCGATCCTTGTCTTCATTCCTTTCCCGGCCAGCTAAGATCCCTGTACCAGCGACCCCCGCTCTAACCAAGGCCGTCTCGACGAAAGTCTTGCTGGCAGCTGGGTTGAACCGCCGACGCTCTTGGGACTCAAAGGGCTCTTCGTCCCGAATACGCTCCTCCTCATACATGCGCATTGGAACAGGGGCAATCGGCTTAGGCGCTTGGATAATGGGCTCAGTACGGCCAGTCGGGTAGTTTTGATCGCGCAGGTAACTCGACTGGGGAGGCACAACCGAGCCAGAAGGCCTCGCAGCCTCGACCATCTCAGGGTTTGACGTCTGCACCGGAAACACCGTCTGCAATGGTCTCGCCTCGATCGAAGCACTCTCCGCCGTGCTGGCCCTGCGCAGCTCCGAGCGTCCAGGCACTGGGTACCCACCGTTCCTGTCGCCGAACCCGCACGGAGTGTCGACGATCCCACGGAGAGAGTTGACCGGGCCGAAGAGTTTCGGGTCGACAGCCGAAGATTTCCTGCCGGGGGGTCTGATAGACGCGGCCGTGGACTGCCTGCTCACCAAAGGTTTCGGTGGCAGCGGGGGCGGCTCGTCAAATTCGACCGAACCGTACGCAAGCCCGGAACTCTCATCGCTGCTGGACTCGTCCTCCGACGCAGACTCCCACTCCGCATCATCCGACGAGGACGTGTCATGACGCTGGGATCGCCTCGACGGCGGGAGTCCCCGGCTCGAACCAGCACTCTGCATGTGGAACCTATCCCACAAGCTCGCGGCAGTAAAAATCTGGCCCGCCGGCCTCTTACCGGCGGCGCGCTGGTCCTCCATGTTCTGGTCCCGGGCAACCTTGGCCAGCTTCCGTCCGATGTCCATTATCTCCTCGTCCGTCTGTCGCCTCTGCAGCCGGGGCGGCCTTCCGTCCGACGTCTCCCTGCCACTAGCACCGCGCTCATCACGGGGGCTAAAGTGACGGCCCTTGGGCTTCTTGACAAAACCCATCCCGTATGCCATGTCCGAGTTCACGCTAGACGAGGACGAGTTGTTGCCGAACCCGAATATGCCCTTCTTCTTCCTCCCGCTCCGCCTGCGCCGCACCTTTGGCCTGTGCTCCGAGGGCGTCTGGAAGAAGGTTTTGAGCACGCCGCCCGCCCGGCCGAAGTCCGGATACCATCGCGATATCTCCAGGTATGAGGACGAGCCGGACGAAGAGAACGACACGTTGGAACTTGAGCCGGAGCCTTGTCGCCTTCGTCGACGGTCACGTTGACGTTTGTGGTCGCGCGACGGGCCCGGCACGGGCCCCGGCATGGGCATCGGCGCCACCGTCGACATGGAGGTTCGGATGTCATCGTTGCTGCGCAGGGCGATGGGCGGGAGGTGATGCTGGTCGGCGGCTAGGGCCGTTTGCTGGAACGGGGATGCCGCTACTTGGCTCTGGGCTTGACTCGGGTAGGGATAGCTAGTGTTCGAATAGCTGCTTTCCGGTGCCATGGACCTGGAATCGCCGGCGGCGGCTTCCTCCATGGCCAATTGTTCCCTTGAGACACGCCGGTCTTTGCGCCTGCGCCGGGAGCTTTCCGGGCTCCAACGGCGGCGACGGTCGCTCATGGTGTTGACAGCTCGGGGGGGGGGGGTGGTTTACGCTGGCGCTGTCATCAGTGTATTCACAGATTTTCTCCACCTAGATTATTATGTAAGTATGTTGTTGTTGTAGTAGTAGTAGTAGTATATGGAAAACGAAGAAGGTTTGTATGTGAATGCCTAAGGTTATGTTCGTCGGATACGGTGTGTTGTATTTGGCGATGATGTTTATGTGGGTATAATGAATCCCGGTATGTATGGGGAAGTCAGGGAGCCGCAAGCAATCTAGCAAACTAAGTAAGTAATTTGCAGTGAGTGAACGGCTCCAGGGTTCAGGTGGCGACGAGAACAAAACCACAAACGGTGCTGCACGCACGCACTGCAGCCTGCACAACCACTTGTCGGAGGCGATTGCGATTGCTGGGGGAGCAATGAGCTGAAGCTGGTGAGGGGTTCCACATCAGCATGGACAATTGGACAGTTGGGTGGCTGGTTGGTCAAATGGTCTGCGACATGACAGCGCTAAACTGAAGAAACCAACGAAAGGATTCGCTGCTGTGCCGACCCCTTAATTGCAACTCAATTTCTAATGCCCAATGAGTGGGTTCGTACCGAGGACATGCTTCTTATAAGTTCTATAATACGGATAGAACACTGCAATTCATATAACTTACTGACTGTCCTGTACACAACAAATAAAAAAGCAACGTAGATTTTCCTCAAGCGAAGCACTCCACAATCAACTATACTACCTACTGTAGGTAGGTCTGCATATACTTACATACTTACATACCGAAGTAAATGCTTACTAAAACGCCGATCCGGATCCTGGGAAGAACGTGGCTGCTTAACTACTTACTTAGTAACTTTATAACGGGCCGCACCGACTAACTCCTCTTCAACATCAACCCGCCTAAACTACCTAGACGTGTAATGAGGCTTCGATGCCTAAAAGAACAGCAAACGTTTGCTTGTGGAAATTTAGCATTCCAGCCGTTCTCACCACGTGGTAAACACGCGCAGCAAGGCCGAGGAGTTGTGTGATGCCTGATGCGCGATGTGCTGGCCTCAATGTTGTCTCATGCAGTACGTCAAAACCCACAATATACATGTCATGTCGGAGGTCTTAGCGACGTGGTATTGAGGGAGATTCTTCTTCAATATTCATCGATTGGGTATCGACACTGAACATCTACATGCCGTGTCACGGCGCGTGCCCCAAGTGGCTCATCGGCGGCTCTGCTGTCCCACACCTGGTGGTCCCAGTGAAGAGCAGCTCACCAGACTGCGGCACAACAGAACTCGCAAACTATGACCACTTCCCTTCGCGCAGCAGGAGTTCCCCATATCCAGGGTCTGCTGAAATGCGCCTTATCCCTCCCTCTTCAATCCCTTTCAATTGGACTTCATGGACTTCGCGGTCCAAGTCGCTCTTCATTGCATACCTCCCAGGATTAAATAGATCCCCTGTCCCGGTCCCCCTGCGCCGAGGTGACCACAAACCCAGATTCGTATGGCCTCGGCTCAATAAAACAAACGCCGGAACACCCCGTGTCCTTTCTTTTTGACCATGCACCCCTTTTGCCTCCATGCACACCAAACCTGAAAGCCTTGTTGCCTGTGTTGATCTCGGTCTGGTAGTCGTCGTGATTGTTCGAAATGGTGAAAGTGCTGGAATAGAGCGGCGCCAAGGCTTCGAACAAAAGTCGCCGCCTGCCCAGATAGAGTATGTCATGAATTATGATAATATAAGGAAGATAGCCGAACACTCAGCCGCTACGGTTCATCTTCAAGCACCCGTGGTTTGCGTTTGTACGTGTACTGGCCGTTTCGAAATCAATTCGACAAAAGCTAGAGCCTGGCGGGTCATTTGGCCATCTATCCTGAACGGCGGTCCACGATTTTGTCTGCTTGAAGGAGGGCACTTATGCCATCCATTCCTGATTCGCTTTTGCCGCCTGGTCGCGAAGTAGATACTGGTGCTGTTATCCGGGCTGGCATACCGTTCGCATATGGAAGGCGTCCCAGCGGCGTAGAAGAGCCACGGGTCGGCACCGGGGTGGGCCCGGAGTAGTAGCCTGTGCAAGTTGTTGTCAGTAACGACTTATTATGATGCACTAGGAACGATGACTTACCATTGATATGTGGCATGGGATGACCGGTTGCGCCAGGATCGCTTGGGGCCCGCTCAGTATAGTACACAGGAGTTCCTTTGTCATCCGGAGACAACGACCGTCCTTGCGTTGTCGGGTTTGTTGGATAAACCGCGTCGTATGTTGGAAATTGTTTGCCACCGGTCAATAGTGCGTGGATTGGAAGAGGACCGTCAATGGGGGTTCGTGGGTGACTGCTGTTGTATGATGAACAACCTGACGACAAACTGCCAGCAGAAGACTGCTCTGTCCTCAACGATGGCCGACGAGAATCACGCCCGCTTAGACTCGGAGTAGGTGGTGCCGGGCTGGCCGCCTCGGGACCTCTTGGCAGCAGGCCAAAATGTGGCGCCGACGCCTCGCTTGGGTGGGGTATACCGTTTGGCATGGTTCGATTGTCGAACATGTCTGCAAGTGGCGGAAGATTTCGAGTTGGAGCCACCGGATCACTGCGGACTCCATCAACGTACAACGGATCCCTTCGCGGCGGGGCCGGTGCGGGAGCATTCCTAGGACTGGTGGTGAAAGCGGGAGACTGCTCTGAGGGCCTTTCGAAATACCCAACAGCTGGTGAAGTGATGGACTCCTCTCCTGGAGTGCGTTGAGATACCGAGTTGACAGATGGCGCATAGTAAGATTCGACATTTGACACGATTGAGCTGATCCGCTGCCGTCGTGATGGAGTTTCGCCGGTATGCTCTCCAGTATTGCCTACAATGCTGCCTCCAATGCTGCCTATCCTTCCGGCTCGGCCAGATTGGCCATTGACGATGCTGGGCTCCCCATGGTTCGGGTCTGACAGTCTTACTCGTTTGGAGCTTTCTTTTTCTGTTGATGGACACGTCAGATGGAGCCACACAGAAAATAAGGGGGTGTAGCAATACACAGTAGACTGTGCACTCACCTTGATGGGTGGCATGCTTGGCTTTGAAATCTTGCAGATACTGCAGATATTTTTTATACTCTGGTGTTTTCTTGTATTCGGCTAGGTCTTGATTGTACTTGTCCTTGGCTGCCTGAGCCTGTCGCTCGTATGGCTCCTTTTCAGCCTGGCTCAAACCTTGCCAGTTTTCGCCGACAAGTTTTGCAATCTCCGTGAACGTCAGATTCTGACCCTTCAGGTCTTCTCTCATCTCTGGAGGACACCACAGAGATATTAGTCCCATGAACGATACCAACATAAGTCTCCCAAAACAAGTATATTGGATAAGAGGGAAAAGGGGACAGGGGAGTCGAGAGGGGTAACACGTGACGAGATGACTAAGACGGGGTTGAGAAGCCGCTTACTGTTCGAGAACAAAACATATGCAGATGGCGGGCGTTCTGGCGCATTTTCGTCCGCCTAGCAAAGTAAGCGCACACAAAGTTAGCCAAACCATCTTGCAATCAAAGGTGAACACATCCGGGCCAGAGTCCAATGAACTCAGCCAACGGTTATGCGTCTTGGATAACATACCTTTGGATGCCTTCGGTATTTTCGTTTCTGAACTACGGCCGTTCCAGCATCCCGGGTATCTGTCGTTGGCGTCGCAGGCCCGTCCGGCCTTTGCGCCTCGGGTCGGGTATCTTCGACACTCGGCCTCGCCGGGGACACCAGTGCTGCATCAGGTGCTATGCCCCTAGCATTTGCGATCCGTCTCTGGAGTTTCTGTCGTGGTGTGTTAATGAAGTGTTCCTTACCCACGAGACTCCCCACTGCTTCTTTTCCATACCCTTCGATGACCAAGTTTCACACCAAGCGCATCCCTAGCCACGACACTGTTAGTTCCTCCGTCGACGTCAAGGCCACACATCCCGCCCCCTCTCGCTGCACTCACAAGTCCGATTCGGTAATGTCTAGAATTGTCTCCCACGTATCGAAACCCTGGTCGACAAAGGCATCAAGATATTGCGAGATGCCTAGCTCCCCGAATATCTCAATTAATTTCGGCGACATGCAGACTATCGGCCAGCCTTTTACTTCTTTGAGTTTTTGTATACGATCCAACGGCCCATGAGGCTCCTGCGAATTCGTTACACGTGTGTCGAGGATTGAGCGAGCCCGGATACGAGTCGATATTCGTCAAGGGAAAATGTAATGTTTGGCGACGAGTGTGTGCAAAACGCTCTCTTCTCTCCTTTTGTTGTAATTTCGAGGTTCGAAGTGCCTGGAGCGGTGGTTCAACCTTTGTGCCGTCTCACCAGCTTGAAATTCAAGTGCACGCGTCAGTGAGGGTATCCGTGGTTGCTACGCGAACACAGTCGTTCATGGTCGTTAGGCGGTGTCTCGTGAAGGACCTCGTTTACTCCTGCCTCAGTGTAGGTAGGTGGAATCGTGATGTGACCTCGAGCATATGGTTGTGTCCTGTAAAGAATGGCTGGCGTTGTTGTATATTGAAAGACTAATTAGTCTGATAAGAAGAGTGAGGTGAAGGCTTGCTGTGGAGAGATGGCCAGTGTTGCTGTCAGGAATCTAGGATGGGGTCAGAAACATGGGACAATTGATATCATGGACATCCCCCAGGAAGAGTGGGCCGATGAGCGAGGATCTCGATGACAAACGGTGTAGCACGAGATGGGAAAGCTCGAGGTGTGCCACAGGACACCACAGTGTATGGACGAGGCGCGTACCCACGAGGGATTGACTTTTCTGTCAGTTATTAGCTTCGGCGACTCCCCGTGTGAGTAAAGATCCCGGGCTGGTCTCGGGATCCAAAGTGAGGTAGGTAGTAAGTAGACGGGTAGACACCGCTTGTTTTTCCCAACGACTGAGACGAGGAGGAAGCCTGTAGTCGAGACCTTGAGGAGAGGCGCAAGAACATACGCGAAGTTGACAGACCCACGAGGTTGGCAACAGCGAGGCCGAATAGCAATGGTAAAAAAATTCAAAATAAAAAGACTGGGAAATCCAGTCAGGAACAACGAGGGTACGGCGCAAGTCACCTGTCATCAAAATTGGGGACCTACCTAAATCAAAGAGAATCTCAAAGAGTCGGGTACCCGGTGATGTAGAAGTCTCGCTCTGGGAAAGCCGCACTCGCTTAGATGGACTAGGAAACGGTCAAACTGGGGCAGGCCCGACTCGCGGAAACAAGGACAACCATGAGCATGAACTAGAATGGGCCTTGGAAGAGAGGTTCGATAGCGTTTTCCAGGCCAAAGCAGGGCAAGATGAGATGCCGTGGTGGCAGTCTTGGCAAGTGTTGGGCCTACCGGTAGGTGCTAGAACGGCAACGCAGCGACAAGGCGAACCAGCAAGCAGTGTATAGAGAAAGAAGTGTCTTGTCGAAGATCCATAATTCCTCTCGCGAGTCCAGAAATTTCTGGTACCACATGTAGCGCAGACATGAGTGGGCCATCGTGATCCTAGAGAAATATAAGCGGCCAAGTACCGCCAAGTAAACGGTACTTCAGCATACCGCGCTTGTCCACACTTGGAGGTGTAAGTCGATAACCGCCATTTAGCCGGGACTCATCCGTCTTGTATGGTTGATAAAATGGAAAATATGAAGCGCGAGGAGGTTCAGCTCCGAAGAATACTACCAGTCCAAGTGATCTGATACTACCGATATACTATAATGGCAGCTTTCTGCGCTGCACTCTTGGCGCTGTATGCTAGCAGAAGTAAGTAGGGCTCGCCATGGCATGGTCGGCCATGGAAGACGGTCGTGAGACTATGTACCTGCCAGGCCTACCAGCCTACCTAGGTACCTGTTGCTGCCGGTTCGTGCTGCACAACACAGGCCCTGCCCCCTTACTCGCACGTCTGGCAGGAGACTGGATGAAACGGGTATTTCCGCGGCCAGCTGTCCTCTCGGCTTGTTCTCATATATTGGGAAATCAAGTGTCGTGGGTTGTCAATACCGGTTCCCTCTGAATGAGCTGGCGAGCTTGCCAGGCTTGGTGGATTTTGGTGCAAACCGCCGAGCACTACTGTTGTGACAGTGGCGGCATGTGGTGTCCCCTCGGGCGAAGGCCGTCAATGGGCTTTCAATAAGCTGCTTGGAGCACGGGATGTCCGAGTAGCTCCCGAGTTGAGTATGTCTCTGTCTGTGCCCGTGCATATGTACTGTATAGTAGTAGTAGGGTAGTAGGTTGGCACGACATGATGATATCAGAAGCCGTGGCTGCAGTACCGACCTTTGTTCTCACACGCAGAGACAAGATGGGGGTTCCGAACGGCGGAATGATCTCCTACGGACGGATACTCTCGGGTTCGTACAGGCGACCCTAGCGTAGTGCTTACCAGGGTGTATCTTTATTATACTTTATTATAGCATAAACATGCAGAACAAATAGGAAACGGGTTCCAGGCTTGACAAAGTCATCCATTCGAAGCTTCGGAAGTGGTACCTAGGTACTGTACATGGGAATTCATGATGTCGATGGTTTAGCTTGGGCGGAGTCGGGCGTCTGAAGTTGCAGGTACAAGGTAGTGACCACGCATCCACAATGGAGATGTGGCAGAACAAGATGCTTTCTTGTCAGATCTCGATCCGCTTGCTACGGCACACAGGGGAACGTATGATGGGCATTCAAACAATGCGCTCAGCCTTTCGTCAAGGGGGCAGACAGGGGGATGGTGGTGGTATTTTTTTTAATCCCGGTGCAGGCCAATTGGACATGATAATTTTTGCTATGACGCTTGTTGGGGTTGGGTTTCCGGCCATTCCAGGAGATTTCACCACTACGTTATGCTTCCCAGCGATGTTTCACAGCGGGGTTTTGCCGCGGTGATGATGGGATTTCAAAGGTGGTGCGGGTTTTCGAACTGACGAAAGCCTCGTTGCGCCGCGGAGGCGGGCTTTCGAGGACGCACGATGGCCTCAAATTTCTTGAGATCGTGAACAGTGAGGTGATCGGTTCACGGGCCCCAGTCATGCAGAATCTCTTTTGGGCTTAGAGGAACCCGCTTGTCAGAGGCCCCAGTTCGGCACAGTAGCCAATCTGCCAATAATGCTGGCAGCAACGTGAGCGGAGTTTATGTAATGCGGCTGGCTGGGAAAAGTTTAACGTACGTTGAAGCCGTTGAATGCTCCCAGACGATGATGATGATGATGATGCTAAGCAGTACGGGAGAATCAGAGTTTCAAAAGTAAACCTTCACAGAACCTTGGAAAAGAGCAGTGAGCAGCGTCACAGATGAATTAGAACAGAGCGTTCTAGCACCTCGGTACTTGGTAAAACTGAGTAAGTGATGGATGTGAGGAGGTTGGAAGGGAGGGATAGAGAGGACAGGCATGAATACTTTCCCATCCTTTCAATACCATGTTGAACGACAGCATTTCCCAGCGTCGCCCAGCATGGCAGCATGGCAAAAAGGGCACCACCCACGTGCCCGCAACGTTCTAGACCGCCCAGAAATCGAAGCATCGGCAAAGACAAGGGAAAATGCCGTTGAAATTGCACAAAGCCGGTGTTCTAAAAGAAGAAGCAAAGTGCCAGAGTGCAAAGTGCGGGCAAACCAAACAGCGAAATCAAGCCAGCAGCGCATACTATGTAAGGCTGTCGTCATGCAAGCGGCAGCATCGCAGATCCATGGATCTCGTAGCCTCGCTGACTACAGTATTGCCGGTACATGGTGGATTGTATGTACTGTACCTACAGTAGGTATACTGTACGTAAATAGTTAGTGTACCTGTCAGACTGCCCAGGTGGCTACTGGCTACAAGTACGCACACAAGGGGTGGGGTGACATGGCACCGTACCACAGTACACCCAAACACCCTAGATCAAGGTCAAGGTACCGCACCTGCTGCAGTGGTATGTACCTAGGTACCTAGGCAAGCGTCGCGGATCAAAAAAGTATTACTCGACCTATTGACAGCCTCCGTACGTCAACCTCCGCGACCCTATCCTTATTCTGGTCAGCTGGTGCAACTCTCTGCTTGCGGATCCTCTGTGTTGGGTCACTCTCAAGCACCAGGTACAGATCTGTGATGAAACAGAGAGGCAGGCAGGCGGAGGAGGCGGAACAGTGTCATATTGTACGGTAGGTTTGCCCCGGATTGGCATTGCAGAATACAGTATTGTGAGATGCCTACTGTAGGTACCTAGGTACTTACGTAGTATTCGATGGGATCTCGATGATTCCATCAAGCACACCAAGCACACCAATCGCAACGGTACTTGGGTACCTAAGTACCTAAGTACCCGGCAGCCGGCGTACTGCGGCGTACTGGTAACCTGCACAGCCTGCACTGCGCTCCCTTCTGCCACCCAGAACCGCCTGGGTAATTGACCAAAAACCCTGCAACAAAACTGAGAACAAACCCCCACAAAACCTCCAATCCCAATCCCAATCCCAAGAACACTAGTGGCTACAACTTTCAGACGGTCTCAGGTCCTCAAGCTTTTACGGGCGTACTGTATATTCTTTGGCAGCCTAGCAGCCTTGGAAGTACCTACTGTGGGATCTCTTCCCGTTCAACGTCCGCGGCTCTGCCCAGGTGCATGCTTGGTATGTACCTCGGTACGTATGTATACACAGTACCGTACTGACAGATCCACTGACGATCTCCAGATCACAAGAAGAAGGAAGAAAAAACAAGTATCACTGAACTAACTAACCACTGTGTTCCTCAAGCCGGAGACGCTCCGTTGAACTCTATTGGCTTCTCTCACACGCGCGCCTCCTCCCTTACCTGCTGTGCTGCTGTGCAAGCCTGCAAGCTCGATATTTCAGTGACTGTGCTGTGTGCCTTGGGACATGACCACAATTCGACAGTTGCCGCACATCAAGAATCAAGATGCCTTCTTCCCATGACGCACCAGCATCTGGCTCACCCTCTGCTTCACAGAGGGATATTCAGGATACTCAGAGCTCCAACCCGCAGCCGAGGACAGAGCAAGAACTCTCCCAGGTAAGCAGGCTTCGAGCACAAGCTTGCCTCTCCTCTCTTCGTCCATCAGCGTCCATCAATGCCTTCTCCGTCTTCTACATACATTGCCCAGCCTCCTTGCAGCTCAACTCATATACTGCCCCGTCACGCCTGTCTCCCATCTACACACACATAGATATGTCGTCAGAGCCTGTGCCTTGCCTGTCAGACATGTCCCCTCCCGGCCTCTTCATGATTCATCCCGGATCTTTTATGCCCCCACCCGGGACTTCCCATCCCAAAAGCTGTCCGACTCCCCGGCTGCCCGACTCCCCGATCCCCCGGGCAGGAATGCTCCGTTGATATCTCTAGCCTGCTAGCCGAGGCCGGCTCAACGGTTCGAGATGGAGAAGTTGTTGTTCGATTCGCTTTGCCATGTCGTGCCCCACTCCTTGACCACAATGGCTCCTTGCTAACGCGACAGTCTAGGCTTTCAAAGATCTCGCAAGGTATGAAAGTACCTCTCCTTTTTTCCTCCTGGTTTCCCCGGAATGTGGTCCAGATCCGCATTATGTCCAAAATGCCATACAGAGCCTTTCTGTCGCCTCTATCACACTCATCCGGTGGCACGCTAAGCAGCCGCTCTCCTTGTCCACTACGAACAGAAACGCTTAGGACAGTCGATGAAGCTACCAGGCTACTTACCTAAGTAGGTACACAGGCACAGAGCCGCAAGTGCCGTACAAGCTGGGGCCTAGACCATCCTAAATCATCCCACTGTCTCTGTATTTGACACTTTGCCTCGCCTCATGGGCGGTTCCAGCCAGGACAGTTTCTCATTGCGAGTGCTCTGAGAACGCCACCATTCATTATCAACATCCGACACAGCTGGCATGCGTGCCGGGCGACACTCTCCGGTTCGACATGATCACATTCTGCGGGAAATCCCATCCCCGGCAACATCGGATTTGCAAACCGCTGGACTGAACTATGCAATACTTCCTGTGCTGCGCCCCGCACTACATACTCCCCCCCCCCCCTCCTACCGCCCCACGTATCAGCTTTACTTTGCGCACCAAGCTGCAGCCTCGAGTTACTCCGCATTGTTCTGGAACCTGTTGCGCCTCGCAAACAGTTCCAGATGCTATCAAGTGTCCTCGGACAATTGCCTGTTCAAGCGCTGAAGCGGACTTGATCTTTCCCAGGGTTGCAGTGGCAGCACGCTAACTGGAGCTACTGATATTCCGTACGAACTGATATCGTATCATAATGTCCATGCCCAACTCATTCTCCCCTTATTCCTAGCCGGAACTCCCAATAAAGCCGGACCATTACATCCTTACTGACACCGAGCCCAGGGGTGAACAGACGGCCGCTGCACTAGAGGCGAACCTCACTAGTCTCGAGAGCAAGCTGGATGAGCTCCTCGCTTCGTTCATGGGCGCGGCTGGTGAAGAACCACCGGACATGAATGGTGCGGAGGTGGGCGCAAATGACAAGGAGGCTGATGGTCCTGGGGTACAAGGTGGACAAGGTACGGCGCACAAATGAAGCAATCACGATGAACAGGTCTCCGGGGAGCTTCGAAGCGGGTTATTGTTGTGTTGATTGTGGTACCTTACTACCAATAAAAAAACTAGACCTTGGAAGAGAGGAGGGAATAAAAGTAAAGCTTCCACGGTCCAGGAACCTGTAGACCATTATGACATGGGCATTGTCGGATATCCCGTGGGCACCCACTGGGAATCCCACTGGCAGGGTATTATCCGACAGTCTGAGCTCCCTTCTGTGTGTTCTCGACCCTGTCCTAACGAAGCCACCAGCCAGTGGGTCCCCCCCCCCCCAGAATGATCGGCAAGAATATATTGGAAGGAGAGGGATGGCGGGCTTGACGCTTCGTATATTGGGACAGGGCGTCTTACATGGGTGGTCCATGCAGGCAGTATACGAGCCTCATGTAGACGACACACCTGGCTCCAATCCCATCCAAGGGGGGTTTGGTTTCTGAAAGCCCATGACCTAGAGTGAAGCTCAATCCGTACCCGTTCGTGTACATTTGACTATTTCGCTTATTACGTGACGTCCGCGAGAGGGTAGAAAAGAGGAGGGTCGGGAAGGGCAGAGGATGACCTGCGAGTTTTCTGCGCGCCCACATTGTCCCCAATTGTGGTGTTTGGTCCAAGAAGGACTATTACTGAGCGCAGGGCTGCATACGCATACATCATGATTCCGTCACGAACCCATCGACATCGACAGGCTGGGCGGTCATTGTGACCGCTCCGCAGCACATACATATCCTTTGATCACCTTGATATTGCAGAAGCACGTATTGAAGTTTGGCGGGCTGGGACGCTTGGCCGGGCATCTCACATCATGACGAGAGAGTCAAAATTCGCTGAAACCATGCTTGAATGAGAATCGTGATAAGAGTGATTCGTTACTCCGTCCTGAAGATGGCACCCGCCAAATCTCCAATCGTCCCTGAACCGATCCAAACAGCACCTAAATATGACATTGAAAGTTGGTCAAGGCATGGCCATACAATAGAGGACCGCTGGTCCAAACCTCGCAAGAGACGACGCTGGCCTCTGAAACCTAGTCCCGCTCTCCCTACAATTATGATGTAGTTTTTAATTCGTTTCGTTTACTCATGACCCGCACGCTGGTGTCCCAAACGGTAAAGGGCCTCAAGCATCACCTTCTATAACCTCCGCGTTCCAGTCTTTCCGGATTTCCAGCTCCAGCAGCTCTGGCGTGTTCTCGATGACAAGCCCCTTCTCGTTCGCCAAGTGCAGCAGGCAGATGAAGCAATAACTTGTCGAGATGTCGTCCATCACCGTCCTGGGATAGACCTTCTGGAGGTCGTTCATGACTTCGGTGAACTTGAGGGTCGGGTTGCTGTCCGAGGAGGGTGGGGGTTCTGCGCTGCCCTCTTCCGGTACGGATGGTGGCGGTGCCTTTTGGAGTTTGTTAGCATCTTCTGTAGCGAGTATGAATGACCATGCTGGACTTACCGATTCGAGCTTCTCAAAGTCCATGCCCTTCCATATCTCTTCTTTCAACCTCCTCACATCAACCTTCTTGGCTACTCGTGCGTAATTCACATACTCCGGCCTCACGCGCCTGTTCTGGGTAACCAGCGTGGTGCCGAATGCCAGGTCTGCAGGGTTAGTAACCGTGAGACCATTGAAAGCGCCCGTAGCACCAATGGTATCCATGGCCCTCTCCGGCGAGAAGTGGTCACGCGCATCGGCGAACTCGTCGATGTCGTCGTCGTCGTCCAGCCCACCAGTGAATGGCAAGCCGTCGTCCTGGAAGAAGTTGGCGTCGTAGTCGCCCTGAGGCAGCGGCGCGTCCTGGTCACTGCCCTCGACGCTTTTCATAGGCGCCTTTTGCGCTGCCCAGAAGGCCTCGTCCATCTCGCCATCTGGGACGTTGTGGTGGGCATCTGCGTTGCCAAAGACTCCATGCCGCTTGCCGAGATTCCGTCGGCGATTCATGCGTGCCTTGGGCTTGAGGAAGAGGCTGAGAAGCTGTTTGGAGTTGAAGTGCTTGTCATCAGGAAGAAGATTCCTGGTCTTGGACTTCCAGTCCTTCTTAGGTAGTGAGATGGTGCTGTTGGAAGGTGCTTGAGTGTAGAGAACGTCTGCAAGACCTGCATCCAAGGGTGACATGAAGTCAATCTCGAACGGTTCCTTCTCCTTTCGCGCTTTGGTTTGTATTGGCTTGTTGACGTCTTTAATTTTTCTTATCCGCCAGTGCTCAGCACTTGTCCAATTCTTCTGCAACGCTTGGTCGAAGTATGCAAGAATATCCTCGTGCATCTTGTCCGGCTTTTGGGCATGCATCATGGAGACGTTGAAGTCGTCATTTCCGTCATTGTCCATGTCATCACCATCACCCTCTTCAGCGCCGTCGTCACCAAGCCCAGCATCGAAAACGCGCATCTGTGGATCCAGCGCGGCTTCTTTTGCCCAAGCCTCACCACCTTCACCAAAAGCGACATCGCCTCCAATGGAAAAATCCCCAAGGCCCTCATCATCATCGAAGCCGAGCAGGTTGCCATCAATATCCATGCCTGATTTGTTGCCATGTCCATTTTCGTTCATTTGGTTCTCCTGCTCTTGTCGCCAATCATCAGGAGCCCGCAGGAAAGGAATATCGAGCGATCCCGATGGGTCGCCAAGGTCGAAGGTCTTGAGTGAAGGGCAAACATCTAGCTCGTCCAGACGCGACAATTCAGGGAAGAACCGCGCACCAAGAGGGCCGAGATCGATTTCGATGTCCTCGTCTTCTTCGGCTTGCTCGGCTAGCCTGAGAGCTGTATCGTCCGCTTCTTCCTCATCCTCGTCATCTTCGTCCATCTCCTCGTCATCGTCGTCTTGCCTCTTTCGGTTCTTCTTGGCCTCCGATGTCTCCTCCGCGTCGTCGCTACTGTCGAAGACAATCCGTCCCTTGTCGTTGATCATGAGGTGGTTGAGCAGCAGGCCCTTGGCCCCACCTTCGTCGAAGTCTGCCGATGCCTTCTTGAACAGAGGATCTACCGCGAATTCCAGCTCAAACTTCTTGAGCTGCAATGATGCGAATGATGGGGCTAGTGTGGCCTCGGATGACCGCTGGGCCTTTCGCTTTGGCTTCTTCCTGACGTTTCCATCCTCGTCCACTTCCTCCTCGCTCTCCTCGCCTTCTTCACCCTCACCCCTCCTCTTCTTGCTGTCTCTGCTATCAGCTAGACCGCTGAGGAGCTTGCCGGTCTCGGTAGCCACACTGTCGACTCTGCTGGTGTAAATCTTTACGCAACCGTCCAATGTGCAACTGGCCTTCTGGAAGTTGACTCCATCCCCTTCCTTCAGCAACGACATGTCATGGAAGTAATCGATCAGGGCGAAGTTCCATGAGTTGTTGGCGTTGATCTTGTTGTCTGTGGCCATCTTCATCCACTCCTCGAAATTGGCCAGAAGGGGCACTCGCTTCATAGGCGTGACCGCAGTCCCAGATACCACCACGTCGTCATCGTCGAGAGGAGGGTTGTTGTCCTTTGGCCGGGGGCGGGGTGTTTTCTGTCGTGAGGGAGGGGATGCGGGAGACTCATTTTCGAGGTCGTTCAGGTTGGCGCCGGCTTTGCGCAACGGTGTGGCAGCCGCGGCCTTGAGCTTGTTGACATGCGCTTCCTGAAGAGCTTGTCGCGAGTGCAATCGCCGTGCTTTCTCCTCGGTATCATCGTTGAGGGGAATCCTGCAAGTCTCGCGGTTAGTCAAGACCATGGTGCGGGGTGATACGCCCATCCCGCGGGTTTGTTTACTCGAGGACATTAGCATACTTGACTGGGGATTTGAATGGGGAGTTTTGCAGGGAACCAGAAGCGACTCTGCTCCCGGCACGGCCTGACGCACTGGTAGCACGCGGGTTCTGGGCGACTCGAGCCATCTTTGCGGATTGTCGTCGTCGTAGCGAGTGTGGTTTGAAGGTCAACAAGCCGACTCTTGCACCAGAAATCGGCGAATTGTTGTCGTAGGAACGCGTCTATCGATTAACATACGGTAGTCTACGCTTAGTCAGGGAGCCGGGCAGTCGGGAGCACCAACTGATTGGCCATGGCTTAGCGGGGTTGGGGGCTGTTTGAGTCGTGCCAGCGCACGGGTGCATCGGCTTCCCAGACCGAGCCACACAGCCCACAAGCCACGACATCAACCAACTCAATCATTGTGGCTCAACCAATTTCGATCGTTATCGGGACAATTGGTTGGTTGGCCTACCTACCTAGGTACTTAAGCAGGTAAGTATAGGTAGTTAGGTACCGAGGTGTGTTTCCTAACGTCACAGTGACCACGACTGCTTGGGATTACGCAAGTTATTTGAGGCCAAATGTGTTAGTATACCCGAATATAGTGAATTCATTGGTGCACTACTCCTTCTGTGAACATACTCGTACGTGGCATGTGATTTTCTCCCAATATCAATCAATCGTGGTGGGACGAGGGATCCGGACAGGCGGCCTCGAACGATAAAGAACGCTTCTGTCCATGTGAGACGCGGATTTACAAGGTTGCATGGCATTCCCTTGTTTTGGCAGGGAACCAGGCACTGTTCCTAGAAGTATGGATGGGTATACACAAACTCTGTAATCTGTATTTAGTGCCATGGCATGGCTCCCGCTTCCTTTCCCGCTCATCTGCATACCTGCATATCTGCTTCACATACGTCAGTCTGTTCTGTCTCTGTCTATACCACATTATCCTACATATGCCTACCAAGTACGGATGGTTGTGCTTGACCTGATCCCAACATCATCACCTAAGCAGCCCAGTTACTCTTAAGCCCTGACATGCGAGGGTGTTGCTTGTCTCGTTAATCCTCTAATCGAACCTATCAAACTCGCTTGTTCTTGTCTTTTCTCCCACTCGAATGGCACACTGGCAGTCATACAAAACACCACACAAATCATCCACCATACCGCAACTCTCGTGCCCAATCAGCGGTGCTCAGCACGACACGCTCTGAATCTATCTTACTGTGGCGAACCACCATGTCCTCGGCTTATCAGGCGATATCAGCATGGCTAGATATAAGAATGGGCGAGCACCGTTCAGTTCGTGGCCGCTCTATGCGACCGTCTTTCTCATGACTCTGCTGGCCACATACTCCCTCTTTTTGAAGGAATGGAAGCCCGAGTCGACCGTGCAGAGGGCTATCTTTGCGAGGGATGGCGACAAGGTCTGCAGCGACGTACACCTTGCCAACGACCAGTGCGCATTCGTACGGGCGAATTGCGGCGATGACGAACCCGGCCTGATCTCATATCTCACCTTTTACTACTGCACGCTCGGGTTTGCGAAACCTGTAGCCTTTGTCATCCTGACCCTCTGGTTAGGCCTGCTGTTCTCGACCATCGGCATTGCTGCGAGCGATTTCTTCAGCGTCAACCTCAGCACCATAGCTAGTGTGCTTGGACTGCCCGAGAGCCTGGCAGGGGTCACCTTCTTGGCGTTTGGCAATGGATCGCCCGATGTCTTTAGCACCTTCGCCGCCATGAATTCCAACAGCGGCAGCATGGCTATCGGGGAGCTAATAGGTGCAGCCGGCTTTATCACTACTGTTGTTGCTGGCTCCATGGCTCTCGTCCGCGAGTTCAAAGTCAGCAAAAAGAGTTTCGTCCGCGATATCGTCTTCTTCATATTCTCAGTCTGCTTCACCATGGTGTTTCTCACTGATAGTAAGATGCATCTGTGGGAGTGTTGCTTTATGATCGGGTTCTATGTCTTCTACGTCTGCTTCGTAGTTGGGTGGCATTGGATCTCGTCGAGAAGGCGGAAAAGGCGAACCAAGGAAGTGGCATCCCGAAGTCACTTTTTGGGTCCGTCCAGTCATGCCATCGATGAGGTCGAGCCCGTCCATGATGATGCGGATGATGATAATGATGAGAGGGTTGGGCAGCGCACAGGATTCGGAAATCTGCCGGATATCAGCGCTCTAGAAGCTGGTCCCAGTATTGAGATCGACGAGTCTTCGCAGGATGACGACGATGAGGATCAAAAGCGACATATTGCGTCTGAAATGACAAGCAGCATGCGTGTCAACCGTCCTCGTGGCAGGAGGAGGCAGATGAGCACGATCACGCCAATTCGGCCAAGCTTGGTTGGAGCCCTCGAGTTCAGGTCTGTCTTGTCTTCCCTGCAGAGGTCCCGAAATATGCGAATGGCTCCATTGAGTCGAGGCTACTCGGACCACAGCCCTCAGTTTGGGGTATTGGCTCGATCAAGTACAGATCTGGGCACCTTTGAGCCGTACACCGACAATCCATCTACAACGCGCCAATCACTTTCCAGGGATAGAGCTCTGTCGTCAGGGGATAAACCCCGAAATCTCCATAACGATACCATGCAACAGCCTCCGGCTTCCAATACCGACGTATCCAGGAACGAATCTCCCCAACGACCAGGAACTACAGCACAGGGTCGCTTGATTCGTCCCCCATCGGTCCCAACGAGCAACACACACGATATCGGACGTCTCAGGTCGGTAGTTCAACGGACGCCCAGTTCTATGTCCGTCACGAGGGATGGCCATCTGGCTCCTCCTGACATTCATCAAAGGGTGCATACTCTAGCTCCGGAGCTCGTTGCGGACGAACCGGATGCCAGAAATGCAAGAACTTCGACTCCAGTTCTAACCCTGCAAATACCAAGCCCCATGCTGAGGCCAAATACAGCATCCTCGCCGTTATCCCCATTCCCCAGTTATTATGAATCCCCGATGTCAGACGGGCAAGGTTCCCCAGGACCAGGGAGAACACGTGCACATTCGATGCTGCTACCAACCTTGGCTGAGACACCTGAACACATCCCAGGCCTGGACCCTCCAGGATCCTCAAAACCTGTGAAGTGGTGGCCGTATAACGTGCTGCCGCCCCCAGATGTGCTGTGGCGAATTATGTGGCCAACATTGCAGGGCTGGAGGGAGAAGAATATCTGGGACAAGGCTTTCAGTCTGTTCTCATTGCCCACTGTCTTCCTTTTGGTCATCACCTTGCCCGTGATTGAAGCCGAAGCCAACTCCGACGATAGCGAGTCCGATAATATAATGGAACCTGCCAACACTCTCGGCCAACTAGGTATGACTGCTCCTGCAGTTGCCATCGAGAATCATGCTTCAATAGAACCAGAGACAGAGTGGCAGGAATACAGAAGACGTGCGCACTCAGCCAGGTCACGATCATCAAGTGCTTCGCCTCTCCTTCTGAGCCCTGGAGCTGCGCCAAGCACAGAGAACCACCAAGGATTTCACGACTTGTTACCTCCCAGCTCCTATCCGCAGTTTGCGCAACAGCCATCGGAAATAGGGGCCGGCTCTGAGCACACGGATGAGGAGGAGCTTTCCTGGAACAGATGGCTACTCGCACTACAGACCTTCACCGGTCCCCTGTTCACCATGACCATCATCTGGGCCAAGTATATGGACCAACCCGTGAAAGTATTGGTGGAAATGATCCTGTACTCGCTCCTGGCTTCTTCCATTACCCTTGCCGTGCTACTCTGTTCTACGTCACCAACCACCAAGCCCAAATATCACTTTCTGTTCTGCTTCCTCGGCTTCATCATCGCCATAGCATGGATCTCGACCATCGCAGAGGAGGTTGTCGGGGTTCTGAAGGCCGTTGGTGTCATCCTCGGTATGTCCGAGGCGATTCTCGGCTTGACGATCTTCGCTGTGGGTAACTCGGTCGGCGACCTGGTGGCGGACATCACGGTCGCGCGTCTGGGTTATCCTGTCATGGCTTTGTACGTCCATTCCCATATCACCTCTCACCATTTTCGCGCCAACTTTGCTAACACTGCCCAGGTCCGCCTGCTTCGGTGGCCCGATGTTGAACATTCTCCTTGGTATAGGACTGGGAGGAACTTACATGAGCATGAAAGGCGCCAAACACCATCACAAGAAGCATCCCGACCAGCCCATGCACTATAAGTCCTACCACATCGACGTATCAGGCACTCTTTTCATTTCCGCAATTACCGTACTGGTTACGCTTATTACACTCCTCATTCTAGTCCCTGCCAACAAGTGGATGATGACCAGGAAGATCGGGTTGACGCTGATCCTGCTGTGGAGCGTGAGCACTGTAATAAATGTTGTTGTTGAGGCCACTGGCATTTGGAAAGCCGTTGCCTAGGGTTTAATATTGCTTATACTGTATTTATTCTGTTTGGAATACCATTAGGAGATGAGAAGTTGATCTGCTTTGGTGGCTAAAGTACATGACGGGTCCCACCCAAGCACTCAGAGTGCTCATTCAACGCGAGCGTCAAGAGGTCACATATGGCCTCTGTCAAGACAGGGCATCGTTACGGTCAGAAGCGAATGTGCCAACTGGTGTCTTTCACAATATTGCATCAGCTCAGTTAAGCACTAATCCATTTGAAAACGCAACATTTCATCTGAGGCACCAGTGCCCCGGCTCCAGCCTGGGGACGACCCCTTCATGACTTGGTGCGTACGACCAGCGCCATTCCAGAATATTCCTCCCGCGGTAACTACCACAGTAGGTCCGTCCACGGTACCGGCAACCAGGGCATGAGTCCATATTCTCCTGCGCTTTCCATTCTCCGTCCCCCGGGGCTCATCAATATGCTCCCCTTCAGCCAACCCACGTTTCACCATTGACTCAAAACCCCTCCCTATGGAGCAGCTGAGAATGGCGACAATGTACTGTATATACCTAGGCTCTGGATGAGCGTAACACATGTTGGTATACTAGCATTGGCATTTGGAGCCTACGCTATGAAGGCCCCACAGTTTCACAGGTGTCAAATACGCACTAACCAAATGAAAAGGGAGCGAGTTACATGCCGGATATGCAAACTACTGTGTAGACAGATGTGAGACGGAATGTCGTGTAATGTAGTCCCATGTCGTTCGTCCGGTAGAACCCCCGTCCGCCGGAACTACCGAATATTTGAACATACCCACCCGGCATCCCACTGCTACATATTAAACCCCACTTACCCCTGAACCCGGAGCCAGCCCAGGATCCGCACCCTGACGCCCTTCTGTGACAAACTGACAGACAGGCCGAGATCGACATCCAGTCGTCTACATACACTAGTGACAGCAGCTAGCTACACACGAAGATTCCCCCTCTTTCAGAACCAAGGCCCCAGAATACAGCTCACCGTCACGTCTACCATATATATTATTTTCTTTGCGCCACATATTCGCCCGCATCATGAGTCTACGCAGCTCCTGGACGGTCCGCCAATCGGCGGGCGAGCCCCTCGCCGTCGTCCGCGTGCGCAACCTGCAGACGGCGGTCGTGGGGCCGCAGGACGCCTGGGGCCGGGAGAAGACGCTGCAGCCGCTCCTGGTGTCGGCGGAGCTGCACTTCGCGCGGGCCTTCGGCGCCTCGGTGGCGGGCGACAGCGTCACGGGCGGGGACACCGTCCACTACGGCACCCTGAGCAAGCTGATCCTGGCGTGCGTCGACCGGTCCAACGAGCACGCCCTGCAGGGCGGCGCCCACGTCGACCTCCGGGTCCTCCTCGAGATGATCTGGATCGTGCTCACGGGCCGCAACGTCGACGGCGTCGACGCCGAGCCCGAGGCCGCGCCGCTCCTGGACCGCTCCAGGCTGCGCTTCATGTCCCTCACCGTGCTCCTCCCCAAGGCGTCCCTGCTCGGCGAGGGCGTGAGCCTGACGGCCTCCAACGTCTTCGTGCCGTGGACCGTCGGCCCGGCCGCCCTGTCCATGTACGGGCTGTGCCTGAAGCTCCACCGGCTTCGGGTGCCGACCCTGATAGGAGTCAACGACAACGAGAGGCAGGCGAGGCAGTTTGTCGTCACCGATGTGGAAATTGACAAATTTGATTATTATCCGGACCTCTACTGTGAGCTGGAGAAGCTTGTTGTCCAGGTAACTTCTAATTCTATTACAGTCCTTTCTAGTCTTGAGTCTCTGAGTCTGAATGCTGACCTTCTCAGGCCATGGAGAAGTCGTCTTTCGAGACGTTAGAGGCTCTCGGAGCGCATCTAACGACCATAATCCAGAGTGACTGGAAACCAAATCCCGAAGAGCTCTACACCGGCGAGGAGGGCTGGCAGGTCAAGATCAGCATGGAGAAGCCCACAGCCGTGCTCTTTGCGGACGCGCCGATTATCGAGATCCGGGCCAGCACCGGGGCACCCAATGGTAACCGGTCGCATCGTTAAGACAGTCGCCAGAATCCAGGACGTTGACCCGTGATTCTAGCGAAGAGCTTCCGAGCTTAGTCGCAATGCGGCTTTTGGCTCATCGTCTTTCGACCTTTCATACCGCTCTCCAGCTGGCAGCGCGGAATGTCCCCGTGGGTGACTTTTCGTACGAAATCGGGGTCGGGGTCGAACAGCATGACGTGGATGTGCTCGACGGAATGAACAGACTTGAGGCCATTCGGGTTCTTGAACCAGACGCGCTGCACTTCCATGTCAGTAACCAAAATACCTCTGCCATGAAGCAGCGCCACTGACCTTGTCCTTGGACGTCCCAGGCGAGAATTTCCTCTCGACGAACCTCTCAATATCGGCCTCGGTCTCAGGGTCATCTGGCAAGTCGAACTTTGTCCAGACTACCAAATGGACGATTCGCGGGTCGATTCCGTACGGCCAGTCGTTCAACAGAACCTTGACGTCCTCGTCATGCTCAAATGGCCTACTTCCCTCGGGCACAACTGGCTCCGCCCAGTGAAGCCTCTGCGTCAGCATGAAGTTCAAGACGCTGCCGTATTCTCGCTTCAGGTTCCAGATGAACTCTCGGTACCTCCACAGCTCGGAGGGCCGCCGGTGGAAGTCGTACAGCCTCTCCGTGCGCACGATGTCCAACACCTCGTCCCAGGTCTGGACTTGGTAATCCTCGTCGCGGGTGCTCATTATTCCCACATCTTTGGCGTTGCTGTTTTGTAGGAACTCTGGGCAGACATCGACGCGCTCCTCGGGCGGAATGTTGACTTGCCAGAAGGGCAGCGGGGTTGGGTCTTGGTAGCTACCCATGGCGTTGTGTTTATTTTCTTGTGATGAAGCACCGCTGCCGCTGTCGCTGTCGCTGTCACTGTCGCTGGCCCTGTAATTGAGAAAGGTTGAAAGTTACAAGAGACGACCGCATCTGCTCAGCCTGCGAGATATCATATATGGTTCCCCATAATAGTGCAATGCCAATATCATTTGGCGGTGACGAATGTGCGCGTGAATTGGTTCGATTTCTATTGTTGCGACCCGATGTGTGAACTTGTTGTCTGGTAGGTTCGCTGACAGGTGATGATGGGATGAATCATGACCGCCTTTCGCCTTCCTATAGAGGTGAAGGTGCTAGAGATCGCTGTTGAGTATAGATTGAATCTCAACCATTTCAAAGCGATTCATGGGAGTACCCAGCCAGCCACAGCACAAAGGAAGGGCCCCCACATTGACTATGCCAGCTGGTCGGCCGGCGAACAACAAATAAAGAGCATCTTTGTCATTGGTTCACCGGCGAGGCCTCGAGTCTGGAAGGATCCTGAGTCAGTAACAATTCCATTCTTCCAAGCCACCGTCCACCACCGCCTGGACGGATCCGTGTAGTACTGTAGATAGAGATTTGAGACAGAGATGGTGAAGCATCGCAGGGAATACATATCAGCCGTATCGAAAAGATGGATGCCGGCACTCTGGGCGTCCATTTCCGGTCCCCTGACGACTCCCCCACCCACCCATCTGGACAGCTTTGAGTCGAGCGGACGCGCATCACAGCCCGCCCTGTCCTCTCACCTCTCACCTCTCACCTCACGACATCTTATCTTTCACCCCAGATGCTGTCGTTGCCAATCCTCACTGAGCAGAGTCTATCATCACAAGCGTGGGCGGCGAAGTTGCCTCCTTGCGATTGTGCTCTTACGTGGCCCTTGGTCTCGGGCCTGCGTGCAAGACACCCGAAGCGGCTCTTGTTTCCCCTTTCTTCGTATGCCCCTCATCTTAAGGAGGCGACGTCCGAGGGGGTAATGTGTGTACTTATATTTGGTACACGGAGCAGAATATTGAACAATACGAGCGTCGATGGAGACTACAGGTCCGTACATATATGTATAGCTTTTCATACAGGGGGAACAGCTCCAGACATCGTATCATTAGCTTCAGAAGCCATTTCCAATGATTCCATGGTTGATTGGGATATAGTAACCGGAAGGAGTCGAGGTATCATGGTCGAATGGACAGCTGGATGAACACAATAAGCTCGCAGCCGCCAAGCTTCAGCAACGGGGTCCATCGCGTTCGAGGCGAGTTGCATGTGAAACTTTGCTGCTGCAACGCTGTTCGGCCGCTCCTACTCCCGAGCCCTGCAGACAGGCCTGTTGCTCTCTGCAGAGACACCTGGAGCTGCATGGTGCGCCCCCTCCCCCCCACGTGGAGCTTTGGCCTGATCAGCCTTTTCCAGGGCCCCCGGGGCCCCTAAAAAGGAGCGAGTACCTACGGAACCCGCATGTATCTACCACGGTACCGTTGATACGGTCCCACGGGTGCTTTTCAATAGTTGGTGACCCACCTAGACACGACGACTACAGGTCGTGCTGGCCTATGTATGTACCTAGGTATATACTTAAGTATATTTGTTTGTGTGTGTGCAATGTATGCTTGCATAGGTCGAGCGACTCTTTGGGCTCGAAGATTATTTCGGCCTTTGGTCTCATTCGTTTATGTCGCGAGCTTGCTTGAGCGTTCTTGCCCAGGAGCCCTCCGCCCGTATTAAAATAACAAATCACAACCGACTAGTACGGGGCCGCAAATCTTGGTATCCACCAGTTGTTGACATTCAAGTGTTCGGATCGAGTGGATTCGCCATGTTACTAAGTAGAAGGTCAAGAGAGTTTCGAGAAACAGGGATGGGGCAAAGTAACCCAAACCAAGCAGTATCGCGAATGAGTACTACCTAGGTAAGTAAATGTATGGTATGAATGGATAGACTTCTCTCGATAGAATCATGTTCTATTGGCAATGGCTCATTTCCAGGGTGTCACCCTTTTCCTTCCTTTCCTCTCTGGGCTCGCCTTCGCGCTAGGTAAAACAATTCATTTTTTTTTTTTCTCTCTCGTGATGAGACGGGCGGTTTCGATTTTACATACGAGGCTCGTTGGCGTCGAATTGAATCAAGCGTCAAATTTCCCCCTGTTCCACCCGCCGGCTTCTTCTCGCCCGCCGGGGTTATCGTAGCTCTGGACGCCAGGAGGCTGTTTCTTAGCTCCCGCTGGCCGACCAGGGCCACTTGCAAGTTGGGAGACATGGCTTGATGCTGCCTGTTAGTGCCTGATGTATCTATTTTCCCCCATCCATATGATGCGAACTGATGCTGGGTCAACAACTCCGCCAAAAGGATCGATAAGCCCAACGATGATTATATGTTTATTCTTCCGGCTCTCTACCGGAGGATTCATCTAAAGCTTGTCACTTGGAACACTCGATCCTTACGGTAGGATCCTCGTCGATCACATTCTGCAGTCTCAGCTTTTTGTGAAGCTGTCTTGTCATGGCAGAATCCCGTTCAACGTTCCTACTCGGACTTCTCCTATGCGTTTATGTAGTAATGGTGGGCCGCGTTGATACGTTCCATGGATCTGCCATTGATGGGGAACAACAAGTGGCAGAACCGCAGAACCGCAGAACCGGTACGGAGTCCTATGTCAAGCTTCAACGTTCTCGCCGTTCCACGGGTCTCTGTCAAATGTCACCTCGTCGTGGTACAGAGTTGATTAAGGTTCAATAACACAGACCTCGAGCATGGAAATGGACACCAAAGTCGGGTTCCATTTGGCCAGTGATCGCCTGAAAGACCAATATATCGACCAGCATCCCCTCCCATTAAGCTTGTTATCGGTGCCAGAACGGAAGGGGAGGGGTTCACTGTACATACATAGTGTACTGGTAGTAGATTTATGTAGCCCACCCCCATGAACGGAAGATGGTATCTACCTAAGTAGGGAGGTACTTGGCGGGCTAACAGATATTTGTGACCGCCATGGAAGAACCCATTGCCATATGCTTTTTATAGGAGACGCTACATTCTACTGTGGTACCTCCTGGTTTCCCCTGGACCTTGGATCCACCAGACTTTCCACCTTTAAAGTTGTCCATGTCCATCACCGTCCATCCATCTTTCTTCTGTTGCTGTTCTCTTCCCTCCTCTCTGTCCTAGTTTTGCAATCGTTAAGGAACAAGCAAGATAGTCCTGCCATTAAGATACCCAACTTATGTGAGTACAACACACACAAGAAAAGCCCTTATCCCCTTTGGTCCCACTGCATATTGTCCTGCCAGCTGTACCAGTTGTCGAGCAAATTACCTTGGAAGGCCTCTATGCCACGTCCATGGGGATGCCTGCCAGCAGTGCCCACCTGGGTACCTAAGTACCTAGCTGCAGGACAGCAGCGCATGGAGCTCCCAGGCTATTTGTTTCGTTTGCAGCTATTTAAAACCAACAAAAACCCCCTATCGCGCTCTCCAATTACGTCACGGACGCTAACCATACGCCCCCCCTACTGTCCAGAACTTCGTGATCGGTCTTGAGAGCTTCCCCGCTATCAACTTTCGATAACTTTTGCAATTTCCCCCAACTACCACTTCGAATCCTCCATTGTTTTTGGTGATTCGACGACTTCGTTACCTACTTCACAACAAACCCATCTACATCTCTTTCTACAAGCAGACAAGATGGCCTCCGCAATCAAGAGCGCTATCCCCTCCCACCTCAAGCCCTCCAGCGCCAGCGGCAACGGCGACGCTGAGACGGACTTCGATGGCAAGCACCACGGCAAGACTCGATCCCACATGGTAAGTGATTGAGATTATCCCAGCCTAGCATACACTTCTATCACTAGCATTCGCTTTCGAGACATGTCTTGTCTTTGCTTGCGTTGCAATCCCAACACCTTTCTGGACATCTGGAGGGGTTACTGTTAAGTGGGGTCGTTCTGTCTGCACTATTGGGCACACCTCTATTATGAGACATTAAGAGCTTGTTGGGCAACTCTACCCAAAAAGTCTCTGGTTATTATGAGGTGCAGTGCAGAGAGCGTTCTCTACAAGCAGTCAGACCTGTTCTTCGCAGTTTGTGCACAGACACATAACCATGAGACCTGAAGTTATTTTATGCCAGGTCTTCCCTTACGAAGGGGGCTGCGGCTTGATGCTTTATGGATAATCGAGCTACTTGGACCATTGATCTAGTAGAATTTCGCTGACAGACTCTCACAATAGGCTTTCGAGAACACATCCACCAGCATTGCTGCCGCCCAGATGCGAAACGCGCTGACTGGTCTCGCCGAGACGGTGGAGGACCCCGATGAGAAGAAGGTGAGGAAGACACGATACACCCTGCATGCTAGACTTGTGCTAATGATGAGTTTGTACAGCTGTTCGAGACGGAGATGGATAACTTCTTCTCCCTGTTCCGCAGATACCTCAACGACAAGGCCAAGGGCAACGCTGTGAACTGGGACCGCATTGCTCCCCCCGCTGCCGGCCAGGTCGTCGACTACGAGGAGTTGGGCAACTCTGAGTCTGTCGAGTTCCTGAACAAGCTTGCCGTCCTGAAGCTGAACGGTGGTCTCGGTACATCCATGGGCTGTGTCGGCCCCAAGTCCGTCATTGAGGTCCGTGACGGCATGTCCTTCCTGGACCTTTCCGTCCGCCAGGTCGAGTACCTGAACCGAACATACGGAGTCAACGTTCCTTTCCTCCTGATGAACTCGTTCAACACCAACGACGACACTGCCGCCATCATCAAGAAGTACGAGGGCCACAACGTCGACATCCGTACCTTCAACCAGTCCCGATACCCCAGAATCTACAAGGACTCTCTGCTGCCTGTCCCCAAGAGCTTCGACTCCCCCATCAACGAGTGGTACCCTCCCGGACACGGTGACGTTTTCGAGTCTCTGTACAACTCTGGTGTTCTTGACGATCTGATCGAGCGTGGCATTGAGATCATCTTCCTGTCTAACGTCGACAACCTGGGTGCCGTTGTTGACCTGCGCATCCTGCAGCACATGATGGAGACCAACTCCGAGTACGTCATGGAGTTGACCAACAAGACCAAGGCCGATGTCAAGGGTGGTACCATCATCGACTACGAGGGCTCCGTTCGCCTGCTCGAGATTGCTCAGGTCCCCAAGGAGCATGTCAACGAGTTCAAGTCCATCAAGAAGTTCAAGTACTTCAACACCAACAACATCTGGATGAACATCAAGGCCATCAAGCGTGTTGTTGAGAACAACGAGCTCGAGATGGAGATCATCCCCAACGGAAAGACCATCCCCGGTGACAAGAAGGGTGAGAGCGACATCAGCATCGTCCAGCTCGAGACTGCCGTCGGTGCCGCCATCCGTCACTTCAAGAACGCCCACGGTGTCAACGTGCCCCGTCGCCGCTTCCTGCCCGTCAAGACCTGCTCCGACCTCATGCTCGTCAAGTCCGACCTCTACACCGTTAAGCACGGTCAGCTACAAATGAGCGCCAGCCGCTTCGGTGATGCTCCTCTCATCAAGCTTGGTGGCGACTTCAAGAAGGTCTCCGACTTCCAGAAGCACATCCCCTCCATCCCCAAGATCATCGAGCTGGACCACCTCACCATCACCGGTGCCGTCAACCTGGGCCGCGGTGTCACGCTGAAGGGCACTGTCATCATCGTTGCCACCGAGGGCAGCACCATCGATGTCCCTCCCGGATCCGTCCTGGAGAACGTCGTCGTCCAGGGCAGCTTGCGCCTGCTCGAGCACTAAGGTGTCCGGGCTAGCGCCGGTGGTTGCCTCTTTGGGCTTGTTGCATGGTATTTGCGAGTTGCGTGCAGGGGCTTTTAATAAATAAGACCGGACCCATGGTTTGACTCGGTCAATGGAGTTCGAGCCGCCCCAAAGCATGACATTATACAGAACAGACAGTTCATAATACAAAAAAGAAAGTAAAAATACCTCTTGGTTCCTATATGACAAGTACAAGTGGACGTCGACCAGTATGACACAGTTGATATTTATGAAAGTAACCATCGCAGTGCATGACCTCTTTAAGAGGATATCCAATTTGAATTGTTTTCCATAGAATGAGGACTCTTTAAACGGAAACCATATCATGAAAATCAATATGCCCTTCTGGCAGTCCTCGTAAACCGATGTTGGGGCGCATAGTTGGTTGGTAATGGGTATCTCAACTGGGCATTCTGCCTCCCAGTTCGTGTATTCTTTCTACAAACGTACCAATCTAAACCATTGGGCAGTATCATAACTTCCTCTCGGACCACACCCAGACTTGGGTCCATTCATTTCCCCTTCTTCTTCATAGCCTCCGTACAGACAGGACAGTACCATGTCCCGCCCTGCTGCGGCTCGCTCTTTAGCCCCACACACGACCAGTGGAACCACTCGTACGGACACGCCTCGTTGTCGCACGCGATCATATCCCCAAAACTGACCTTTTGGCACACGCAGTACTTCCTGTTATCGCTACCATCGTCGTCGTCCAGATACATGTGGTCGTCCTCGTCGTGCTCGCGCTTAGTCCGGACCCCGCCTTCCCTGCGACCCTCTGTGTGTATCGACCCGCGGCCTGGCCTTCCCCCCGCATCCGACTCGTCTCCGCTGATGGCGCTGTCGGCGTCGGAAAGCTCACTCTCAGCGGCCGAAGAGGGCGAGTTCTTGGTTGATTTCCTGACGCGCTGCAGGCCTGACTTGTGGACTCCAGCAGGCGTGCCCTTCTTGCTGCTGCGGCTGATGCCTCCTGATGGTGTGCCCTTACGGCCCGGGGCTACACCCTTCAGTACAGTCCGTGGCCCAGCACTACCTGCTCTTTGGATGCCCGTAGCTGTGTTGCCCTTGGGAGTGCCTGGTTGTAAAGACTGGTGCCGTGCAAGGCCGCTGGATGGGTTTGGTGCGGTGCCCAACACACCGCTGACCCTGGGTGCCCTCGGCAAAGGCGCAGTACCTGGGCCGGCTGATCCCTCGCGCACCCCTCGCTTCAAGATCATGGTGGCGGCTGGAGAGGTGGGCGCGGAAGAGGAGACATGTTGCGAGGTCTGAATGCTTCGAATCTGCGACGCAGCGCTCTTTAGCCCGAGGGTGGTTGGTGGGTTCGCGAGAGGACTGAGTGCGGCGGTAATAGGGTTTGCGGAGGGGTTAACGGAACGCGCGGAGGGAGCAGAGTTGTTGGCAGCGCTGGGTCGAAGGAGGGAAGGAAGCTCGTCAGGATCGGTAAAGCCGGGCTCGTTACGGTCGTACAGGCTCTTGATCTGCCTGTCGAGGTATTTCAGGTGCTTATCCATGATGCTTTGTAGCCGCTGTGTCAACTGTAGCTTTTCAGCCGACAGCTCGTCTGCCCTCGCATATTGTTCGCGGATGACTTTGCGATAAGGTTCCTCTCTAGGGTTGGGCTCCGTGCTGCTATTAATCCTAATCCATCGCTGAATCTTGGAATCTTTGTCATCGATGATCCTGAGACATTCGGCAACCTTGCGGTCTTTGTCGGTTATCTCCTCCTGAATGAATTTGATCTCCTCGGGCAGGTTGGCGACGCGGTTCGTCCAGTCGTCGAGGATGAGGGCGGGATCGAGGGGTTCGACCGTAGGCATGGCCTTTCTGACGAAGTCGATGGAGAGATCGTCTCTAGGCATGATGGTCAACCGATGTTGAGCTTGCAATCAAGGTGCTTTCGTGTGTGTGTTTTGCAGCGCGTTCATGATATTGCTCTCTCGATTATATCAGGAAACGAAACGCGATGAAACTAACGGCAGAACGCGAGGAAGGGCAGAGGGCCAAGTCGGACATGGAGGCGTCGTCAAGACCGACAGACAGAACGCCAGGACCAACTCGGACAACAACAGCAACAACAGCAACAACCAAGACAAGAATTAAGGGAGCTCAAACAATAGGTGAGATAGACGGGGGAGGTACGAAGGGATAGGTTGTAGGTGAAGGTGAAGGTGAAGGTAAAAAGATGCGAGGTGGCTAGTGCGGCAACATTATAGATTGGCTGGCCTGCTCACCTCACAAGCTGACGATGGAGTCTCGGAATTTGGCGAGTATGTATTGAAGTTTGGTATTGGTATTCGTGTTGACGAGACGACGGTAGAGACCCTGACCCACGACCCACGAGACGAGGGCAAGGATGGGCAAAAAGATGAATGGTCAAGATGGATCTGATGGTGAAAATTTTATGGAGAACCTGGACTTTCTGGTCTGATTTTGGTCTGAGGTCGGAATTCTGGATTCTGATCTTGGATTTCCTTGCACATGCACTTTGCCCAATCTGCTTCTAGGCTTGCGAAGTGACAGCAGTAGGGGACAAGAAAAAGGAAAAAGAGGTGAAGTGAGTGAGGTGAGGTCCAGTTCCTATGTATATTGTGGATCCGGATGGGAAAATTGATGGGATGAAATGGCAGGTGTCACTGATTGGTGATGAAGAAGATGATGATAATGATGATGAAGATGATCAATCAAAACAACCTTGGAAATCAATGTGTTGCCTCTTTTTTTTTTTTTTTTTGGCTCTCCCTCCCTCTCTTTCCTTCCCTCCCTACAGATGTACTGTCCCCCTCTCTTTCCCCTCCTCTTTCAGTTGTTTTGTCATCAGCGAGCCTCAGGGTACCTAGGTACCTAGTGCAAGTACTTCCAAGGTTACCTAGGTACCTAAGCTTGAAAGAGGGCAAGCGTAGCAGTCGTAGCCCGGTCTAAAAGCTCTCAAAGCTCTAAAAGCTCTAAAATAGGCTGTCCCAAGCCTAATACGGTAGTACTACTGGTACCCCAACCCCTCCTGGATCTGAATCTGGCGCCACTGTTTTAGAGATCCGTTCTGCGCTGCTGCTTGCTGCTGCTGCACAAGTGCTGCTCACAAGTGGGTGTGTGTGCGCATCCAAACATCCAAACATCCACAAATCCATCTGCATCTGCAGGGACTTGACGCCTTGTCTTGTGTGTTTCTTCGAGGCCCGAGCTTCTATCCGCCATCAACTATCGAACTTTCTCTCCTTCACTTGAGTCTTACCCTCAAAACGTTGATTCACCGTTTCAAGGACGAATCCCCCCATTTGCAGCTCCACATATTATAGACGACAACTGTTGGCATTCGGTCTAGCAGATTCAACCCTCCGGTGTGCTCATCTTCAGCAAAGCTCATCGAACCCAACCCCCCCCCCCCCCCCAACGAGGAAGACCTAGGACCGTGAGACTATCCTGACTGCAAGCATAGAGAGGCTGGCTCCTAGACGGCGAAAAGGAGCAAGCAAGGGCTTCCTTCTCTCACGTTGAGGTCTCCCATTACAGTCTTGAACTGATTACTGAGGCCTCTCTTCCGTATCTCCACGTTCTCGGAGTCGGACGGAGCATGGATCAAAATGAGGTTGTCAAGAGGTGGCGTCCGCCGAGGACCAACTACTTACCATTCAAGGGTTTTGAGGATTATGACGAACAAATAGTCGAAGAATTCATTCCACTAGGCAGCGCGTCCGATGCCGAGAATGCCCTCTACCTCAACAAGTGCAAGCGCGCTGCTCAGACGTACAACATCACAAGGCCAAAGGGCCATACAGTCTCGTTTCATGTGAACCCCGAAATGGAGAAACACCACTTCGGCCAGACACATCCGATGAAGCCATGGCGCCTAACCCTCGCCAAGAGCCTCATCATGTCCTATGGTATGAACTTTGCCATGGACAACTACATGACAAGAGCTGCCACGTATGAGGAGCTCAACTCTTTCCACTCCGCGGACTACCTCGAGTTTCTAGCAACTGTTACACCTGAGCCTATACCTAGGGACATCGAAAATCCTGGCACAGAACTCAAGTACAACCTGGGCGGATCAGATTGTCCTCTATTCGAAGGCCTCTACAACTACTGCTCAATGTCCGCAGGCAGCTCTATAGATGCCGCCCGCAAGATCTGCTCGGGCCAGTCGGACATCGCCATAGCCTGGGGCGGCGGCCTTCACCACGCCAAGAAGACCGAGGCGTCAGGGTTCTGTTACATCAATGATATTGTCATTGCGATACTACAGCTCCTACGCTGCTTTCCGCGCGTTCTCTATATCGACATCGACGTACATCACGGAGACGGCGTCGAGGAGGCGTTCCTGTCCACGGACCGCGTCATGACCGTGTCCTTCCACAAATACGATCCAGCCAGCTTCTTCCCTGGGACGGGTGGCCTGACCGACAACGGCCCCCAGAGCGAGCACAACCCCGGCGCGCACCACGCCCTGAACGTCCCCCTCCAGGACGGCGTCACGGACGACCAGTACGGGGCGCTCTTCAGACACGTCATCAGCGAGGTCATAGCAAAATTCCGCCCGTCGGCCATAGCCCTGCAATGCGGCGCCGACTCCCTCGCCGGCGATAGGCTCGGCAAGTTCAACCTCCAGGTCCAGGGCCACGGCCAGTGCGTCGAGTTCTGCAAGCAGCAGAACATCCCCATGATCCTGTTCGGCGGTGGCGGCTACACGCCTCGCAACGTGGCCCGCGCGTGGACACATGAGACCAGCATCGCCATCGATGCCTCCAAAAATATCGACCCCATACTGCCGCTGCACGCGCCCTGGCGCGAGCATTTCCGCCAGGACACGCTGTTCCCCACGCTCGAGCAGATCCTCGAGACGCCCAAGCCGAACAGGAACACCCCGAAGCGCCTCGAGGAGATCAAGGTGCACATCAGCGAGCAGCTGCGGTTCGTCAACGCCTCGCCGAGCGTGCAGATGAGCACGATACCGCCGGACCTGGGGGCTATCCGGGACGACGTGGAGGCCAAGATCAAGGAGGAGAACGAGGAGAAGGACGACGAGCTGAGGAAATTGAGGGAGGAGGGTGTGGGCATGGCGATGGAGTTTTGAGTGTATGGCATGAATCTGCAGCACGATGTGGACATATGTGCAACCTGTTACGTTTGTTGTAAAGGTCCTATTTGGCTTTAGAGCCTGTTTACGGACTCCCCCCTGCTCCGCGTCTTGAAGTGGCACTCGACCTGGTACGCCCCTGCACAACTCGCACTATACAATTTAACCATCAGGGTATACCCAACTTTTGGCCACGAGGCATCAGATAACAAACATTGGATAAGAAGAATATAAAAAAAAGCAGGCGGTGCGGTGCTACTTTGATTATGATCAAGATTATGCAGATGCAATGCCGACCGCCCTCTCCGCCTCCACCTTGAGCATTCTCCTCTTCAGGTCTCTCACCTGGACACCGACGTAAATAATCATAGCCAATCCCACGAGGAGGCCGGCCGACATGAGCATCACGTTGACAGGCGTCGGGTCGCCCCGGAACGTCTCGTGTAACAAGTAATCCAAGCCTGACTGCGAGAAGTTGAACAGCCCCGACAGGCAGATGATCGCCCCGTACACGGTGCCAAAAGTCTTGAAGCCGAAGACCTTGGCGCTGTAGTCCGACACGGCGGTGTAGTAGAAGGGCCTGTAGAGGACGAAGAGGCAGATGTTGGCGTACGCAGCCCACGTCTCAGGGGTGATCCCGAGGATGCCGATGGCAGTCGTGACGGCGACGAGCCAGAACAGAACGGCAACGGTCGAGAAGTGGTCAAGCAGCAGGCCGATGAAAGGGATCGACAGTATGCCGCCTATTGGCAGGGCTACGTCGAAGAAGTTGTTGACTTCTACTGCCCGCTCGTGGGAGTGCAGCAGGGCCTCGTACTGCGGCCGGATGGTGGCGACAAAATAGTTGATCCGGGTCATTTGAATTACTGTTGGGTATTGTTTAGCGACGGCTTGGGACAAACCTCGGAATAATGCAAGCGGGGTTACTTACCTGTGAAGAGGCATATCAGAATGAACCAGGGAGACCGGATTTGCTCCCAGGCTGTATTATTGTGCATCACCCCCCAGACTCCAGAAGTTTCATTCTTCGTCTCCTCCTTCTTCTGCTGCTCATCCGCCTTCGCGGAGCCGAGAAGATCCTCAAGATCTGCAACAACGATCTCCCGGTGCTCCCTGCGTTCTTGTTCCAGAAGCGCCGTGTGCTCGTCCACCTGGTCGTCCCGCTCATATTCGGGAAGCGGCTGGTCCACTTCCTCGATCATCTCACCAATGGTCTTGTACGACTGCTTGGGGAGCAGGAAAACCTGCAGCAGGACGATGATGACCGGCACGACGAGGTACACAAGGAAGAACTTGTGGTGGCCGAAGGCCCCGGCCGTCTTCTCGAAAATGATGCGGTATACCAGGAACAATGCACTGGATGCGTCGAATGCTCCTGTCAGGAGGGCCAGGATCAGCCCGGAGTGCTTAGGGAAGGCATTCGAGAGCTGGAACGACGATATGTACGTGAAGGGCCCGCCGAGGGCCAGGAACAAGTACCCGAAAAGCAGCCCGTCGAAAGGCAGACTCCTCTCGAAGGCCATCAGGAGGGCACCGGCCGCCAGGAAGACGGAGCCGATGACCCCACACACCCGAGGCCCGAAATGGTCGAGGATCGTGCCGACGGGGAGCGCGGCGACGTTCGTGCTCACGGCAGCGACGGTGAACATGAGGTTGAGACGGATCTCAACGCACGTATCGACGTCCTCGAAGGCGGCGCCGGGCCCCGCGCCGCAGACATCCTGATAAGCCCCCTCCCTCTTGAGGACGGGCTTGAGGGCTGCGTACCCAAAGACGATGCCTGCGGCGAAGAAGCAGTAGAAAACAGTGGCCGCTACTTGCACTTTTGTGGACGACGTGGGATCAGCGACTAATCCCTGCGCAGATCTGGGGTAGACACTCGTATGGACTTACAAACTCTCTTCCATTTTGGCACCTCAAAGGCCCCGACGGATTCCAAATATCCAGGTTTTCCCAAGGAAGGATCCCATGATTCCGGAAGGGGGTTGAAAGTCAGTCGCCTCTCGCGGCTGCTGGGAGACACATCTCTTGGTGATCGGCCTCCACCTGAGAGGTGAGTGAAGGACTCTAGTGATGAGACGCGGTGTAGGGACATGGCTGTGCGTGCGGTGGGAGTTTGATATATCAACCCGGGGATCCTAGCCCAAAATTCCTGAGTGGCAAATATAGAGCGCCAGGCATGGTGTGAGGAGGGAGAGCAATGTGAGGAGTGAGGTCCTCAGGCACATATGTATGTAAATTTGCTACTTATTTCCTCCGTGTCCGGCTTAGAGGCAGATGACCTTGAATGTGTGTAGAGTGACCAGCACGTAATAGGCGGGGGCACTGGCTTCCTTCTGCCGGGCGTGATTGGCCAATGGGCTCGTGCTGGCTACTCCCGAGTTCTCTCCAACCTGCTTGGAGCCGTCGAACTCTACTGTAATTAGCCCGGCCTAAACCAGTTTTACCACCAGCCCATATCAACGCGCAGGAGATAGTAGATATGCCTATGCCTGATATGCCCTGATGTGATATCTCTCAGTGACGATGATCCTAAACAAGGAAAGACAATTTTGCTGATATGACCGAACATCAGACATGCTGTTCTCAGCACTTCAGTGGTAACACTCATCAGGTGAGGTTTTCGCGGCAGATAAGTACCGGCTCACCACATCAGTTTCTGTCTTAGACCCCATGTCACAGGAGAAATAAAAAAAAAATCCTTGTCTCCGAATACAACGTCCATATGCAACAACGTCCTTCGCACCCCCGTATCGTTCACCTTGGCGGGAGAGCAGAGTTTTCGCTCAAGTGAGGCTCCGGCCGCCGTGACGGCCACCTCCGCGCTTTGGGCATTTCCGCCCCGTACTGAAGTAATGAATCATGTTACTTCCATCGATAGAGAACCGCATTCAGATAGATATAGGGCTGAAATGTCCCATGGCACTGGGGGGGAAAACAAAGATACGGTTAATATCGGTACGTATCTCTGGACAATATAACATCGAAAACCACCGTAAAGCCGGTCGAGGGAGGACCTTCGGGCTCGTCAATCCGGAGTTGAAACGGAGCCGGGCCCGGAGCACCGGGTCCTCGGCCGGGACAAGGGAGGATAGGGATGGGATAGTGCGACTTGGATGTTTGCCATGATAATTATATATCCTTATTCCCCATTTATTGTGGTACAGAAATGGCTTCACTGAATCGTAGATTCGATACATGAGACAACATGAAGTGCTCCCCGCCCAGTATGCTAGGAAATGCACGAGACTCATAGGTAGTACGTCCTTAGTATAGATTACAATGAGTCCCTAGTTGGTTACTGATCTTCCCGGACCGATCCGCGGCCCCCAAATTGGCCGCAGGTTTGAGATCGAGGCATGCAATGAATTTAATTCAGAGGGGTAGAGGGGTTCATCTTGCAGGAGTCGCCGTTTTGTAAATTGAAGCACCTACCAACAATTGTGCTGTGACCACCTCGACGTCTCTTCGCAAAGCTGGTCTTGTTCACTTCTGCGGCGTGCCCACATGATGAGGTCTCGGTTCCGTGCCTTTCAGACAACAGTCAAGGTGGTCACTCCGTTCCTGGGGAATATCCCAGAAGCCCACTTGTGGTTATCAAGCTTGATATGGAATCCAGATCGGGACTTTGTCCAGACGTTGAACCACGCACACACGCCAATCTTGCGGCCCAAGCTCCGGCCGTTTTCCGGTGCACTAACTGCATTGTACATATGTACCGATTTACAGTAGGTAGGGCCTAGACGCTCAGGGGTCCCAGCAGGGGTACCATCTAGGTACCTAAGTACGTACGTACCCGTGCTTCGTTACTTACCCAGGTACTTACCCAGGTACTTGTACCTAGATAGCTGAGGACGAGAACTCGTCGGCGGCTATATATGCCCCTCAAGGCTATTCAAGGTTCTTCATCATCATCTTTACAGCACACAGCACCAGAACCTTGCGGCACTATCACCAGTGGAACGAACACCAGGGAGTTTCCCAGCCAAGTCACCAGCAAAAGAGGGTTACATCGGCGCTTCGAAGAATGAAGATTCACGAGCTGTAATTTGCTACACCATTTCTTGTAAGCGCCCGTTGGGCGGCACCAATCACCGACCAGACCTGCGATGCTTCTCAGCGGGGCCCACATGGACATTTCCAAAGAGGGGAAAGGCCATCATCATGATCCCCTCCACTGTCCTCCACTGCCCTCATCGGCCCTCGTCGGCCCCCCTCGACTTTCAGCCTAGACCTCCAGCCAGATGCCGCCGTACGTACAACAACCCGCCGTGTGTGCTGGTTGCCTTTCCGCCCAACAGACCCCCCAAATTTGACGGTAATAATACCCTTGCCTCGCGTCTCTGGGGCCTGACTGCATGTGTGAGGCATCGTCTTTGACTCTTGACTGGCTCTGTTCACATCACCCGTATTTGACTTGACTATGGCGTTTCATCCCTGACATCTTTCTGGCTCCCTCGCAACCCTTTCCTCCTTGTGTGTGTGTGTGCGCGTGTGTGTGTTGTATGTTATGTTTTATGTTTGAAACTCTGCCTCCGACACCATTTGGGTCTCAGTGGCCACAAGACACTGACAAGTCCGAGTATCATCCCAAAGGGTTGACCTGATATGCGACCTTGGTCCAGCCTTCTCCCACCCCCACATAAGCCAGCCTTATCACCAACACAAGTGACGACGATTACCGGTGTTACACAGTTGTTCTTTACAGCTACAGCAAGGAGGAAGCTCCAGAAACATCTCTATTCTGCAGCGCATACTGCTTTGGTCACCGGCTTGACTGTCGCATCCTTGCGCAAACCCCTCGAAGCTCCTGGAGAGTTGAAACCGGCCCCAGTTCACAATGCCTGACCGCAACCGCGGCATCCCAGAGGAGGAGCTCTTCATGAGCCGCCCGTCACGGGCCGACGGAGACAGTCCCACGATAGAACCCCTGAGGATATTCAAGCCTCTGAGTCCCAAGCCCACCGCAGATAGGCACAATGATCGCTTCAACTATCCTTACCCTGTGCCGCCCACCTCTGCGGCCTCATCGTCCTACTCCAAACCAGCCTTTCCCTTACCGCCCGGCGCCTCGAGCTCTGCTGCTCCTTTGCCATACCCTGACGAGGACGACGACCACCGATTCGCCCCCAAACCTGCCCGCCCGGCGTACACATCAGATAGTCGCAAGGACTCGGGGGCGTCAGGCAGGGCATACAGCTCGGGAAGTTCTGCGAGCCCCGCGCCAGCGGGATACAATGATATTTCGCCCCGGCTGAACCTCAGTCCTGTTGAGAATAATCGTCCCGGCCTTGCAGAGAGACGGGGCACCGTGCCCAAGCCCATCACCAGCCCTACGAGCCCCAGCGGTGACAAGGACGAGCTCTTCGCGAAGCCCCTACAAAACCAACAGAAGCCCAGTTCGAACTGGCACAATAAGCCTTACTACCCACCACCTGGGAGCACGACTTCCTCGGGCTCGGGCTCAAGTTCTCATACCGCGAATGCCCACCAGTACCAGGCCCCAGACGCGCACAACATGCCAAATGATGGGATGAACCGCTTCCCTTCTACTGCGTCAAACTCCACTACAAAAGCAAATAGGGGCTCGCCTCCTCCCCCAGAGACCCCTATCGTTGAGCCAGGGAATATACCGGGCGGCGGTATCGAAGCCCGGTATGCGGCAGCCGGCATTTCTGGCACCGCAACTCTTACCGCGCTGCAGGCGCAAAGCGCGCAGAGTGCTGCAGCCTCGCAGCGGCTAGCTCATTACGGCGGCCAGCCACCACAGCAGCCGCAACCTGCCCGGCCATGGACGCCTACCGACCACCAGAATACGCACGATGCCCCGACTGTTTACCAAGGCTCGGCTCCCGTAGCGAGCCCGACACAACCCAACGCACAGCCCCATGCCCAGCCGAGCGTGCCCAGCAATGAGTCTGCTCTGCAAGTAAGTGTCTTGGAGCAGGACTTCCAGCGCATGCAAGCCTCCTCAACGCCGCCTCCTGCATATACCAGCGTGAACCCCAGTGGTTCCTCCGCCTACCCAGCAGAGAAACAGAGGCCTGTATCTGGAAGGCAAGGTAGCTCAAGCTCGGTGGCAGCTCCCCAGCAGTCTGCCTCTGCCCCTCCAGCCTCGAGCGCTACTGCGGGCCCGAGTGATGGGAAGAAAGCAAACGTGGCTACTGCTTCCGCCGCTGGGCTTGCGTCCCCCATGTTGCCGCACAATGCGGGCCACCCGGCTTTCGCAAACGACCCAAGACCCGGAAGCGCCCAGAATGGGCATCCGGTGCTGCAGTTGCACCACACAGCATCCGTGCTGAGCCAGGCGCAGTCGCCTCCTCCAATGCCTGAGGGATGGATCGCCCATCTGGACCAAAACTCCGGTCAATACTATTATATCCACCTCGCGACGCAAGCCACGCAGTGGGAATTCCCGAAGGGACCAAACCCGATTTCACACGACGTGGCTCCCCTGTCTCCAGTGGGTTCGACATATGGCAACCCGATGATGTCCCCCTTTTTGGGCGGAAAGCAGTCTTTGGCCTCGCCTGGCCTGTATCCTCCATCAACTCCTGGCTACGCAGAGAGCATCATGAGCGTGGCAACCGCTACACCATCTATGGCGGGTTTCACAGGACCACCGCCCAGCGCCGGTGTGGACATGTACAAGGTCACGCCGACAAACGGTGTGTACTTCGGGCCATACCTGCGATATGTGAATATGGACGTGGAAAAGGGGCTTTGGCTTGGAAGCATCATGATCGTGACCGATGCGCCGCATCCTCCTACGATCCACATCCACCTCAGTGTTGACTTGTCGCCAAACCCACGGCAGGTCAACCCCCAGGCAATCTTTACTCACCAGCGGTGGACGTTCTACAAGTATGATCTCAGCCTGCAGATGGGAGAGGGAGGCTCTGAGCGGTGGACTTACGCTGTGACCTCACACCTTGGTTGCACGAGGTACGAGTTCATCGTTGCAGGCCGGCACGAGAACGGCTGGCGGTTTATCGCACACTCGGGCAACGACTTCGCTGTCAGCACGTCACAAAATGAGAGGGCAAGGCTTGGCGGTGCAGGTCTCCTGTGGAAGGACGTGCTGCAGAAAAACGTCGAGTGCGGCGGCTTCCACGTCCAACTTGGGCTGGGCGACCAAATTTATGGAGATCGACTGTGGAGGGAAATCCCTCTCCTGAAGCAGTGGCTCTCCATGCAGGGCAGAGAGAACCGTAAGAATGCGCAGTGGACGGCACGGCACGAGGAAGATGTATCGCATGCGTACTTCCATTACTACACGAGCCACTTTGACCAGCCTTTCCTACGCGAGGCGTTTGCGCAGATTCCCCACATCTTGCAGATTGATGATCATGATATGTAAGTTTAAAAGCGGCTTTCAGCTTGGAGACAGAGCAAATATACTGACCTAAGGACAGTTTCGATGGTTTCGGGTCATATCCCGACTATATGCAACAGTCGGCCATTTTCAAGAACATTGGCCGGATAGCTATCGAGATGTACCTCCTCTTCCAGCATCACACCACCATCGAGATGCTGCGCAACGTCAATTCTGATTTGGATCTTTTCACAATCACTGGCACGGGTTGGCACTTTGTGAAGTACTTAGGACCTGCTGTGGTGGTGGTAGGACCAGACCTACGATCCGAGAGGAATCAGCAACGCGTTATGGCCGGCCCCACATACCAGGGGTTGTTTCCCAAGGTCGCCATGCTGCCACCTTCAGTGCAGCACTGCATCTGGATGCTCTCGGTACCTGTCGTCTACCCGCGGCTCGACACAGTCGAGACGTTGGCGAACACGTTTGCCTCGGGCAAGAAGGCGGTCAACTCGACTTACAACTTACTTGGCAAAGCAACATCGTCCGTCGCTGGCATCATCGGTGGCAAGGAGGTCGTTCAGCAGGGTTTCACACAGGTCAAGAAGGCAGTTGGAAAGTCTGGGCTTATGGGCAACGTGTTGAACCAGTTTGGTGATTTCGAAATCGCCGATGAGCTCAAGGATCTGTGGACGCACGAGTCTAAGGATCTGGAGAGGACCTACTTCATAAGAACACTGCAGGGGATATCACAGCAGAAGGGTATACGGATGACCTTCCTTTCTGGAGGTGAGTTTGACTCATATACTGTTCCGTATCGAGAGCTTGATGCTAACATTGTCCTAGACGTCAACTGCGCTGGTGCTGGCCTGGTGCACAACCCATCGCATCCATCAGACCACAAGACCATGTACCAGGTCATCACGTCCCCGATCGTCGCGCAGCCTGCGGGCAACTACATGCTCAAGATGCTGCACAACAACAGGCTCCTCTACGTGCCCCTGAACGGGCACAAGTCTACGCACGAGGTCTCGGACACCAAGGAAGACATGATGGAGATATTCCACACGGACGCCTCGGGCGCCGCGCGGGAGATGAAGAAGCTCATGGGGCGGCGCAACTACGCCGCGTGCGTGGTGTACGACCCGGACGCGCTCAGCGGGCCCATGAACCCCCACACCGGCAGCAACTACGCGCACAGCATCGCCAGCGGCGGCAGCGGCGGGGGCTCGTCGGCCGGCCTGAGCAAGCTGAGCCTGGCGGTGGACTTTGTGGTCCAGGGCGACGGCCAGTTCACCACGCCGACCAAGTACGGCCCGGTCATCGTGCCGCACCTGGAGTTTGGCCACTGAGGGCGCGCGGGCTCTGCGAGTTAGGTGGTGGTGGTGTACAACCCATGAGTGATTGATTTGTATGGAATTTAGGGGTAGGATTGGTGGTTTTTTTTTGGGGGGGGGGGGTGTGGAAGAATTTGTTTTGGTTTGTTTAGCTTGGATGGCAGCTTGAGAGGCAAGACTTGTTTTGTTTTACTACGTTATATATTCCCCCCAGGCGAGCAGTAGATATGTCCAACCTTTTGATGGTCTGCCGTCAGCTAGCATAAATATACACTTGAAGCCGATCACGGGCTCCGAGAAGCGAGCTGAGGTTTTGGCAACTGCAAGCCCCCTTGTGAGACTCTACCAAGAATTGACCAGCCCTTTTATACGGACCCGTACTCCGTACACACACAGTATTGAAACTGTTAGGTAAATCGTGAGAGAAGGAGCATCCATGAATTGTACAGATTAGATACGGTTGCCTAGCAGCCAGCCAGACTATATCTGGTATCCACCCAGGTACTCTCGTGGTACATTCACAGTGCTGTTAGTACCTACCTAGGTACTCAATAAGTAAGTACCTAGGTATGTACCATGTTCCCACCTGTTTGAAACTGCCCAGGTGCCCATAGAGGGTTTGTGGGGTTTCCTCAATTCGTAATCGGCGGTAACAAAAGGTGTTTACATAGACCTGATAATGGAGCGAGCATTCAGGTATTGATGGGCAGCGAGAAAAGTCTCAGGCTCTAATGATTACCCAGGTAGCTAGGTACCTACAAAATGACAAAATGCTATCCATGGATGGTACAGCCTAGTGTATCTACCTAGGTACTACGTAGGTAGTGGTGGTGGTGGTAAGGAAATACCTAGGCACTTATCTGTGGTACTTACTTGAGCTGCCACTCTTGCTGGGTTCGAAAGGCAGCGAACTGCCATCCGCAAAGTAAACAAACAATGAGAACAAATGCGTACGGATACAGAACTTGAAATTGTTGACCAGGACCTGACACAAGCAATAATCCGGGGCCCCTGAGAGGCGCATTGTTCTTGAATCCTCCTCGCTACCGGGAACAAACACGCCTGGGCACTTGCTACCTACTTACTTAATAAGTACACCACCTCTTGTTCCCGTCTTCAAACCCATCCATCCCTGTCCCAAAACTTACCCAAGATAGCAGTCTGTTGATTCAGTCTCTGTCTGTTGTGTCCGTCCATCCTTTCCCTCATCCTCCCTCCAGACACCGTCGCCTCTGCCCTATAGTATTTGCGACAGTTTGCGACGTTTGCGACATTTTGCGACCACGATAACGACAACGATAAAGCGGCTGTCACTTGTTTGTCCCGCCTTGCAAGTTCCGTCCACTCGAGAATCGCACTCCACCTCCCACCGCCCACCCAGACCATAACTCAATCATCTGTTTCCCCTCGCCACAGGAAGAAAATGGCGCTGCAAGCAGTGTACAAACAGTTCTTGGCCGTGCCAAACTCGTCCGCGCTGGCTCAGAACGCGTCGCTGCATTACATCACCACTACCACCAGCTTCCACGGTCCTACCGAGGTCATCAAGCACCTCAACGCCCAGCGCAACCACATCAAGAAGAACAAGGAGGACTTCCTTAACGTCATCGAGGGCCAGAATGCTCTCGCCGTCCAGACAGAGCTGACACTTGAGTTCCTCGACGATGGCGGTTCTTACCTGCCAGGGCTGGACGATCAGTTCCTCTCGGATCGCATTGTTTACGTCTCTATTGTAAGTGATGCCCTTGCATGCTGCCTTCCATTGCCTGTCACTAACCTGCTCTGCTCTCTCCTCCACAGTTCCACGTGGTGAAGTTCGACAGCGATAACAAGATCGTAACAATTCAACAATCCTGGGACCAGGGGGCTCTTCTCAAGCAGCTGGATGTCATTGGCAAGACAGGTCGTAACTGGCCCATCCGCGATAGCAAGGAACAGATCAAAATGATTGCCAGGACCGCTGTTAAGTCCAGTGCACCACCTTCCTCAGAGATCGCCAATCGTTCCCGCACAAGCTCGACAAACGCCCCGCGCAAGTATGTCAACTCGCGCAGCGACGAACCCGCACCACCAGTCTCGCCCTATGGTGGCACACGACCCCGTCAGCGAACTTTCGAAGAGATTCTCGGCGAAGAGACCGACTTCGATTCCCCCAGCAGGGCCAAGATCGGCGGCGGAAAGAACTTCCCGGTTTCGAGGTTGTTCGACAAGCCCGACGATGCTCCCTCCGAGCCGGACAGCCCGGACGATGGCAGGTCCCCAGAGCGATACGTGAGGCCGCACCCAAAGAAGTACAACCACTTCGACTTCGTCGACGAATCTAATCCTGCCGATGTGCCAAAGGCCGGCGTCGCATTCGACGCCATCGAGTCGAAGCACCGACCAACATGGGACTTCGAAGGCTTCCAGACGCCTGAGAAGCCAAAGTATGGCAAGGCAGTTCGCAAGCAAGAGATGAGACATTGGGGCACGGATGAGAACGATGTTGATGAGTCGCCAGCCAAGCCCGCTCCTGGAAAGGCTGGTCCTCCCGGGAAAGCGCGGCGTGACGCTGATTCTCACTTCGAGATGCTAGACGATGGCAGCATGTCCGTCCCGCGCGGTGCCGCACGGCCTCGTGGAGCGGGGTACACCGGCGGGATGAGTCTTTACAACAACCATATGGTCACCGAAGACGGATCGGATCCTCACCAGTCGCCTGACCCCCGTGCTCTCGGCAATATCACCAACCAGAAGTACCGCTCCAAGAACGAGGGCCCTCACTTCACCATGGCCGACGATTCTCCAAGATATGACGAGAGGCCCCGTGCACCGGTTCCTGATGATCGGAAGAAGAACATCAACAACATGCAGGCCAGCTGGTCGTCGTACGATAAGTCGCCTTCTGTCCATAAAGAAAACAACCCATCGCGAGAAGGTCCCAAGGACCTTAGTGAGAACGGTCCCAACCATCGCATCAAGCTCGGTGGTGATGGCATGGGTAACCCTAAGGGCGGCCGCGGCTGGTCTCTTGGTGACGACAGCGAGGAGGAGAGGGCCCCGGCTGCGGTCCCCGGCCGCAAGGGCGCCGCCCAGAAGGCAGCGAACAGCTACTGGGACTATTAGAGGCCAGACCCGCAAGCTGGCGACACTCGCTGCAAGAAACGCGCACGACGGTCGTCGCGGTGACCGGTCGCCTTCGTGTGCGCGGGGCAATCCTGCTGGTGTCCACGCGTCTAATTGGTCACCCTATGGTTATGAGTCTATATCCTGTCCAGCTTTATGAGAGACACAACAACATCGTTCAAAAATTTCTCCTTTGGCACATTCTTTTTATGGATTGTCTTATGTTCAGTGTATGGGGAGATACCAATCTGCAGAGGATTACCCCGGTGTGTTGGAATGATGGAGAGAAGGGAGTATGAGTAGTACCCGCGGGAACTGGAATGGATAGATACCTCTGGGGGTCTTTTATTGTCAGGCTATGACAACGTTCGGAGGAAAAATGTATGCTTTTTGATCGTGTACGAATCAAAGCTTTTCATCAGGACCGCCTAGTATCAACCTTCTTGGGAGGTTGATGAACATGTTGCCGTCTCTTATAAGGCTCTCTGCTTCATGATATAGTGGCGTCGTGTGGCCCCACAGTCTTCACGCTGAACGTACAAGTGCATGCATGGCATGAGGAGCGCGAGTCTGTAGATGATAAATCCTCGGCCTGTTCCAACGCCCTAAGGGTTAGAGATACCGCTATGCCACCTGGATATCAAAGATACAGATTCTCCCAAGAAATTATAATTACCACCGCCCTGATGATTCCCATGATCATACACCCCTCCCTCTCGCCCCCCCCCCCCTCACTCGATCAACAAAAGAACTTATACACCTTCTTCCATCTCGGCCAGCTCCTCTTCTCCTCCATCTCCTGCTCCAGCAGGATGGGCAGGTTGAAGTCCCTCCTCCCCGTGTCGACGTCCATGTCCTCGAGCCTGATGACGTCGGTGCGGTACCAGAACTTGTAGCCGGCGTACATGATGATGACGACGGGGGCGGCCGTGTAGTTGAGGAAGAAGTTCTGGACGTTGGCGGCGACGCTCCGGCCGGCGTAGCCCACGGGCCAGGCGCCGGTCCAGAACTGGGCGACGAGGATGAGGACGTTGAGGATGAGCCCGACCCAGGACCCGAACACGCCCGCCTGCGCGCGGAAGGCGAGCCCGTCGAGCGAGCGCCCGCGCAGCGCCCAGGCCTTGCGGAAGCGGATGTGCGCCAGGCAGATGGAGGCCCAGGTGAAGATGGACGAGAGCGCCGAGATGGCCAGCAGCCAGTTGAGCACGTCGCCCTCCTGGGGGATGTCGGCCAGGTACGCGAGGAAGCCGAACAGGGAGGCGCAGAGGATGGCCATGAGGGGGCGGCCGCGGCGGTCGACGTAGGACAGGAGCGCCGGGGCCTGGCCCTGGTCGGCGAGGGCGGCCAGGGTCCGGCTCGAGCCGAAGACGGACGAGTTGCCCACGCTCATGACGGCCACGAGGATGACGACGTTCATGGCACTGGGGAGCACCTGGATGCCCGCGTCCTGGATGGCGAGAACGAAGGGGCTGGCGCTCGAGTCGGCTAGGGACTTGGAGCCGAGGAGCCTGCTGTCGTCGAAGGGGACGAGGAGCCCGACGAGGGTCAGCGCCAGGATGTAGAAGAGGCTGATGCGCCAGAAGACCTGCTTTATAGCCGTGGGCAGGGACTTGCGCGGGTTGGCCGTCTCGGCAGCCGCGAGACCGACCATCTCGGTGCCGGCGAAGGCGAAGGCTGCGGTCACGAAGACGCTGCACAGCCCTTTGAAGCCGTTGTTGAAGGCCCCCGGGGAGCGCCAGTAGGTGCCACCGATGTAGCCGCCATTCGGTGAGCCGCCAATGTTAATGACGATGCCGAGTAGTCTATGTGCAGGTCCGTCAGTATAGAACTCGGAAACCCCTTTGGCATATAAGTTATTTGACTCACATGAAGCCTATGACGGCGGCCACTTTGATGACGGCAAAGATGAATTCAGCCTCGCCATAACCCTTGACACCGCATAAATTGATGCTGATGGTGATGAGGAGAAATATGGTAACAAAGATGGCCTTATTGATTCCCGCATTCCAGTACGATATCGTGATCGACGCTGCTATTATCTCCAATGGTAAGACTATCAGCCATTGTAGGGCATAGCTATGACAGCGCGGTTAGTGTACGGACGCGACAGCCTGGTTGTTGGCTTCGACTTACTTCCATCCCATGGCGAAACCCCATGCCGGATCGAGAAAACGGGTCGAGTATGCGGAGAACGACCCGGCGATGGGGAAGACGACGGCGAGCTCGCCAAGGGCTTGCATTACGCAGTACAGCATAAGGCCGATGATCATGTAGGCGAGCAGCACAGACGCCGGCCCACCAGTATTAAGGGAAGTGCCGGAGGAGATAAACAACCCAGTACCTTGACTCGACTGTCAGCCATTGGACAAGACAATGTGATATATCATGCCACGGGCTCCGGAAAGGACGACAGCACAGAAACAGATCCCCCTTGTCTAGACCAAGCCCGTGCGCACCGCAACGTTGAACGGCGAACTCAACATTAGTTAGGCGGGACATGTCTCACCAGCAATCCAACGGTCGCGCCGGTGCAGCGCCGGTGACTTACAACAGGGACTAACCGACCAGACGGTAACTCAAACAGCAGCACAGGCAGGCGAACAATAGACATGAGACCTATCACCCATCCACGGCAAAGGAAAGACGTCGCTTACCTATCGAGCCACCTATGGCGATCATCTGCAAGTGTCTCCCCTTCAGCTCCCTCGCCAGCAACGAATGCGCCGTCCGGTAGTTAGCCGCACGGAGGTCGTAATAGTTCCGGCCCATATGCTCCCTCATCTCCCCCACCCCGTCCTCGCTCCGTTCGCCTCCAACATACATGCCGGGCCACTCCGCGTTGGCGGTGAAGGCGTTTCTGGGGGTCATCCTGCTATCAGGATCCCGGCGGAACGAGTTGACCCAGGTGCGCCAGCGGCCGTTCTTCCGAGGCATCTCGTAGGTGGGCTCCCGCATCATGTAGGGCTCGCCGTTGGCCAGTGTGTAGTCCTCCTTGAAGTTCAGGATGTTGAGCTCGATGTCGCGTTCTGCGTTTGCCGCCATGATGGTGTTTCTCCCCTGTGGGTTTGTACCCACCCGCTTCTCGGGGGAAGATCAAAGGGGAGCCGGTCACCTCGATAGTGATGTCCTGCTGCTTGGCATGCCCTGAGGATTCCGCACTGGGTATACTAGTAGAGAGAGGACTTGAGCAACGTCAGATTGGCATGTGTCTTTCTTCTATCTCTCTCAACATCTGCCGCCCACCCCCACCCGCCTCTGTTTGGGTCCTGCTGTGACGTCTATATCGACTTTGCGGCTTCAAAGGAATCCGTCGCAAAAGTGATGTGGGCGTACGCGATTTCGGGTCGCGTATGTCGTCACTCCAATGGACTGTGTACTGCACTGCAATAGATATTGCCAGTTTGGGGTTTTCCGAAGTCCGGCTCGATGATCTTCGGTCGCCCAAAAGAGAATTGAAACCGTCTGACTGTGTCACCACAGGCGAAGTAAAGTGTGTGTCGTGACTTGCGACTGGGGGTTTCTCTCTTCTGCTCTTTTCTCTCTCCTCTACAAGAGGTTTTCGCAGGAAAGTTGGCAGCTCCAAAACCAGACTTCGGGTTTGTCGCCTGCAGCCAATTCACATATGACGCTGAATCGGGGAATTGCGCCTGTGGTGATGTGCCCGTAATTTGGCAGGACCGGCAATTTCGAGGTTGCGAGAGATGCAGGCAGGTTCAGACTGACCAGAGACCTCGTCAAGGGGAAATGAGCTGTATTGACTACAGGGTTCCGGATAAAGGAAGGGGGAAGCAAAGGGAAGAAAAAACTTAAGCTTGGAAGACGAAAGGAGAAGAAGTGTAAAGACAGAAAAGTAAGTAAAAGAGACAACGTCGAGGAAGGAAGGAAGGGCAGTCAATCACTGCATGCAAGATAGCGACACCATCCTTCGGGCCATTCGAGCAGGCGGGCTGTGATCTGATCTGATCTGATCAATGAGGCGAGGCGTAACTACCTAGGTAAGGCAAGTAAGTGGATGGATTGATGGACGGACGGATGGGCAGTACTTTACTTCGGGTTACTTGCGTATCTAGATTGGTAGGTTGGTAAGTACATAGATAGATAGGTAGGCTGATGGGCTGGCTGGCTGGCTGGTGGGCTTGTGGGCTGGTTGGCTTATCTCCAGTCCTACATACTCTGATACCTTAAGTATGTACCTAAGTACTCGCATATATATCAAGGTACACTACATACATACACCTGATGCAGATGCAGATGCAAAACATCACTGCACAGCTCACCTGGTGGCCCCCAACTCATGTACGCTGCGCTGCGTACATTATCATGATCATATACGGTAGTACATAGATAGACAGATAGATAGTGGTATGTAGTCAGTCCTTGGCCCCGGATATCTGGAAAGTGGAGAGTGGAGAGAGTGTTCCAGGGTTGGTTGTTGTTATCCAGGTTGGGCATCTCCGTCAGTCAATCACTTACATTACATGCATAGTAAGTCTATCGAATAATAATAACGAGCAGGGACCATCCTGACAATCAATCCATCCCACTTCCCGCACGGGGCGTGCACCTGGCTGTGATGGCGTTACATCCAAATCCTCGCCTTCAGAAACATCATGGATCTCATGGATCCGTGGATGTTACTGTACCCAGGTACTTACTTAAGTACCTAGGTAAGTATGTACCGAAATGTGCATCTGTACAGGATGAATGCTTCCTATCTACTCCCTCTTCAACACCTTCCTGAAATTGAGTGCCCCCCCCCCCTCCCCAATCACACCATGAGCAAGTTGTGACGTCCGGTAATGCTACTCATCCACCAGTACGATATAGCAGTGTGTTTGACCAATGAAGGGCAACACGTGCTTTCTCCAATCTATCGTGCTTGGCTTCAGCCTTTGTGTCAGGTAGATGGCCAAATCTCAAACCGTGCTGTCGAGCTTACCTCAGGCCTGGGTTTATATATTGTATGGCTTGCCCCTGCATTTCCAATATTGGTGCCATGGTAACATTGATCTACACAGTACTATATCGTGCAGGTCTAAAAAAGGAACGCCGGACCGAACGGCAGGCATTTAACCACCCTCAGATGCAAATGCAGTCTGGTAGATGATAGATAGCACACGGAAAGCTCCGCAAACGCTGATGATAACTCTTGTGTGTGTGTTTGTGTGTTTGTGGATATTCTGCTGGTCCGACGCTCAAATATGCCCCATTACGAACTCCAAGAAAAACGCCGCCCGATGAATCCTGACCCTACATACATATATATCGCATGCGAGATAGTCCTGTTTCCTCATCCATCCGTCTCTTTTCGCTTTTCTATTCCGTCGTCTCATGTACCTCCTCCTGGGCGACGATGATGTTCCCGTCCGCGTCCCTCGGCTTCCTCTCCCACCCCGTCGAGAACAGCGGCCCCATGTCGAACCTCGGCAGCGGGTGCGCCTCCGTGTTGATGACCACCCTGTCCAGCGGCAGCAGGTCGTCGGGCGAGAACAGCAGGTAGAAGTACTTGAGCGTCTCCGCCAGCCAGAAGCTCTCCATGTTGTCCTTCCTGACGGGCGGCACCGCGTTCGCGTTGGACAGCGACGTGAACCCGCCGGCCTCCTCCACCGCCGTGTGGTTCATGAAGCTCTTGAACATGTCCCAGCCCCACTCCCGGTACCTGGCGTCGCCCGTGATCCGCCACATGTAGAAGAGCGACTCGACCGTCTCGGGCCGCTGCAGGTTGTGCGTGTCCTGGCTCTTGACCACAAAGTCCTTGCGCCACTCGGCCTCGGGGTCCGCGTCGAACTCCGCCGGCGCCGCGTGCGACGAGCCCTCGGCCCTCGGCGGGTCCGCCACCTTGAAGTAGGTGATCTCGGCCGCGAGCCCCGTGGCCATGTACTTGTACATGCCCCAGCAGGTGTGCATGACCTCGCGCGCGAGCTGCATGTCCTTCTCCTTCTGCTTGTCCCAGGTCGGCAGCTTCCTCGCCTCGGCCTCGGAGAGGCCGCCGGTCGCCGCGAGGGCGATGGTGCCGGGCATGAAGCAGACGAGGTGGTCCATCTTGGGGCTGAGCTCGCCTGCTAGGCCGTTGGGCCTTTCGCCGATGATGGTGTACTGCGAGTGCTCCGTATAAGTGACGAGGTGTTTCCGCACGCCTCGGAGGGCTTCGTCCCACATGTCCTGGTAGATGGGCTCCGCCTTGTTGGTCTGCAGGTACTGCTTGATCAGGTATTCGTAGTACGAGTCGCCACGACTGCCCAGGCGGATGTTGTTTCCACGGAACTTGCCACTGTTGGCGTACATGTAGATAGGGACGAGACCGTCCTTTGCGCCGTTGTCATCAAGAACTTGCATCACCTTCTCGACCTTGTCCCAGTACATCTTCTCGCCCGTCAGCTTGGCCAGGTACTTGAACTCCAGTTGCAACGTCGTGGCCTCCGCTGTGGATGAAGCACCGGCGTCGTCATGGGATGGCAGTCCCTCGTACTTGCCCAGGTTCACGCTCGCGTAGGGAACTCCAGATTCAGAGTCGAATGCCGTGACCAGACGGTCCGCCAGATCCTTTGCCTTCTCCAGGTACAGGTCCTCTCCAGGGGCGCCAGGATCGTCGTCCCTTATAGGTGCCAGGTCGGGGTACGCCGACGACAGGTAGTGTGCGGACAACAAGCCACCCATCATGCGGATGGTCGTCTCGAATGTATTCACATCTTGGTCCTGGTCGTAGGAGAGAGACGTCGCTATCCACTCCCTCGCGTGCGTGACCCGGCTGGTAAGGTTCATGAGTATCATGGTGTCGAGCGCATCGACAATTATCCAGCCCAGGCCATTCTTGGCCATTTGCTTGCCTGTCTTCGATACGGGGTGGAACTCATCGTTGCCTGGGCGCAAGGTTTGTGTTAGTCTTGTTCGTGACCACCTCGACCGTCAGTCGTGGACGTGGGGGTGGTGCTGCTTACCCCATGCGTACCGGTCATACGCATCCCAGCTCAACTCGAAAGCTTCGACCACTCTTTGTCTTCTCTCAAGCCAGTCTACATTGCCCTTGGCTGCCTTCGCCTCTTCCGCCTGGAGCCAACCCGACGTCTTCAACGATGGAAGCCTGTCGTAGGGACGTTCCCCGAAGAACCCAACCCAGTACGCCACCAGCACCACAAGGAAAAGTGCGATCGCCATGCAGCTCTTGCGCTTATACAAAGGCCTATTTCGCTGACTCAGAGGGTATGCGTACGGTTTGTCCTTGTACATAGGCAGCGTGTTCCGGTTCGGGTTGAGGAATCCCTCGACCTTGCCCAGGCCCTCTCCTATTATCCCGCCCGCTGGCCCACCGCGTTGCCCGGGCGATCTCGCGGTGACGCCCGTCGATCCCCACAGATGGTCCTCTAGAGCTCTCTGTGGGTTGTTGAAGGAGGGGACATTTTTCGGTATCGTGAACGACATGTCCGTGTCCTCGTCGCCGTCGCCGTCGCCGCTGCCGTTGCCGCTGCCGCTGTCGTCGTCGGTCTTCTTGCCCCTGGCCTGCTGCTCGCGCTCCCGCTGCTCGCGGAGGCTGTTGTTCAGGTCCTCGACGGCCTGCCTGCCGCGCTCGATGGCCTCGCTGGCGGTCTCGGTGACCCGCTCGCTCACCTGCGTGGCAACTTGAGTGGCAGTCGTGCGTAGGAGGTTCAGCTGTGTCAGGGCGGCCGCGGCGGACGGGGCAGGACCACGGTTGTTGGTGAGAAGGTTCCTTCGTAGGTTGAAGGGGTCGCGGAGGTTGTTGTTCATCGGGAGAGCGTCCGTGAAGTGGGCGCTCTCAATCTGTCCACATGGCAGTCGAAGGGTCGGCCTAGAATGCTAGTCTTGGGCCTCGATGCTAAAGCGGTATGGTACGGTACACTACGGACCTAAAGTACGTAAAGGTCAAGGTTTCGTGGTGAAAACAAAGACAGCCTGGAACGTTGGACGACTCAATTGGGGTGGATCTCGGCACCTGTACCGAGTCACCTAGGGGCTGCTGCTCTGGTAGGTTGTACAGTATAGTATCCAGAGGTTCCGACGTCCAAGGGAGGGAGTAACAGTGATGGATGAAGAGAGAACAACTAGACAGTTTCAGGTTTGAGCTTGACAGTGCTCGGGCTTTGAAGAGTTACTACATAGATACATAGTACTTAAGAAGTGGCTACTTACTTAAGTAGGTACCTACCATAACGGCGTACATACTCACCTTACCTAGGTAGGCATTCACTTACACACGGCGACGGAGGGCCCGGGGTCATCTTTTGGTACACAGTAAAGACAGCTGTCCGACTCCCGAGGTCGATCGACACAGGCACCCGGCCAGCTTTCCCCAGCTTGTTCAGGGGTCTGTTCGTATCTACACAGTAGCCCGCCTCGCTAGTCGAATTTGGTTGAGGCGCATCCTGCTTGTGCAGTATCTCTCAATAGTACGTACCTGCTTACTGCACGATACCCTGTAGCTTGCAGTCTCACACTTTCTCACATATTCAGGCTTTGTGAAAGGGTCTATATGACCCGACTTTCTGTGAGATGAGTGCTGTACGCGAGAACGGTGCCGACTTCAAAAACTATCCCTACCTCAGCCCTGAGGAGTTCGCAGAGGTCTGCCATCATCTCGATCGGCGTTACAGCCATGCGACTCTCGGTCCCGTAAGACGACAGTGGAAGTTGAGGGTATGCAGGGCTCTTGACCTTGCGTTTCTATCGTCTGTCGACTACACTACATACCTTCAGATCATACGGCCACTTGAAGGCGAACTTGACGATGGGGACCTATCCAAGTTTCTCGACGACTTCTCATTTGGCGGGGAGAACAAGGATACGGCAAGCACAGAGGACCAAGACATGATGGAGGCAGAGAACTCGGATTCAGTATGGCGCCTGCTCCTCTGGACATTTCTCCAAGTGTGATACTAACAAAGTGGACAGGCAGTCGTGCACAAGGCACAGAGGCCCCCGGACTTCGGGTATGTTACGTATGAGATTCATCTTCATCCAACATATCAAGCCCCCTGTCTCTGGTTCAGCCTGCACGGACTGCCCGTGGACGAGCCAGCTTTCAATATCGACACAGTCTTTCGCCGTCTAGTCCCTGACCAGTATAAAGACGGTCTCCGGAAGGTCGGAGGGATCGGCGGCATATCAGCGGATGTAAGTGCTCTTAATGCTGCAAACAAGTCAATTATTGGTTCTTGACGTCCAAGTGTCCGTTATACTAACACACCGAGAAACAGCACCACCCAGTCACGGGTGTCCCCAGCTTCTTCGTCCATCCGTGTCTCCTCGGGGATGCAATGTCGAACTTTGACTGTTCCAAGGAGAACTACCTCATGGTCTGGCTAGGACTCGTCGGAGGTTGTGTGGGACTTTGGGTGCCAAAAGAGATGGCCATGGAGTGAGCCATCGCCGAAGCTGTTATGGAATCCTTCATGGCGTCGCTGCTATGCGACGCTTCAAACCGACCCGCGGCCCCTCAGTCATCGTCGCTGTCCTCCTCCATGGCCACGTCACTATCTTCATCATCCTCTTCCTCCTCACGTGGTCGTTTCTGCCCTCTGGGTTCCTCCGCATTGGTTGGTGGTTTTGTGGGTAGGCCAGATGGCGCTGGCGCTGCAGCAGAGCCTGGTACGGGCGCGTTGAAGATGCTCTGCTGTAAATGGGTCATCTCTGCTGCGGCAGCAGGCTTGGGTATGTTGCATGTGCCGTCGAGTTTCGCAACGACGTTGGACTTGGACTTTGCGTACGATACTTTCTGCGCGGTCTGTCAGCGTGATACCCCTGGTAGAATATAGATTGGTATGGATGGACGCACGATCTCTTTTCCTAGGAAACTGAAGCCATCCAGCGCCCTCATGGCCTGTGTGGCTGTCTGTACGTCGCGGTAGACAATGTGCGCCTGTCCCCTCATGCTGCTGGTCTTGAGCGCGACCACATCCAGGACGGGCCCATACGTCGAGAACAGCATGTAGAGCGCCGTCCGCAGGTCCTGCTTCTGAACTTTGGCTGAAGGCAAACCACGCACGTAGAGCGTCTGGTTGGGAGGGATCGACTGGGGCTTTGGAGGAATAGAGCCTGGTGGTGGCGCCTTCGATAGTGCTGGAGGCATCTTTGTGGTTGCTCTTGAGGATATCGTAATACTGCAAGGCAAGAATACAGGAGGTTTCAGTTTTGGGTGCCGTGACGGGACCGATTATTGGTGTATTGGTGGTGATATCAATCAAATGCGAGGGTCGACTTGCTCGCGTATGTCGCGTCAAGCTCACCTTGGTTTTTTTTGGAGCTGCAGACCAACAGGCGGGAAGTCCAGCCTTACCTCATTAACGGGGCTTATGCACTCTGCGAGGCTGACGTACTAGTAAACCGTAAGGTGTCTGGGTGCTTGCCGCAGCCCCACCAATTGCTCAGGGGGTAGCACCAGTGACAGCATTGGGAGCTTCCAACCTGCCACATACAAACCAAACGAATCCCCTTCGACAACCTTGGGAATTCCATGATACCGTCTTAGTCGTCAGCATTTAACCGTGATAGTAGAGAGCTCCTCCTGTCACGTATCCAGAACCGTATCCAGAACCGTATCCAGAACCGTATCCAGAACCGTATCCAGAACCGTATCCAGAACAACCAATTATCAAAATGGCCGCGCCCGAAGTTCACCACCTCTTCCACAACCCCATCGCCGACCACTCCTTCTCGGCCGATCGATCGACCTTGGCTATTGCACGAGACTCGGCCGTCGAGCTGTACAGCAAGGCTGGCAATGCCTTCAAGCTGCAGGATGAGTTGAAGGGCCATGACAAGAGGGTCACCAGCGTCGATATTGCGCCAAACTCTGGCCGCATTGTTTCGTGCTCGCAGGGTCTGTCCCTCTTCGCACCTGCTACGGTACAGCAGAACACACATAGAATATTGGGCTGACATGACAGCAGACCGGAATGCGCTGGTGTGGGAGCCTTCCCCTCAGGGCTACAAGCCCACTCTCGTCTTGCTCCGAATCAACCGGGCTGCCACCTTCGTCCGTTGGTCCCCATCCGAGACCAAGTTCGCGGTCGGCTCCGGTGACCGCGTGATTGCCGTTTGCTACTTCGAGGAAGAGAACGACTGGTGGGTCTCCAAGCACCTCAAGAAGCCCATCCGGAGCACCATCACCAGTGTTGCATGGCACCCCAACTCTGTGCTTCTGGCTGCTGGTTCTACCGATGCCCATGCCCGAGTCTTCTCGAGTTTCATCAAGTCAGTGGACCAGCGCCCCGAGCCAAGCGCCTGGGGTGAGAGACTGCCCTTCAACACCGTCTGCGGCGAGTACCTCAACAACTCTGCTGGATGGGTTCACTCGGTTGCGTTCTCTCCCAGCGGCGATGCGCTGGCCTTCGCTGCCCATGACAGCAGCGTCACCGTTGTCTACCCTAGCGCGCCCGACCAGCCCCCCAAGGCAGTCATCAGTGTCACGACTCAGCTCCTGCCCTTCATGAGCCTCTTCTGGTCCAGCGAGACTGAGATCATCGCTGCTGGATACGATTGCGAGGCTTTCCGCTTCAAGGGCGGTGAGACTGGTTGGCAGCTGGCTGGAACTCTGGAAGCCAAGGGAAGGCCAGGCTTGGGCGAGGCTCAAGAGGAGTCTGCTTTGAACATGTTCAGGCAGATGGATCTGAAGGGCAAGGTAAAGGATGACACGAAACTGTCAACCGTCCATCAAAACACCGTGACAACGATTCGTCCATTTGAATCATCTGGAGAGTCTGTCACCAAGTTTAGCTGTGAGTCCAGTCCCTAAAGGCCCTTTTATATGAAGGTTTGAGTGCTAATATTCATGTCAAGCAACCGGAGTTGACGGAAGGGTCGTCATCTGGCATACCTAGATTAAACTACAATGGGCGTCACAATGAAAGGTCGATGAAACACCTGATGCCTTTGTATTTGTCCTCTTTACCAGCATTTGCATTAACCGCACATGGTCTTAGCTCTGACCTGAAGCGGCGCATTCGCATCTCCGTGCCTTTCCAATTGTTAGACTTGCCTGGTCATATTTCTACTTGCTGCATTGTGCCCATAATCTATTTATATCGCTACCACATCTTCAAGTACGGTTGAGCAACTCCTCGGAAGACTTCTTGACCACTCCTAGCACTCCTAGCAAATTCATCCCTTGATAATACTTACCTACACTCTAAAATGGATCGACCAAGGTCTCCCAGCGAACGTTTCTACGCCAGTCGTGGCGAGTCTAACACTGCTCAATTGGACGTGCCGCCACATCTGATACCAGAGCATGATCTGCAACCATTTTATGTTCCTCCCTTTGGCCATTTCCAAGGGTTCTCAACTCCCTCGTCTGCTCATCAGAACATGAGCTCCCAGTATGTAACGTACGGCCACCGTATTCCTGATGATGGATGGATCTCACCTCGGATGCCCATACCGAACCTGTCTCTCTTCAGGGCTTCGCCACAACCGAGAGTCGAGGAGCTATCAGATGACCATGACGATATGCCCTTGCCGCATCGTCGGTCAGTCCAGCATCGTGTCAACGACAATGTTGCTACCCCAGGACCACAGCGTGGACCATCTGGACCTTGGACTGGGCAGCTGGCTGGGTGTTCCACTCAGATATCTCCACCACCGGAGTACAGCTCAACACCCGAGCACACAACCGTCCCTGCCTTCGCGGAGAGGCCGGTCCCTGTGATGTTACCTGCACGCGAGGCTCCTACCGAGCCACCTCCACCACACTCCCCGGCTGCCAACCCTCGGACTTATCAGGTTCCATCCGAGGACGAAGAGACATCCGACGCCAGCACCAGGGGCAGATCCCCCAGGACAGCACATGGCGCTCTCGTGGCTGGCAACCTTGGCGAAGTCATATCCATCTCATCCGACAACGACAGCAGCAACACGGTCTACCCCAACGACAGCGCCAGCGCCAGCGCCCCGTCATGCGCAGCGGTCCCCAGCCTCACCGACGGCGGCAGCTTCTCCTCTGACGCAGCGAGGCGTCTCGAGGGGCGGGTCGTAGAGGTGCACGACGTCTGCCTGGCCGCCACCCAGCGCCACCTCGAGGCACTGCGGGTGAACTGGGGGCTCCGGCACGGGCGCGACGTCGCGGTGCCCCTGGGTGGGGGGCCAGTGCGGCGGCGCCGCGGCCGCGGCCGTGCTGGGGGGCGTGGCTCGCCTTACGGGCGGGCTGGTCCTCCGTGGAGGCGCGCGGTCAGCGAGAACGGCCTGGAGTGCGTGCGTGGCTCCGGTCTACATGACGAGGATCGCGCCGACGGTGACTCTACCGTCGATGTTGCAGACGAAGAAGACATGAGCCAAGACGACCGTATCCCCAGACCTACCGATTCACTCCTGCAAAACACGTCCTACATCTGTGACTTGATATGGCGACGCGCGCTACGTGACAGAGAGGATGTCCTGGGGGCGGAGACCTGCGGCTGTAGGGACATGGGGTTTCTCTTTGAGTGTGCCGAGGCGGTCGTCTTGTATGATGCTGATGAGTGGGAGAGAGACCCTGAGAGGGGTTTCGAGGTGGTCTGTCAGGCAGGGAGGGACCTATGCCGGAAACTGAAGGATGTCAAAGGGATGGATGGGGTGGATGACATTGAACTTGGGAGGATTTAGGCAGTGGTGGGTAGGCAGTCTAACAAGGGAGAGAGTTGCAGCCGGACCTGGAGGGGGGGGGGTTGAGTGGGTAGAGTTTGGATCTCCTGGGCGGTTTGGATGATTTGGAAAAGGAGTTGGGGAGTTTGCTATGGAATCATCGAGAGCTGTGTTGTAGGAGGGGGGTCTTTAATACAGCAAATTATATTAACCCCAGGTCATGGCTACATTCACCGACTTACGTCCCCCAAAACCACAAGACCGATCAAGGAAATATATATGTGTATATATATATCTCGATTACAGCCAACCACTGTTACTTTGCTTAAACAGTGCCAGGCTTGAAAGTGTAATGTAGCCACAAGTTCTGGTCCTCACACCCCAGACCTTCAAAGCAGCACAGTTGGATACTGAAAACCAGATAATCACAGAACCGTACTCAGCGTGGCTAAAGGTAGCGAAGTACCTTGGCACAGTATGGTACTACTTCGGACAGAGAATACGAAATCAGGGTCAAATATCGAAACTAGAACAACACTAGATCTTTAGGCTCTATCCCAGAGTCAAGCCACAATGTCCCCGACTGGCTTCTTCCCGGCAACGACCTCCTTCCCGGGTTTTCCCCTTTTTTCGTGCTTTTTTCCTTCTTTTTCTCTTCTTCTTTTTCTTCTGTCTCTGAATTGTGTTGCTTGCTTGACCAGGCCTAACCCGCACTGCCCAGATTTCACTGACACGGCTGAACTCCGGGAAGACATAAGCTTAAACGGGACTTTCCTCCCCCTCCCCGCCATTCGGTCTCAACCGTTACTACGGCAGTTGCCAGATGGTTTGACTCTTGAACACACACTACAAGACAAAAGAGCAAAGACATTCTGATGGTGAGGTCAGGCCCATGAGGTGTACCTGGCAGTCTCCTAGCGCAAGCCTTCTGCGTACACTCCCCACGTTCCGTCTTGGGATTTGTCATATTGTCATCATTTGAGCACCCGGGCACCGGGAGATGCTAGAAAGGAAGTCGGGCCGTCCGCGGTGAGCCAAGCGTCCCAAACATTGTGTTCGATAGCCGGTCCGAAGAGGACGACCTCGGTCTGTCCGACGCTGGCCTGTCCAGCAAAGTGCTGATGCTCAATGCGCAAGAGGTGAGGAGCCGGAGTGGTGCCGAGACTTGGTCTTGATATCTCCGAGGCCCACGAGATAAAATACACAGCAGTGGCTTAAAATGAGCCGGAGCCAACAGCGACATCAGCGCGGCCTTCCAGGTTGACGTGGCGAGCAGGGTGTCAACCCCTGAATTCTCGACTTCAGAACATTACCCGGGGTGAAAATGTCTTGATATCCTCATTTTCCCCTTTGATGATTGACTTTCGAGGTTGAGGATCGGAAGTTGGCCTGATCAAGTTAACCTTTTGAATCTGAAACCAACGCCTTATTGGGATCAGCTAGTAGCTGAATCCCCAGGATCTGGCCACACAATTTTCCCAGTGGAGCGGGAACATGAGTGTAGTTATACGTCATGTCACCTGGATGAGAGGGCCAACGGCAAGCGTTATATGTTTTTAATATCGCCGCCCATCTCGTAGCCTGCACCTGTACGTTTGACGTGCGGGAAGGCTACTCCGTAACGGGATCTTCCCTGACTCGAGGCCGATCGGATCCTGAATCTTCGGTAGGCTTTAGACGGAAGATTGGGTAGCCATGAGACAGGCGAAGTCCCCCTGTGAATCTGCAGTGAGATCGTCATGAAGGACAACTTGGGCTTCGTTCCGGGCGCCTATAGAAATGGCGGGTGCGAGAGGATACTCGGTTGTCTTCAACGCAGAGTCCGTCAGCAAAAGTCTCTGTTGTCCGGGAGGGTATCCAGGCCAGCAACGCCGTTGTTTGAGGCTTTGCAGATCTCGTAATTCATAATCCTACTGCTCTCGTACGGTCGGGGCAGCAGGCCAAAATTCGTGGCTTTTCAGTGGCTTCGCAGAGACATCGCGGCGTCGGGAACAGCGGCGAGATTACGTGTCGTCATCACCGTGTAGGGGCTTGATAATAAAAGGCAGGCACCAGGAAGCACAGCGTAACAAATTGTTGGTGATGATGCCCGAAGTGCCCCCATATAGACACAGATGACAGTATAAGTACCTAAGAGTTCCAAGGTTGTTGGAGGAGGATCGGAACGTTCCAGGTTATTAGAGCACGCCGAGACGTCAAACGCCACGAGGGCACCGCAGGGGAATGGAAAGACTGTGGGTCTTGAGATCTCGCGTTGGCCAGGTGGATTTGGATTCTTGGATCTTCTTGATGGCTGCCTTTTCTTTTATTTCTTGTTCGATAGTTACTTGTACCGGCAAATGGCGTGGTACGCCGTATGTACAGAAGCGGAGTTTCGCCCAAGCCGCCGTGCTCTCGTTCTCCAAGTGGACGGAGCCCCCCCAAGTATGTATGAAAGGACGCAGGGACGTAAGGCGCTTGAGCCCTTGGAAATTCCAAGGCCATAATCAGATGAACTCCGCAGCCATTGACGTCAGTGGCTGCCGAGAAAGGTAACAAGAAAGGGATGCTACGAACAAACTGCTTCGTGATGGCGGCATAAAGAAGAAGTCGAATCTGAAAGAAGGCGATGAAACACCTGCTGGGAGGTGGGCGTTAAGCCACCAGGTACTTGTACTGTAGCTGGGCTTGATACTTCCACTACTGCGAAAGGGGATATCAATGCGGGTTGTGGCACGCGGTTTCCATCATCTTTGAGCTACTGTATCGTCAGCTCCAGAGGGCTGCGACTTTTGTGCCCTAAGGAGGATAGTCTTGGGGTTGGGGTGGGGGGTTGGTTTGTCTAGGGAAGACATCAAACCCCAGCCTCTAGGAGGTAATAGGCCGCAAGTACCTGGTGGCTGGCCTCACGTAGACGACGGCCCTGTCGATCTTCCTCCAAATAACATGTTCCTTATTGTTGTTGTTGGCGACCCGAGATAGTGGCCAACTTTCGCGGGTCTGGATGTCATTTCATCCATGGCCGGATGATGAGCTCAACGTTTCCCCGTAGCCTGTATGTATACGGGATAGTACTGGTCTCCGCACCGAGGCACCCCAGCTTATCCTTCCCGTGGGGGAGCTACCCAGCCTGGCAGCCTGGCCAACAACCCGCTTGGATGGACTGATGCAGCCAGTCGAGGAGCCAGGCTGCATCCTGTCCTGGGATCTTTGGCAAGTGGCGCCACGAGAGGTCCACGATGTGACAGAACTGTGATTGACCTATCCGAGGTGTTAGCCCGGCCATCTCGTGTGCTGGGGTCGGCATGTGCATCCTTTCTCTGTCTCGCAGGTGGGTAGGCCTGGTAGGGTGTGTCTGGGTATGCATGTGTGTGCCGATGTGGTCGGCCTGGCCTGACCAGTGATGAAGATACCATGGTAACCATGGGAATATTGAAGCCATCCCAGTGTTGTACGATGTGAGAAGTCGATCATGGAGCAACGCCAATTGCATCTTCTTGGTTCGTATGATCGTGCCGCGCTAGACCTCAGGCAAATGCTCCTTGCAACCTTGGAACGCCCATCAGGGCGCCCAGGTGCTCACATTGCTGCTTCCACTAGGCTAATGGTGTGTAGAGTAATGTGTGTGTGTGTGTGTGTGCGCGCGCATGCGCTCTGGGTTGCTGCCACCTTTCACGTTCTTTTTTGCTGCAGCAGCATCAGACCTTGGAAGAAACTTGGGATGGCGCCCGGCAGCAAATGGGGGCAGCAATCGGCGAGTTACCAATTACTAGTGGTACAGTATGCAGGACCAGAATATGCCAACCAACATAACATATAACTAGTAGTAGTTACACAAATGGTGCAGCAAGGTTGGAGCGTATGGATCTTACAGATTGGTTCTGTATATGCCAGTCCCAACACAAAATCAATCTTCGATAAGAGGGAACCCAAGACGCGTATTGTACGTAGCTACATGCTCCTTCTCGTGGACCCCTGGGAAAGTACCTAGATACCTAGGTACTTGATCGATACTCCGATACCTACCGCGGCGTGTAGTATACAGGTTCTTTTCCTTTCGATACGACCCCACGCAGATGGATGTTGACCCGCAGAATGCTGGTGTCCAGGCCTTTTTAAGTGGTGCTTTCGCCGACAAAGCCCTGCACACAATGTCACATGGGGTCCTTATCGCCCTCGCGGAAGACGGCACAAAACGCTGCAGTGCAAGCACCCTCGTGTGCCTCCACCATCAGTGTACTTACTCGAGTACATATCTCCCTAGGTACCTAGATATCTAGGTACTTACCTAGGTGGATATGCAGTACCCGTACCACCCTACAGTAAATGCCAATGGCTGGCCTGTTTCGGTCCGCAAATCCTGATGCAGCCTCTTTTTCTCTTCAAGTGAAGATAATACAATGTACATGATGCAGCTGCAGTGACGAGGACTTCCAGACTTTAAAGTTTGCCTGTGCAGCCAATCTTTCCCTTTCACTTGGCCGATTGTGTGTGTGTGTGTGTGAGAGAGAGAAATCAGTATTTACAGTACCTGGGTACCGGTGGGCTGTATCCGCACGGTATCTAGGTACCTACCTACCTAGGTAGATTCCGGTAGGTGCGGTACACTAGGTACGGAATCATGGAAAGTTCCGTCTACCTGCCAAGTCGACCGCCGGGGGTATTGACCGTTTTGAACTGATATTCCCGGGCTGGCTGACCCTGGCGACCGTCGCAGCTAGTGCTATCCATGGACAGTAGAACGTCCGTTGTCCGTAAATATTGCCTAGGTTCCGAAGAGCTAGGTAGTACAAGAGAACTCGGCACGGCCTTCCTGCCGAACTACCTGGACTAGACTGGGTAAACCAGGGGGAAGGAATGTATTCTGTTCAGGTTCTTCTCCGACCGTTCCTGTAACCGTTTTGTTTTCAAACTTTGTTAGGAAACCCGTCCAAAGAACAAACATCCTGGCCACAAGTGGATGTGCGGAATGACCGTTGACGGAACGGAATGCCGTGTCAATTGACTTGACAAGTGTGGAGCCGACAAGGCAGGCTACCGCGTCCATGCAACCCGTGGACTACCTGACTGACTGACTGACTGACTGACTGCCCAAGTGTGGACAAGAGAAGACAGAGAGACACTAACCAACAACTAATCATTGTTAGCCGTGGGGAAGATATCGGGAATCTACTGGCTGAGGTACACAGCCTGATGAGGAGGGAGCATGGTTGCATCTCCGCTCTTCTTTACCTAGGCAATTCTGTAACACCACCACCTCACGGGCGGCAGTTACAAAGGCAAATCAGATAGGTAGGCTTAGGTGTTGATTTACCTTTCTGACGCCGGTAAAGCTCGGTCCCTATGTAGGTACTGACCCAATATCCTGCTTTTTGCCAGCACGGGCTTGATCTTGGTGTGTATTTGTATGTGTCCAGGGTCAAGGTCAGGGTCAATCAAGGTCAGGATCAATCAATGTCAGGCCGGATAGCTAAATCGACAGAGGTGGGCTCTCACACCAGAAAATGTTGTAGGTACTCAAGTTAAGTACATACATATATAGATAACACACATATATAGTAAGTATGTATATATCTATGTACTGTACCGTACAGTGAATAAGGGCAACATCCATGGCTAGTACGGGACTTCTCCGTATCCCAAATAACAAGGGAGCTGGCGCCTCGCCGAAAACGAGAAAACCGTTTAGCGGTCTGGTCTGGGTCTTCCAAGGTTGGCTGGCCTAGTCTTGGTCTGGTTCCTCGTCGATTTGACACCTGCCTGGGCCTATCAGAGCCTGCAGGGCTCTTGCAAGTGGAAGCGGCAGCATAGCCCGACCCGTCCCAGCCCAAGACGAACCACCCTTACTACCCTCGACCTTGTCGAGACCAGTCTCCCAGTCCTCTCTCCTTGACCATCCAGTCTGCCAGTCCATCCACACCAGTCCACCAGTCCATCCCATCCTTTCTCCGCCCTCCACTGAGCCTGTACAGAAAGTATCCGCTGCCACTGGACCAGGACCGCCAGGACTGTGCCTCTGCTCCTAGCTTCCTAGTTCTAGCCTCTCTGGCACCACCTTTTTTTTCTCACTCTTCGACTCGCGCTCGACGAGGAGGGCCGACCGGCGAAAGACTTAGCATCTCATCCATCCACACCACGCCAAGTCGTGGTCCCCTTCTCACACTCGCCTCCGTTCCACTTCCCCAAAAAACAAATTCTTGTCGACGATACTTGAACCACCAAACGTGAGAAGCCTCCTATCCCATCCCAATCCCCTCCTCCTTCTCCTCCCCGCCCACCCCCCGTCTGATGAACAAGAGCACCTGTCCCTGTCATCTTTGACGCATCTCCCACACCCTCTTTCTGCCGCCGCTCCTGCGCCGGCTCCCAGCTCCAGCTCCACAGAGCATGTGGGCTTTCTCCCCAGCCGCTGCCGCTGCCGCTGTTTCTGTCCTTTTACCTCCTCGACCCTTCTGATCCGAGTCGCTCAGCGTCGCTCATTGACAGCCTCATCCATAGTTAACCGCCGATGAAGTCGCCGTCGACATCCTAGTACCCCTCAACACCTGGATTTTGGATTCTTTTTCGCTCCTTAACCACCCTATCGACCCTGAATCCGAGCCAATAGACACCACCCTTTTCCGATGGCCGACAACTCGGCCTTGGCGGCTACTGCCGCCATCGTAAAATCCCTGGCGACCGACGCTCACGGCGGCCCCTCGTCTGCACAGCGGAGTGCAGGCAGGCCCATTGAGCTGCCAGGTCCCGAGACGCCCGAGAAGCAGCAGCTGGAGCGAGAGCTCGCTGCCCTTGTAATGCGAGTCCAGCATCTCGAGATAAGAGCAAACTCGACCGCTATCGCCAACTTTCCTGACACGCCCAACGAGACCGCTGATTCGGTCTTTGGTGATGATACAGCATCATCACCCTCAGGCCTCGGTCGTGACGCATCAAAATCGAGACCCGGCAGCATAGGACGAAATGGCCTGGCCGAGCACCCAGTCCTCATCAAGGCTCCACCATTGACGGGCGCCGCACTTGAGGGCCTGAGAGAGCACGTCGATGACCAGTCTAGGCTGTTGGACAGCCAACGCCAGGAACTTGCTGGCGTCAAGGCCCAGCTCATACAACAGGAGCAGCTTCAGGAGAAGGCTCTTGCGATAATAGAGCAAGAGCGTGTCGCGACCCTTGAGAGAGAGCTATGGAAACATCAGAAGGCCAACGAGGCCTTCCAGAAGGCACTGAGAGAAATAGGCGATATCCTGACCGCTGTTGCTCGTGGTGATCTCTCCAAGAGGGTCAGGCTTAACACTGTTGAAATGGACCCTGAAATTACCACCTTCAAGCGGACGATAAACACAATGATGGACCAGCTGGGCGAATTCTCCTCCGAGGTGTCTCGTGTGGCGCGTGAAGTCGGCACAGAGGGCATCCTCGGTGGCCAGGCGCAGATCGAAGGCGTTGCTGGAACCTGGAAGGAGTTGACTGACAACGGTATGTGCTATCAGCTATTTCTGCCGAGCCCCTGCTAACATCGTGGCCCACAGTCAACCTCATGGCCCAGAACCTGACCGACCAAGTGCGAGAAATTGCGACCGTAACAACCAGTGTAGCTCACGGAGACCTCACAAAGAAAATTGAGAGACCGGCCCGGGGCGAAATCTTCCAACTGCAACAGACTATTAATACCATGGTGGACCAACTTCGAACTTTTGCCTCTGAGGTCACTCGAGTAGCCAAGGACGTCGGTACTGAAGGCAAACTGGGAGGACAAGCTGACGTGAATGGAGTAAAGGGAATGTGGAATGATCTGACTGTCAATGTCAATGCCATGGCTGACAACCTCACAACTCAAGTGCGTGACATTATCAAGGTTACTACTGCTATCGCAAAGGGAGACCTTACTCAAAAGATCGAAGCTCAATGCAAGGGTGAGATCTTTGAGTTGAAGAACACTATCAATTCTATGGTTGAGCAATTACAGCAATTCGCTCGGGAAGTCACCAAAATCGCCAAGGAGGTCGGCACCGAAGGTCGCTTAGGTGGCCAAGCCACTGTACACGATGTCGAAGGAACATGGAAGGATCTCACGCAAAATGTCAATGGTATGGCTATGAATTTAACAACACAGGTCAGGGAGATTGCAACTGTTACTACGGCTGTCGCAAGGGGTGATCTGAGCAAGAGAATCAGCGTCGAAGCCCAGGGTGAAATCTTGGATCTCAAGAACACTATCAACACTATGGTTGACCGTCTATCTACCTTCGCCTTCGAGGTGTCTAAGGTGGCCCGTGAAGTCGGAACAGACGGAACTCTTGGTGGCCAAGCCCAGGTCGAAAACGTGGAAGGCAAATGGAAAGACCTCACCGAAAATGTCAACGTTATGGCTCTGAATTTGACTACTCAGGTAAGATTTCAATTTGACATTCTCTCTGTTTGGGTGCTTTCCCGCTAACACACTCTACAGGTCAGGGGAATCTCCAGCGTCACTCAGGCCATCGCGAACGGTGATATGAGCCGAAAGATCGATGTGGAGGCCAGAGGAGAGATACTTATACTCAAGGACACCATCAACGATATGGTTGACAGACTCAACAGCTTCTGTAATGAGGTGCAACGGGTGGCCAGGGACGTCGGCATCGATGGTATCCTTGGGGGCCAAGCAGATGTTGCAGGTCTGAAGGGACGATGGAAGGAGATTACGACAGACGTGAACACGATGGCCAACAACTTGGTGAGTCCAGAGACACAGACCAGTATATGGTAACTCTCTTACTTCGTACTAACACTCTGCACAGACGGCTCAAGTGCGCGCCTTCGGGGACATCACTAATGCTGCCACCGACGGAAACTTCACCAAGATTGTGGAGGTTGAAGCATCCGGTGAGATGGACGAACTGAAAAGAAAGATCAACCAGATGGTGTTCAATCTCAGGGACAGTATCCAGAGGAACACGCAGGCCAGGGAAGCTGCCGAACTGGCGAACAAGACGAAATCCGAATTCCTGGCCAACATGTCTCACGAGATCCGAACGCCCATGAACGGTATAATCGGCATGACTCAATTGACGCTCGACACCGATCTTACCCAGTATCAGCGGGAGATGCTGAATATCGTCAATAGTCTGGCCAATAGTCTGCTCATTATTATCGACGACATTCTGGATCTTTCCAAGATTGAAGCGAGGAGAATGGTCATTGAGGAAATTCCGTATACGCTACGGGGCACCGTCTTCAATGCCCTGAAGACTCTGGCGGTCAAGGCGAATGAGAAGAACCTGGAGTTGACATATCAAGTCGACAGCTCGGTACCTGATCACGTCGTCGGTGATTCGTTCAGGCTCAGGCAGATCATTCTCAACCTGGTCGGAAACGCTATCAAGTTCACGGAGCACGGTAAAGTCAGCCTGCAGATTCAGAAGTCGGACTTGACAGTAAGGAGGGACGAATACGCCATCGAATTTGTGGTTAGCGATACCGGTATCGGAATCCCGGCCGACAAGCTCGATCTGATCTTCGATACCTTCCAGCAAGCTGACGGCTCCATGACTCGAAAGTTCGGCGGTACAGGTCTCGGCCTCTCCATCTCGAAGAGACTCGTGAACCTAATGGGAGGTGACATTCGGGTGGAAAGTGAATTGGGACAAGGCAGTGCCTTCTTCTTCACCTGTGTGGTTCGCTCAGCCGACGACGACATCGCCCAGATTTCCAAGTCGCTGAATCCCTACAAGGGACACCAAGTGCTCTTCATCGACAAGAGCAACACCGGCCATGGTTCTGGGATATCAACAATGCTCCAGAACTTGGGCTTGCTGCCTTTCGTCGTGGACACAGAGAGAGACCCTGTTCTGGTTAAGCAACGGGGGAAGGGTACCACTCCCTACGACGTTATTATTGTCGACGATCTCGACACCGCCCGGAGGTTGCGTACGATTGATGACTTCAAATATCTCCCCATTGTTCTCCTTGCGCCTGTCGTCCACGTCAACCTCAAGTCTTGCCTCGACTTGGGTGTGACTTCGTATATGACGACTCCTTGCAAGCTTATTGATCTCGGTAACGGCATGATCCCGGCCTTGGAGAACAGAGCCGCGCCATCACTTGCCGATAACACCAGGTCTTTCGAGATACTGCTAGCCGAAGACAACGCTGTCAACCAGAAGCTGGCGGTCAAGATCTTGGAGAAGTACCACCATGTTGTGACAGTGGTCGGCAACGGTGAGGAGGCTGTGGATGCGGTGACGAAGAAGAAGTTCGACGTTATCCTCATGGATGTTCAGATGCCCGTAATGGTAAGAGTTCACAGTACGCAGACGCCCGATGTGCAGTTTATATTGACTTTGGTTCTTCACAGGGTGGCTTCGAAGCAACTGGCAAGATCCGAGAATACGAGCGCAGCCTCGGAACGCAAAGGACCCCGATCATTGCACTTACGGCCCACGCCATGATGGGCGACCGAGAACGTTGTATACAGGCGCAGATGGACGAGTACCTCTCCAAGCCTCTGCAGCAGAACCACCTGATCCAGACGATACTGAAATGTGCGACCCTCGGCGGAGCCCTGGCCCAGAACCGGGATCGGGACATATCACGACAGGCCGATGCGAAAGCCGCCGGCCAGCGCGTGCCCACCGACATAGCCGCGAACTACCTTCGGGCTCAGAGGCCTGCACTACAGTCACACGGCTCGGACATCGTCAAAGGCCGAATGGAGAGCCCTGCTTTGGTGTCAGTGGACCAGGAGGACCCATTGTCTAGGGCACGTAATAGCCTCTCCGCTCCTCCCGCAGGGCAAAAGCGCAAGCGTTAGCTAACTTAACGGCCCTTCGTGGGCCTGTTACAGCTCATCTTTAGAGCCAATAGCTCATAGCAGCTTTCTTACTTGCGGTACACGACAGGTGACACCTTTTGCCGGTTCCATCGGATGGGATCAGACGCCAGCAAAAAAAAAAACATTCACATTTGCCGGCAGGAAAGCAGCACGGCCAGGTCGACGCTATGATACCACGGAGGCTCTGACGAGGTTTCTTCACGTTGCGAGGTTTCCAGCACGTACACCATGTCAGTTTCTATGGGGGTAGGGGTTACGTTGCAAAGGGTCGAAAGGGGGGGGGGGCATCTCATATGGTGGCGTTTTTGAGTTTTCAGGGTATTGCGTCCTTTTTGTTGTTTGTTATTTTTGAATATGATCCCTTCCTGACAGGCAGGGGTTGAAATTGCATCGTTCGCTACTGAGCATCAATGGACATATCCACCGTTTCTGATGTTCAGCAGGACGGCTCATGGTTTTATGTATGAGCTTTTCGGAAAATGGGCAAACAGAGCATCCGGGGTGATGGATTGAAAGAGACACGGGAGATTTTGGTGAGAGGGGGCTACGCTACATACAGTCAATAGTTGGCCGCGAGTGTCTCGTCCAGCTCGGCTTGGGAATATCTACTTGCGGTGTGTCTACTTCCACGAGGATACATGATTCTTTCACTATCGTCTCCTTGTTTTCGTGTGTACTTGGTGATCTATCAGGGATGTTTCTTGCTTCCAGCAACATTATGGGGTCACTGTTTGGTATGGTATTACAAGATCAGCCAGGACCCGGCCATGAATTTCACGAGATATGTTTCGTTGGGTATTCTGATTGATTTATTTCCAAGTAGGGTTCAATGGCCATGCAATGATCAAGTCGAGCAGTCTGGCTGGGGCTCCTTAGCTGCGTCTGACTGAAGATCTCGGATGTATCAACGTGCCTTGCATTTCCACCACTTTAACTTGTCTAATGTGATGGCAAGTTGTTGTCACATACAGTCTCAGAGGCAAGAATAATGTTTCCAAGAAGCAAGATTTGGTTGCTTGTGACATGTCAGGATATACTGGGTATAGAGGAGATGATTTATGGGCGTGTAAGCATTCTGTAGGCTCTGGACTTCAAGCTTGCCTATGACCACCTGCAGCCACCCAGGCTGTTATGGGTTCCAAGGTCAATTCTAAGATGAACTTGATGTGCTTGTAATGATCCTCAATAATCTTAGATGTTTTACTCGGTGGCCTAAAGAGATCAAGACACATAGCAACAGAGTAGGACGGTCTCTTTTCCAAGACTCATAGAGCTACATAACGAAAAGGTTCCCCGTGTCGATCTGATCGCTTGACCAGGCAACTGCCCTATGCTGTGATCAGCTCCAACATACCAATGTAGGTACTGAAGTAGAAACCTCAAGGTATGAGTTATCTGCCTAGGTGGCCTCCAAATTTTATAGTTTCATATCGATCTTGGTATAGACATACCTAAGTAGGTAGCCCTGGAGACTAACATACAGCAAGTACTATGCTGCTATATAAATACTACAAGGTACCCCTGCTCCAATAGAGTGTGGACCCCTGTCGATCAATTGCTCCTGCACAACTATACCCTAATAGGCCAGAGGGATGCTGTAGCGGGGCAGGGGTCTCAATTACAGGGTGCTGGAGCTTATAATGGCCACATGGGCAACCTTGAAACTTATTTATTGTCCAGGAGATCTCGCCCTGCCACAGAAGCTACCGACAGTCACTGCACGCTCTTTTCTTCTTAACAGTCAAAGATCAACCATCAATTCTACCAGTGACCTTTCAGAAAGAAAGAAAGAGGCAAGAATGGACCGTACTTCAGCAACCATGGCTCCCAGCTTCCCTCCCTTGGAGGATCGTCCCCTCAAGAACACCATCTGTCTCTTCGACGTCGATGGAACCCTCACTCCAGCCCGTCTGGTAAAGCAATACCTCCCTCGCGCCCCCTTCCCCCACCTAGCTATAGCTGACACTTTGCCCGCCAGACCGTCTCGCCCGAGATGCTCCAGCTCCTCGCCCGCCTCCGCCAGAAGTGCGCCATCGGCTTCGTGGGCGGCAGCGACCTCGTCAAGCAGCAAGAGCAGATCGGCACGGCCGAGGTGAACGTGACGACCCTCTTCGACTTCTGCTTCGCCGAGAACGGCCTGACGGCGTACAAGAACGGCGCGCAGCTCGACTCCAACAGCTTCATCAAGTGGATCGGGGAGGACCGGTACAAGGAGCTCGTCAGCTTCTGCCTGCACTACATCGCCGACCTGGACATCCCCATCAAGCGCGGCACCTTTGTCGAGTTCCGCAACGGCATGATCAACGTCAGCCCCATCGGCAGGAACGCGAGCACGCAGGAGAGGAACGACTATGAGAAATATGACAAGGAGCACCACATCCGGGAGATGTTTGTGGAGAAGCTGAGGGAGCGCTTTGGACACCTGGGACTGACGTGCGTACTCCTCTTACTGGCCATACATGACTGCCTTCCTGGGCGCGTACTGACAGCCATGACAGCTTCTCGATCGGCGGCCAAATATCCTTCGACGTGTTCCCTGCCGGATGGGACAAGACCTACTGCCTGCAACACCTCGAGAACGAGGCGAAGAAGACGGGAGGTATCGAGTACAAGACGATCCACTTCTTCGGTGACAAGACTTACAAGGGAGGAAACGACTACGAGATCTACAGCGATCCTCGGACAATCGGACACTCTGTGACCAGCCCTGAGGATACGATGGCAGAGCTGAAGAAGCTCTTTGATTTGGAGTAGGGGATGGGAAATGTGCTTTCTGTGATACCACATAGACAACCAGGCCAATGTCAAGGTGGCCTATAATACAATTCTAATAATAGCATGCTGCTTTGATGATTCTGGTATACTTGCTATGATCGATATGCTACATGTTCTTCTTTTCACACATTTCCCTAGATATTTTCACCTTTATGTTGCACGGCCTCGTTTGTAGTGATGTCTCCAGATCAGCTCGCAAGCAGTCTTGGATCGGGCTTATTTACGGTCCCTGAAGTCTAAAAGACATTATATTATACAGGTTGCCCTGGTATCTTCCGTGCCTCTAGTCTTTTGTGAATCCTCCGAATCCGAATCTAATACGCACGGGAGTTGTGAATATCCAGAACCAGAATGTCCGTCGCTCCCACCTTGGAGAGCCGGTCCATTGCTAATGCGATCTTCTTCTTCTCTACCATGGCACTGACTGCCACCCACCCCTCCTCGTCGAGCTGGGTTATCGTTGGTGCGCGCTTGCCGGGCGTGATCTTGGTGGCCTCACCAAGGTGGCTTCTAGGAACGTTGTACTGGCAGAGGACGAATCTCTGGGCGGTGATAACACCCCGGATTCGGGAGGCAATAAGCTCGAGCAGCTCTGGCTTGTTGGGGGCTTTTGACTTGATCAAGATGGAGGACGACGACACCACTGTATCTATTGCCTTGAGGCCTGCAGCCTTCATTGTCTCGCCAGATTCTATAATGGATGTGGTTAGTCTCAGGGCCCCTGGACTGAAAGACGTCAAAGTGGACTTGGGTATCGGGAGATAAAGGGTTACTCACCAACGAGATCAACAATGCCATCCGCAACGCCCAGGGCGCATGCTGCCTCCACACTGCCACTCAACTCAATGATCTTGGTCTTCAGTTTCCGCGAGGGAGACCAGTTCTCCTCATCTACCTGCTCACCATCCTCCTCCGCCTCCAACCTCGCAAAGTACTCTTGTGTAAGGTGGACGAAGCTGGTGCCGATGTTCTTCCCTATCAGGTCCTTTCCGGTCGCATAGATGCCGTTGACAGGGACCTGCACCTGGAGCTTGCAAGATCCGAAGCCAAGGTCCAGGACGGTCTCACATCCTCGAGGCTTCCCGTTCTCCGGGGTGACCTCACCTGACATGCGCCGGGCCCGTGTGTCATTCCTGTAGCCCGCCTCGTACTCCTGTACCTGGTCGAAGCCTGTGATGCCCAGGTCGACTTGTCCCTCGCCAACGAAGGTGGGGATGTCGGCCGCGGGCAGGAAGATGAGGGCGATGTCGAGGTTCTTGACGAGGGCAATGTCGAGTCGGTTTTCCCTGCGGAACTGGATGTCGGCGCCCTCAAGAAGATTGAGTGTGGCTTGTTGCAGGCGGCCCTCTGGAGACAAGTCAGCGATCAGGGGCTCAGTGGTGGTGGTGGCTGGCGGTCCGGGCTGGAAGCATACTCTTGGGCACGGCGAAGAGCAGTCGGCCCTCTAGGCTTTACGCAGATGTTAGCGGGTTCTCCATGGGTTGTGGTTCTAGCCAACACCGCAACTTGGGGAGGGGGGGCTGCCTCTGGGGTTCCGGGGGGTGACGTACTGGTTTACCAAATCCATGGTGGAATTTCCGTTCAGGAGAACAATTAGATTGTTGTAACTGAGATCGGAACCTGGAGACTCTGTACAACTTCGGAACAGAGATCTGGTGGCGATGGTCAGTTGTGGAGGAAGGACAGAAGAGAGAGCGAGACTGATGATGAGTCAAAGCCGGAATAGCTTCAAGTATTGGGCAGAGGAACAGAAGCCGTGTAACGGCGGGGTAGAATTATGTTGAGGGGATCCTGGGAATTTGGTGGTGTGATTATACATACATCGATCAATGGATCAATTGAAGTGGTTAGATATCGCTTACCAAGTCAACTGTCTGAGTGCTTTTGACTGCCTTGAGTTGAGATGCTTTCCTTCACAGTGGAGCAAGCAAGGCTTGATTACCTCCAAAGTTCTGTCATTGAAGATTTCTAGTCGCACTTTCCTGCATCGGAGCTTTCAGTGACTTTCCTGCAGCTCAACTTTCCATGGCGGGGTGACTTGCAGATTAGCGAGGACTGATTCACCACGCTAGCATAGAACTAGTATAGCGCCTGGTTGATGATTCAGGGGGCTGAGCTTACATAACATACATGCCTCAACTGTTAACATCAACTGATCAACTCACTGTCATTCCATTCTGAACCCATTCTATACTTGAACACACGCGGATACTTTCTTTGCATTGACTTCCGCTTTTTTAGGACAATGCTCAATAATTCATGCTACTGTCCTGGCTCGCCGAAGGTGAAAAGAGACAGAGCAAGTCGCTGGACGGATACTCGATCGAGGACGCTATTCCTCCTTCTCGTCTCAAGATTCTAGTGATGGAGTCCGAGCTAGAGCCTTTGTTATCGTTTACGATCAGGAATCCTTGTCAACATCTGAGGATTTGTTTGAAGGCTTGAGATATCAATATAACGTGTCGTGTTCCTCAATGTTCGGCACGAGCCTTCTGTGGTGTCCTGTGATCAAGACCATGGACACTCTGCATGGTGATGGGTCAAGTGACCTTACTTTTCTATACCGTGAGCGAGACAATAGTTGTGGTTTCCAGGGACAGTCTATTATATAATCTCTTGACCTTCCCCTGGACAAGTCACTGTGGCAACTGTGCCATTATAATGTCCCAAATCTCGTTATGTTTATACTTTTTCTTAGTCAGGTGGACGACGTTCGCAGGTTTTATGCTATAGAAGCCGTCTGTTGGCTTTATTCTCCGCTGAATTACCCACTGCATTGGGCTTGGAAATTCTCTTGGGTTCACATGTAGCTTCTGGTCTATAGAAGGGGAGCTTATAGGAGGGGAATCTATAGGAGGGGATCGTGAACAACCGAGATATAAGCCTCAACTTGAAGTACTCTTAATCGTCGGTGTATGTGTATCCAAGACTAATATATCCATACATAGATTTACAGGAACCAGGTCAGATTATGTCTGTATTCTCCGCATATGCTTGTGTCCTCTTCCTATTCACCGGCTTTGAGACCAGGTTCAGATATGCCCTCGTCAGGTGTCTGGGTCTAAACTCTGATCGACTTGCATTACATCTCAGACTCGATGGCCGCTTCTAAAACGTTGGGACTCTACATCTGACCGTTTTGTGGGAACGGGTGATATCTGAAGCAAAGGTAGTCCTCCAGAGCAGTGTCATTGGTTGTCCGATGGTCTCGTCTGAAGTTTTCACGCCCCTTCCACTTGAACATATCTTGCTACTCCCTCTTTACCTTTTGACCTCATCTTACTTTCATTTCTTCCACAACTTTCATTTGCTTCCTTTTTCCGACTTCAACCAGGTGAGCTGACGACCGAAAGCACATACTAAAAGACATCGGCTTCAACTACAGCCATTGCTTGATTTGTCTTAACGAGATACTTCAAAAGCCTCAGGTTTCCCAGTCAACTCAGGCCTTCGACCGGTCACTCCGCCTTTGCCGGCCCATAAGACCTTGTTCCCACATAGGAATTCACGGAAATCACTTGCCAAAAACGCATCGACTTGCTTCGTTCCATCCTCAAAAGGGTACTCGCGACCATCTACCAGCCACTACATCGCATCTCACTCAGGTTTGTTTCCGACGCTCCTGCCTAAGGCTCCTGACCGACGCTCCTTCCTTTCCAGGGAGTCTTCAAACGCCGCACTTGATCCAGTGGCAAGCGGTTTCGCCTTCCAGCAACGTAACAGCAAATTTGAAAACCCCCACACCTTTCTCCTCTTGAATTGCTTCGACCTGGGAGCATGCCTCTACCCATCGAGACGACACATCGTGCACAACAAATACTCATCCAAGACCGGTCGATCCTTGTCGACTAGTTGCTCAAGTCGAGCTCACGGTTTGGAGGGAGCTCACGGTTTGAAGGCTTTACCGACTTGTGGTCCTCTAGAGCTTTCGCTTGGAACTCTACACCAGGCTTGTTGAAGAACCTACGCCCAAGGCAAGTCTGATAGTTTGTTCCTACCGTCATCGACTGTGCCCCAAGTCCTCTGTCCCCTTCCCTTCCATTTTTGACCCCTTTATCAGCCCGAAGTCTTAGCACAGAGGGGTCGACCTCGAATCACGGTCCAAGAAAGTATCGCCCCTTCCCCTTTACCTCTTTTCGAAGTAGCGCCCCGGTGTCCTTTTCTGTTTGTCTGTCTGAGTCCAGAAGACATGAGCCCAAAGCATATGAAAGAAATAACACAGAAAACGATTGGCACGTGCAGAGAAAATCCGCAATTGTTGTGGAGGGAGAACAGGAAGAAAAACCCATGGCGTGGGAAGAGAGAAAATCCGCTTTCCTCTCCTATACTTATCAGAATCCTTTCATTACTATGGGTGCAAAACACATACTCATGGTCTTCCTTGTTCACAGAAGCAATCAATAAGAAACACTACACACGCCTATTATCTTCTCTCCCGCGGATAATCACCGTCTGAAGATGCCTCCTCCAGATGTTGCCAGTGGCGGCCAGGCACAACGCAAGGCAGGCAAGAAGTCGAAAGGCCACAGGGCACCAAAGAAGCCCAGAATGAGCAACGAGGCATGGAACACGGCTTTTGCGACTTTTCAAAGTGCAGTCGACAACGAGGCCTCGGATGACTGTATCATCCGGCAGGCTTGGACCACCCTGCGCCAGAATTACCGAGAACGATTCAACGCGAAGATCGTACCGCAGCTAGGGGCGCATCAGAACGCGCAGCAGAACTTGGAGCCATTCTCGATCTGGGCTGCAGAGAACCTGGACGGAAATGCCCTCGAGCGGGTTCTCCGAGTGGTGTTCAGCAAGGAACTGGCGGACTGCGACCACTTGACCCTCCTGAGGAGCACCGCCTCGTTGGCCGACACGACCATGTGGCATCTCATACTCTACTTTGGCGTAACGGTATTCTCGGAGCATCTCCTCGGTCACATCAGGAAGCGTGTTCGCATCTTCGAGAAGGACCCCCACAACGGTGCTTGGGCCTTTACGGAGGCTTATGCGAGGCTGCTCCAGAAAGCGGCCCAACGCCAGAGGGTTGTTCTCGACTCTACCACAATATCGTGCCCTAGAGCGGGCCGGATTTTTTCTAAGCCAGACCTGACCGTCCTGGCCTCAGCCAACCCCGAATTCGACAAGCCTTCCAAGCGAAGAGCAGCGGCAAGTACAGGAAGTTCCCACGTGCGGGATGAGGCCGCCCCGGCGAACGCGGCCACCACCACCGTTGTTAGAAACGGGACCAACGCGAATAACACTGCTGATGCCGGTGCCTCTAACTCAACCAGCACAGCGCCCAAAACTGTTAGTTTGCCTGAGAAACGTGAAGATCCCTTGCCTAGCGGCCTTACCAACGTCAATGTTGCTCCAACCCCTTCGGTCCGAGTTGCTCCTCGATCACGTTGTGGATCTGACAGCCAGCATGGATTTACACCCGCCGTCCCACCTGAAGGTCAACCAGACCCAATCATGGGTGGTTCTACCCGCCGGAACCCGGCACGAAAAGCCAGAGCGGGACAGGCTCTAGTACTACCTGTTCTGAGCCCGAAGCTTGAGGACAATGGTCATGTCGAAGCCAAGAAGGAGTCGCTGCCTCGGGATGAAGGACACCAGTCTCCTATCGTCGGACAGCGGCCCCGAGAACTCTCGACCATCTACGTTCAAAGTGGCTCACTACAGCTGGTCCCATCCAAGCGTCCTGTGAAGGAGGAGGCGGGAGAGGCTTCCACGGCGAAGAATGACCGTGTCAAGCGTGCAAACAATACTGCTTCTCGCAGCGCGTTACTTGAGGAGAACAAGGACTGGGACGACGACACCATTCTTCACGTTCTCGAACAGTTGGCAGCCACGCGTCCCGGAGAGTGGACCGTCATCGATGGCATGCGGGAGAATACCACAAACCCTTTGATTCAACTCAAGGGCAAAGAGGGAAGAAACGGCTTCTTGCTCATTTCCTTGAAACTGGAAAATGGAAAACGCCTGCTGGTGGTCGTCAACCTCAAGCCTTCCTACAATTCCAAGCAAGGCCTCATTCAATACTATGACCCTGCGGGACCGCTATCTGTGGAATCGGCTGCTGGATACGAGCCAACAACGAGACTCGCGGCGTTGCTTTCTCATGTGCTCCCGGACCGAGATCATGATCGGTCAGAATGGGGAACAGAGCACTGTGCTTGCCCGGAGCTGCTGTCAAACAAGGATGGTGGTCTGGCAGTTTGCCTTGCTGCCGTATATGCAGTTGGAAATTACCCTCCTCCGAAGAAGTGGGATTGGGGTTTCTGGCGTTACCTTGTCCTGGGAGGATTCTTTCCCGATGATGGGGCTGTGCAATACCACGTTAACCACTACCGAGAAGAGATAATCCGAAAGCTCATCCGCCAGGGGGAGATGTCAGATGGTTTTCTTACCCACCAAGGCGCAGACCCTTCCCTAGATGAGATCAAGTACCTTGGCACCGCAGCGAGGAATCCCGTGGAACGAATTGAGTGGAGGGAGGAAAACTCGAAGAGAATCATCAAAGCCATCCATGAGGCATTCAAGGTCTTTCAGATCCTCCAGGAGCACATTGACATGGGCAAAGCCTCTTTCAAAGCTCAACTTGACAAGCACGCCCACATTCAGAATGATCTTCGTCACAACTTCAAGCTGGGTAAGATGGATGCAATCCCCAAAGTCGAGCAGGGTGAGCAAAGTGAAGAGTCGTTCAACATAGCAACTCTACAACAGGCAACAGAGGATCACGCCCTATGCCAGTGCTACCTCAAGAGACTTGAGGATGCGGGCCGCTGCGTTCGAAAGACTTTGTACGGCCTTAATACCTGGCGCCGAGTGGTGAACGAGGCGGTTGCGGAGGACGATAAGAGCTTGTTGGTCAGAAGCGTCGAGTAGGTGTGCAGTCAAGCCGCCCCATGCTCCAGCCGACCATATGGAGAAGGTATTCCCTGCGAATTTTGAGGTATCGAAGAGAGGAAAGAGGGTTGTTGGCTTCAGGAGCATGTGCAGATACACAGTCTATCTGCGAGTGTTACTCAGTTTTTGGGGCCATTTTTGGACGCTCTGTCGAGGGAGTCTAAGCATACGAAGCTCTTTCTCCTTGCTTCTCTCTCATTGTTTGGGAGAGGACACCCTCACCAGGTGAGGATGGCATAGAGAAGACATTTCTTCCAGATTGATTATTTACTTGCTGATACTCCAGAGTGGCAGCACAGAATAGACCAGAATCAGGTTGATATCAATCATCATCCATTTTGGTCTAAGAGGCAGCAGATTCTGGGCACCGAGTGTTCACTGAGTGGTATCGATGTATACTCTTCAGCTGCATATCTGAATCAGTATATCTGGATCAGACCCCCTGGATTCAATGCCAAGGGTCTCTGCGCATGAACTAAATTTAGTGACATTTGCGACGCTCGGTACGTCACCTTTAAATGACCTCGGGATTGAATGAATGATCCCATCTCAGTTGATCCCGGACCACCATCGAGCTTGTCGCGTTGTCAAAGCCACATGTCATGAATCACTCTCCTTTCTCACACTCTTTACCGTGTGTATTTTTTACTCTCCTTCACATTAGCTTGTAGCACGGCTGGTTGTTCATTCCTGGTTCCTCCCTTGTCTTGTTCGAGCCTGAATAAAGCCAGGCCAGGCCGATACACTCCTCAAGGAAACCATGTGAGTTGACTTGAAGCGATCACTACTCCCTGAGCAGCGCTCCCAATTGCACCTCGCTCCTGCGATAATTTGGGTTTATCATCTACAATGGGGTCACCGATTGACATGAAGCCAAGCGCAGACAGCCACCAGAACCGGACCCCACAGACGAGACTCCATTGCCCAAACTCGACTGTTCCGACGATTCAAGGAACTTCAACCCGCAGAATATAGCCAGGGCAACTGCCAGGGGGGCGGTTGTCATAAAGAATACAGCGATTTCCGGTAGAACGGCAAACAGTAGTTGCTGCGATAGTACAGAGGACTTGTACTAAACCAAGGAGGACGGTCATCTTCGTACATCCGGCCACATGAGGGAGTCTATGTCCTCCTTTACCGGCCGGCCCGGTATTAAGGGGCGCAATGAGACAATTCGCATGACGCTGCTATGTGCAGTCCACTGTACGTTTGGACCAAGAGCCAAACCCAATACTTTGCGTATGCGGCTGACCTTTGTATGTTGAAAAGTTGGAATCACGTTCACATGGGGTGTTGAGATGACCTGTACGTGACCCAGTCCTCGTTTAGGCCAGGAAACGCCGGAATGTGCCCGCTGACGGTGATATTGAGGTCCATAGATTGCACACCTTACCTCCTGAACCTTGGGTTGACCAAGAGTCAGACGTCGCTTGTATGGATAGCCGGTCCGCTGTCGGGAATTATTACACAACCGGTCGTGGGTGTCCTGGCAGATTCGAACAGGTCCAAATGGGGACGACGGAGGCCGTATATTGTCGTGGGGGCCTCCATTGTGGCGACGGCGCTTCTGACGCTGGGTTGGACAAGAGAAATTGTCGCCGCCCTCTTGCCCGCTGACAGCGAGTTGAGCCGGCCGTTGACCATCTTCGTGGCCGTGATGGCGTTGTACGTTACCGATTTCGCTATCAATGCAGGTAAAGACCGACCATGTCCATCCCCCTTATCTCTGCTCCGTGCCAGTGTGTACTGAAAATGAACTAGTTATGTCATGCTCGAGAAGTCTACTCGTAGACACCCTGCCAATTTCCAAGCAGCAGACCGGCGCAGCCTGGGCCGGAAGGATGGGGTCACTTGGCCATATCGTCGGGTATGCTATAGGCGCCGTCGATCTTCCCAGCACCTTTGGACCCCGTCTGGGCGACACCCAGTTCAAGCAGCTTACCATGATAGCCGCCCTGAGCATCCTGGCAACAGCGGCGATGACTTGCTGGGCCGTTACGGAAAGAGTACTCATATCTGGGCGACACGAGCCGCGTGAAGCAACAGCGGGGCGCTTCAAGGTCTTCCGGCAGATCTGGTCGACGCTACTCAACCTCCCCCCACGCATCCAGATCATTTGCTGGTCCATGTTTTGGGCCTGGATCGGCTGGTTCCCTTTCCACTTCTACGGAAGCACCTGGGTGGGCGAGACCTACTTCAGGTACGACGTCCCGGACGAGGCCCGAGACTCGACCGACGCCCTGGGCCAGATGGGAAGGATAGGCAGTTACACGCTGACCATCTACTCGTGCATGACCTTCCTCGGCGCCTGGCTGTTACCGCTGGTCGTGCGCGCCCCGGAGGACGACAAGTTCACCCACCGGCCGCCGCAGAGGATCGCACACCTGGTGGAGGGCTTCAACAAGCTCAAGCCAGACCTGCTCACGGTATGGCAGGCGGGCCACTTGATGTTCGCGTGTGCCATGTTTCTGGCCCCGTTCGCAGCGAGCTTCCGGGTTGCGACTGTGCTGGTTGTCTTCTGTGGGATGCGTATGCCCCTCTCCCCTTTTTTCCGTTTGTGAGAGAAATATCTACTGACCATCAACCATCCCAGCGTGGAGCATCATCTCCTGGGCGCCCACGGCAACGATGGGCATGGAGGTCAACAAGCTCACCAACCACGACGCGCCCTACCGGCGCCTCTCCGGCGCCCCCGACAGCGTCGAGATGCGCACCGCCCTCGGCAACCCGGCCGACGCCATCCACATCGTCGAGCACGGGCCGGACGACAGCACCACCGTCGGCACGGGCAGCACGGGGGAGCTCTCGGGGGTCTACTTCGGCATACTCAACATCTACCAGACGGTGCCCCAGTTCATCGGCAGCTTCATCAGCACCGTCGTCTTCTCGGTCCTGGAGCCCGGCAAGAGCCCGGAGCTGGCGACCGACGCGCACCCGAGCGAGCACCACCCCACCGACGGGCCCAACGCCATCTCGGTCTGCCTCTTCATCGGCGCGATCGCCGCGTGCGCCGCGCTCGTGGTGACGAGGAAGTTGAGGGATGCACTGTGAGTTGGTGGCATGGCGTAATCTGGTGGGCACATGGAACTAGATCCGTCTTTCCAGGAGGCGTTTGTTAGAAGGGGTGTCGCTATCTAAAGACATTTGCGTTAAGGTTTGGGGGCCGCATTGTCTGGCTTGGTCATGTAGAGGGGCACTCCGCGTTCTTCACCAGACGCCGCGAGGGCAGGCTGGCGTTTGGATCACGGCGTTGGACACGGCGTCGGACTGTGTTTACTGGACTCAAAACATATGCCCTCGTACATCACCATCGTCTACGGTAGATTTACAAGTGCAGGAAAACTTCCAGCTGTATATTGAAATAATATATTCTCGGGTACTATCTAACTACTGCTGTGCAAAGGATTGTGCGAATTCGATGGCAATATGTTAGGTAAAACCATCTGTGTGCTTTCATATGCCACCCCCCTGAAGTAGAACTTCTTTACTCGTCATACAGCGTTCTGCGTCGACAATACGAGAAATTCGTGCTGTCCATAGCCAAGCAAGCATATTAAATCTAGATAAAAGTCAACCCGAGGTGCGCGCACCACACTGTTCGACAAGCAAGCACGAAATTGACTCAAACGGTATGATATGCGCTCATTGTGTCATTCTGTATGGTTGTCTCATAAGTCCATGGTACTAGATATGTACATCAAGAAAGACAGATACCCACCTCCATACCAACCCCAACTCCGCCCCCAAAGCAGATCAGAACGATGGTACCTGTATGTATTTCATGAACCACACAAGAAAGGGGGTATGTAAGGAAGAGAGCCCATCGACGTGGGCACGACACCAGGCCCAGAGTAGGAACAGAGACGGGAAAGGAGGGAAAAAAAAAGGTCCCATCCACAACTGTATTACAGAATAAGAAATTCAAGAAAACCCGTATTACTGATGAACAACCCGGCCCCCCGATCAAAACATCGGCCTCGCGCCCGGCTCCTCCCACTTCCTGTGGACGGCCGGCCGATCCCCCTCCAGCTCCTTGAGGTCCGCATCCCACGACACCCGCCCGGCCTTCCTCCGCCTCGCGCCGCCCTCGACGGCCCCGCTGGGCCCGATCCACTCCCACGCGCGGCCGACCTCGCCGTTGTTCCCCTCGCGCTGCCCCGTGCGCACGTTGGTGTTCTGCTCCACCACCGCCCTGACGCGCTGCCAGATCCTCTCCCGCTCGGTCAGGGAGTGCACGCTCCGGAGGATGTCGTCCCTCAGGTTCGGCAGGAACAGGAACGGGTCGTCCTCGCCTCCTTCCTCGTAGGCAAGCTCCTTCTGCGTCGCCAGGCGGCCCAGCACGAGGTCAACGAGGGCCGGGACCTGGGCAGAGGTGGCGCGGTATGACCTGTAGCGCGATCGGCCGTAGAGCGCTGCTAGGATGGAGAGGGTTACTGAAATAATGCTGAGTCGATTTCGTTCCAGTCCGAGGCGGACGGATCGGCGGACCGCGCAGCGGAGCGGAAGGCGAGCGAGAGAGGTCGACGCGAGGTAGGTGTTTGAAACGCTTCCGGATCCGGGAGAGTTTCTGGATCCAAGAGATATCTGGTTAGTTGGAGGCCTTGGTCAGAATATCGACTCGATAGTGGTAAGATGCTCTTGGACTTCCACAAACAAGAGGATGGGGGTAAGGCGTACGATGTAGTGAAGGATCACAACGTGAAGACTTACGACTGATCTTCAGGAACATCCTTGTGCTCAACCACGATCTCATCCCTGGTCTCAATCTCACCCAGAGCCACAGTCCAGAGGTCATCAAACTCCTTCTTGTTAAGCTTCTTGCTCCTCTTGTCACTGACCGTCTCTTTCAAGTCTTCCACGGCGATCATAGGGGTGTGAGAGTGATGTCCATCCTCGCCAATCAGCTCGCCGCACTCGTATTTTGCCTGGCGCTCCCGGAGCTCTTCGACAGCCTTATCGGCAACAGCCTTGACACGGCGAGCCTTCTCCCCGTCCGGCTCGCAGGTGGGTGGAAGAGGTACGAGTCCACCGGCGGACAGCGGGTGAGGCTTCAGGACGAAGGCATCCTCGCATCGCACAGAACCGTCGGCATAGCAGTAAGCGTGGGGTGGGCAGGGCTCGCATTGTGGCTCGCCAAGTTGGATGGCCCACTCCGGGACCTCAAACTTGAAGTCCTTGTATTCTAGTTGTCGAGGGATAAGGTCATGTTCTGGCCTTCCCACACCACAGTATCCAACAGCCACCTTCTCTTGTCGATACCAGGCAGCGTATGCGCCAAATAGGGTCACAAACAAGACCCAGAGGGGTGTGGACAGATTGGTCGATCGCTTGTTTTGACGAAGGGGCACCACGGCTGTTTGAGCTCTATAAGCGTCTTCCTGGTCAATGGCGAGTTGCTCGTCAGGAGTGAATTCTTCACCCGCCTCGACAGTCATTGGCGTGGGGACTAGTTGTGGTGCCCTAGGTGCCATGGGTGTCCTGGGTGTCTTGGGGCGACTGAACATGCTGGAGGGAGTCTCGAACTGGTTGGTCGGAGTCTCGAAATGGTTGGATGGAGTCTCGAAATGGTTCGAGGATCCTGTAAGCTCGTTGTCATTGGCTTGAGGTCTTTCAGCCCTTCTTCTTATCGAGGAGCTGGCGGTCCTCTTGACCGTCGACTCGGCGTCATCCGTCCTCCTCCGATTGAGGGGAGTAAAAAAAGGCGTGGAAGGAGTGCGACCCTGGAAAGGATTGTCGCTGGTGAAGACAGTGCCGGGCTCGGCTGATTGCCGCTGGTACATAGCGTCGTCCTCTCCAGACGCTGCCACCTTGTGTTCAGGTCGTGGGGTCAGATCGACTCGGCGCGATGGCTTCCGGGCGGATCGTGTGGACTCGTGGTGGCTGTCGGTATCGGTGTCTGAGGGTGCAAGCTGGCGACTAGCGGATCGCGACTGCCGTTTGCTTGAGCTCAGGGTGACATTGTCGGGAATGTGCTCGGGCTCCTCCGACTCCTGCTTGACACTCCTTGTAGACTTCCTCGGCGACTTGGACCTCTTGGACGCGCTCGGGGGAGGCATCAGGTCGTCGTTGGTGACCGAGTAGCCCTGCGACCCATCGATGTTCGTGATGCCCATGCTGGAGCGCTTAGCCTTCTGGCGCTGGGCCAGCAGCTTCTTGGCCCTGGGGGCGACGTTGTCGTTGAAGATCTCGACGAGCTGTGCCTTTTTCGCAGTGGCGGGGTATGGGACATTCTGGCTGACGAGGATCGAGCGCAGGCGCGGCATGGTGACCGACGCAGGCTCGAACTCAGGCTGTAGATAGTCGACCTCGGTGTCCGACATGATTGCTGTTGTCGCTGTCACGTAGAGGGCGAATGGATGAGATGTGAGATGTGTGAGAGGCGCGGCGTAGAGAACTGGTGGTGGTGGTGGTGGTGGTGGTGGTGGTAGTAGCGATGATAAAAAGATGGAAGCTGATGATCTGCAGATCCGTGAGAGGTTTCGGAGGGCGATGACGGAATTGGCGAGCAAGTGCGACGATGTGATAGGCAGATGGAGATGGAGGTCCTGAAACCGGGACTGGACTGGCAGACTTGTTCTTTGTATGTATGTACTGTGGTCTAGACGTGTAGAGGAGTCCTAATAAAGGCAATCCCGTTTGGCTGTGCTGGACGGCATACACAGTACATAAATATGTTCCAGTCGCAATAGTGGAGTAGTCAATATTGTCTTGCGAAAAGAGGATCTGGAAATGGCAAATAGTGGTCCTTGGGTGCGCAGAGTTTCGTTGCCCGGGCAAAAGCAGCGATAACATGGCGGGACGTTTTGGTCATCCAACTTCTGTCCTCAATGCGCCACACAAAAGCCACATTACCACATTACATAAGCACACCAGCCACATGACCAACCCCGGGTGGCGACTCTCTTTACTTAGTACAGCAACCCTTTGATCCTCAGGCTGGCTGCCTCTCTCTTCGCCTCCTCGAGATATGTCCCCACCCAGTATTCCGCAGCTTATCCAAAATAGAATTATACTAATAATGATAATAAAATACAGGCAACCAGAAGTTTGACACAAGCCAAATGGACGGTCAAAGGCAGGGGACAGATGGCTCTCATGTACCCCGGCTACCTACTTAAGTACCTAGGAGGCAGGATTCATCTCCAAGTTGGCATTCAAGTTCATATATCACTACTACTTATGCATCATGAAAGGAACAGGCAGGCAGGTATCTTAATTTTGCCATAATGGCAGGCTTTTTTTGTGTGTTTTATTGTATGATAAAAGTAGGAGACGCAATATGAACTATCCTCCCAATTTGTCCAGGCGCCCAAAACACCCATACCATAAAAACCATAGAAAATACCATATAAAACAAGGGCGGGACATCATCGCCCATCACGAGAGAGTACTGAGTATTTCAGTTGCCGTGTCTCTGCTCGTCGCATTGCAAAACAAAACGCTCGTAATACCCTGTTCATACCCCAAACCCCCCCATTTCCTTGCCGGGTCGCCCTTCGTCCTTACTGGATATCGACCTTCTTCACCTCAGTCCAACCCCTCTCCACCTTGGGCACCGTGACAATGAGTATGCCATCCTCCATCTTCGCCTCGATGCCCTCGGCATTGACCTCCTCCTTGCTGCTGCTCTCCTGCCGCCCGCCGCCGCCGCTGCCCATGGCGGGAGGCAGCCTGACCTCCCGCGAGAACAGTCCCGTGCTCCTCTCCCCGGAGACCAGGCCCCTGAGGAACTCCTCGTCGCCGGGCCGGTGCACGACGCCCGAGACGCTCAGGACGCCCCGGTCGGCGTCCCAGCTGACGCCCGCATCCTCCTTCTTGGCGCCAGGCACGGCTACGTGAAGCACCCACTTGTCCCCTTGCTCAAACAGGTCCAGCGGGGGCGTGAACGAGGCGGCGGCGTCGGCCGCCCCGCCGGCGCCCCCGGGCCGGCCGACACCGTCCTGCGCGCGCTCGAGGTACTCGCGCACGTTCTTGGCGAAGGGGTGGTTCGCGAGCATGGCCACCCAGGGCTGGAAGTCGAACGGCGAGCCCGGACCTGCGGGGCCGTCGGGGGGAGGTGGTGGCGGCCCGTGGGGGCCGTGGGGACCGTGAGGACCGCCGGGGCCACCACGAGGGCCGGGGCCACCTCCGAATAGTCCCTCGAAGGGAGGCGGGGGTGGAGGGCCGTGGGGGTGACGTCCGTGAGGACCACCGGGGCCGCCTGGGCCGCCGCGGGGGCTCGGGCCGCCTCCGAACAACGCCTCGAGGAACGGCGGCAGGGGAGGGCCGTTGTGCTGTCCAGGAGGGCCGCGGGGACCGCCACCGGGCCCGCCGAACATACCGCCGAAGAAGGGAGGAGGAGGACCGTGGTGGTGGTGGAAACCGCGGGGCCCAGAGCCGTGACGGCGGTGCTCGCCCCTGCCGTGAGGGCCGTGTCCACCACGACCGCGACGGCCGAACGATCCGTGGCGGCCAGGGCCTCCTCGCTGCCGACGGCCCTCGTCCTCGGAGGGCACCCCCTCGGGCGGGTCGTCAGAAGTGGGCGTGAGCTCGCGCATCGTGGTGTCGGGGCTGTCGGCGCCGTCCGCCTCCTTCTCCCGCCCCTTCTCCCCCTCGGCCACGGCCTCGGCGACCTCCTCGTCGTCGATGTACTCGGGCGGGAAGTCCTCGTTGTCGGTGGCGCTGTGGTGCCCCTCGCCGCCCGGGCCGTGCTGCCCGCGGCGTCCTCCGTGTCGTCCCCTGCGCCCGTGGGGGCCCCGGTGGTGTTGCTCGGGGTTCCAGTCGTCCCACCCGCCGCGCTGTTCAAAGCAGCGCTGCCAGAATTCGGGGTTGGCGAAGGGGCCCATGCCGTTGGGTCCGGGAGGGGGAGGGGGAGGCGCGTGGTCGACGCCGGAACCGAAATTGTTCCAATTGTTGAAATTACCTGGCCAAGCCATGATGGCTGTTGACAGTTGGTTGGTGTGTTGGTGTGTGAGTGATGAATGAATGTTGTCGTTCGTAGGTTAGTAGAATGATGTGAAGTGCGTGACTTATGATCAGACTGTCGATGATGATGATGATGATGGTGAGGATGATGAGAATGATGAGGATGATGAGGACGATATGATGAGGATGCTGAGAAAAGAAAGGCGATCACAGGAAGGAGACCATCTCAATTATATAGACCTCGAAAAGACACGGGAGGTCTCCAGGCAAGGCAAATGTGTTGCGAATACTAGTACCACTACTTTGTACAATATGTGGTGCGTGACGTACACCTTCGCGACATGCCCGAGCTTCTTCACAAGGGATACCAGCCTTACTGCCTTAGCTGCCACGCAACCTGGCAACCTCTCCCGGAGGAGGCGAATAAGACGGGTGGTTTTTCAAGGTGTTCTGGGTGGTTATGCAGACCATGCGCACCATGCACACCATGCACACCATGCTGCCATGCAATACTTTTCGCCACCCGGCCTCCCGAGAACGCGCGGCCGGGACCGAAGGAGTCACCGCATTGATGGTCGCCCCGGATTCCCAGCAAGTTGTGGAGTTGAGGACCAGAGACAGCCTGACAACCCCAGATTCCCGGTAAGTTGTGGAGTTGAAAATTCATAGTGAGAGGCAGCCTGGCTCCATGCCAGCATGCCAGCATGCCTGATCCATAACTGCACTAAATCCATGCAGCCATGGAGAACTGGTTCGATCTTGAGCCGCGTGCATGGCTTGTAATCTGTACGGCTTCCGGACCTCGGCTCCGAGCTCGGCTGTCTCTGTACAATCTCGCCGGCATATTGAACGCCACACTCTACGGAGGTTTTGGCCAGGAAACTTGTTAGACAAAACTGTGGGAACTGCTACCCCAAGCATTGCAAGTGCAGTCAGAGGCCTCTTCGGAAAGGCACGATGACCTTGTCAGTTCACCCCCTTTTCTCTTTCGCCTCGTCGCAACGCCATTCGCTGTCACTGGGCAGGTGTAGGATATCCTCAGGTATGGTATGAAATCGTGTCATGTTTTTGCTCGGCGCAGTACAATAAGATTGATTAATAGCCAATCATGATGATCGATGGGACTTGAACACACAAAACCGAGAGTATTATAATAAATATGCGTGTGCCCTTGAATACACCCCGAGCATCGTGGCCTGTTTGAGTGAAGAACAAAGAATGCCGTTGCATGCCCCCCCTCCCCCGTGATCCCGTTGTGTAATAAATGATGAGGCAACCTCCCCTGGTGCCTTTCCCAAGGATATCAAAGTGTGTCGTGTGCGCACCGGTTTTGTTCACATATCTCGTCAAGAAGACGTCGCAATACCCAATAGACCTGGAAGGTGGAAACCGCCCGTGAAACGCCGCATGCCCTTTGAGATAGTGGCTTTGCCCTCCAGAAAAGACCAGACAACCAGCAAGCCGAGGCTTGGAAAGAAAAGAAAAAAAACCTAACTCAAAAAACCCGTGACCTACTTGTTTTGTAGTCTCTTTTCTGCTTCCTCGGCACGTTTGTTTGCATCCGCAATTTCTTTCTTTAGCTGTTTGATGTAGTCGATCGCCAGCTCCACCGTACTGGCCTTGCTGTTCGCGTTCGCACTGCTCTTGGATTCCTGTATGCTGCCACTTTCGCCTCCGCTGTCCCTGCCCTCCGGCACGGATCCTCGGGGCAACAGTGTGGCCATTTCTTGCAAAGCCATGTTGATCCGATTCCGCCTGCCCTGCTCGGCAATCTTGTGTGACGTCCGTTTCGAAGTCAGATTGGTGGATAGCTCGCTTGGGTATGACACTCCAGGGACGAAGTTGCCTTCCAGGATGTTCTGGTAGTTGGATTTCGATGTCAGAATCCGCGAAGCCGTGTCCTCAGTCATTGCACCGCCGGGTAGCAGCGGTTTGATACTGGGCGAGACCCTCGGTCGCAGGGCCGGAGACACATGCGATGAACTGATACTCGGTCTCTTGCTGTGGCTGCGTGGAGCGAGTTGCGGCGTTTTCCTGAGGTTAGGGGTCGTAGCCGAAGGGCCAGGAGTCAGCTGTGGGCTTTGGCTCATTGGCGCGGCCGCGCCTGGCTTTGCGGCCAATGGCGACGGCAGTGGTAGGAATGCGGAAGTCCCTCCCGACGCTGACTCTAGAGCCGGTGACCGGAGTTGTGGCGATTGTATAATCAAGGGCGCTAGAGCTGGCTTTTGAAACGTGTTCGAGCTCACCGATTCTGGGAGTTCGAAGTTCTCGATGCTGTCTGCGGTCGTAGGATCGGTTTCTCCGGGAACACTGGCCTTGTTCGCATTGCTCGGAGATGGCAGTCTCATCAGTGAAGCCGGCGTTGCAGGAGAGGGCTTCCCTGCTGGTCGAGGAGTCGCGGCTGAGGCGATGGTTGGTGTCGAGCCGCCCTGTGGCTGAAGACACGGCGAGGGTTTTGCCGAGCGTGGTTTCGGTAGAGGCGGTGGCGGCATATCCGACAGTCTGTCTGGAGAAACCGAGCTATTCTCAGAGTCATGAACTCCCGGCGTGGACGAGTTGGACGCATTGCTGTCCGATTCTGGCAGCTGTGGTCTCGTCGAGGCTTGAGCACGTGGCTCTACACGCTTGTCCGCCGTCTCAGCCAGTTCACTCAGGACCTGGGCGTTCAGGAGTGGTGTGCACCCAGTCTTCTTTCGTTGTGGTTTCGTGATGGGCGATTTTCCAACACTAGCTCTGACCCGAGTCTTTGCAGCAGCACTCTTCCTCGGCTTCTTTGCCAGGTCTCCTGGGCTGGGGGCGGGCGCTGGAATCAGGCTGGCCTCCGATTCTATTCCCTCTGGTGAGCTCGTAGACGTAGCAGACATCCCCATATCGAACATAACCATCGAGTCGGACTGAGCGTGCAGAGCGGGCGAAGTGAGTGGACTGAAATATGCGTTTGGCATTGTGAAATGCTGCTGGTCCATAGGGAACTGGCTGTCGAGAGGAGTCACTGCCGGCGAGACGAGAGGGGTGAAGGACATCTGTAAGGTGAATTAGCAAAGAACCAGTGTACATATGCATAGGCTGAAGTGTAGGGAATACTGACATCTCGCTGTTGCTGCTCTTTCATCCTTTGATAGTGTTCGTACAAATCCTGATGCTGGTGAGGCGTCTGATCGGGCTGCTGGGTGTAGAACTGAAGATTCCCAGGCTGCATCTCTAGACTCTGTGGAGTAGGCGGAACGATGTGAGCCTGCTGGGCGAAGAAGGCGACGTGTTGCGCCTCCATGCGCTGCTGGTGCTGGCGATGTTGCTGTTGCATCTTCTGCTGCTGCAGGAACTGGATCTCAGCATCGATGTCGGAGAAGGCATCACCCGGCGTGGGCGATGGCATCATGCTCGAGGACATGGCTGGATTCGAGGGAGCCGTGGTCATGGGGTGCATTTGGTTGTGCATGGCCGTCGACAGGAGAAGTGTCCCATCTGTCCCACTCATGGGCGTATCGAGTGCGTCGCGATGTGTCAATTGCATCATATGCCCGCCATTTTGGTGTTGGAAGTCGCCAAAGTCAAACTGCAAGCCGTCTGATATGTCTGAGATGTCTTCGATGCTGCTGATATTGAGGAATTGATGAAGGTCATCGTCGACGCTGGAATGCGTGGCGTGAGCTTGATCGTTCCATCCTGCCGACTCCATCATGGTGACAGGAGACGCAAGAAATGGGCTCGCAGTTGTTGGACGTGCCTCTGCGAGACGATAAGGGGATCTGGCCGTGCCCTGTTGACAACAGGCACAGTCGCGGAGGGCGCTTCGCGTCCGACCAGCAAAGGGTGTTTGCGCAAGAGGGGGTTCTCGTATGTGTATCAAATGTATGTATGTAGATGTACTGGATACAATATGTGAGGTGAGGTCTTCTTTGCTGGGCGGGCCAAGTCTCCGTCTGATTGGTGATGTGGACTGGGTTTAGCGTATACCAAGGCTGTTATCTCAGTATCATTGGGCCAGTCGCCCATCTGACACATACACACGGTACCTACCTAAGTAAGTAGATACCAGGTTATCTATCTAGCAGTCTAGGTACCTACTCAGGTAGGTATGTAAGCCTTATCGATTCGGGGTGTGGGGGAAGCAACCTCCCGCACTCGAAGGTGCTGCAGTGCATCATGCCGCGCAGCATTGTTGCGACACACAAGTATTGAGTGGTCGGAATGCCGGGCAGGACTCCCCGGCTGCGCTGATGGTATAACTGTTCAACTTCGTACCCCGTTTCAATTCATCATGGATTATTATAACGTGCACGTGGTTCTTTGTATCGATCCGATACACTGGGTCGAGTACCGTACTAATGTGCTAAAAATGTGTGTGTAAATAGGTCGCCTCATGTATTACAACGCATCAAGTCAAACACCTGCGGTAGATAGGAAGGGACCCCAGGCGCCACAATTGGTATGGCAGCGCTAGCTTGTAAGACACACACACACTTTACCAGGTGCTCTTGATGCCGGGGTGGTAAGGCTTTAAGTCCACTTCACTTCAGTGATATTCAGTCCAGCTCATTTATGGACTACCACTACTGCTCATAGGAGTCTCTGACTTCATAGGCCACGTTCTTCGTCAAAATCCAACGCGACAACTGGTACAGGTACGGATGGCTCATATTATGGTACAGTACATCGAACTCAATCCTATTCCGTTTCACTGTCCTCAACAACAGGTCTTCTTCTCTTGGCCGCTGCTGGTCGTTTCCGAACATCATCATAGTCACTTCCGGGGCCAGACGACAGGGATCTCCTACCCCTCTCCTTGCCGGCCTTCTTTCCCCCTAATTGACTCATACTCAGCAAGCCATCATCACTGGTTTGACTCTGTGTTGGGGCAAGAAATTCGTAGAACGGCTTCGTTTGCGCTTGTTCCTCTGTGGCTTTCGTCGCGGGCGGCTGTGACGTGGACGAGGACGGCATTGAACTGTCTCTCAAACTCGAAATAGGAACATCATCGTCGACGACGAAGTCTAACAGATCAGCACCACTGTCTGAGTCATCTCTTTCGTACAATTGGCTCGTCCTGGTACAATCATCTCCGTAGTCTTCGACAACAGCGTCGTTTCGGTTTGATTTCGCTGTTCGTCCTCGAGCTTTGGGTCTCGATTTGGGCCGCTGGGTCATTGTTTGAAGAGCATCACTTTCTTGCTCTTCTTCGGCAAACGGATCGCTATCTTCATCCTCTTCTCCTCCAGAGTCGACGAAGGGATTGGCTTTGGATCGTTGCCGGTTTGTGCCCTTTGCCTTCGGGCCTGGCTTCCTCCGCTTTGGTGATGATCCCTCTTCGTCGACCTCAATAGGACGTCGAACCCTTTTGTGTGTCTGTATACCTGAACCCGCCACATCATCTCCATCAATTTCCGCGTCGGAATCATCCGCGAAGGCGGGAACAGCGAGCTCCCTATAGCGGGACTGATCACTCTCGCCGTAAGGTCGATGGAAAGCCCCAGTGGCTGATTGACTGTGAGCTAGTTTTTTGAAGAGCTTTACACAGCGCTTTGTATGTCTCCCATGTTGAAGCCTGACCACCGTGTTGAGTTGCCGCTGGGCTCTGGGATGTGCTGTCAAATCAGGTCCGGTAATATCTTCCTCTGATGCGTGCCTGGAAGGAAGGTTTCGATACGCATGATTTAGTTCGTCCATCTGTGAGTCTTTAAGGAATACTGTACAGAGGTCTGGAATCTCAACCAGCGTCTCGGCCTCGAGTGATTGTTTGGACCGAGGCTTTGCGCCAGCTGATGCAGGGCGTCCAAAGTCAGAAGCTTTCACAAAGCCTGTGATGACACCGTCGGGCATGTGGAACTTCTTCTGTGTCGCCTTCTTTCGCGATGCAGTACCCTTTTTTGGCTCGGGAAGCGATGTATCCTGGGTGTTCTCGATTGGAATCTCTACCCAACACTTGTCGACTTCGGGTTTGAATTCCCTTGGGATTATTCTTGAGGACAGGTCATTTCGGAAGTTGAATCGAGTCCCCTCGCAGATGAACCTCTGCATCGTCTCATAGTTATCCTTGGCTTTCCGAAACTGCTCCTCCTCTCTACCCTTCATGAGGAGCAATGTGATATTTCCGGCACGTTTCCTGCCAGTCCGTCCCATGCGCTGCAACATCCGAATCGGGGACGCCGAAGCATCATAACAGACGATCAAGTCGACCTGACCAATGTCCAGTCCCTCCTCTCCGATCGATGTTGCAACAAGGACATTGTATTGGCCCGTCTTGAAATTTTCAATCGTCTCTATTTGCTGCTTTTGTTTCATTCCTTCGCTTCTCTTTGAGTCTGCCTGGCCGACGAAAATCGTGGCCTTGATCATAGGCTTATGCTTGTTCAAGGCGCGGACAATCTCTTCGGCACTGTCTCGGTATTCGCTGAAGACGATCGCCCTGGTGTTCGACCCTTGACCGGCATCCATGAAATGATTCAATAGGTTCTCGCATAGGTACGAGAGCTTTGGGTGACCAACAAAGCCGTCCAGCCTTTGCCACTTCTCAATTTTGTCCATCATCTCCAGGAAATTTTCATCCTCGAGGATCTGCCGTTTATATTTTGGGCCTTTCGAGCCCTTCTCCTCCGTTTCTGACCTGAAATCTAGGAGTTTGTGGTGGAACGGAGCAATCCCGTGGAAATTGAGTAGCTTGATTGCATGTGCCAGGCTTTGTAGGACGCTGAAAATGCTCATGATCATCCACTTGGTGCCCTGGTTGGCATGTTTCCCTGCTCCAAGGCTCCATTGTGTTTGTGAAGCTCGAAGCCCCATCACTGTCATGGACATCGGGTCTCGAGCTGCCCACTTGTTGGCTTGAGCGAGTTTGTTGCAAAGGGGCTTCAATGCCTTGGAAAACAGCTCTTGAAGTAGCAACATCTCATCCGAGGGCTCCAATACAACTTGATTGATCTCGCGGGAATGGACATACTGGCGAATATCAATGGACTCTTCCGTACGGATTTCAACTGCGGAGATGCCAAGGCTATCAATGACTGCTTGTACACCCTCGACCGTCGAGCCTGGAGTTGCTGTGAGGGCCAAGACCCGAAAACTTTTGTTGAATCTCCGGATAAACTCAACCACCTTGACATAAGCATAGTCTCCTGTTGCACGATGCGCTTCGTCAATAACGAGGAGCGCTATTGATTTCGGATCGGCGTAGCCCTTTGAGAGGTCATTCTGCAAGGTTTGTGGTGTCATGAAAAATAACCTTCTCTTTTCCCACTCGCCCTCACGTAATGACGGTGCAGTCTCGCCGGTCAAGAGTGTTGCTTGAGATCGGGGGATACCTGCCACATTCAAACATGCCTCGACCTGTTGCGAAGCAAGAGGTTTGGTGGGGGCGACGAATATTATCTTCGCTTCCTTGGTCCAGCGGAAATAATTGAGCATCACCGTGGCCGCAATGAATGTTTTCCCCAGACCGGTCGGTAGAGCGACCAAGGTGTTGTTGAACAGCCCATTCTTCACGATACTGAACTGGTAATCACGTATTGGGCCTAGGTTGGTAGGGTAGATCCACGTCTTAAGAGCATCGTGATCAAGAGAGTGGTGGGTCGGAGCCTCCGGGGGCATATCAGCCCGGTACACCCTCCTCGATGGAGCTTGTGATTGAGGCGCTTCCTTGTTTTCAAGAGCATTTCCCCAAAGTGTTGTCTGGCGGAAGTTTTGGGCCGAATTGGCCGATTGTGCCTGGCCCAACAGTGTTGAGCCAGGTGGGAAATGGGAATGCGAATTGGTCCCTGTATGTGCAAAGGAGTCGTCAAAGTCCTCTGCAAGCAGGTCTATATCATCCAGATCGATGACGGTGTTCTGATTGCGGGGAGCCGTTCCAGGCTGATGAATGCGATTCACAGTACTTGAGCCATATCGCGAGCTTGACGATTTCTCAATATTGCTGGACACTGTCCCCGGCGATACCTTTGACGTGCTTGTGGCGGAAGAGGCGACTGTTGGCCGATCTTGAGAGGCCTGCGTAAGAGCAGTAATGAGATCCTCGTCGGCGATATCGTCATCCCAGTCATCGGAGTCCATACTGCCTAAATTCCTTGTCACTGGAATCCGATACTGAACGGTGGCCCTTAAAACTCCAGGCGGAAAGCCATCCAGTTGACGGCATCTATGCGTAGATATGACTTCCAAGGCTTTGATAGAGTCTTCTCGTCAGAGTGGAAAGCACGTTTGTCAACCACTTGCTTCTTTGCAAGGTGGGAGCGCGACGCGCATCCCTGCCCAGTGAAGGTGCTATTGCTTGGGGCCTGAAACGGTAAAAAGCACGACTGCCACACCAAGTCACGACCACACGTGGGCCCCTTGTTGACCGTCCGAATGACTCAGCAACTTCTGAATGACTCAGCAACTTCTAGCGAATCAAACGCGCGATTTTGGCAGGCATCGGCCTTTCCACTGACTCCGTACCCACTAGGTAGCTACATACTGGTAGCCAGGCAGTGCTAGGCAGCTCCAGGAACCGCCTGACTGTCAGACGCAGAAAGGTGGGGCAGGTCACCTCAGGGCGATCAGTTCTAAATCAATAGCCGGCCGGCCGCAAGCAGCGCTTTTCTCAACTTCTCCCCAAAATCACATTGAAACCTCCATTGTTCACACCAGCCGACACTAGGCAAGCTTGCCTTTTTACCACTTCCAATTTCAAGACTAAAGTCTCCCAATCATTGTTCTCTGTTCATGGTACTTTCGACCGGGTCTACAAACGGTCTCTTTCGCACCTTTCGCCCTGGTGCCTACAAGGACCGAGGCCAAACCCACTTCGTCCTTCCCCCACCAACCACCTCCGTTCAGCGATCCTTCTTTCGGTGACGATCGCATACTCTCGCGACGACCTCTACGGAACATCACCAGATCATCGCTTCGAATCTCGCGCGGTTGATTTCCACGTACCTGGCACATTTCCCTCCGTCGACCCATCGACGCCCTTCACAATGCCGCCAACCGGTCCCCGCGCTGGTGCTTCCGCCACAACGCGACAGACTCGATCCGCTACGGGTGCATCTCGACCTTCTGCTCGGGGCGGGATCGGGAAGCGCGGTCGTGGCCCCGCGCCACGAGTTGATCGCGATGGAGACCTGGTAATGGATGCCGCCGCGGGCAACAAGTCAGGCGCAGGCATCAACAAGAACACGTCCTCGACACGACGCGGCACCGCACGACCATCTGCCCCCAAGGCAAACACACGACTTCAGCAAAACCTGGCTCGACAGTTGGGAGGAGATACCTCGCAGGTTCCGAACGCCCCAAGCGCAGCCAGACTGGCAGCCAACAACACTACGCTCAAGATCCTGGGTGTAAGGTCAAGCAAGGCTGCCACCAATCCCGACAAAGGTGAAAAGAGACTGCTGGAGTTCCTGGAGAGAAAAGCATCGACCATGAAGGGCCCCAGCCGTCGTCACATCACGATTAAGAAGGTATGTAAAGGTATCCGATCAATGGGTACGGAGGGTTATGCAGCGTCGCCCACGGCCATCCTCGTTATTATGCCCTTGACGTTGCAGGACGACAGGACAATCGCAACTCGCCAATCGTCGCTCCTGCCTTTCCCACGAACCCAACCTTATTTCAAGGTCTTCCACCTTGCTAACATACATTAGTCACTTGTCGAGGGTGACTTTGTCTACGTACTGGCCAGCAACCAAGACGCCGATGAGATCCTCAAGCTGAATGGCTTCATTTTCGCCGGAGCGCAGCTGACCATCGCCAAGAACGACGGTGGATGGCCACAGGCGGAGAAGAGCGGATCTACGTCGCTTTCAGACAAGGCACGACAAGACAAGATCAAGCTGCAGCAAGTTCTGGAACGCCGATACAACCCCAACATAAAACTCCTTGACCTGTCTGCCCTTGGTCAAGACCCAACCCTTACCGAGATGGGACTGTTCCAGGCAAAGAACACGGCTGAAAAGACCTTCAAGGTCCTTATGGTCATCTGCCAGGATCTCTTCAAGACCGCCCAAGCGAAGCGCGACGCGATCGAGAGCATATCCCTTGCCGGCAATAATGTTGATTTCGTTGGCCAAGTCTTCGATCTTGCCGAGACATTTCCGGACCTCAAGCATCTCGATCTCAGCAACAACCATTTTTCAAACTTGAAGCAACTCAACAAGTGGCGTGGTCGCTTCAGGCATCTCGAGACGCTATTGCTCAACGACAACCCCATCATCCAGGCCGAGCCGAACTATGCTGTCGAGCTCCGTGACTGGTTTCCAAAGCTGCAGAATCTGAGCCACATACAGATCAGAACTGTTGAAGACATCGCCAGGGAGGCAGCCAAGGCGCAGCCAAACCCAATCCCTCAGCATGGCACCGACTTCCGTGACGTTGCTGGTCTTGGAGAGCAATTCCTTCGTCAGTTCTACACCTTGTACGACTCGAACAGGGATGAATTGTTGGCGACCTTTTACGACGAGTACAGTACCTTCACTCTCGCCGTTGTGACTAGCGGTCCCAAGGACGGCGACACTGCTGTGCTTCCGTGGGCACCCTATTTAACGTTGTCCCGCAACCACCAGCGGATTACGACACAGGCAGCGCGCTTTCAACGATACACGAAGGGCATTCAAATTCAGGAGGTATGGAAGAAGTTGCCAGTCACGCAGCATCCGGAGCTGGCTACGAACCTGGACAAATACATCATCGATTGTCATCCTATGAAAGGCCTGCACGACCCGATCAACCACAAGGTTGCCGGAGAGGATGGCATGATTATCACCATGCATGGTGAATTTGAGGAACTCGAGGCCACTACCGGAAGGACTGGCAAGCGTAGCTTCTCTCGCACCTTTGTCATCGGCCCTGGTCTCCCCGGCCGAGGCGTCATGCGCGTCGTTAGCGACATGCTTTCCATCTCGCCGTGGGCTCCTGTTCCTTCTGTGGCAATATCAGCTTCTGCTCCGGTACCAGCTCCGGCACCGGTTTCTGCTGCGATTCCGGTACCGGCTGCGACTCCTGTACTCTCTCCTGAGCAGCAGCAGCAGATGATGATTGCTGAGCTCGCGCAGCGTACCAACATGAATGGCGACTATGCCAAGATGTGCCTCGAGACCGCAGAATGGAATTTTGACCGAGCGCTGGCTGTGTTTGAGGAGAAGAAGGTAAGTCCCAGGAGCTTTTCCATGAACGGCGCTATTAGCAACATCAAATAGCTAACCATCTCCCCAGTCCGTTCTTCCGCCCCAAGCATTCATGCAGCCATGAAATATTGATAAGCCAAATTGACTCAAATTTGAGCCCATTACTGGCCAATTGGCTTCGTGGGCAGCGACAATACAACAAACTCAACCTCACAAAACATGTGTCCTCCACGTCAATCATTACGGTTCCGCAAGGCGGTAATGGGAGGAGGAGGATTGGAAGGGACGATGCGGAATTGGGTTTGCGAAAGGGTGGAACTGAATTCATTGCGGCATCAGCGACAGGGAGGAAGGAGTTATTTGCTTGGTCACAGCGCAACAACACTTATATACCGCGAGAGCAGGGAGGAAAGGCTTTTCATGGTGAGACCCGGCCACTAGAACATCCGTGGACATCGAAAGGGCTGGCAAGGCTTTCGCGGCATTAGTTACAGATGAAAAATCAAAGAACTGTGAGGAGGACGAATCCCCTCAAGGCACATCACTTGTTCCTGGATGTCCACACATGCAAGTGAAATGAACCATATTCGCGATCGCCCAATGAAGGCGACGAGGGCGGCAGCCCAATGGCGCGCGCGTTCCGCCAGTGGATGGGTGAGCATGACTTACTTATGCGAAGTGTTGAAGCGATTCGGTGGTGAGGGGTGGTTCTCATTCTAATGCGGTGTCCAAGGTGCCGGGCGCTTACCACTAATTACCTAGGTAGTATCTTGCCTTCCCAACCAACGACCCGGGCCGCGACCACACGCATGCGCCGATCTCGAGGCGGCTGCAGCCACCGATCACTGACCAGCCCAACGGTCATTTGCCTGGACGGCAATGGGTAACCGATGATTGACAGCCAGCCACTCACTCGGTCTGTTCCGTTTGTTGGGGGGGGGGGGGGAATCATCACGGATGAGAAAGTGGCACAAACGGGCCGGCATGGTAGATGATGATCGTCGGTTCAGGACGAGTTCTTTCCAATTCACCTTTCCCAGGAAATCCTCAATCACACACTTTATGCACGTGGAGCTTCTGTTGATCGTTGTGCGAATGACCCGGCGCTTGCATGGCGGTATGTATTATTGTGTATGTCACAATCTGTGATAGACGTCTCTCAGCATATTCTTATATAGGGCATGTCGACGGGTAAGATATATCCCTACTTGGGGTAGTTTACATGCTTAAGATGAAAGTATCAAGGTGGCGTCATTAGGTCGTCTTCTAGAAGATAACCACGGCACTTGTCACCCTTTAAATAGGGCAATGTACTCCACGACAGAGACCGGGTGCTTTCAACGGTGAAAATGGAGTCAACCAGGGCTGCCAAGAACCAAAAGCAAGATACCATTTCCATGCGGCTACCTTCTACTCAAAAATAGGACCCATCCGTGCCAGCCTCGACGACAGCAAATAATTTGGGGGCTGAATATGCGTTGCTCCTTGGGCTGCCCTCCCGGCCCGTATATCGGCTCACGAGACCTTGTCCTCAATGAGTTTACGACGACGTGCGTCAAACCTCCCCCCTCCCCCCGATTGAAATAATTTCTATGTAGGAGGAGCTGCCCATGCAGGTGGCCCCCAACTCCTCGGAAACATACCATTGTTTTGTACTACAGTACACATGCAAGATGATGCTAGCAATGATGACTCCCTCAGTATGTTTCGCGGCTCATCGGTTCACTTCACCAAAGCTGCTTGCCATGTTGCGTTAGGCCAGGGGTCGGGGCGGGCAGGGGATCTTGCAACCAGTGTTTCGCATATTTCCCCATTTAAGCATCATGTAAAACAGAAAATTACGAATCAGGCGGGGGGAGAGTCCCCAATTCTTCGCATCGTTTCCGGTTGCCGATCCCGGGACTTGGATAACAACAGCCCGAGGGGCTCGAGAGCGCCGTGTGCCGAGCAAACCCTCGTCAAGCAGGAGGAGGATGAGGAGGATGGACATGATTATGCATGCATGTATGTATGCGTGTCTGTATGTAATTTCTGGTTTTTAATGTGCTGACATACTTGCAGCGAGAATAGGCCCATCCTGAACTGACTTCCAGCAAGCAGTTGGCACGGAACCTCCTTGGGTTCCGGAATGGAACACGGCCTTTACTACAACACTACCACAGTATATCTATATCAAAAAGCGGTCGGTCACTGTGCCTTGGGATTTCAGAAGTCATTGCGAGATGTCAGAATGGCCGCCAGTTAGTGTGTCCAGTATTTCACATAGTTGGGGGTTATATCGCTAAGAAGAAGTTGAGCCTCAAGATGGGATGATTTCCATCTCATTGACGGACCCCATCACCGCAGTCGGCCCCCGCTCCCCCTTTCTCCTCTCGCTCTTGTTCCGTTGGACACGGACTCTAAAAAGGTGTGGCCGAGTGGCAGTGTGCCTGTGTGTGTGTGGGTGTGGGCAAAAGGGCAAAAGGGCAAAAGGGCATCAAAAATATCTGGTTGCATGTAACCTGCAAGGGGCCAGTACATTTGCGCCGTGGTGGAGTGAGGATCCATATTGTACCAAAATATAGCCAACCTGGTACAGCAGTACCTTATCATCTCCGCCCCTGCAGTGGGTATACCAGGACACCAGGGGTATCTTTCCCAGCACAGCTACATTGGTAGGGGCTAAATGCACGCCTCATTGGCGATGGGCTCCAGGGCTTGGCCCCTGCTGGTCGCATGCATGGTGATCCCATGCATGGGGTCCCTTGTAACGGATCCGTCACTAAGTACGGCGTACTTCGTACCTTGCAGTTGCAAGTGGAAGTGCACCCACAGTCGCCGACCAAACAAACCATGGATTGATTCATTTATTGATTCCTCTTTCGAATTGCACACACAGACAGGACAGTAGCACGGCACGGTCTGTAGGTGATGCTGCCACAACGAACGCCGCAACCTCCTCTACCTATATGCAGCATGCATTTTTGTCTCATGATGGATGCTCGTTTCCTCTGTTTCTTTCTCCGTCTCTGTCTTTCCCCCTCCTTTAATTTTAGTCTAGGTAGCTTCTATAGCCAGTTTGCTATACTGTAATGCCCACATCTATTCACAGCAACCTCGCTGCTTGGCATACTACACACACTTCATCCTCTCTCTCCCCAACACAGCCTGCGACGTCCTACTTACATACTCATCCAGTAATCACTCTTCAAACCGCGAAGACCACAGTACCAATCGGGTCCGACGCCCGAGACTTCTCGCCGTTGGTCAAATCAGGGCTTCGGCCAAACCAAACAAAACACCTGGACGTGCATATCCACGCTGGAATCAGAGCACTTGAGGGACCCCCCGAAAAGTGGATCGGACACGGGCATCTTCTGCGACCGCGCAAGTGGGAATACGGGTTTACGGGGTACATGCCGTAGACCAAGGTGCGGATATCTCTTCCCAGAAAGGGCAGCGGCCCACGATCCTGGCACACCTCGACACCCATTCCTGTGCCCCAAAGGCCTGACTGTGTGTGACCTTCCCTCCCTTCCTTCCATCTGATCTACCACCGACACGAAATCACGTTCTTTTGCCTGCACCTCACCATACCTTACCTCACTCTACTTCACCTTACAGTTCAACCTTGAGCACCATCAAGAACTCCATTCTATCAGCAGATATTTAACTTTACTGGACTGGGGACAGGTCCTCAACTCCGCTACCTACATACGTCTTTGTAGTCAATCATCTTACCGGCTTCAATTTCTTGACCATTTTCACAACCTACAACGACGGTTTGGGCCCCCATTCCATATCTCCTTCTTCGCAGCCGAGGCCGATCTCTGGGCAGCAAACACGCCTCATATCTCGGGGATTCCTGTGTGTTTCGACCCGATTGATTCACTTTCGTGATCCTGTTTTGTGCAAGATTGTACTGGTCTTTGCCACTTTTAAGATACCCCTTTCCGCGATACCATCGCCCCCAGCAGCTTCATTTGCACCGCCTCCTCGGATTGTCCGAGCTTCTCGTTGACCCCGCCGAGCGAAGTCATTTTATGTTACGACCGCATCGACTCGCCATGCAATAGTATTGACGAGGTCGCCTGTTATTGAGGTCTTCCTTCTGTGTTGATTTGTTGACAACGCCCGGTTCGATCTTCAAAGGGCACTCCTTGGATCTCACGATAATTTCATCATGTCGATGGGACAGCCTCAGCCCGAGGTTGCGTTGGACGGTATATGTTCCGTGTTGTATAACAACACCTTGTATACTTACTCTGCCGACGCCTTCCAATCTTTGGTTTTGGAGACAGGTGCAGAATGGAAGACATTGAAGCAAGGGGAGTCTGTGTCAGGAGCTGCTTGCGTCGGGTCAAGTACGGGGCTCTACGTCGTCGGAGGAACTGGCGGCTCGGACGGATATAAAGGACTTCAAAAGTACACATACTTGACGGGTACCTGGGAATCCATTACCCCCGTCGTCGCAGTCACTGAGAACAGGACTGAGCACGGTGCCGTCTATCTCGAGGGCTCCGACTCGATAGTCATGTATGCCGGCAGCCAGGATGGAAACACCGACCTCTCAACGCAAACCTTCAGCATCGATGCCTCGGAACCTTACTCCGTTCTCGCGTACGAGTCTATGGGCGCACCGCCAACAAACAAGCCCATACTGCTTCCATGGTCTGAGCAACAAGCTGTCATGGTTGGCGGCAGCACCACCAACACTCATGTCATGTTATTTACGGTTGGCACTGGATGGTCCGACTCCGGAGCAACGCTGGCATCTCCTTTGAGAACAGGTAGTGAGCCTTGGCAGGCTACCCTTGTTACTGGTGATGACGGCTCCAAAAACCTGTACACATTCGACATGACGGTGTCGCCAAATGTGGCCAACCGAACCGTTCTCATCGATGAAGATGGAACTCCCGTTTCGAACGCGGTTGCTATTACGAAACGGTCCGATCAGAACGGATGGGGCGAGGTGGGTGGACAGGACCGCAGGGCCACCAGTTTGACGCAAAGCACATGGCCAACATACAACAACACGTACGCGTCTACAGCCACTCGCACCAATTATGCCTCTGCGGACTCTAGTGATGGGAAGGTCGTTATTTCGGGCGGTAACATGGAGGATATTTTGTGCATCTTCAACGCAAAGGAAAACAGTTGGGTGAATGCGACGCAGCTGCTTGCTTCCGACCAGAAACCCCTCATAATGTCCTCGGCATCATCGGCAGCCCTGTCCTCCGCCACCGCTACATCTGCTTCGGCCAGTGGTACAATGAGTGCCACGAGCCCAGCAGAGACGACGGCAGCAGCATCCACTACGTCTTCTGGGGGCTCCAGTTCACACTCATCACATTTGAGCAGTTCCGGTGTCCTGGGAGCTGTTCTCGGTTCCGTCGGCGGTGTTCTGGTCTTTCTGATACTCGTCTACTGCCAAATCCGAAAGCGCAAGAGGAGACAGGACTTCATACAGGCTGGTCATGCCAGAAGGGCCAGTGGCACTTCAGGAGAGCCGGAGAAGAACGGGATGGCCATAGCGACGGAGAGCTTCCCCCGGTCGCCAAAAAACGGAACCTTCATGCGTGGGCATCAAAACAAGGGCTCCACGGCGTCGTTCTCATCAATGGCCATCTTGATGGGGAGGGGCAAGGGGCCATCGAAGGACGGCGGCCAGAGGTCCGGTTTCGGTAATCAACAGTCCAATGGTCAGTTCAACGACCCAAAGTCTGGTATGGGCCAGCCAGGGCCTACACCCCCTATGCCAACCTACCTGCAGCCAAACGCCAGGGATGAGAAAGCCGTTTCCTTCACGGCTGAAATGGTGGATCCCCGAGTCGCATCTCGCGTCCCGGCCGATCAGCAGCAGGAGGGCATGCGGCGCAGCTCGGGTTGGAACCGATATTGGTCCGGGGACAGTGCTGCTCTTAATATCCTTGGCTATGGCAACGGCGGGCAGCAAAACGGCCAGCAGCAGCAGCAGCAGCCGCCAACCAAGCGGAACACGGCCACCTCCGAAGGCTCACATTACTCGGCTTACGGTCGCTCTGCCAACCCGCTTCACCGCGTCACCCAGGACAGTGTGACGGTCCCACCACTGAACGTCGACGGTCGTCCGCGCTTCAGCCGCGTCAACTCAGCGTCCCCGACGATCAGCAGCTATCCTGCAACGATCCGGCACCACATGAGCGCCGAGATGGACGAGCGGCCGTCTAGCTCCCACTCGGATATCTCAGGCTATTCCAGCGGCATACCCGCCAGTGTCCAGGAGTCCTGGGACCCGACAACGGCATACGCCAAGCCGTGGAACAGCGGCCGGGCCACCTCCAGCATGTACAGCAACGCCTTCCCGATGCCGCCCGGCACGCCGACGAGCCCACGGCCGCCCATGCCACAAGGCGTGCCCCGCGGCATGAGCCAGCAGCCGCAGCTGGCCAGAGCTCACACATCAGACATGAGCTGGCTGAACCTGGGCCCGCCCCAAGAGCGCGAATGATCTCGGCACCGTACGGGTATAAAAGCTCGTGCTTGTGTATGCTTTTCCAAACGATGCGGCGTTCTGGTAGTTTTAATTTGACGACTCGACGCCCATTTCTTACACGCTACTACGAAACTTTCTGTTGTTTGCCATCATTTTGTCCGACGACAAGCTCTTTCTAGAGCTCTCGTCCACCGATAGACAAGACGAGGGAGGATATCGGGATATCCGGGCTGGCTGGTAATACGTACTACCCGGCAATAGCTACATCACCTCGACGAACCTACCGCTCTCGCCTGAGTCAATCACTCACTCGCTCATTTACTCTCATCCTCGCCATCTGGCAAATCAACTGGCTCCTCCTGACCACTTTCGCCATACTGTACGTATCGGCCTCACGTGTGCTCCAAAAGCACCTCAAACTTCAGACCTCGCGAATGTTACACCACAGAAGGCATCGCCCCGCGCAGCGTCTCTTCGTGTACCATTGTGCATTTTTTCACTTCTGTATTGCATATATTCTGTACTTCTTTCTACATCACGTCGTGACCCCGGTTAGGCCATGCATATGTATGTGTACATTAGCCTCGATACTCCAAAGGTACCACGCACACGTCCTGAAAAGCGTTGCGTCGACCGACTACACTCGCATTCCCACATCTGGTTTGCTCGAAAAAGTTCTTTACTGGTCAGGTTGATTTCGCCGTCGCGGTTGGACGCCAGTTGATAATGGGGGTGCAACTGGAAAGGAGAAGAGGGGGGGGGGGCACGATCGGTGTCCGAATTTCGTGGGGGGGGGATGGGGGGGGGATGGATGTCCGTCTCTTCGATGTCCCGTTATCTGGGAGGGGGAGGGGGTGTTGAAGGAAAACCCTTGTGTGTCTTTTTATGTCTATATCTTCGTACCCTCTTGTATCTTGTTGTATATAAGCGGTGGGGTGGGCGCGGAGAGGAAGGGGAGGGGAGCGTGGGGAACTCTAGCAGTTTTCCCGAATGTGAACTTATTCAAAGCGGAAAACCATGTTACCACCGGATGACTTGTGTACGTGACCAGTGTAACAACCTCTGGCATGGTCGGCTTCGCGAGGTTGTCGCGGCGGGTTGCAACGGGGCGTCACATCATTGCCCCTTGATGTTTCGTAGCTTCCATCCCACGCAGACAGCGGTCGCGTCTCGCAGGATTACCTTCGGCAACCATCTCGACGAGGTCATCACCATTGCCCAGACGGTCCCGCCCCCCCCCCCCCTAATGGCAGCGTCGCAGGACACCAGCATGGGCAAGAACATATGAGTCGGAGTCGCTCAACTTCGTTGCCGATGACCTTGATCAGTGCAGCCAGGTTTGCACTGTACGTAACCTTTGGCAGCAGCAGTATCTGAGCCATCCACGCAATGGGTCCACGATCGAATCATGCCTTCCTTTGTAAATGTGTGGAAGGTTACAGTTGGGTTGCCAATCAAGAATGAGTACACATTTCTCAACTACAGCGAGATATTTATTGTGTGTATTGGTCTCAAGTCACGTTGAGACCGGATGAAGATACGAGATAGGTCAAATATTGTATATTGTCAGTTTACAAACTGTAACAAGGGCGCAAGAGTATATATAAAGAGCAGTTGATAGTCCGAAGGAGGGCAAGTCGCAGGACTACTTCCGATCAAGTTGCTACTGACCATTTCGGGCAGGCCCGTGGTCTTCAGGTTTCAGACAACAGCCAAGTCAGTCAGTATCTGGCCACCATCCGCTCCGACATCCTGAGGGCAACTAGCAATCCCATATCTGCCACTTGGCCAGACCCTGGAGTAGTAAGTGTATGCCAACGTAGATATACCTGAGAAGGCCGGGTTGCAGCAAGTGGTATATGTATCGAGGTGATCAGGCAAGAGCATCCAAGGGAAACTATGGTCTCAGACGCACGCTGCTAGAGCGAGCTATGTTCATCCACGATGTCGACACATGATCCATAGCATCCCTCGCCAGCAAGGCAGCGTCTGGTCGTCAGCTCACAAACAACAATCGAACCCCATCAATGATTGAGACCGGACAGAGCCACACCCCCGCCTGTCCTTCGCAAGAGGTAGACTATCATCATGGTTAGCAGCCATCCACCGAGGGAAAAAACGGCGTCCACACATGATGCGAAACCAAACAAAGTCTTCCCCGAGACCAAACCATCAGAAACCCAGATTTTAAAGCACTACCACCCCCGCCCCTCCGCCTCTCCACGCCCCGCCGCGACCCCCGCCAGCATGTGACGATGCAGGCGTCCCAACTCACATGGAAGGGTAGGGATCGGGGGACATGCGGACGGAGACAGGCCGAGGGGCCGTTCCCCCGGGACAAAGACCACCACCCCTCCAAAAAGGGGGGGGGATAATCATGCCCAGGAGGTCAGGCCCGAGAGCAGTCTCAGACGGCTCTTCCTAATTTGAGATGTAGGGTTGTGAAAGAATTCACTCATCATTGAAACAGGTATAAAAAAGGTCATGGGGAAGAGAGTATTCGCATCATCACGAGTGTGGACAAGGGGTGAGGGAAGTTCCGGCTTACCTATTGATTTGTTTCTCTGTTGGTGGGTGATAGACGCCGCGTAGACGGTTTGGAAAGCCAGCGGTGGTCGTCAATCGCCCACCAAGTCCGTCAAGCGGTGAAGGAAAAGAGACAAACAAGAAATACCAAGCTTTCTTTATCTTGTCGTCGACGCTATGCTACGCCTCGCATCAGTTAGTTCGTGGAAACATGGCTGTGCATGCAAAGCTGAGTTGCAGATGTTGTTGAGGTTGGACAGCTTGGTTTTGTTGTTGCAGTTTGGAAGTTTGCGCTGCTGCGCGGAAAAAAGCTTTCACTTGAGCGGGACCAATTGACAGCCTGTCACGTGGGGCCTGTTTTGAGCCTCAAAAAAGCGGGCCACTGAACCGGTCAACTGGTGCGACTCTGGTGGAGCTTGTCAGGCTTGTCCAGCAGGTCCAGCACTGCCCCCTCCAGATGTTTCCAGATTGCACCGCCTGGACCGCCTGTCATACAGACGCAGCTAGCAGTGTTGCATCACCATCACACTCAGTCGGACCACGGATCATTGCATCGAGGAAAGACTCGGGAAGAGTTCTTGACATCAATTGTCTTGTCTGATTGTGAGAGGCATGTTTCTACCTATTCCACGTGTCCATGATTCCTATTACCCATAGCTGAAGAACACAAAGAAAACAAAACCGCTAGCACATGTGAACCCCTTTAGCTTGCTCAACCAGCCCAGTCGAACGGACACTCTTCCTTCCTCAATATCTTTTCGATTTGTTTTTGGATCGTGACGAGATGGAAATTATCTCAAAAGTAAGGTGTCGAGCAACAGGAAATAAGCAAACCACTTTTCAGACAAGGAACATATGTTTTGTTTACAAGAATTGCACAAGTCAACCATGACCAACTCGAAGGCGTTGCTGCCGGTCTGTTGCCGTCACTATCCATCGCCTACTTCGTGAAATCGTAATACATGATGACAATTTGTCTCAAATGGTCAAGACAGGCTGGCAAAGGCATTGCCAAGTTCAGAGCGGACCGCCGGTCCCAAACGGAAACAGCCCGGCTTATTATATGTGCCGGATTTGTTACCGTTGAATTGTTCGTATCCTGTCGGTGGCTACCCCTAGGTCGTTTCTGCGAGTGACGAGACCCTTCAGTGCTGGGAGCCGTAGCCGTAGCTATTGGTGGCGCTGGTAGACCAGTCCACACCCCAGAACTCCTGAGAGTTGGGCTGAGAGTAGCCTGCGGCAACCGAGGGGATCTCGTTGCCGAACAGCGGCGGCTGGCTGTACGCCAAGGACTGCTTGGTCTCACCAGTCGGTGGGAAGAGGAGGAAATCTGCGCCGCCCGTCAGGTCGACCTGGACGTCATCGAAGCCTTCATCCACATCTGCCAGAGAATGAGGAGTGAAGAGCATCGCGTTGCCCTGCCCGACAGGCGAGATGTGAGCGGGCTGAGACTTCATGAGTTCCGCCTCCGTAAATGCCACAAACTGCTGAACCAGGTCCTTGTTGAACGTGGGCGATGGCACTCGCGCCTGGTTCGCACTGTAGATGTCGTCCCACTGATAGTCTGTTGTCGACGCATCTTGGAAGGTGATGGAAGAACCGTCTAGGCCGGGATCTGTAAGAGGTGTAGTATGGTCAACCGGCGAGTATTCGGAGTACTCCATGGGTTCCATAGGGTCCAGGTCCAATTGTAATTGCTGAGGTAAGGTGTTGAAGTTGAATTCGGGGTCGGGCATGTAGGTCGGGAACTCGATGCCGCTGGGCTGGTACGGAAGCCGTTCTTCAGGAGGTGTCGCCATGCCGATACTGGGGTTGCTGATGGGAGTGGGCAGGCCTTGTATTTGAGGGGTCTTTTGTATGACGCTGCCGGCCTTGCTCGCGGTTTTCTTGCCGCCGACGCCGTTGGTCTTTGTCCGCACGTACTCCCAGCCGTGAGCTTTCTCCATGTGCTGCTTGCAGTTGGACTCCCTCTTGGACTTGTAAGGACAGGGAGAGAACATGCACCTGTACATGGGCGGGTCGATGGAGTGCTTGTCGTTGCAGTGACGGTCCATTTCCTTCTCTGTGGGCCAGCCATAGTCGTGGTACTTGCAAGTCTCAATAGGGCACTTCCAAGGGCGAGAGTGAGTCTTCTCGTGCTTGGTCAAATCGCATGGTCGCTTGAACTCTTTGTTGCATCCAGGCTCGCGACACTTTTTGGGTGCGAGCTCTTCGGGGCTTGCATTCTTCTTCCGTCGTGCCATGGATCGCATTATCTCGTCTTCATCCGCGGCCTCCTCGCTGGCAGACCGCTTGAACTTGAGAGCGCCTTTAGCTTCCTCTTCAATCTCAATGACCTCACCCGTGGCAAGGGACACTGCCTTGCCATCCTTCTTCAGGCGGACAAGCTCTGCGGGGCGGCCATTGATGTGAATGCCGCCATGCAGCTTGATTTCGTCAGACCTGAGATTGCCGTTAGCATTAGTCTGGTCAAGGGGCAAGGAGGGGTGAGCATACGCATCCACATCCATGTTTTCTCCAGTAAGTTTCTTCTCCTTCGCGTCGGCTAGTTGTTTAGCGTAGAGTTGGATCTGTTCTACGAGGTCGATAAAATAGCCGTTGGTGTAAGGGACGTCGCGAGGTCGAGTTTGTTCTCGGTCACTCAGGTACTCCACAGTCGCCTGGATGCACCGAACCGTGGTGAGGCAAAAGTCAAGGTACAGGTCGACGACTTTGGTGCTCTCCTTCAAAAACAAGGCTTGATAAGTATCACGCCGAACACCACTATCTCTTTGAAGTTCACTTACTGGAGCAATGAGTAGAAGTGTCTTCTCGAGGTCTCGAAGACAAAGGATCTCTTTCTCTTTGATCCTTCTGGGGCAGTCGATAACAAGAGGGTGGAAAGTCTTTAGTTGAGGCTTTGCAAGGAGCGGTTTCAGAACGTGCTCGCATATCTTGTTGGTAGCTCGCGCACTCAGGCCAGGCATTGTGGTGGTCGAGGCAGCGGCGGACCGGGTGACGGTTGAAGCTTTGACTGATGGTGCCTTTGCTTTCTTTGCGCTGGTGTCAACACCAGCTTTGTCTTGTGATGTCCCGACGGAAGTACCGAGACCGCTGTCTGAATCGTGGTGTCGGGCAGGGCGGCGTAGCGTGGAACGTGGACGCAGAACACGACGTTCCTTTCCTGGCTCGTCCAACATGGCGACCGAGTGCTTATGGAGGGCCTCGGGGAAGGGGAAGCTCTTGTCAACTGGGGTCTCGGGCGACGTTTCGGACTGGGAGGCCGTCAAGGTCTGGTCGATGCTGTCAAGGGTCATGCGCATACGGCGACGGTGGGCATCGATAACATCATCCAGGCTGGTCTGTGATCGCCGGGGCAGACACGGGGGTCGGAAGGTGGAATTGTCTGAGCCAGGAGATGTGGGAGAGTGAAAGGTGAGACCCTTCCGGAGGGGCATGCTGGTCTTAAGGGACAGCGACCCGTCCGGGTGAGTCGCCGGAGTCCTACGTGGGTTGGACATGTTGTGCCGGCTGGTGTGGGGTTGGTTAAAGACTTCAAGGTCCTGAGTGGACGAGATGCTATGTCGACTATCCGGGGGTCAGTGTATGTCTTGCATGTAAGGCTGAGCGAGGGGGGGGGGGGTGGTTCGGTGGAGAGTGAGTCACAAAGGTGCGTCGATGGACTGGATGGCCCGCACCAGATCTTGTCTCGTCTGTGACGACAGTCGGTGAGGCCAAAGATCGGCCGACTCAATCGGCTTGGAAACGGGAAAGGACACGATAGTCTGTCACAGGAGACGATTGGAAGGGCATGGATGGAATGGACAGTAAGGATGGGATGTTCTTACACTGACAGCGAACCAGGCTCTGAATAGAGAGATGAGAAACCGTCCTCAGGCCAGCTTCACGGCCTGTGTCTGATCTGGTCTGTAACGAGGGTGGATAGCTTGGGAAGGATGAATATGTCCAAGTTTGCCCAACAATACCAAGGACCTCAGTCGCTGAGGATGGAAGCCAGATAAAACACAGGACAAAGCTTGGAAAAGAGGTGGGAGAAGAGGGGGACTACAGTGGGACCGGGGCGGAGGTTTAAGGGAGAACAGAGAAGTGTAGGATGTGTGGATGGTCAACAAGGCTCGAGTGTGAGACAGTTTGGCCCGGGTTGCAATCCGGGTCACCAGAGGGCGATGGATGGATGTGGATGGCTCGAGATGGAGATCGGAATCAAACAGGTGCGGCGGGCCTCAAGAGGAGAAGTCGGCGGAGTGATGATGACCTCTCGGGAGTAGTAGGGTTGGAAGAAGAAGGACGAAAAGGAAGGATAGATTTGAAGATGATGAGGTTTGATGATGACAGGAAGGGGGAGAGAGAGTCGCCGGCCGTGGTCGTCCGAGTAAGTTTAGGTGAGTGAGTGTAGTTGGTAGTTTGGAGTACCTACTCTTGGCTGACTTGACTGGCTGACTTGACTGGCTGACTGGCTGACTGACTGGATCGTGCGGAAGGAAGTGGGTAGAAAAGCGCGGACCAAGTTTAGGCAACAGTCTTCGGTGACATCCAATGCGGCCTAGTGCAATAAGCCTTGGACTCCGCCTCGCAAGGATCCAAGTTTGGGAGGTTTTGGGACCAATGATGAGCCGTGAATTGGGGGACCAACACCGGTTGACGTCCAGACGTCCTGCACGTTGACATTAAACATTGTTGGTATGGACCCATACCTGTTGACCAGCCCGTCTCATCAGTCCCGCTTCCCGAGACATGCTGCCCCAGCTGGTTCTGGGTTAGCAGCTTAGTACATAGTACCATGTTACTGTGCAATTTCATCATGAGGCTCTGCTCAGCTGTGCTCTGCCAGTACTGAGTAAATCTGCTCTGTTCTTCTCTCCTCTCCGCAGTTGCATGTCTAACCCACCTACCTATCTAAGTAGCTAACGCAGTGACGTTCGAGTCGTTCGTTCTATGTATGCAAGTAGGTATCCGTCCCGTCCATCGTGACTCCCGACGTCTGCAATGTTGATAAAGCAGCTGCGAGACGGAGGCAGCTGCCCCGGCCCGGTTACCAGTATCTCGGCTTTTTGCATGCCTCCTCTTACTCAGCTCAAGTATTGTACTCGATATCTTCCAAGGTTGATTGCTATCTGTGGGTTCTTTTGTTGCTTCGTTGTCTTCGGAATGCTACCAACATTGCCCTGTCATCCTGGCTTCGTGGCAGCGTTCCATCTCGAATCATGTCAATGTCAACAGTCCCGAGTGGATGGTCCCCGTTGAACCCCCGTTTGCTCGGCCCCGAATAAGCATCGCCTGGCGCCACTCAGTGGTCAGTGTCACGCCAGGATACCCTTGATACACGGGCACTATATTCGCCAGTACGTACCCCAGTGGAAGCAGTAACAGTAGATACGAGGGATGGGCCAATCCTGTGCCCGTCTCTATTTCGCTAGATGCTCGATTCCACTTTAGGATCAAACTGGTCCTTTTGTACGGTTCCACATTTTATCGACTTTCATTTATGGGGTTTGACCCGCAAGGAACAGGGACTTCGATCATCAATCTAAACGACAAACAGCAAGACATCAATCAACCTTCAACCTACCTACCTTCTTGATTCTCGCCTACAAAGGAAGGACTAGTACGAAAATCCTGAGGACAGAATGCTATCATCAACTGCTAGATCAACAGCCTCAGCCTCTCCCCCCGCCACAACTTTGCTCAATATTGCTCAGCCACGCCGTTCATTGTGACCTCGCAGCTTACCCAATGGTGTCACACCAGTGAACATCACTGCAACTGCCTTTGTAAGCTGGTCCGACTGTTTTCCTTGTAGCAGGGTTAATGCACTCGTGCGGCTCAGCAGCACCACCACCAACTGCCAAAGGACAACGGCCGAAACTGTCCTGGATACGGGGGTATAAGAGGGGAAAGGGAGTCACGAGCAACGCCGATACGACTCTGTGGAAAAGTCGTGTTGGCATCTTTGGCGTCCTTTGGCCTCAGTGCGTATAAGTACGTACTACATACACATCCTGACCGCGGTGATAAGTAAATCGTGCCACTCTGTCCTCACCCACCCTGCACAATATGTACCTAGATAGGTATGTACCGCATTTGCTATCTATCTATCTATCTATCTATCAGAAGCTACGTATTTGCGCAACAGCGCAAGCAGACAACTAATGCTCATCGTCTCGGCGATGTGTCACCAGATCCAGTGACGCCAGAAAAGGTCGAGTGACCAGTCGATGCATCAAGGGAATGCATCTGGCCTGCGCATATGCGTGCTTCTCACACATAGCTGGGTACACTATCTCCCTAGATCTGCCCGCTCCACCAGTAGGGCTGCTTCACACCATAATCAATGGTGCTTCGTAGTGGTCGAGGCTTCTCGAGGACTTCCATAAGCTTACCTGGCCAGCTTGGCGTCGTCGTCATCTGGACTTCGAGTCAATTCGCCAAGCACGAGCAAGATTGAGGCCGACTTCTCCGCATCCTTCCATCACCACCTTAGGAACCGGGGAGCCATCCACCTCCCACTACATTGGGCCTTGATGCCTGTAAGTCCGGCCCGCGCCCGCATTTCAGTTATGTGGTAGTCTGGTCTCTGGGAATTGAGCCACGCGGCTGGTCGTAGCCACCAGCCCTACGAGTGCTTTACCGTCGCCCCCCACTCCAGAGCTCGCCGGCTCCTGGCCCCCAACATTGAAGCGGGCGGACCACTCAGGATCCAGAGAATCGGGCAGCCTGTCCTGTGAGGTCCTGCGTACGAGTCCTGCGTACGCCATCTCGCACCCCACCCCACGGCTCAACATGTCTCGGACGAGATCTTGGCTCGCCATGGCGGGCGGGCACGCGGGCGGGCAGGCTGCGACATTCTCGTCCCGGCCAGTCATCTGTCTTTCCCGCTGGCTTGCGCAGACAGCACCGCCGTCGCGGCTTCTTGCTCACTCGCAGGCGCGACTCGGCACGCAGGCCGAGACCTGTGGCCTTGGGCTTGCATGACGGCCCTCGCAGGTTGCGTCGGTGAATCAGGTATCAGTCTTTCGAGTCGATCCGACTGGTCCTCGTCTCAGGTGCACCGAGCCGATTCCAGGTACCAGCATTTCTGACCCGGCATGGTCGCTGCGGTGCGGCTATCCAGTTTCTTGTCTCAGGTGCAGCAAGAACATCGGATGACGAGTCCACATTTTCCTGCATTGTGTGCTGACAGGGTCCGAATGAACAAGCTCAATGCTCTTGAGTTGAGCTAGCGAGAGCTGGCTTGTCAGGTACCGGAACATCAACGTCCTCCTTCCTCTCTTGTTCTTTCTCTCTGCCTCATAACAAACACCATTATCATGCCCTCCCTGTGGCTACTTTTAAAGAATAGGTACATGTCACATTCAATCACACAGTTTTTCGTTGTCTTGCGTAGGAAAATGAAAGTTTGTATTATGAAAAGAAAAGATGAAGATGCTACTGTATGGAAATGGTTGTCACCTCACTTGAGGGTCGAACCCGACTCTCCTGCCTCACTTGAGGCATGTCAGTTCAACAAAGGAAAACTCACTCTGCAACTTACTTACCTGGGTAACCGATACTTTGTGGGTAAGGAGCAATTGTCTGGGGTTCACTGGTTAGCGTTTCAACAAACGGTACCACACTTTGGCAAACAAGGACCTACCACCTTTGCGCTCACCTTTGCGCTCACCTTTGCGCTCACCTTTGCGCTGTCTTGCGGCCTGGTAATACTGCTCATAAATCCTGCTATAGGCCTCGAAGTCCGCGTCGTAAGTGCTGATTGGAATAAACATTCCCGGAGACACCTCGCCGGGCCCGTAAACACGATGAGTACGGTCCGGCGATGTGATCGAGACGGTCTGACTAGACAAGTGTGAGGACGCCTCATGATGCGCCGAGGCCGACACATCATAGTGCCCATCAAAGTTCGCAAAGTCGGCGTTGACTTCAGTGTCGTAGTACGAATCAGGACGAGAAGCTCCAGTGGCCTGCACAGGAGCCGACACCTCGTAGTGGTCGGACAAGTTCGCAACCGCAGCGTTGACTTCAGTGTCGTAGTACGAATCAGGACGAGAAGCTCCAGTGGCCTGCACTGGAACCGACACCTCGTAGTGGCCGGACAAGTTCGCCACCTCAGCGTTAAGACCGGGCTCATAGAATGAGTTTGGTCTCTCGGCTCCGGCGGTCTGCACTGGAGAGTCTTCCACTGGATAGATGCCACCGACGGGCTTCGGAGTAGCAAAGCGCCGAGGAGTTTCATCCTCCATAGCATAAATCCCACCGACGGGTTGAGGAGTAGCATAGCGCACATGCTGAGCCTGAGGAGAATCATCCTCCTGGGCAAAGATGCCGCCGACCGGCTGCGCAATGGCGTAGCATCGAGGAGCAGAGGCAACCCCTCGGGAGCACTGCTCCTGAGACGCGCGCAACTCCTCGAACGTGATCCTCTCCAACGAGAACCTCATGCTGCACTTTGGACAAGACTCCTTCAGATTCCACTCATAGCGGCCGACACAAGGAACGGCCTTCGCGGACCCGAAGCCGAAGAAGCTGCTCTTGACCTTCTTGGGATTGTCGCAGGGGAGCTGCTGGAAGTGTGTGTGACGACAGCTGTAGGTAGTCTTTTGAATACACATTGTGACTGAGTTTTCCTTACCTTTTGTAGTGTGTTGCGTGTCGATCCGGTGTATCGATACCTTGAGTAGTTGCTACGATCCAGCGAGCAACTACGGTTGTGAAGGTATGAAAGAAGCTTCAGAGCAAGGTTGTTGTTCAGGTGAAAGCTGTTCAAGGCAAGCTTGCTCAGAGTATTGGGGTTGGAGGCGTTGTGAGTTGTGATCTGGAGGATCTCACTGTCTCTGTCGAATACGATATGGCTGGTTTATATACATAACGATGCTAGGGCCTCGTTGTTTCCCATTCGAATACAATCGTTTGTTCTGAATCAATAAGTGACAAGGCCATTGTTCACCTCTACTTTGAACTGACGAACAATGGACAATGCTGCCGATCGAGGAATGACTAAGTAGAAGCTGCCAATATACACCTTTGTTCCGAGCTAGGATGTCCCTGATCACGCCTCTCGTAAGACCCAGGGCAGTTCTTTCGATCTGAACACAGACATGAAGTCCGCTGTTCCTTCTAAGAGGTGGCATGCTGAGATCTATCAGTCGAAGATGGCTGCGTATCGAAATCAGATTCTAACGAACGCAGTTCAGTGTGAAGGAAGGGTGGGCATGAACGAGTGCTTCGTAACATCGGTTCCACGGACGATCAAAGGATTCCCCTGAATGGGCCGAAAATTTGAGAGATGCTTTGTGTCGCCAGACTGGAACAAAGATTCTTGTGCTTGAAAGAAGGATATTGTCCTGAACCTGGACCTACCCTTTTGTTTGTTTGGAGCTATAGACAAAGACATCCAGGAGGAGAGACGATGGAAGAGTGTTTCTTTCATCTCATCCTCTTGAAAGTGGCCAGAGACCATCACACAACAATTTCCCCTTTCTTCGCTGAACCTACATAAAACGAAGTCAAGAGTCGATGACTTTGAGAAGGTCCATCACTCTTCGAGCATATTCCATCCACAGTCACCACCACTCCACCATCAACATGCATTTCCCATTTTGCGCCTCAAAGCGCCAGGCGCTCAAGAAAGGTAAGCATGTCGACAGACAACAACCCCAGCAGCAACACAAGCAGGCTTGTGTTGGTCTCAACTTCACGCCCACGCCCCAGGGCCAGATGGAGACAGAGCGCCTCCTCTCCGGTGAAACGAACGCGGTCGATGACCTGAAAAGGTTACTCGCACGCGCTGAAAAACGCTCAAGGCAAGTTCCCCAACTAAATCTCAACGTGCGGGCCACGGATAAGTTCTTACAGGGCAACCCGGAGGCCATCGAGGATCTACTCGAGGAGCAGCGACTGGCACAGGTGCGAGTCAAGAAGGCCGCAGGTCGGCAGTGGCCCGGTCTCGGCTTGATGGGAAATGCTTCTCTTGTCGGGGAGTCCTTCGAGCGTGGCTGTCGAGACTGGTGTGGCGATAGCTTGAGCTCGTCGACCGAGGTGGTCGATGAGGGCAAGTGCCGAGGCCACTGGCAGTTTCGCTACTGCTCTGAAGGCGAGGGCTGTCATGCCAAGCCACTGACTTCGCATAGTTCTCTTGCCACTGCAGATGCCGCTGAGAGGCAGACAGATCATCCAGTTCCTAGCGACGAAGACGACGAAGACGATGAAGACGACGAAGATTTCCCCTTTGATGACCATTTCGCAGATGAGGAGGACTACCAACAAGTCCTTCACGAAGTCACTGCCTTAGCTGTGACGCCAGCTCGGGCCAGGGCCATCTTCATACCAGCGAGGACACCGTCTCTCAGCCGCAAGCGCGGGCAGGACTCGCTGCGGCAGCCACGCAGTGCAGTCCGTAGTGAACCCGCATCCTCAGAGTGCTGGTCCACCCTGGGCTCTCACGGGTCGCTCCTGGAGGACCAAGGAGATGAGACACCCGTTGGAGACCATGTGCCAGAGGGACTCGGCACTCGTCGATCTGTCCGTCGCTCCATGTTTGCTGGTCCGTTGTCAGGACCTCCTGCCGCACCGCTTCCGCCGAGCCCACCTGTACCTAGGCCTCTTCGACATTCATGGCCCCTTCCGCCCGCCGTGAAGGATACAGCGCGCGGCGTCTCCTCGGTAAGTAATCAGGTATGTACGTATAAGTAAAACGTCCCGGTGATCAAGTTAGTACGTGGTAGTGTTGTTGAATAAAATACTGAGATGCTCCCAAATTGAGAACCAGACCTTCTTCGTAGTCGAGTGCCCCATTAGTTATTTCCTTAAATACCGTGACGTAGCTTTCCCCGAGATAGATGGATGGTGGTGGAGGTGAAATATGGAGGCCCATTGTAACAAGCTCGAGCTACATGGCGCTTACATCGGTCAACTTGGTGAGAAGTATCATCTGAAATTGAGGAGCCAGAGAACTATCTAGATATGACCCCGTCAACGGCTCCTAGAAATTCGAGCCCCTGAATTTCATGCACCGCTGATTATGAGGAACGAGCCGATGACGCCATCATTTGCTGAGATCTTACACATAAACCCATGTCCTAGTCCTGCCAACAGCCTAGGTAAATATTCTTTTCTACTCTCGTGTGCCTTATTTAGCAAAGTGAAGGTCGTAGCCGAGCCACTTGCGCCTCAAGATTTGGTCGACGCTGAGGCCCGGGTAACCGTAGGTAAGCGGCAAGAAGTAGTACCAGCCGAAAGCTACTAGAGCCAGAGTCACCCCACAAGCAATCCATGCGCCCATCATGCTGTGACCCGCGAATCGCTCGCGAGCGGAGACATGCTTCTTGGGCTTCTTGCCAGCCTTACTGGTGGGGCCCAATTCTTCTGTGGTGTCGGCATTGAAAACAAACTCGAGCAGTGCTCCTGTCACGAGTGTTGAAGCAAGATGAGCCGGAAGATAATGATGCAAGAACAGTTGACGACCCATCACGTAGAAGGGGAAGTAGTGGGTAGCCCACGCCAAGAAGAAGAAACCCGTAGAATTATACAGACGTGAGCGAGTTCCTGTAATCAATTAGTAATTGTCAAGGTGCATAACAATAATACTTTACTTACGGTGATCTAAGGCATCAACGCCACGCCTCAGAGAGAACTGATCAGCAGCGAGAATACCCGCGTAGACGGCGAGCAAGCTGCTGGCAATCCACCAGCCGACGGGGTTGCCCAAGAAGTAAATTTGCTGCCGGGTGTCGTTCTGAGTCCAGAAGCTGACACCTCGGAGCAGGAATGGCCACTGGTACGGTTGCGAGGCGTACGGGTGGCTGCTGGTCAACTGGTTGTTGTGCCAGAACATGGATCGCTGAAGTTCGAACCACTTCCTCAGGAAAGGCAGCGTCTTCACCTTGCGCTCAGGCTTCTCCCGTCGCTTGTGGTCCAGAGGCAGAGAGGGAATGTCCTCAATCAACCACACGTTGGAACTCGGTGCGATCTGCTTGTTGCCATTGATTTCTTGCTGCTTGTGGCCCCAGTCTGGCAATGGAGTCGTGTGGGTCCACATGGCAACTTTACTGGGGTTATGGATGAGCTTAAAGTGGCTGGAAACACTCTTAAACTCTTGGCCGTTCTTGCCACCCTCAATTCGGACTTCGAATAAAGTGTCCTGAAGTCTGTCCCCGTACGCCTCCGCTAGGGGAGCTGTAGTGAACTCCTGGTTTGTAGGGTAGTAGGGAGAGGCAACGTCATGCGAGAGGAGGATGCTGTCTGTGACAATGTGGCGGAGGCGAACGAGGTCATGGTTCTTGACGGGGTGTCCCAATTTCTGATCGTCCTCGAACGGAATGATCTGCCAGTAGTTGTTGGTGTCATTGTAAGGATATCCAGTGACCTGCTGGCCTTGGCTGGAAACTCTGCCATCGTCGTACCGGAGGGGGTACCGCTCGTCATGGCTGTGAAGGTATGCCTTGGTCTCCTTGTGTTTCAAGGTGATCGAGTCATAGTAGTTAATGGTGACGGCGTTGGATAGCATGACATTGTCGCTCAGCGTCTCCTGGAACTCGGGAGTCATGAAGTCATCCCCAGGCCCGGATCGGGTCAGCACGGCGAAATGCACTTGGAACCAGAAGAGATAGAAGATGAAGGGCATAACAATCAGCCCAAACGCTCGAGCGGCAAAGTGCTTGCTGAAATCCGGCATGCTCAGGGCTCCGCCAGGACGCTTGACGTCCAAAAGGTCCCACAGGTCAATAGCCACGGCGCACCCAATGGTGACGAAGGCGAACAAGCCAACATACTTGGTCGAGATGTCGCAAGACAAGGCAAAGCCAGTCAAAATAAGCCACTTCCACCACTTCCTCGAGAAAGGCTCGTGGCGTAGCTTATAGAACTTGATGTAGGCCAACAAGCTGCAGGCCATCGCCAGAACGAGAGTTGCATCCAGGAGGATCAAGCGAGTCTGGCCGATATGGGCGTTGTCGAGGAGGACAAGACCCGCAGCAACAATACAGGCGGGCAGGCTATAACCAGATTCCCACATGATCATGTAGGTGACGGAGACGGTCAGGGCGCCGAGAATCGCTGGAAGAGACCGGAAGGCCACGTAGGGCACATTGTTCGCAATGTACGAGTCTCCAATGTTCTCGAAGTGGAAGTGCCCATCGTAACCAACCAACCATCCCATAAACGCGAAGAGAAGCTTTCCGAAGGGGGGGTGAACATCGAAGAAGTAGGTTCGTTGGAGGTAGTACGATGCGAACTGCAGCGGGGCTCGAGGTCAGCAAATGATGTTCTGGCAAGACGCTGCAAGCACCATCGGGGTTTCAAGAGTGCCCGTACCTTGCCGAAGTGGACTTCATCGAAGACGACCTCATCGGGGTGGTTGATGCCCCAGAACCTGGTCACAAAGGCGAGGACGGTGATAATTGCGAGAGCAATCTTGTATGCCAGGTCGGAGTTGTTCGATGGTAGATTGGACGTGAGTAGCTGGTCGAGCTCGTAATCATCAGGTGCGGACGAGCCAGCTCCAGTCTTCTTACTCGAGCCGGCCACATTTCTTTGGCGCAAGCCCTCCTTAGAAGTCGAGCTTGCGGCCATGATGGGCCAATGTCAATGGGGAGATCTGGTAGGAAACAGATGAATGTCAGCTGGCGGTGCTCATAATTCATGTTGTCAGCTGTTCACGGATGCGATAACTTCGTTCGCAGCACAGCACAGCACAGCTCAACATAGCTTTCTAACAGGAATTGGAAGGTGGGCAGATGCAAAGTTGCATCCAACCAATACCGGCCGTGTGAAGCTGCAGACATGCGTGGGGGAATGTGACACTTACGAGGATTAGAACGCAGACTGGTGGGAAGATGAAGCTACTGGAGGTAAGTAAAGAGTGTATGAAGGAGAAGGAAAGGTTCAAGAAGTCATCACATCAGGATACCAGTGTAACGGAACCTTTTTTTGGGATGACCCAGAAGACGACAGCTTGGCATGATCGAGTTCAGGGCGGTGCGTTCAGCTCCCTACGCCCCTAGTGGCGCCCTTGCGCTCCCTGAAACCGAGTTGAAGGGCCCAAGCTCCCACGATAAGATAAGAAGGGGTGAATGTTCATCACTTGGTTCCTAGATGAGTATCTGCACTTTACACCTATATAACTACCCAGGTAGGCAAGTAAACCATAGAAACTGACTCGTACCAGTTGGATCAGGCTAAATCCTAAACACAAATGAGAAAAATGACCGTGGTATGCTGGTATTGGCAATTTCCGTATGCTGTGTGGCTTTGTTGGTTTACGCGTCTCCCCTGAGAACGTTACTTTCACTAGGGATTGCTTACCGGCACACCAGCTCCAATCGATAATGGACGTGTATGTCCGAATACGGAGGCTTGAGGGGTGCCAGAATTGTCATGACAAACACGCCGGAAGCCATAAAAGTGCCTGTTTGAATCATCAACTCTCCAAATGTTTCCCGCACGACGTTTAGCAAGAACATCCCTCTCATCATCCATTGTAAGGTCGTTTACAGCAGCTCACCATCTTCCTACTCCTCTCTTCACCAAGTCTGTACGCTCAGTCTCAACCAAAGTCAACATGGAGCCTATCTTCGCCAAGGACGCCGCCCCTGGTATGTGAACCCCTTCCGAGTGTGCAATCGAACACTTACTGATCGAGAACCACAGCCGCTGGCCCTTACGTATGTTCCCAAAACCCTGACTGAACCTCGTGGTGTCCTGCTCTAACGGCATATGGCTTTCATAGTCTCATGCCATCAAGACCCCTACTGCCATCTACTGCTCCGGCCAGATCCCCTGTGATGCCCAGGGCAACTTGGTCGAGGGCACCATTCAGCAGAAGACCGCGGCCTGTATCAGCAACCTCAAGGCTGTCCTGACAGCTGCCGGCTCCGGCATCGAGAAGGTCGTCAAGGTCAACATCTTCATCACGGACATGGCCAACTTCGCGGTACGTCGAAAATCATGCCATGTGCGGTATTTCTGCCAGGCTCATAGCTAATTCCGTTGCACGTCGTAGAACATGAACGAGGAGTACGCCAAGTGGTTCACCCACAAGCCTGCCCGCAGCTGTGTCGCCGTCAAGACTCTGCCCAAGAACGTTGACGTCGAGATTGAGTGCATTGCGCTGCCTTAAAGGTTCAGAATGACTTTAATAGGGAAGCTCATTCAAGTGTATTTGAAATCAGATATACAAATTCAAAGAAAAAAAAAACCAAAAAAAAAACACCACGAGGCTGGTGAACAGAACCAGTGGCATGAGCCGTCCTGCTGTACCCACATGCGTTCCCCTACAAGGAAGAGAACAACATTTATCTTATAACGATAACCATGATCACAGGTGTTTCGATCTTCTGTCGTGATTTTATGCATGCACGGATATGGATCCTTCTCGTCAATCTCAACCTGAACAACTTGACATCGGGCTTATCAGTGGGGATTAGAGGTTGACTCACGGACTAGGTGCAGACATTCGTCAGCTTATTCAAACTGCAGTGTATCGCGTGGCCGTGGGATGATTAATTGATGTGCATATCTAGGATTGAAAATGCTTACAAACGCTTCATTACATATTGCTGGTATGCGTCAACATCAAAGCCAACACGTACTTTGAAAGTTACCAAGAAACATTCTCTGGAATGACTCACCCTGCGAAGTACCATGCAATAGAGGTGCCATATCTTGGTGTATATATATATATATATATATATATATAAGATCAGAAGAATGGGAGCCTTACCAGAGAGCCCATCACAAGGAGACTCCAGACATGATCCGGATGAACGCAGCGTTGACCTAATTTTCTGAGCATCTTACAAAGTAACACCACTAACCCGCGCCCAAGATGGTTCTCTCCGGCTTCAACTCGAAGCTCTTCCTCATCCTCCTCGCCTCAGCCCTCACCTCCGCCCTTTCCTCCTTCGAGGACTGGCCGCACCTCCGCGTTGCTCTCCAGGATGTGAGCATCCACCTGCGCTACTTTGGCACCGGCCCTCCCATCCTCCTCGTCCATGGCAACCCCCAGTATAGCCTCACCTGGCGATCGATAGGTCCCATCCTGGCGCAGAACAACTATACCGTCATCGTGCCCGACAACCGCGGCGCTGGCGACTCCTCCATCCCTCCGGACGGCAACTACACAGCAGCCGCCAGCGCGGACGATCTGAAAGCTGTGCTGGACTTCCTGAACATTACGGAGACGTATGTGTTCTCGCACGACAAGGGCGCCGGGATTGCTTCTGCCCTGGCCGCGAAGCACGGCTCCAGCCTGGTGAAACGGCTAGGGGTGGCCGAGTACGCTCTCCCAGGTTTCGGGTACGAGCAGGCCGCCACGCCGGGTTATTGGATGGACCTGTATCAAAACTGGCAGTTGATGTTCTTTAGTGTCCCGGACGCGGCCGAGTTCTTCATCCGGGATCGTGAGAGGCAGATGCTGGAGTGGTACTTCTACCACGGTTCATACTCGGGCCCCGCGGCGTTCACCGAGGATATTGTGGATCGGTATGCGTCGAGTATCTCGAAGCCTGGGTTTCTAAGGGCTATGTTGGGGCCATTTGCGATGAAGACAGTGGCCTCGGATGCGGCATTCTTCCAAAGTACGGTCGGGGTGACGCCGTTAGCGATGCCAGTGTTGGCATTGGGCGGCGAGGCTAGTTTTTCGGCTCTGATGGAGTCGCTTTGGGGCCCTGTTGTGGAGAATTTGGTAACAGACGTTGTGCCCAAGGCTGGACATTGGATTGGTAAGTCTGAGTTCCGTATTGTGAGCCCACTGGAGAAATGTGACTGATGGCCGGGAAATAAACGCAGCTGATGAGAATCCTGTATGGGTCGCGAATCGCTTCTTGCAGTTTCTCGCCGAAGATATTCTACCTCCTGCATCTGTCGACCTTTCTTCCTTGGACGATAAGGTAACACTGACGGTAGCGTATTATGGGACGCTGGGCAACCAAGAGCTCGCAATCAACCAGCCTTGGCCGTAAGATGGCCGTGAGATGGCCTTGAGATGGCCTTGAGATGGCCGTGATGAAATCCGCAGGGCCTGACAACACCCACGTACTCATTTCCCAATGCTATATCCACTGAACAGCTGAAAGCCTCGTTCTTCCTGGTCCTCTGTCCAGCCGAGCTACGTCGTGATAGTAATCCAAATCCACCACACCACCCACCAAAGAACCCAAGAGGCTGCCACTCCCACCACCGCTGAGACGACCAGCACCGTTTTTCGGATCTGGAAGGCGTCGTCGGCCTCCATTTCCATCAACTTTCGCTGCTTACGGTGGTAGTACCACCTAGTCCCCTCATCACTCCCCGCCGGAGCGTTCGGTTTGGTGGGATCAACCCTGACGTACTTATACGGGGTCTCCCGATACACGATCCGATGAAGCCACTGGGGCAGCGCGCTTGGTTCCTCGGAATGGCTGTGCGCGCGCCTGATGGAGTAGCGGAATTCCACCCATGCTAATGAGGTGAGAAACGAGACAAAGATGACAGGGGTCATGACAAGCTGAAGCATATGGTTAGCTCTAATGAAATAAGATGGAATCCGAGTATCGGTTGTCTCGGATGGGCTCCAATAGAAGCTTCTCACATTGTAAATGGTGGTGGACAGCTTCTTTGGAGAAGCATTCCCTCGAGATTGGGCAGTGGCATGTGACGACATGATGATTGTTTGGTCACTCGAACCGCATTGGAAGCTGAGGTGAGACGTTTGCCCGAGTTCAAGGACAGTGAATTCTGTCTTGGTTGAGAGAGAGTTCTTGAAGTTTTCGCACAATGTGGGCGTTGAAATAATTGAATTTGAATCTGAAGGACCTTATGGGTCAAGCAGCTGTTTATCGAACCAAGTATGCTTGATTGGGTATACCTGCTCGGTATGTTCGGACGTTCCAAGGATTCCTTTGTTGTTCGAGATAGTGTACGTACTAGAGTAGGTACTTAGGTACCTAGGTACCTTATACTGCCCGAGTAGCAGCGTAGGCAGATCAAGGTGCCAGCTCATAAATGGTCGGCATGCCACGTGGATGCGCGAACATACGAGCCTTTCTAGCAGTAATAGCCTTGTACTGATTGTCATACAAGATGATGCCTATATAATGGGGAGGTGTTCAAATGCCCAGGTGGTTGTAGGCCAGTACCGGTACATCCATCCGTAGTATCCATCAATGGATGGCGTAGCAGATGACGGCGCCCAGCCTGCCACCCAGTCTGCCGGTGCAGACGCTATCAATTACATAGTACGAGCTCCCGATTATTTACTTATTTACTTGGGAGGCAGTTCTTCCTAGGGTTTCTTGGGTATATATAGTAGAAGGAAAAGGAGGCATAAATGACCAGAATCTATAATATCAATCATCACATTCCACATTTGCTGGAGTGTTTGGGACTCAGGGGGTTTGATCATCCATTGTGCCAGGAAATATCAAAAGGGTGGGTCTGGTCTTGTTTATTATGCGAGCTCTTAGTATAGAGCCTTGTTTTTTAACTAACTGGCTGGGCTTTAAATTGTCCATTTCACTTGTTCTCTGATATCAGACCTTGGATTCTGTAGGTGTTCCCAAGTCTGAATTATTTTCTCTCATGTGTAGCAACATATGTATATACATATACATATATGCATATATACACACACACACACATAAATATACATCTAGGTATATATGCGCCCGGTGGCAGAAACATGGGTGGCTGCTAGGCCTCTTCCTTTGCTGGGCTGGTTGCCGTGGAAAGCGTCCTGTAGCGCAGCGCGTCAGAGGTTGGTTGTACAAGGCCCCGCGTCATCAACAACTTCGAAACTTCGATCAGGTGTATGGGTCTCTTCATTGGCCTTGTTGACCAGATCAAAACAACGCCTCTCTTGGGATGCCCTGTCACAGGCTCCTGCTGCAGCTGGCAGCTCTACCTACCTAGGTTGGCACAGATAGTAGCCTCATTGGCCTGTTGTCTACACTGATATCTGGGGCGCATTTCTAACCCAATATCTTGCTGGAAGAAAGAATAAACCACATCTTCCAAAGAACACCTGGACTACGACACCCTGCGCGCTTTGTTTGTTCTCTTACCGCGCGTGATACTTACCTGAGAGCATCATTATCGTCGGCAACTTCTTCTGCATTTTTATCCATTGCCGCAGCCGAGGACTTGGTCGACGTTCGTACCTACAGCTGGGGCGACTATTATTAGACACCCCAAATCAGGTACAAACGACCTAGCACAATACCCATTTATTGCCCTGGGAAGACTGTCAACTCCGAAACCACAGAACTCGGATAGTGGGAAACTGGGTTGCCTACAGTACGGACACCGGATTTGAGAAATGCCTTACCTCCTGTCCAAATCGTCAAGACGGCCGCGTTCACTTCGGAACATCGCCTTTGCCATCCATCAGGCTAATAGAGGTATGTCAGTGCTTCTGGTGAAACATCCACCCATGCGTATCCACGCGGGCCAAAGAGAGTGAGGTCCCACTGTCTGTCATTTGGCTCGGTAGATCGTGCAGCGCCCCTGACGTGTTTACTTGCCTACTGCACATTCAGGGACCTGGCCAGGCCAAGCCACGACAGCACAACAACGTCCTGGGAAAAACCTGCCCAAAATGAGAAAGCTCATGTTTTCGCCAAAGGCTGGCAAGTCAAACAAGCTGACACACCAACAAGAAGCCCCTAGCCCGCCCAGAACGGCCGAATCCGCCGTTTCTAGACTCTCTATCGATGACCAGCCTAGGTCACCCCGACTAAGCATAAGCTCTACCACCAGCAGTATGCCTTCCCACGACTTGAAACCTCAACCCAGCAACCTGTCCGAGCATCCGTCCACATCATTGGCCCCCAATGGCCCCGGTGGCACGCCCAGACGAATGGCATCCATACGACCCGTTTCTAGCTTCGATGACGGTCCTCCACCTCCAGCCGAGTCCTCTTTAGAAGCCTCACCGTCGCTTTCCATCGGTCGCTCAAATTCGGTGGTGTCGAGCTCTCCCAATAGTAACGACAACGACCACGACCACGACCACGACAACGACAACGACAGCGTCGCCTCTCCAAAGGCGCAGCCGATTGTCTCAGAGAAGATGCCACGCCTACGACCCAAGATTTCGGCACAATATCTTGCCCACGCAACAAACGATGCTTCACCGAGATCCATGAGTCCCGGCGCCCCAGCTCTGTCCACTGGTTCTCCACATATGCCACAGAGGGAGAGCAGTATAGGGGGCGCTGACCGGTCAAGCCCAAAGGCGGCGAATACAGATGGACCAGATGAGGCGACATTCGATAATGCAGTAGGCAAGGCTGCGTTGGGGAAGACTGGCCGTGTCATGAACAAGCTCATCTCGGAGAACGAGTCCCTGAAGCGCAACTTACAAATCGAGAAGCTCAACTCGGAAGAATCGAGACGGGAAGCCAAGTTGCTGCAGGACAAGATGGAGAGGATGGTGGCGGACTATGAGAGTCGCCTGCTGGAAGCAAACGTCACAAAAACGCTTCTGGCACGAAAGGAGCGTCAGGTTGAAGGATTGCAAGCAGCCGTGGAGCTCGAAAAGAAACGGACGTCCGATGCCCAGGGCAGGGAACAAGTATGGAAAGACGAAATGGAGAAAATGCGAGAAGAGACGACCCGGAAAGTCGAGGATGCCACAGCTCAAGCGGCGCTGATGGAAGGCCGGTATAATGCCATCAGCACTCACTGGAAGGACCAAGGCGAAGAAGTCAAGCGCGCCACGGCCAAGATGGGCAAGGAAGTAACCCACCTGGTGGCGGAGAGGAAGAAGGACGACGAGAAGATCACAACCCTGAGGGACCTTTGCGACCAACAAGACGGAAATATCAAGGCACTGCTGCAGCAAAAGGAAGCTGTCACTCAACAGTTTGAGGATTACAAGAAGGAGCAAGAAGATCTTCTCCGAAACATCAAGACCAATGCGTCGGAGAGAGAGGCAAGCCATCAGGACATGCTTAATGAGGCCAAGGAGACGCTCGACAAGCTGAAATGGGCCCTCAACGTCAAGAACACGATCGAATGGGCCAAATAATTTTTCGAATCCACCTCACGACGACCAAATCACACTACACTACACCAACGACGCCCTCCAAATTTTCCAATTATCCCATAGGAGATCCTTCCCTTCTTGTGAGATATGGACTAATCACCATGTTCTACTGGAACGCCTTGCATTACTGGCAACGTCTTGCACTACTGGAACGTCTTGCTTCTCGACAACTCGCCTTTCAACAACTACCCACTCCTAAACACGACCTGTTCCCCCTTTGATTTTCTACTACTTGAACCATTTTGCTTGTCTTCTTCGCATTTTCGAGACGGAGATACCCAAACCTTCAGACGCATGATGCTGGAACCGGTCCACCCGTATTGACGGTCGTAAAACCGCCAGCTGTTGATACCATTTTCTCGGCCAAGATCTCATTAATCACAACAGAAGCATGCCGTGGGGGGGGGGGGCAGAGGCCCAGCACGGACTCTGGATATTTCGTTTCTACCAACATATTACATGGCATTTGGGCCGACAGCGGCGTTTTGAGCTCGGCCACACCATATCACGGAGTATCTGGGAGTCAGGGCATCTCATGGGTCGAAGGTTTTTAGAGTCAAATTTGCATGCCCACCACGTAAGATAAATCTTCGAAGTCAAAGGGCCATCTTGCCGACAGGTTATCTGACACACCTGCTTGATGATAATCATGATCCGCTTCACCTGTATTTATAGTTTACACCTTGTCTCTTCTTGACCAGAGACGTAATCAAAGTTCCATATGTAAGGATAGAATGGATGGCACACAGGAAGCCATAGACGGAGATAGGAACAAAGAGACCATATCTTGATAAGATGCGCCTCAATTCAGCGGATCCAATCCCTCGACTGTCCAGATGTGCCATCTGACTTCTCATGTGCCTCTGTCTGCTCCTTATCCTAGCAAGCTGGATCGTTCCAAGCAGTCAGTTTGCTTCCATGGACATTTGCAGATGGTACTGTATGAAATCAACTCGCTTTTTGATCAGTGTTATGTCTCCTGTTCCCTCTCCAATCCGGCTTTCTTGAACAAGCTTCGTTGTGCATTACAAGCAAAACCTTGGGTGGGAGGAGATGTTGACAGCTCTCAGTCATGCCTTCTCTTTCGGATCAATTCTACTCGTATCCTTGTGCTGCCCTCTTTTCTGGGCAACAACCTTGCTTCTGTTAGGGAAGGCACACAGCACAATGGGAACAGTTTGCTCACCCATGTCCATAGTCTCTGTGTTCCAAGGTTGTTACCGGTTCCTTTTGTATACCTAAGTATGGTCGTCTACTCTTCACAAACTGAACGACAACCCTGCATGCAGACTACTTTCAGTCATATCTTCAACCATCGATTGTGCAGCCTACCATGCATCATAAGGGGCATCTTGAGAATCTCCCAGCCATAAGACACTGATCGAGCCTGAGGTCTTTCACATGTCACTTTGATTTGGCAACATTTCCTCCAAGACATTCCAAGGCACTGCAATACATAAAGTCTTACCTGACTCCCAAGGCCAAGCTGCATCTCTTTGCCTTCCTCTCAACTTTGAGGCCCAACAGCTGCTATAAAACACATCGTCTTTCCCATATAGTGAGTATCCTTCGACTGAAACAGAACAGACGACATTGTCTTGTAAGTCTGTTCTATCTACCCTACGGGAAAAACATACCTTAATATCTTCCACGGCAAGTACACGATCCTATTTGTCTTCACTTGCTTCGCCTGGTTTGAGTTGGCCCTTGATTCACTATGATACCCCCATAATGCATGCCATCTGCCTCTATTAGATCCAACATTGAAGGAGAGGGCAAAGATGCCATGCGTTTCTGCCAAGTTTGTCTGCAAAACAGGGTCCACAAGCACACAAACTTCCCTTGTGCCCAAAGTATGAAGCATCAAAGATTTGGCGCTCTGGACTGTGAAGGTATTCGCGCTTTGGTGCTAGTACTACACCCTGCAAACAAAATTTTTCCCTAACCTGGACCAAGTCCAGACAACTCTGCAATCTCAGTGTTGCATCAACTCTCCACCATACATACTAAACTTACCTTACGATCCTCAGGATTTGAACGGTCCCCGGGTACCAATATGGATACCGAGAACGTTACTCCGCTCCTGGTTGAGTTCTATCTCACCAGTTTGTGGACTTGGCGGCCAGAAGGCCGTAACCGAATGATTGATTCTCTGAAGAGCCTGGACTTGGTGAGTCGTCAATACCCAGAGAAACACGCGCCATCTTGCTCGGCCAGCGCGGCATTATGAGCCTCGGCCACGTTCCTGCGCTTCTCAGTTTACGATACTAATGCATTTATGTATGCAGGAGAAGGCTTACTTCCACTTTGACAATGTGGTTGGATGGATCCAGGTCCGCTGTCAGGCTGCCGACAAGCAACTCGTTCTCAAGAGGTATCTTGAAATACAGTCCGAGATCGAGTTCGAGATCAAGGACCAGGACATCATGCAGCCCGACGGCACTCTGACCTACGATGCGCAAAACCCTTTGGTTGGGGCGGCAAGCCCAAACTTGTCTGTTCCTGATACCATGATTGAACTCGAAGTCCCAACCGAACTTTCCCGTTTCGAAGAGGTTGTCGCATGGCAAGACCTCCAGCCACAACACCGGAGATTTTCACTTGACTTCCTTATGGATGCTGCGCATAACGCTATCGAAGAAGCTCATGGCGCGAAGCTTTTCGTCGACAGGGCAAGCAGAGTCATATTTGTCGGTGCTGCTTCTAAGGCTGCCGCTGCCGCTGTTAAGGCAAAGCTGACCACGTTGCTTCGATGTTCGGTAAGTTCACATATAATCTGCCTGCAGCTGCTAATGGTTCGCTAATGCTTATAAAGCTATGGTTGCGCCCGAGCACCCGTCACGTCTTCTTCGTTGAGGAAACGGCCTCAGGTCCGGGTTGGGCTGTAGATGTCCGGGATACGGACCAGATCAACCCCATACTGGCACCTTCCACCCTCCTCGACCCTCTCGATTACAAACTTCCTGAGAAGTACGTAACTGTCTTCAACGATGCGTACTGTCTCCGACTTTGCTATAAGGATCCTTTCAAAGGCGTCACATGGTCAACCTTTGGGCCACGAGCGCAGGACGTCTTCAAGGCTCAGGCACCGAAGCGCGATTCTGAGATCTTCAAATCGGTTCAGGCCACTCCTAAAGTACGCCGTGGCGTGGCGCAAGAACTTACTCCTGATACGGTGATCAAGCAGTGGATCCAGGATTTGCCCAAGCCCAGATCTGGCGTCACCTCAGTCTCTGGCCTACAAGAAACTCCTGGAACTACCACTTCGGACGGCCTCGGGGAGGATGACCCCGTCCCTCTGCGCCACGCCCCCGATGCACGACAACGCGGGTTCGATGCCACCCTAGCTGATGCTGCTCGCGAACGACTCAGCCTTCTCGATGACCCCATTACCGAAGACTCGGCCTCAGCTTTACAACGTGCATTGCGGCCACATAGGCGCAGTATTCTCGTGCTAAACCCAGACTCTATGCCTCGGAGCCAAGACCCTCGTCCGCAGCCCCTTGCAACCAAAGGCTCCGAGTTCGACCAGCATATCAAGCACTCCTTACAGTACCTAATGTATCCCATGAAGGCTAAATACGGTGTCGTACGGCTGCGCGCGGAGATTGGGCGTTTCTTTATGGGAAATGTTGAGCGGAGTGGCGTTGCCCGCAACAAGTTGAGAGAACCTGCCAACGGCTGGAAGCCAGACCAACTGATCGATCGCTTGAACAATAGCGTGAGCGACTGTTTTTTCACCAAGATTCTCTCGTACTGGGGCAACGACGTCGACTATCTTGTGAACATGAAGGAGGACAAGCAGAAGATCTGGGACCCCATGGGTCAAGGCCGCATCTTCTTTGACTTCTATTTCCGCGCTCGAACCTCGGTTGGCACGGCCGCGCATTTCGTCCTCGAGGTTGACGGTAGGGATTTCTCCTGGAACCTCCGCGAGGCTCGTAATCCATATGACCCAATCGTTGTCCACTGTTTAGCCCAGCACTGGGACTTCCGACTGGTTGCGTCTCACGATTACACTCTCGACCAAAACGTGCATTTCGGTGCTTTTGCTCGCGCACTGGTTGATAGTCTCATTGTCCGGTCTCCCGTCTTGGAATTCCAGTACGACTTCGACGGTCCTCCTCCCATCACTATTGATGACGTCCGAGTCCGGCAGCTCCGCAAATTCCAGTCTCAGAACGAGAGATCATTCCTGGAAATCAGCCGAATATTTCCCACAGAAGTGAAAGATTTACCCGGCACCAAGTACCGTGCAGTAAGAAGCCTCCGAGACGATGATCGCAAGAAGGGCGTGTTCAAGGGTTGGTACGAGGCTTCAGTCTCCTCCGCCCGCATGGAGGAGCTCCTTCAGCAAAATGAGACCCTCGAGCCGGGCAATGAGGTCGAGTGGACCCTGGAGCAGCTCGAACAAGAGGGCGTCTTCGAGGACATTTACAGACCAGCCTGCCACATCGTGAAGAGGATGGATGGGGTGGGTGTCCAGGTCGACAACGGCATGCCTGACCGGAGAATTCCCAGGACTCCTCAGCCTCACTCCGTCTACCAATACTAGGGCTCCTTGGAGACCGCGTCCTCAGGGCCCGTTCTTTCTTCCCAGGAGGTCCTCGCCGGTGTTGAATCGGCACGCCGTGCTAGTTGGACTCGTGCACCGACACACAAACCGAGCCTCCGGTGCGCCCACAAGTCAAGAGGGACAGCACGTAGACGACTGCTCAGCACAAGAAACACTTCTACCAGCGCATGCGGGGTTTAAGCCTCAACTACTCCCTTCCCAGGAATGCTTCGAGATGTACGGTGGCTTCACAGCCCTGAGATCAATGAGAAATTTCGGTCGACGGGTAGTGGAAACCTCATCTCATATGAGTTATCTTTGACCATCCAGCTTTGACTATAGAGTAATGGGAGCAGAAGGAAAGACTGGGATCGAGGGAGTCTGATAGACTGTACAGTAGTAATAGTAGGGAGCAACAAGCAAAGCAATATTCTGAAGTGCCTCTCGCTCGGACAGGGATCCCCGCTGCGCATAGTGTGTGTCTCCATGGCCATGTGCCCGCATGCCTTGCACTTTTTCTTAAGTTGTACAACCCACCTAGGATCATGAGCTCCAAATGTTTGCACGTCCATTCTAACCCTTGGATTGGGTGGTGCTGTTCTGGATCCCGTGCCCCTTTCGCTCAGCATCCGCTCTAGCATTCAATATTTAGCGGATCATCTCCGGAGTCTGGACCTTGGCGTCGGCGTATCGAGCCGCCTTTGTTCCCCTTTACCATTTTCTGTTCTTTTCTTTCATCCCTCTCTGAAAAGAGAGCCTCCTTGCATACGGCCGAGCCAACCATGGCGTTCAATGCACTCGTGGCGGCGGCCATAGCCGTTCTGCTCTTGTGTCTCTACCTTTATAAGCTAAACATGGCCATGACTTCAATCCCGGAGGAGGCACATGCAGTGCGACCGCATCCGTGGACCGACGAGGAGATTCGTGAGACGTATGAAAGGGTCTGCAAGGAGCCGATCGACTTCACTAAACGCCTGCCGCCGAAGCTGGAGAGAAGGTATATCATCGTTGGTGGTTCAGGTCAGTCGCGCGTGAACTCCTGTCACGGTCAAAGGCAACCACTCGGCTTTTAGGCATACTCCTAATGGTGATGGATCAAATTCCTAATTCTCATGGAGTGTTCACTGATACGGTCCTTCTAGGTCTTGTTGGAGGCGACATTGTCTTGCAACTACTAGCACGGGGGCAACCGCCTTCATCCATCCGGATCGTAGACTTCAGCAAGCCATCCAGGGCTGACATGCTCGAGGGCCCAGCCACCAAGGTCGATTACGCGAGGACAGATATCACGGAACCATCGTCCGTAGAGGCCGCCTTCACCAAGCCCTGGCCGAGCGAGGCCGCGGAGCTGCCCATCACCGTCTTCCACACGGCAGCGATTATCCGCCCAGGCGAGCGATCGATGCTGTTCTGGAAGCGCACCAGCCGTGTGAACGTCGAGGGCACAGAGAACGTCCTCGCAGCCGCCAAGGCCGCGGGCGCGGACGTCTTCGTCGCGACGTCGTCGGCGTCCGTGTCGCTCCGCCCCGCGAGGTTCTTCATCCCGCCGTGGCAGACGTACCCCGGCGGGTGGCACCAGGTCTGCGACGAGCGCGACTTCGACCGGCCGTTGCGGCCGCACGCCGAGTACTTTGCCAACTACGCGTACTCCAAGGCCATCGCGGAGAGGAAGGTGTGCGGGGCCAACTCGCCCGGCTTCCGGACGGGCGCCGTCCGCCCCGGCAACGGCATCTACGGCCTCCCCACGGACGTCATCTGCGGGTCCATGCTGCGGCAGCAGAAGGTCGTCAGCTTCAGCGGCCACGTGATCCAGAACTTCGTCAGCGGGTGGAACGTGTCCCTGGCGCACCTCCTCTTCGAGGCCGCGCTCGCGGGGGGCGGCGGAGGCGGAGGCGCCCTGCCGGGGTGCGCGGGGCGCCCGATGGTGGTGACGGACGGGGGCCCGCCGCCGTCGTGGGGCGACCTCTTCCGCGCGGCGGGGGCGGTGGCCGCCACGCCCGTCGAGGTGACGCGCGCGCCGCCGCTGGCGCTCTACCTCGTCGCGCACGCGGTCGAGGGCTGGGCGGTGCTGCTGGCGCGGGCGCCGCTGCTGGCGGGGCGGCTGGGGCTGCGCGAGCCGGCGGGGCCGGCGCGGCACCTGCAGCCGGCGATCTGGACGCCCAGCGCGTTCGTCATGGTGGCGGACGGGGCGGCGAGGAGGGGCGTGGCCGAGGGGGGGCTGGGGTACGAGCCCGGGTGCACGACGCTCGAGGGGTTCTGCGAGCAGCTGCGGGACTGGAACCGGAGCCAGGGCGTGGGGGGCGGCGCCGACGGGGCTGGGAGGTCGGGGTCAAGGTCGCTGCTCGGGGCCGGTCTGGTGGAGAAGGGCCTCGTTGCTTGAGAGAGTTTCGGTCAGGAGTGACACGGGGGAGAGCGGTGCACGACTATGCACGACCATCACGTTACATATATGAACATGGTTCTGGTCATCAGGAATATAAGTACATAAGCAGAAGTGAGATCAGATTCGATCTACATACATAGGTTCTAATCAATGGGGTGTACCCAAATGAGACATCTCACATCAACAGTGCATCAAGTCGTGGAACCCTCGAATTCCTACTCCGGCATCTAGGTGTGACGGCGTCAGTGTTACACGACTGTTACATGTAAATATATTCTGTATCAGTGTTCATTTCTTTTCGGGGCAGCCAGATGGGCGCTCATCCCACCAAGGTTGGTTGGATATGACCTGAGCCGTCGGAGCTCGCTCGTCGCTGTGGCCTCGGAGTGACCCGGATTTGATAACAGAAACCCAGACCAAACCAGACCAAACCAAACCATTTTGAAGCCCGTGGGTACGTCAAAAGGGGGCATCTCAAGCCATGAGTTACTGTGTAGGTATGCAGTCGACCACAGCGTTATCCGCGACTCTCGGGTATCGGCATTACGAGCTGGAAACAGAAGACTCGGAGAGTCGCCGGGACGAAAGCCGAAGGTGAATTGAATGGTTACAAATCCAGCAGGTTGGCCCGGGCCATGACCGCCTGTCAGAAATTGACACAAAACATTGGTGCATTGCCTACCCTTGAAGTCCCGTTGATCGCTGCTCTGCTCCCTCTCTAGATACACACGGGAGTATGTATGTATGTAAGGAAAAGCGGCGACATCAGGGTGTGAGAAAGCCATCAGTGGTTGACCAGACAGTCCGATGCGACGGGCAGATGGACAGACGGGCAGACTGAACTGACTGACTGACTGAACCGCGGGATCTTCGTGATGGTTCGTGAAATATGGGGTCGATAGGGCGCTTGAGTGTTTGTCGATCGCACATACCGGGAGCAGGCTTGGGAGGCAGCTTATATAATAATCATGTACCAGGTGCCTACATTAGTATGTACCTAGGTATCTACGCAGGTACGTGAGGGTGTGTGGCTGACGATGAGCCGAGGAGGGAGAGAGACACTCGGCAGGATGCCGGACTTTCCCACGCGGACGCTTTCCACGGTTCAGCTCCACCGCCCCTGTCGCCTCCCACCCCAGCCCACTATCGCACAAGCCACCTGGGCACATTGCAGCACAGAGTACCTAGGTACGTACCACAATACCCACATATTCGTACCTACTGTACCTGAGCACTCAGGCACTTAAGTACCTGGTGCCTCATTAGACTTGCACTGGGCTGGTATAGTAGTAGCGTAGTACCGTAAAAGCTGGGCGCTAATTTAGCGCGCCGCCTAGACGACAAGCTGTCGACTTCCCATCCTACCAAGTGCTGCTGCTCGTCAGCTCGCGAGTCCCTTCTGGATCCGGTATCGTCTTCATTCGAGGAAGAGGTGGGAAGGGGAGACTCAAAGAAGAGCGCAAGTATTAAATGGAAATGGTCTGGGGGGTTTGTGGACAGTGAGTGATGTCTCGTAGAAAAACCACCTGAGACGCAAGGTGAAGTGATAAGGGAAACTCCTTGAACATGGCCCGTGAGTCCCCTGTACCAGATCCACAACCCATGCCGTGTTTCCCCTACCATAGCACCTTCTTACCTTCTTGTCTCCCTCGTGCTCAGCAGCCCCGAGAAGCCAGCCACATGCGAAGGCCGCTTCGGTGATTGCGACTCCATTCAGGCCAATGTGACCAGTGTAAGCGAGAAGTCCGCGCCAGATGATAAAGAGACGAAAGACAAATAGGAAGTTTGATGACTGCACCGGATACAAGGGGACCGGAATTGGCTGCTTAGGTAGGCGGAGGAGGAAAGCAAAAAAAAAGCCGAATTATATTCGAAACATTTGCAGAATCTCAATTTCAAATTTCCATGGTGCCACCACCGCTTGAGTGCACCCCACGAGCAAACAGCGTGGGATTATTGAACTGACGTACAAATTACCTAGATACCTAGGTACATAGACTCTGCAGTCAATTGGTACTACAAACCTTGGAACCTAGGTAGGTACATACCTAGGTACCCAATTGAGCATGGTAGCCTCGGCGGTGACTCCCTTGTCCCTGCTATCAATTGCTCAAACGATTGGCTGGGCTGAAACTGGTAGACGAGGAAGTGAGAAGGGAGACGGAGTAGCGGGCGAACAAACTGTGAGAGGGAGGAGGAGGAGGAGGAGGAGGAGGAGGAGCAAGAGGACGAGACAAGGGGATCATCGTTTCTCAACTGCCACTAATACACCAGGTACCTAGGTATACTACTGTTAAGTATGGTAGTGCATGTATCTACCTCCGTACAAGATGGTCCACTTGGCAGCAACGGCCTCCGCAGAAAAATTCACACGCTCGGGACTTCCATGCCGTCCGGACTCAGTACTGCGAACCTGTCGCAGGTGCAAAGCCACAAGCTGATCTGTGCTTGCCAAATAAAGGGCTTTCCAGCCAATCGTTGAGCTCGAGATCTCTCCAGATTTGGCCAGATTCGGGATAGACCGAGACGTCGGAGGTTCGCGCCACAAAAGTCAGGACCTGGTATCCCTGTCTCTGCAGCTGCAAAGGCCTGATCAGCACCTAATCAGCACGGGCGTAGTGATAACAACACCCCTGTCTATCGCGACTGCCCCCGGTTGCCCGCCTCTTCTCTTATTGTTGGACCTTCCCTCTTTAAAAACCCGTCCCTCCTCTGTTTTCCCTCTCCATATCGAGATAACCTCACTTCCGTCGTCCCTCCAATCTTGTTCCAACTTTCCATTGTTCCAAGTCTCCATACAAAACAAAAGAACAATTCTCGACAGCATCACTCAGCACACTTACTGACACCGTTCTCCGACTTTACCGACGTCAATTCGATCACCACCACCAACACCACCACTACCACACAAAGCCGTTTCACGATGCGTTCTTTTATCGCCGTTGCCGCGCTCTCTGCGCTCCTGGTTGCTGCCGACAACTCCACCTTCACCATCGACCCTTCGGAGGTCGACCTGACCACGAGAGGTACGCATACCTGACTCCCATCCCGTCGACAGTTTCTTGAATGGATTTCTTGAATGGAAATTTAGATGGAAACCCAACTGACTTTCCGAACAGCCTCTTGGTGCAACGGTCAGACCTCGACTTGCAATACTCTCTGCGACTCGAACGCTGACGACAACACTTGCAACCCCGTAAGTTCGGCCTGGACAGATCCCCATACTCAATTGGTTATGATTTGGAGTATTCTAACTCGAGGACATAGAACACTCTCGACTACACCTGTAACTGCGTCAATGGAAGTGCTCCCGGTCTGCAGTACTACACCCAGACTATAGATACCGTAAGTCAACCCTACAGTGCAGTGCTCGTTCCTGGTTCTAACATGGGCTACTACAGTACGTCTGCCAGCAAGCCTTCACCGACTGCAACGAGGCCCACGTAGGCGACGCCGCGGGTCAGAAGAACTGCACCACCAACATCCAGGACAACTGTGGTTCCCTCGACCCCGCCGACTACTCCGCGGCGTCCCCCTCCACCTCGTCCGCCGCCGCCAGCACTGCCGCTGCCACTGGCACTTCCGCTTCCTCTGCCGCCAGCTCCGGGGCGACCGCTGCCGCCACCACGACTTCGAAGGCTGCTGCTGCTCCCACCAACTTCCAGCAGATCGGTACTGGTGCCCTCGCTGCCGGCATGGGTGTCCTCGCCTACCTGCTCTGAAAGAGTAGCTGAGTGATGGCAACCGCCTTGTGCTGAGCACCTTCCCTTTTCTTGGTTCTTGTATCGACTTTACCGAAGCCATACAGCATGCATCTTTACTACAATCAGCTCACCCATCCATACCCGAGGTGGCTCTAATATTACGAGAAGACGACGGATACCTGTAACGATGGATTGCGCAAAATGTTTTATTTGCTTGTACGGGGACTCTTTGCGTGGGTGAGGGAGTGAGGAGGTCTGCGTGGGTGGCCTTCAGGGAGAGTGAGTGGTTCTTATACACACGCATTACAAATAGGATCAATCGTCCCGGCCTGGGGTTTGAAGAGGCCAATACTCTGTTTCCCCATGTTCTCGCGTCTAGTGATACTCACATTTCCAATACGACATCCCTCCGAACCGAACCAAGCGATTCGCTACACCCGCTGCTACTACATCCGACAAGGCTAGGTCCCAGAAAGCAGTATGTATCATATCTCGGAAGATGGTCGCCGATGGCATCCCGCAAGAAAGGACAAAGCTACCTACGTACTCAGAAGGACGGTTTGCTTCACCCGCGACGTTTGCACCCGCAAACCCGACAGCTTGGATAAGATCACACGCCGTCGAAGATACGTTCACGGCATTCCCGTCCTTAGTGTGACAACGGTCCTTGACTCGCGACCATGGGGGACATGATGCAAACGGTTGAACAGGACATAATCTGGAGCGAACGTGTCACAGCGGATTCCTCGACCCACATAATCAGGCACATGCGCAAACATATACGTACAGTACAGTACCACTTGACCGACAAGCAGTATGGTACCCGTTGGAGTTATGCCCGTTGGAGCAAACGTTATGCACAGGACTATCTTCGGTTTCGGTCCAGGCACCTTTGTACACACTTCTAAGGAAGACCTGGGGCCACGTGGGCTGGGTTTCGAGGAGCATGCGTTGTTCACCTCATCACTCATGTATGAGTGAGCCAAGGTATGAGCTCTGATGGTATTGTGTTGGCCATCTACTAGTACAATAGACGGGGATATGGTATTTATTAAGCGCGCTTGCGATCCAATGGGTCGTCCTTACTGTCCACCCTCCTTCATGTCTGGTTGGAGTTGACTTGACTGATCTGCCAACAAAGTGTCAATGAGATGTGGTTCCTTGCAGGCCAGTTGTCCAATGAGCTGTGGCCAGCAAGCGGTGAGGACCCGGGCTAATGTGGGTGGCATCGAAGGACCATGGGTATTACTGACTGCTAAGTCGCTCTGGACACTGCAGTCCTGGGTGTAACACCTGGGGCAGTTCAATTTCAATCCAGCATAACGCGGTCGACGCGCCCCCACAAGCTGCACCTGGTCTGCCCCTCTATTTCCCCATAGAGAAACACACTCGGTGGAACCCTGGTCGACCTTCCCCTGCTGCACGCACGCACACGCGCATACCTGGCATAGGTAGGCTGGTAGGTGTTGAATTGACCTCTCCCTGCCACACAACCTCAAACAGGGACGGGCCATTGTTTTCTTTTGCACCATTTTATAACTTCCTTCCACGGAGCGACACGACAGTCTTCACTCTCCAGCTTTGATTTCCGCCTCAACTTCGCGCAGCGCGCAGATATCTCGCTTGCTACAGAAAACCCCCCCCCCCCCAGACAGCAAACATGCACGGAGAGGTAAGTTCTTGCCCAATGTAAACAAACCCAAAGCGCCCGCCCACTCAATTGGCTCGACCCCCTATTTGCTCCCGCTCGTGGAACGGAGGTCCTCCCCGCCCGTTTGACCTTGGACTTTGACCTCTTTTGGGGGGAGCTATTCGCGCAATGGCCATTGTCAACTGTTGTCACGAAAACCCCAATCTCGGTCACTATCGCCACGTCCTAGTCCGTTAGGACGCACAGCAGTGAGCTCCACACGTTGTCGTATGCAGAGTCATGCCAATGCGATTCCGTGTCTGGTTTCGTGTCGACGCCACGACGACCTCGCCCACCATCACGCCAGTGCGGGCTCGGGCGTGCCGAACATGAAGAGCAATCAAACCGACATCAATTGTTTCATCTCGAGCCTCGTATCTGATTATCATGTCATAGGTTCTTCACCTCCACCTGGGTCAGGCCGGTACCCAGCTGGGTAACAGTGCCTGGGAGCTGTAAGTTGACCGTCCATCGGCAAATCGCCCTCGCCCTCGCCCTCGCCCTCCCCCTCGTAGCAGCTTGCAGCTTATCTGACTTTGTGCCCTCCAGCTACCTCCTCGAGCACGGCCTTGGTCATGATGGCCGCCCCGACCCCAATGCCGCGGATATCGGCAACCCTGGTGCATACGAGACATTCTTCAGCGAGACCAGCGGCGGCAAATATGTGCCAAGATCCCTCTTCGTCGACCTCGACCCTTCTCCCATCGATGAGATCCGCACTGGCGGCTACCGCTCCCTCTTCCACCCCGAGCTCCTGATCAGCGGCAAGGAGGATGCTGCCAACAACTACGCCCGTGGCCACTACACCATTGGCAAGGAGATGGTTGACAATGTCGTTGACCGCATCCGACGTGTTGCTGGTGAGTAGCTCAAGTTACAAAGCCGAGCGGGTTCCGGGTCAGGCTTGAGGGGGGTAGGAACTAACAAAGACACAGACAACTGCAGCTCTCTGCAAGGTTTCCTGATCTTCCACTCCTTCGGTGGTGGCACTGGTTCCGGTTTCGGTGCTCTCCTCCTGGAGCGCCTGTCGACCGAATACGGCAAGAAGTGCAAGCTGGAGTTCGCCGTCTACCCTGCGCCCCGTGTGTCCACCGCCGTCGTTGAGCCCTACAACGCCGTTCTGTCGACCCACAGCACGATCGAGAACTCGGACTGCACTTTCCTCGTCGACAACGAGGCCGTCTACGACATCTGCCGCAAGAACCTGGACATCCCTCGCCCGAGCTACGAGCACCTCAACCGCCTGATCGCTCAGGTCGTCAGCTCCATCACTTCCTCACTGCGATTCGACGGTGCGCTCAACGTTGATCTGAACGAGTTCCAGACCAACCTGGTCCCTTACCCTCGTATCCACTACCCCCTGATCAGCTATGCTCCCGTCATCTCTGCCACCAGGAGCGCCCACGAGACCTTCAAGGTTACCGACCTGACCTTGCAGTGTAAGTCAATCCGGCGGGGGATACCTCACTCTTGGCAATGACTGACATGTATCACTACTACAGGCGTCGAGCCCAACAACCAGATGGTGGTCTGTGACCCTCGGAACGGCAAGTACATGGCCGTCGCCCTGCTGTACCGTGGCGACGTCGTCCCTCGCGACTGCAACGCCGCCGTCAGCGCCCTCAAGGCCAAGTCCTCCTTCAACCTGGTCGAGTGGTGCCCCACCGGGTTCAAGATCGGCATCAACTACCAGAAGCCCGTCGCCGTGCCGACGGCGTCCCCCGCCGACGGCGGCCTGGCCTCGGTCGAGCGGTCCGTGTCCATGCTGTCCAACACCACCGCCATCGCCGAGGCGTGGTCCCGCCTGGACGACAAGTTCGACCTCATGTACAGCAAGCGCGCCTTCGTCCACTGGTACGTCGGCGAGGGCATGGAGGAGGGCGAGTTCAGCGAGGCGCGCGAGGACCTGGCCGCCCTGGAGAAGGACTACGAGGAGGTCGCCGCCGACTCCCTGGAGCCGGACGCCGAGGACGTCGAGTACTAGACGGGGGGCCGGGCGTATCCCCCCGCCTTTATTGAACATGTTTTTGGCAAGCGGAATTTTGTTTTATAGTGTGTTTGGAGGGACGGGCCTTGACGGGATTCACCACCTACTTGTAGTTAGGGCAGGAGACCAGCAGCTCGACCGATGTCAGACTGGATAAAAGCCGGAAGGGGGGGCGGGGGTGGGGGGTTGGTTTGATGTCCCCGCTCAGATAACCCACTGACAATGAATGTATGTACCTTTCTGAGAAGATGCGGAGCAAGCAAGATTATGTATTCGAGGAGAACAAAAGTGTTCAGGAGATAGGCGTATTGAAGTTTGAAGACTATGAAATGAGTATTTACTTGATATCATCTATCGTTGGTGAGGTACACCAGACCGCCGCCCATCATCATCAAACCTCGTGCCTTCATCGTGTATATAATACCGTCGTCAGTAACCAGAAAGCCGCCTCTCCAAATCTAAATCTCTGCGCCGAAGAATGAAACTTGTAAACCTCACAAAACCAACATAACGAGCGGCGCATGAGCGTATGCATATATGCGGCGAACGTACCCAGAACTCTCTCTTCCTCCCACGCTTGTACGACCATCCGTCTCCCGGCAGGCCAGTCCACGGGGGAGGACACGAGGGGGAGCATCTATCGGGCGCCGGCCAGGTACATGAGGGTGGACACGCCGGGCGACCTGCTCCTCTCGCGCTTGGTCTTCTTGACGACGACCAGGCTGTCGCCCGACTTGTGGCGGTGGTGGCTGCGGCTGTGGCTGTGGTGGTGGTGCCTCCGGTCCTCGATCGAGAGGGTCGAGGTCGTCGTGACGTGCTCGCGCTCGTCGCGGATGATCTTGGTGAGCGACCAGAGCTCCTTCTGCTCCTCTGGGGGCACCCACCGCTTGATGACGACGTAGTCCGGGTTCTGCGCGGCGGCCGGGGGCCGTACTTGTCAGCTAACAGTGAACTCGTGCGGGCACTGGCGAGAAGGACAGGATGGGGTGGGCGTTCGTTGCGGGGCACAGGGGTTCGATAACTTACCGCATCGAGGTCGTACTCGAGCCCCTTGACCCTCAGCGTCTCCAGGCTCAGATGGCGCCTCGCCATCCTCGTGTACGTGGTCTTGCTCGGCGCCATCTCCGTGCTGGGGCCCGCAGGCGCCTCCGCGGCCGCCTGGTTCTGGCTGATCTTCTTCTTCTCCAGGATGGCCTGGATCTGCTCCTCGGGCACGCCCGAGGCCAGGAGGTGCTCCTGCATGCGGCGGCGGTACTCGCGGTCCGCCTCGTCCTTCTCGCGCTGCTCCTTGGCGGCCTTCTCGGCCTCCCTGGCCTTCCAGCGCTCCACGGCGTCGGCGTCCGCCTTCTGGCGGGCCGCCTGCTCCTCCTCGGCCTGGCGCTGCTCTTCCATCTGCTTGAGCTCGATTTCCCTCCGGATGCGCCTCTCTTCCTTTGCCTTTTCTTCGGCGCGCTTGACTGTGGTTGGGATTAGTATGTGAAGGAACAAGGCAAGAAGGGAGTGATGAATAGCAAGTGGGGGCAGGGGGAAGGGCAGGAAGGGGCAGGAAAGTAGACCTACTCTTGTCAAGCTCCTCCTTCGCGGACATCAGCTCGGCCTGCGTCCTCGCCTCGTGGATCTTCTCCATCGCGTCTCTCTCCCTCTGCTGCTGGGACTTGAGCGCCTCCAGCTCCTTCTTGCTCTGGCGCAGCTCAAAGCTCTCAAAGTCAGCCTCCCGGCGGGCCGCGTCTGCCTTCTCGCGGGCTTCACGCTCCTCCCGCGCCCGGAGCTCCTCCAACTCCTTCCTGCTGTGTCGCAGCTCGAAGTTCTCGTAGTCAGCCGCCCGGCGGGCGCCCTCGGCCTTCTCGCGGGCCTCGCGCTCCTCTCGCGCCCGCAAGTCCTCCAGCTCCTTCCTGCTCTGTCGCAGTTCGAAGCCCTCGAAGTCATGCGCCCTCTCAGCCGCCCGCCGGGCGCCATCCGCCTTCTCGCGGGCCTCGCGCTCCTCCCGCGCCCGGAGGTCCTCCAGTTCCTTCCTGCTGTGCCGCAGCTCAAAGTTCTCGTAGTCAGCCGCCCGGCGGGCGCCCTCGGCCTTCTCGCGGGCCTCGCGCTCCTCCCGCGTGCGGAGGTCCTCGAGCTCGTACTTGCTCTTCCTGTAGTCCCACCTCTCCTCCTCCTCGGCCCGCTGGGCGTCCCTCGCCTCCTTGGCGCGGAGCTCCTCGAGGTCCCGGCGCACGTGCGCGAGCTGGAACCGCTCCGCGTCGGCGTCCCGCGTCTCCTTTGTGCGGAGCTCCTCGAGGTCCCGGCGCACGTGGGCCAGCTCGAGCCGCTCGGCGTCGGCGTGCGGGGACGCCGCCGTGCGCAGGGCCTCGAGCTGCCTGCGGTTCTCCTCGAGCTTGCGCTCGATCTCGTAGTCCCGGACCGTCATGTAGGCCTCGGAGCCGACGCGCGAGCGGGAGCGCGAGCGGGAGCTCCGCCTCGAGACGTGCGAGTGCGAGCGGCCCCGGCCCCCGCGGCGGCTGCGGGTGTCGATGCTGGATTCGTCGTCCGACGAGTGCCGGTCGTGGAAGGACTGCCTGATGACCACGGGTGCTTGGGACGGCGGCGGCGGGGCCACTATGGTAGGGGTGGGCGGGCTGGACCGACGCTCGTGGGATCTGTCGCGGACCCGGGTGAGGGCCATGTTCCTCTCCCTCTCGGAGCCTAGGAGGTGGTCCAGGCTCCCACGCTGGAAGAAGACACCGCTGCGCGGACGGTCCGGCCTGGCCTGGACATAGTTAACAGGCGCCGGGGAGGCATCACGGCGGCGGTACCGATAATGGACCGAGTCCTCTTGATCGTCTGAGTAGAAACTCATGGTGAGAGCTGCTGCAGATACTCGGTGTAATCCCCGCTTTGGATGACCAAAATCCTTTCTGCGCGTTCAGTACACCGTGGAGAGGTCTGCTTGACTCCTTCGCTTCCTATACCGTCTAAAGAAGTACGAAGCAATGCGGGATCAAAGTCAAGAAGAATGAAGAGGGGGCGCGCTGACAAATGAGCCCACAAAGAGTATTGCAAAACCCAGTTAGAGAACCTGAGAGAGAGGGAAGATGGGCAGCGCCGCATATGCAAGCGGGGTGGAAGCATTTTATTCCTCCCAACTGAGGGTCATGGCTTTTCCAGCAGACCAACCGTACGGCTGGATACATGGGACGCCCCATCCGTGAGCTGCGGCAAACAAGTACGGTGAGACCCACGGCACTGGGCCTCGACTCGAACGAGGAAGCAGACAGGTCCAGGAACGCAGTGAGGAGCTACGTGTGCCACACGGCTGCAGCGCTCTAGACGCAGGATATGCAGGCAGGCAGGCAGGCCAGGACATTGGCTGAAAGGCTGGAAGACAAGGGAGTGTTGTACGCAAAGGACCACTCTGGGTCAGTCTTGGCCGGCGGTGGTTGGTCAAGAGGGGAAGGTAACGCCCTCATCGGGTAGGTATCGGCCTCTGATGAGCGGTTGGTGCATCGTCTCACATGGGGTACTTTGCAATGGCGGCATACTGCCCGAGTATCATGTGTACATTTTCGATAGCTTGAGTAGTTAGGTAGTGTTGGATCTGGGGCCTATGCCCCTTCGACGTTCGAATCATAAAAAAAGGGAGGCTAGTCGATAGCCGGAGGGAGTGAGGGAGTGACAGACAGAGAGACAAGAGACTAGGGCTGAGATCCAGCTGAGCGGATCCTGACTCCTTAGCGTGCATGAAGTGCTCCAAAATAGATAAGTCTGCGTTGTTTGCATTGAGCTGATAACAGTCAAAGCTGTCGCGGCTGGTATAGAAGTGCAACGAGTTCGTACGGAAAAGTTGCTGGCTGGTCCGTGTTGTCTTGGATTCCCATGTCTCCTCCCCGTCCGGAATAAGACGAGGTTGAGCACTCGAACGGTTGAAGAACCCCTCGTGGTCGTAGTCCATAGGGCTGATAAGGTTTCTTGATTCTGATAAGCTCGAGGGTTGATGATGATACCCAACTGAAGCGGGGTTGTTGGTGCCCTGTCAGGCCTGTCCGGCCCGATGCTAACCACACCGAACCAAGGGCGCTTCGAACTTTATGTTACAGCGAATCCCGCCATGCCCTGCCAGTCGGGGCGTATATGTTGTACCCAGCTGTCCAGATTTATAGTAGCCTACTTAGTCGAGCATCAGTCCTGGGTGTTTTCATGACAGAAGATCGCGCCAAGACGGCTCAGTATCCGCTGTCTAGGCGGCTAATGAAACAAAACTGTCGAGGCCTAAATGAACATCCTCTCATTCTTCACCGCTTCCAAGACCTGGCATGACCTGGCATGACCTGGTATGGTGCTGGGTATGTTTGGTGTGCAACGTCTTCTCCATTATCGTCGTTGGTACGTGCTACGGGATTGTGGCCGGAGACCTGGTGTCTCTGTGTCCTCGCCAATAGCGGAATTGCTGGATGCATGGTCCTTGCGATACCATGCCAAAGGCAGGGGCCACTTGATCAAGCCTTAGTGGCCGAGACGTTGACTGGACCCTCGAGATGCAAAGGGAAATGCAAATTTTGGCTCCAGGGTCGTCAGGCGCAGTGTAGAGGAGGAAACTCGCAATGAGCGTATTGGTTCAAGCTCCAAACTTTCCCTGTATATGCTCAAGCGCCGGCGGCTCCCCGTTTGAGCATTGCCTCGATGTGATCCTGGCTGTTTTTCGCCGTGGTCTCCAGATAGTGAAGCTTCTTGCCCAGACCCTCGATGTCGGTGTCGACCTGCTTCATCTGCGACTCCAGCTTGTCCTTCATGTCTGGCACAGGTACTGACACAAACCTAGAGGTGATCATTAATCAGTCTGATCTCGGCCACGGTGTGTGCTAGAGTGCCAGGGTTCCGTGTCCAGCAGTAACTCACATCTTGCCCACTCCCTCGTAAATAGGGGTCTCCGGCGCCAGCGACGTGATCTCACTGCTCGTCAACTGTGCAAGACGCTTCTCACGCTGCTTTGCTGCTAGTTGCGAGCGCACAAGCCCGATCTCTTGCTGCGACTTGACGGCGTTTATCTCAATCTCCCTCAGCAGCTGTTTGGTTCCGAGTTAGCCAGGGAGTCTCTCACTCGGTGGGAGACTAAGGGACATGCCTTCTGCAGTGCCTCATTTGAAATCGACATGATGACAATAGACAGTAGGATCTGTCCGAATTAAACGTGACAGGATTGAAGGGTCTTATTTGTCCGAGTAGTAAATGATCCTTGGTATGTAGCGTCGTTTTGATACAGGTTTAGATTGTTGAATGTTGATGCTGATGTTGATGTTGATGTGAGAGGTTGACGGGTGTACTGTGGACAGAACCAAGTGTCACTAAAATTTAAGCTTGGGACACGGTCAACGGGAACCACATGCGTACATAGTTGCACTCAAGTATGTATGTAGTCTATGTGTACCTACCTACTTAGGTAGGTACTGCGCTGCCCAATCGCAACCGTAGGTCAAATTTCACCTCTATCGTTGCACACATCCAAATACCTGGAAAGAGGTCATCACATCTTTATCAGTCTTGATTTGAGGTCTTCCGTGGGCTCGAGTATTACACAATAAGACTCCGGATCTCTCATACCACTCGCCTGTGTTCAGGGGGTCGTACCCCTAACCCTTTCTCTCTTTTTTTTTTTCTTTCCTATCATCTCCCGTGGTGACGTAGGTTCTTGAGTCTGAGCGTGGCCGGTAAGCCCGGCCGAGCTCGGCATCTTACGGTCCTTTGCAGCAACAACTACATTGTTAGGCTGTCAGTTGCTCAGATGGAATGTTTTCCCGCTCATTCCATTGTAGTCAAACTCAGATCCGGTGCAAAATGTGATTGTTACTGCAATCCCGATGAGTAATGTATCAACCTCCCTAGTTACAAGTAGCTTCTGCTTATGGATAACGCACTCCACTCCTTCGGCTACAAGCTTTAGCTTACTTACACTTTGAAGCGTTGCGGTGCTGGCGTTTCCAAACCCGGCTTTTCCCAACCAGAACCTCACTCGTCATCCTTTTCTTTTTTTTTCTTCTTAGCTTTGTCATTCATTCGTTCCTTTCGTGTCCTACCTGGAGACAACTGGCTTGCCTTGCGCCTTCCTTTCTACATAGACAGAATTTCCCATCTTTTGGAAGAAGAAAAGAAGAGAAGGGAAGGGGAAAAAGGTCAAAGCTGCTCTTGAGCTCTAAGCTGGAACTGAGCTTCACCTTGCTTCACTTCAACTCACTTCAAGTTTCCAACAGAAAACCGACCATTTCTATCCAGGCATTGATATAGTAATCTGCCTTAGACCTACGAAACTACCCTTTATGCCGAAGAAATTGCCAGTTCCAACTTAGCAAACATGTCTCTCGCCTTTCAATGGCCGTACCGGCGACTCCGGGACGGTATCTGGACGCCTCAAACCTCAACACTGAACTGGTGTGAAGAGGTGAGCAGGCGAACCTGTCATTGGCTTTGCCTGGGATGCGGGACTAACAAGGCTCTTACAGGACTACAATATCACACCGTATTGCGCCGAGTTCATCAATACGGTGACCAATTTGATCTTTGTTTACCTTGGTGTCATGGGCATCCGCAATTGCCTTCGCTATAACCATGGCAGCGTCTTTGTCGTTTGTTATCTGGGGTACATGATCGTTGGTTTCGGATCAATGGCTTTCCATGCCACTCTCAAATGCATGTGTCGCCTTGGACCCATCATCTTTCCTTCCCACCAGAATCTGGAGCTAACTTGTTTCGACAGATTCCATGCAATTGGCAGATGAACTGCCCATGATCTACACCACCTGCATCATGGCATACGCGACATTCTCGTACTCGAGGTCCAAGCGTGAGAGCGTACTCATTGCCATTGTTCTTATTGGCCTGGCGACCTTCATCACTGTCTATTACCACATGTCCCAAAACCCGGTATTCCACCAGGTTGCATATGCTGCTCTGACATGTGCAGTTGTCTTCCGGGGCATGTATGTTATGGAAACCATTCTCCGTCCCGCATTGAGAGAACGAAGTGATACTCCAGCTCATGCCGACCGAATCATGAAGCAAATGTGGTCGATGGCTGCCACAGGTGAGTGCTACTTGCCGACCTCCGATCTATGTTTTTATCGGTCACTTGTTGCTTAAAAACACCGATTGATGTTGGATTTTTTTATAGGCATTTCCTTCTTCCTCGTCGGCTTCTTCATCTGGAACATGGACAATCTTTTCTGTCGTCACCTTCGAGATGCGCGGCATGCCATCCTGCTACCGTGGGCGGTGATGTTGGAAGGCCACGGTTGGTGGCACATCTTTACAGGAGTCGGCGCTTACTACTTCATTGTTTGGAGGATATGGTTGGCACGGTGCTTGGATGGCCACGAACGCGAGGAAATGCTGCAATGGCCGTCTGCCTTCACCTCTGTCCCAAAGGTAGTTCCCCGGCCTGGATATGTCTCCAAGGAGAACAGCAACGGACACGTCAACGGCGAGGCTAAGGGCAAGAGCCGGTCTACTAAGAAAGAATTGTAAATTTTGGGGGCGTAAAAAGCCTTGGTTAGAGTCGGGTTTTGCCAAATGATGATAGAGTGGTCATAGTCGGCCCTGAGTTGTTAATATTTGTTACAAAAGCATGGCGACAGAAAGCCTTCCCGGCTAGGAACTGTCCATATATTGAAACCGTCACAAATCCGCCTGAGTCTTCGCTGCCACAGCCCCCCGGCCTCTTCCAGAGAGGACACCCCATTGGATATCTGTTCATGAGTGACAGCCCTTGAGTGGCTACAGCAGGTTTATGGATGCTACATGGGCCAAATGAAATGAACCAACCCCGCCTGTTCCTTTAACGGGAGCTCCCTTGGTCGCAGTCCGTAGTTTCCGCTTGCATGCGCTCCCAAGCCACTGGGATGTTTCAGAATTGGCCGAGAGGCCCGACTGATCAGCTGGTGTAACTTAAGACTGTGGGCACACTTCTGGCCGTGTTGAAGCCCGGGAACGACGGGTTGGCAGTTTGGGGCAGAACTGATCTTCAATGCCACGCAATCCTGTCTTGAATCCTTGCTGCTATATATGTACGGGTGTATATGCCACACCAGGTCGACTGACTGAATCCGCCCCCTCCCGCCCCTGCATATATTTACTTGTCAGGTATGCACATGAGGCAGTGACTTGTATCTAAGAAAAGCTTGGCAATCTCATTCCCTCATATTCCTCTTATGACTGAATCTTTGCACCGTGTTAGGGTGTAGAACCACTGGAGGATAAGCATCGTGAAGACTTACTGTGGAAGGGGGGGGGGGGCGTGTGTGTGAGAGGAAGATGATGGGGATGCAATACTACCCAAGTCATTTGATTTCATTTGATCCTATTTCTCTATATTGGAGTAGTTAGTGAAATATGTTGGCTCCCATGAATAAATACTATAGTAGAGATGCAACCTGGGATTACCGTTGGTGGGATTACTGTGTATAAGCCTGTTTGGACCTCCAAGATTATTTCGTGCTTCCCACGGTATATGGTTGACGGGATTCCTTGCTTGCTTGCCTGAAGTGTTGACTTGCGTAATCTCGATATTCTCAGTCTTGCGCAAACCTTATTTGTTGTTGTTGTTGTTGTTGTTTTCGTTGTATGGTATTGGTAACTTTGGAACGTTCTCCTTCGGGAATGAACCTGTGCAGTTTCCAAAACCTACCGTAAATTTACGGTACAGGCCAACGTCATCTGCACTGCACTGCCCTGTCCATCGGCGCGGGAGCGGCAACGGGCGTGCGAGCTTCAAGCAGACGGACGACCAAACATGTGCTCGGACTTTACACCTAGTTCAATAGTATCTGACAGCCTCTTGCTTGCTGGCCTTTTCTAGATGTGTTTGTGATCTCGTGCAATGCGCTTTTTTTTCTTTCACAAACCTGTCTCGTCCTCGCTTTCACCGCTCTAGAGACGCCTTGGAAAGCTCCGAGACACCCCGCTGCCCGCGACTGAATCCAACTTACGCCGCTCCCACTTTCTCCCTGGTCCGGAACGACAACATCCAAATCCAGCATGCCATCCGTCTCCAGAACATCTTCACTTGTATAGCCCAATAATTCTGTCGCCACTGTATGGCCACGCCACTCGCTTCCTTATTATTATTGAAGAGCCATGTCAGGTCAAGGGTTCAAGCCGAAATGGGGCTCCCTTCTTTCGCAAGCCGTCGCCGGCGTCGAAGCCCGACTAGATAACATCCTCGCTGAGGAGGACATGCCCAAGCCGACTCCCAGCCCCACGCCCTCACAGCAGTCCAAACCTCCTGGTACGCATATGCATACGTGGTTGACTTTTCTCAAAAGGTGGCTTCACGTTGCGGCGTGCTGACTTGGTTTTCTTGACTTTGTAGGACCGCCGACACCCGATTCCGTCAAGGCCAGGCAGAATGATCGGCTACAGGAGAGACTCGCGAGGGCCGTCGCCGCAAAGGCAGCAAAAGGAGAGGGATCCTCGACGAAACCAACGCCCACGGCAAGCCCACGCCAGAGCTTAGACCTGCCGAACCGTACGTCCACAGACAGTGCAGCGCCGGAGCCGTCACCGCAGAGCCCAAAAGCAAACACCTCAGCAAGAGCCTCACAGGATACTGGGAGAAAGTCACTTGAGACACCCGAGAAGGGCGCAGCGGATACAGACGATGCGCCAGTAGTATCACGGGGTACTTCGAATCCGGACGCCAACGCTGGTGCTGCCACTGCTGAGGCGGTAGATGACCCTGTCAAGGCAAGCCCCGGAGGGAACGCGGTCACTGAGTTGCAGGATGACCGTATCAAACAGCTGGAGAGGGCTCTAGAGGAATTGGCGACACAACAGCAAGAGGAAACCCACAACTATGTCGAGCAGATCGATGCCCTCCAGGCAAAGCTTCAATACTTGGCTCGAGAAGCCACCGAATCGGCCAGGAAAGAAGCCAAAGAGGCGCCTGCTGGGACTATGGAGAAGAAGCTGGCGGAAAAGGATCAACAGATAGCCGGACTCATGGAAGAGGGCAAGAACCTGGCCAGCACAGAACAGAAACTCCGGACCGTCATCAAGAGCTTGCGATCCAAGATTGGCGAGAATGAGAAAGAGATAAACAACGTCAAGACCTCCAAGGGCAAAGTAGAACAGGAGCTGGAAGCTGCGCGGCGGCGTTCCAGGCGTGCCGATGACCTAGAAAAGTACCAGGGCGAGCTGCACAAACGCATCGGCCAGTCCCAGAAGGAGATAGACGCGCTCAAATCCCAGTCTGCGGGCAGGGACAAGACGATTGCGGATCTGAAAGCGCAACTGCAACACTCGGCGGAGGAGAAGGACAACCTTGCTGCCAAGATCAACGACGAGGCCTTGGCCAAGGAACGACAGCGAGTCCGAGAGCTGGAGGAAGAAGTCTCCGACTTGAAGGTCGAGAAGGATCTTGTTGCTGACCGCGGTAAATCACGGGAAAATGAACTCAAGGAAAAGGCCGACCGGGCTGCAGAGCGCGCCCGTGCGATCGAAGTAGAGCTGAAGGCCGAGATGCAAGTGACGGAGAGCAAATTGGAGTCTATGAGGGTCATGGCAGAAGAGGTCTCCTCAGGGGCGATGGGTGACTCTCAGGCCAAATTACTACGACAGGTCGAGACACTTCAGACACAGTACGCCATTGCGACCGAGAACTGGCAAGGCATCGAAAGCACACTCCAGGCCAGGATATCAAACCTAGAGAAGGAAAGGAACGAAGCTCAGCACCGCGAGTCCGAGATGAGGAAGAAGGCCCGTGAAGCTGTAAGTTTACCCGAGGTGTACTTATCGCAGCAAAAGGATACTGATTATAGACCAGGCACTCCGTGCCAAGCGCAACGAGGAAGAGCTCGAAGACGCCAAGACGCAGATCCCCAGCATACAAGAAGATGTGAAGGCCCACCAATCTCAGATAGAGGTACTGAAGAAGCGGTCCGAGGAGGCTGAGGCTGCTGCCGCCGAGGCAAAGGCGGAATTGGAGAGGCTGAAGGCGGCACTCACCGAAGAGAAGGCCACAAATCGTGAGCAAGATCGACAGGGCCAATGGCTAGAAGATGCGCCGGCACCGCCTTTCAAGTCCGGCAGCAGACCTGAATCACCTTCGGTGTCAATGCCCACGAGGAGTTCTAGCACTGATTTCCTGGGCTTCGGGTCGTTGTCGAACAAGTTCCGGAAACATTCGGCACCATCTAGCAACGGTGACCCCCTGGAGCGATATACGTCACGCAGGACATCGGTGCAGCCATCGAGCAGACCGTCTGCCTACACAGGGAACTCATATCCCCTGCCGCCAATACTCAGCCCCACAATAGAGGCACTACCAGCCGCGCCTTCGATACACCCCCTCGAGAGATCGGATACCTTCGATAGCGCCGAGAGGTCCTCCTCGCCACAGCAGATCGCCCAGGACATGGTGTCCGTGTCGACCGTCGCGGCGGGCCCGTCCGTCCAGCTGGTCGAGAAGCTCAGCGCGGCCATCCGGCGGCTCGAGACGGAGAAGGTGGCCACCAGGGAGGAGCTCACGCGCATCTCGGGCCAGCGCGACGAGGCGCGGGCCGAGATCGTGTCGCTCATGAGGGAGGTGGACCACGGCAAGAGGGCGCTCGAGGAGGTCGCGAAGCTGCAGGCCGACGTGGCCGAGGTCAGCGAGCGGTACGAGACGACGCTGGAGCTCCTGGGCGAGAAGAGCGAGATGGTCGAGGAGCTGAAGGCGGACGTGGAGGACGTCAAGACCATGTATAGGGATCTGATAGAGAGGACTATCAAATGAGGAGGCGAGCACGGGATGGAGGTCAAGGGTGGGGAGGCGAGGCCAGGGCGAGGGGGTGGTGGTTAACAGAGCGGGTAAAAACAAATGTCTGGTCCAAGCGGGGTTTTAAGAGCCAGTTTATGATATTCATGATATTCATTCTTTGCTTTCATTTTCCACTTGAGGCTATCTGCTGCATCCCGCGTGGTACCAATCGTAGAATTACAGGTCGATGCCTTCGTTCTCTGCCATTCGCTCGATGTATTTCCGGACCTGCATCTGGTGAGTGTTCCTGTTCAGAGGCAAGGAGCGAGAGGGGACTGCATCGCGGCCAAACTCACCTCCCTGTCCGGTGCCAAGTCCAACGCCAACTGGCCACTCGTGTCCCTCTTGTCCACCTCGGCGCCGGCCTTCAGGAGCGCGACGGCCGTGTCCGCGTGGCCCTCGGCCACGGCGTGGTGCAGCGCCGTCTGGCCGTCGCTGTCGGTGGCGTTCAGCGGGCTCTTGTTCTTCAGGAGCAGGCCGACCATGGCCACGGAGCCCACGGCGGCGGCGCGGTGGAGGGCGTACTGGCCGCGCCTGTCGCGGACCCGGGCCGACGCCGGGGTGGCGTTGTCGAAGAGACGCCGGGCGACGTCGAGGTTGTTCTTGGAGGCGACGAAGTGGACGACCGTCTGGCCCGTGTTGTCTAAGGGACACCGGCGTTAGTGGGTTGGCTGGTTGGGGGGTGGGTGGGAGGGCAGGGCTCGGTGGGATCTCACTCTTCTCGTTGGGGTCGGCGCCCTTGCTAAGAAGGAACTCGACGAGCCTGTCACTGTCTTTCACACTGGCTGCTATCATGAGTGGCGTCCATCCCATGTCGTCCTGTGGGAGGCGTATATCGTTAGCAACAAGTCCGCAGCCACGCACCCCCCCCCCGGCTCCCGTCACCTGCAACTATCCCCATGTCGTACCTGGACATCGACGTCGAAACCTTTTTGCTCTGCAAGCAGTTGTACGATGTCGAGCTGGTTAGAAGAAGCGGCCCAGTGGATTGGTAGGCGGCCATCATCGTCCTTCCGTTGGGCGAGCTTCGGATCTACCTATGAGTAAGAGAGGAGAACCCCTCATCAGTCCCTATCTCGGCAAGAATGAGAGTAGATGAGATAGAGGACCACTCACGTTGAGAAGGGACTCAACGACCGTCACTGCGAAATATGATTAGCTGCTAATCCTGGCCTCGAGGAGACGGGGGACGTCGGTAGTCTGAGAAGTCTCAGGGGGGTTCCGGTTGATAGGACTCACGTCTGCCATCCCTGCAGGCGGCGTGTATTGCGAATTTAGACTGGGCGTCCATCTTGTTGTTCTGAGAAATGAAATCGATTTGGGGATGAGAGATGATGGAGATTAGAGGTTTCCAAAATGTCGTCGCTGTTTGGAGCGAGTGAGTTAACTGGCGTGTATGAATGTTTGCCTATTGGTATAAGTGAGATCTGGAACGAGGGTCTGAATGGAGACGAGTCTGCAACAAAGCGGGACGACTGGATGACTTCAGGATGGGAAACAAAGATGCAAAATGATCTTGAGATACATATCTTTTATTGAAATTTTGGAACAAACAATAGGCTCCCTTTCAGATCCTCACAGACAAAAGAAGAAGGAAGTTGAGATGCTGGTGATCTACTGTTGTAGACACAGAGTGAGGATGTTTTGTGAACAGCCCCCCGCTGGGTATCAGAACAGCCCCAGTCTACACTCGTCCTCGAAGCTCCCGATTTTTTGTTCATATCGAACCTCCAAGCTCGAGCCGCGATGCCAACTTTCCCAACGCATAAACTCCATCCACCACACCCACAAGAAACCCGCCCAACACTCAACTCCAACGCCGCTACCCACCACCTTACGACTTGACACTATTGTGATAGCCCATACACCACCCCCACCATTCCATCAGGCCCTGCCACGCCGCAACAATGGCCGCTGACACGTCCACAACACTCGAATCCCTAATCTCCAAGAACGCGAGGGCCACCAAGCTCGTCTACTCAGAATCAACAGGCCGCAAGAGGATACGCCTCGACCCCGCCGCGAACCCCGAGCCGGAGGCTGACAAGGACGCCATCTCGATCCGCCTGCACTCCGAGTACAACGACCTGCTGACGCTGCCCGAGCCCCTGGCCGCGAAGCAAGCCGCCGCTGCCGGCGCGAGGAGGAAGGTCAAGAAGGCACCCGCCCCCGGCCCCGAGGGCGCGCCCACGCCGGCCGAGGAGAACACGAGGAAGCTGATCGAGGGGATCCCGTCCAAGGCGCCAAAGGGCCAGCCGGGGGCCGGCCCGCAGTCCAACGCCCTGGTGCGGCGGGTGCCCGGGGCCGCGCCGGGCGGCGGCGGCGGCGGCGCGGGCGATAGGGGCCAGGGCGGCTCGCAGACGACGAGCCTGATGCGCATGTCGGAGGCGGTCAACGCGCAGCCGAGGCCCGAGTGGCACAAGCCCTGGAAGCTGCACAAGGTCATCTCGGGGCACCTGGGGTGGGTGCGGAGCCTGGCCGTGGAGCCGAACAACAAGTGGTTCGTGACCGGGAGCGGCGACAGGACCATCAAGGTGTGGGACCTGGCCTCGGGCCAGCTGCGGCTGACGCTGACGGGGCACATCAGCACGGTCCGGGGCCTCGCCGTGTCGCCCCGGCACCCGTACCTGTTCTCGTGTGGCGAGGACAAGATGGTCAAGTGCTGGGACCTGGAGACGAACAAGGTCATCCGGCACTACCACGGCCACCTTTCCGGTGTCTACACCCTGGCCCTGCACCCCACGCTGGACGTCCTGGTCACGGGTGGAAGGGACGGCGTCGCGAGGGTCTGGGATATGCGTACGAGGAGCAACATCCACGTTCTGAGCGGGCACACCGGCACCGTGAGCAGCCTGATCTGCCAGGAGGCCGACCCCCAGGTCATCACCGGGTCTCTCGACAGCACCTGCCGGCTGTGGGACCTCGCCGCGGGCAAGTCCATGGGCGTCCTGACCCACCACAAGAAGGGCATCCGGGCCCTGGCGTCACATCCTTCCGAGTTCACGTTCGCCACGGGGAGCACGTCCAGCATCAAGCAGTGGAAGTGCCCCGAGGGCGCGTTCATGCAGAACTTTGAGGGGCAGAACTCCATCATCAACACCCTCTCGGTGAACAACGACAACGTCATGTTCTCCGGGGGCGATAACGGCTCCATGAGCTTCTGGGTAGGTGCCAAACTCAATCCACCAAGGACACCCAAACTTTGGTGGACGCAGATGCTAACAGACGAAAACAGGACTGGAAGAGTGGCTACCGCTACCAGGCCATGGACACCATCGCCCAGCCCGGCTCGCTCGACGCCGAGAACGGTGTATTCTGCTCGACGTTCGATCACTCCGGCCTGCGGCTGATCTGTGGTGAGGCGGACAAGACCATCAAGATATGGAAGCCAGACGACGACGCGACGCCAGAGACGCACCCGATCGACTGGAAGCCGTCGCTGCAGAGGCGACGATACTGATCACCTCGGGGTCAGGTTGTTTTGAGAGTAGTATATATTTGATCGGCGGAAACCAGGTAGTCGGTGAATTGTGAAGATAGATAGATACCCTTAATCATGAGACGGACTGCACAAACCGAAACGTGTAGTGTTGAGGTGGCATCCTATACAGCGCAAGCCATGCCCCTATGAGAGAGACGTTTTCCGGCCGGCGTCAATCCAAGACTATGATGATTGTGAGGAAACCTCACCCCCTTTGTTACCAAGTCTGCTCTCCGTATTGCGTTGAAAGTGTCGCCATACGGTGAATATGACATGTTTTACTTCGACGTGTGTATAAGCAGTACCTCTGGAGAGCATATTTGACTTGGGTTCTTCAACACCTCTTGTGCGGCGGTTAACGAGACGGTTGTAACTGGGATAGTTGACCACGGAATGGTTATAATAACTACCAACTCTCGTGGCATCTATCTCCACTACATGACAAGGCCCATTGCCTTGATCTCAGGATCATCCCGGAACGCCAGCCGCACTTCCTCGTCCCCCACCGCGAGCCGGATCTTGCTCGGCCGCTCGGCCCTGTGCGCCTCCAGATTGACAATACCCGCACCCGTGAGGTCTATCGCGGCGGCGCCCAGACCGGCCAGGCGGACCCCTCTCACGTCGCGGCTCGGCTTGCTCTCCCACGAGTGGCCGTCGCCCGGGCGCGCCTTCCTCTCCAGGAGGTCTAGCTGCCGGTTGCCAGCCGCCAGCCTCAGCGACCGCTGCATCTCCTCCAGGACGTCTCCATAGGTGCTCTCCGCCAGCCCTGTCCTCTGCGTCCTCGCCAGCAGCGCCGACAGCAGCAGCCGCGACGCAAACGGCAGGGCCCGCAGGTACTGCTGCAGGGGGCTGCTCGTCGCCTCGTTGATGGCCCTCCGCACCGTGTCGATCGTGACTCTGCCGGCGTTCTTCTTCTTGGGGCTGGCCTCGCCCCTGGCCTCCTTCTCCCTCTGCCTCTTGCTCGGCGTAGACGGGCCCGACGTCGAGTCCGCCGACTTTGCCTCCGCCTCCGCCAGCTCCACCGCCCGCCTGCAGATGTCGAGTGCCCGCCGCGCGTCCCCGCTGACCGCGGCGACCTTGCGGCTCGCGAACTGGACGGCGTCCGGCTCGACGATGTTGCCAGGGACGCCTTCGAGGCGGGATTGGACGATCCTCATGAGCTGTTCGTGGTTGTACCCCGGGAATGTGATTCTCGTCAGGCCTAGTCGGCTGCTGATCTTGTTGCTCAGCGTCCTCTCCGGCAGGTCCATGGTGTTCGCGACTGCCATAACGATCAACCGGCTGTGCCTCAGGCCAGGCCAGTTGAAGAAGTTGTACATGACCCCCTGGTTCTTGGTCACCAGCTGGTCTAGCTCGTCCATCAACACCACACAAGGCACTCGACGCGGGCTGGGATGACTAAACTCTCGTTCAAGTAGATCCAGAGCCTGCGCCGGGCTGACCCGTTGCCCCTTAAGCGCCTCCCACAGGAGCGAGTAAGCCTGGTGCGGATCTGTGATCTTCATGCCGTTGATCTCAACGAAGATGAAATCGTCGAGTTCATCCGATCTCACGGATTCGTCCAGCCGGGACACCACTTCCCGCACAGTTGCGGTCTTCCCTGTCCCGGGAGTCCCTGAGATGTAGATGCAGGTGCCCATGCCGTCGGTGATGGCAGCCTCGAGGTGAGAGTAAACCAAGCTGAACTCGGCCTCTCGACAGGGAAGGCTGGTGGGCACTGAAGCAACGTGGAGGTTTGCCCGGGCTATCTGGAATGGCGAAGCTTGATGGTGGCTTGGTGAGAGGATACGTGTAGCCAAGGGTGTGAACTCCAGATGCTTCTTTACAAGAATCCTGTCAAGCAGTCAGCCCCTCCGCTCATATCACGCCCAGTCACTGAAGGAACCACTTACTTTCGATGTGACGATGGAGTCACAGGCTTGCTCACAGACTTTGGCTTCCTTGGTGTTCCCGGGACGTTCGTTGGCTTGCGTGGCGTCCGTTTCTGGCCCCACCCTTCGTCTTCTCCGTCTCCAATGGCATCGTATAATGCATCTGGGGATTCCTGCCTCACCGGCTTACGTTTCCTCGTAGCCTTCGTCCCCCTCTCTACCAACTCAACCAGGGAATGGATGTCGTCTACTCCTTGGTAGACGTCCTCCCAGAGAAACTCGTCGGTATAGGAAGCTGTCCTGATATTACAGCCTCGGCGACAAACGAAGACCTTCCCATAGTCGTTGGAGTTCCGAGGAATCTTCCCGTTAGGATATTTCCTCTCGTACGCTTCCAAGGACATGACCTTAGCCTTGCCGTTCAGGGACTCCAGAGGGTTAAGATCAGAATTCGGAGTGATGTACAATTCGTTCTATGGAAACAGTCAGTCCCAAACTCCAGAAAACACCTCGTGCGTTCTAGAACGCAAATCGGGCTTACCCAAAGGAAATCCGTTCTCTTTTTGTGCTTGTTCCGAATCTCCTTCTCGGAGGAGAACCACAAAAAGTCGGCGGTCTTGTCTCCATATTCGTCTTCCAAGAACTCACGAATTATGGCGATCCAGGCTTCACCTGTCGTCTCTGCCTTGAGAAAGACAATATCTCCGAGGCGACACTCAAATGAGCCCATCCTTGCGCCAATGATCTTTGGCTCAAAGTCAGCACGCTTCCTCTTGAGCGTGGTCCCATCTGCCCGCGAGGGAGAATCTTCCCGGTCTTCGTAGACCCATTCCCAGGGGTGATCATCAATACCAAGCTCATCGTCCGAGTCCTCTCTTGCGATGCCGGGCAGGGTGGTTTGCCTGCTCCTCTTTGAGAGCCGCGGTGAGTCGGGAGTCGGCATTATTCTAAGCAGCCAGTGAGTTACTGCCTGCAACTAAACTGTTATGCGTAGTCGGTCTGAAAATCCAGGGTTGTTGCTGATGGGTTGGAAAACAGACACTCTCACAAAGACTGGCTGCGCTGGCTCAATGCTGGTTGGTGTCGTGTAAAGTGCTTTCCAAATTGAGACGCGCCTTCACGCGAATCCCTGCCGCCTGCTGCTGTGTGAGTGGCCCGGACGGCATATAGCGACTATGCAATAAACGGGGTTATTTGACTAGTCCGACATCAATCCCCGAGGAAGACCTTACGCTGCCAAACCAAAAGTCAAAAGGATACTGTCATCCATGGACCCCAAGAATTACCTAGGTACTTTTAAACAGGTTTTTACTACAGAGTCACAGAGAGACCAAATACTGGTAGGAGAAGGCGATGGACCATTTTCAATGACCGGGCCTGTAGCCTCATACATTTCGTCCATCAGGCACCCCTTTGCAAAGTATTCATGTAAAAGAAAAGTAACCCAAAGCCTCTGAGGTGGATAACAGGATGGCCCTTTGCGGACTACTTGATGAGTATCATCGGTAAAATAAAAGCCTTGGAATGTTGCTGAAGCAGGCTGGGATTTGATTGAGTTTCAAGATGTTCCTCGGGTCTATCCATTGAAGGCTCGAGCCTCATGCCGACGAGAAAGAAGCCTTGATATCCTTTCTCTTAGTTCCAATGTTGTTTTGATCTGGTTCACCGAGTGTCAATGCGCGGCAGCCTGGTGAAAGAGCTTTCCAGCTCGGTCGAACTGCCAGTCGTCATACGTTTCTCGAAAACATGCCCGAAAACATGGGCAGCACTTACCTGGGTACTACATTGGTAGATTGCCTACTTGAGGACCTATAAGTGTGTCCCTTGGTAGGTAGCTTACTTGGGCAACTGCCTCAGCACGGTTGCCTCACACTCCGCCCTCAACTATAAGCCCCAATAGGCGCTCCTTCTGGATGTTGCCTACCACAATCTCCAATTCATCCAGTGGCTTACTTACGTTGTTCGCCCAACAGGCTGCTCATATACATCCGTCTTCAGTCTACAGCCATCTCATATTTGATTTGATGTACCGATTCCCTGTTCACTCCTTTCGTCAACACAGAGTTGTCACTGCCCAACATGTCGTCGTTGAATGATGTCGCAGCACATCGCATCGCCAAGGCACAGGGACAAGATCCTCGCCTGATCTTCGCCCAGCACCGGGACCGTCCCCAGTTCCAGAAGGTCGAGAAGGACAAGTATCTCGGTCCCGTTCCCAAGGGCAATGATGGTCTGCTGGTAAGATACAGTTTTGAGAGTTTCGAGCGCGCGACACGGGGCTACGGAGTGCGACTGACTGGTAGCAGGAGTTGAAGGTGGCATTGCCTTGCACCGAGGATAACAAGGTCCGAATCGACCAAGGTGACTCGACCACCAGGTCGAAGTTGCGCGAGATTAAGCTCGCCTACGAGGTTTGGATCGAGTCTGACGACGAGTATGCGACCATATTTGGAGGCAGCAGAGAGAATTTGAAGGCCGCATTGACTGCGCTTCAAGCGTTCATCAACAGCATCAACAAGGAAGTGGAGGGCCGAATGATCTGCTTGGTTGGACATTCAATCGCTGCCTCTTGCCTTCCCGTCGAGATCAAGTCTATCACCTCCAACGGGGAGCCCTACCGTCCCGTCGCGAAAGAGCTCCCTACAGAGCAGATGGAGTGCCATGAGGAGGAGGAGAGCATGGATGAGCACAAGGGCCTCGTTGACAAGTTCGACAAGGCTATTCGCGATGCTGCCGATCGCATTCGCCCCGTCGATGGTGAGTTGCGGGTGAGAGTGCACATGGGCAACTTCTCTCTGCGAATGCGTCGTGCCAACCAGGATACGTTCTACGACGACGAAGGGCTGGAGAAGTTCTTGAAGAAGACCAGTGATAAAGGCTGGTCTTATGTTGGCCACAGGTAATTAGTCTATTCTTGACATCCTACATCATGTTCGTTTACTCATTCTCTTTACAGGCTCGGCGATGAGACATTTGCTCAGAGGATCCTTGATGTCATCTACCAGACCGAAGACCTTAGCGACCTTGACGCCTGCAAGTTCATGGGTGCGAGTGCCACTATCCTCTCCATCCGTGATATCAAACCGAAGTACTGCTTGGTCTTGTTTGCCAAAGACCTCAAGTTTGAGGTGGATATCAAATACGAGCCTCTGTACCAAGATGACGCCACGGCTGAGAGCATCCGGGGGTTTTCTTGTGCTCGCCGAGACAAAGTCGTTGAAATCGCAGTGTCTTGCCCCGATAGGTGACTATTGTCCAGTTTATTGCCATCTCGGTTCAAGTCTTGAGATTGACCACCCTACAGGTCCTTTGACTGGCACCTGTGCGTCGATGCTGAGGCCAACGCGAGTCGGATTCCGCCAGAGATCAGGGCCTTTGTCAGACGTGGCCTAAAGTTCAAGCCTCCCGCTTCCGAGGCGGATTTCCTTGTCACCGCAACGGACGACATCTTGCGCCGAGCGGCGAACATCGTCGAGATCGCCTGCAAGGTGTCCTGGACCTTCGAGCTCACCCAGAAGCCTTACCGTCTGGAGGTTTCCGTCTACCATGAGTGGGGCTCTGGGATTCTTCAAACCCCGAGCCAGCAATGGAGGACCCTTAACACTGCTGATGTCCCGGGGCCCACCAAGTCATGTGGGATTATGATGTACAGTCAGGAGTGGGACGAAAAGATGCAAGATATCAATAACCTGGGAGGAGGGCAAGCCGATTTCGCCACGGGTTTCCCTGAGATCTTTGCTAAGGGCGATGCCGCCTCTGGTATCGAGAGCTTCCTGCAGGAGGTACAGGCTCTCCATGAGTTCACGGAGCTGGCAACCATTCCTGACCAGCATTGAGATATGTTGCGGGTGGCCTAGACCTGGATGGGGGGGGGGGGGCTTTATGGTCATGTTCTTCGCGATGGCAGAAGTAGTGTATTTCTCATCGTGCTACGACGCAACGACCTGTTGTCATGTTGGCCAAGCCCATCGGAAGGGGCATAAGGGCGCCAGATGACAGCTGTTACTTTCAGTGGACCAGATACAAGAGGAGATCTTTGTAGGTGTAAATTCGGCTTCCGGTTTTCTTGGTGTTGTTTGTGTTGATATTCTGAGGGTTTTGCGGAATCGATTGCCCCGATTGCCCACATGCATATGGCTATAATGAGATTGCTGTCGTGCGAAGGAGGATTGGTCCCATCACACACCCAAGAGTCTTCGACTCACCGCACAGATGGCTTCTCCGGTGTTTACGCCTCTAATTTTAGGTTGATATCCGGAACCCGAAAGTTCGTCTGTCCCTACAGCCAGCCGTGATCATTTCGTTCGATGCTTAGATACGAGGCCTATTTCGGTTGTGCCAGTATCTTTTGCTTCAGGACTATTATATGGAAGTCAGTAAAGCCCGCAAGTTCAGCGATGGGTGTCATGTGATGCATACCTTCCTCAACGGCCCTCAGAGTATTTGACTTGTTCTGGACGATGGCTTCCAGGTCTGTAATGTTGCCGGCCAGGTCCTTGATCTTCCCCTCGTAGAACTCGGAAGCACTCTTCACGTCCTGGAAGACTGTCAGCATCATAACTGAGTTAATGTCTTGCGATGGATGCTTACCTTCTCAACATAGAACCCGGTACCGATGTCCACCAGTACCTTTTCAGGGTTAGATAGGTTGCCCTTGACGTACAATGAGTTCGTCAGAGGGACCAGGATCTCCTTCTTATCTGTGCATGGTGATCAATGGTGTCAGCGTGTGCTGCGAGTGAGGGTCGTCATGAGCGCGAGGTCGGCTCTCATCCTTGGAGCGTCCGTGTCGCTGTAGACTGACCTTGAGAGGCACCCTGTGTCTTCACACATCGCAGGCAGTCCTTGAATTTTATTTGGGCGGCCTGGAGCTGTGCGAAGGAGGTGGTGAGGTGCTCCACCTCCTCATCGAGCTGCTTCTTGACTGCTGTGAGCTGCTGAGCGCTCAGGCTGTCGAGGCTCACTGTGAGACCCGGGGTTAGCTTGGACTCGAACTAGTCTGTATATATCCGGGCTGGGAACTCCTGACCTCCTTGCTGCTGGGATCCTGACATGTTGAGAAACGGCGCGTGGAAATTATTGAGAGCTCATAGAGTACAGAGTGTTTCGGAGGGGCAGGTCAGTTGTTGCGGTGGAGTTTCTTGGGCGACTGGAACATTGAACTAAGGCCTGTGAATTGATGCTCGTAAAATACGGACAGGGTGTATTAATTGCCCAGAGATGCGATAAGATAAGCCCCACGTCACCTCGACCCCCCCAACTTCCCCCAACTGCCCCAAAGCACCAGCGTCGACTTCCCTCGTTGCATGTTCGTTCTTATTAACTCCAAACACTCCCAAGCAACTGATTTTCTTCCTCTTCTTCTTATCAATTTACAGGGCAACCAAATAGCGAGGCGCAACTTTGAAGATTACTACAACAGACGACCTCCAAAGATGGACAGATTCGACGACATCTACTCTAGTACACCACCGGCGCCCCCGCCGAAACCGGGCAGCCACGAGGTCTCCCGGATGAGCACACCCATAACCACACAATCACCACGCGCCGCGCCACCACCACCGGACCAACAACAACTCTCCGAACTGCCCGACGCGACAGGGGCCGCCGGGGGAGGAGCGCAGCCGGCGCAGGTCGCCCGGCCGCAGGCGATACCCGACCCGGGCGACCAGTGGCTGCCCAAGATCCTGGAAGACAAATCGTGCGTCCACCAAAGCCCCCCTATCTACCCTATGAGCCTTCTTAGCTAGTGTGGCAAGGCTGACCTGGCCCCCCAACCCCGTCCCCGACAAACAGGAAGCAGGACCTAGCCGACATGCTCGGCTCGGCCGCGCTCCTCTCGGGGCTGACCCACGCCCCCTCGGCCGCGCACCCCTCGACCCTCGCCAGCGCCGGCGCGCTGTCGGGCGCGCTCGAGCAGAACGTCGACCTGGCGGCCCACCTGCTGGAGCTCGAGGCGCGGCTGGCGCGCGCGCGCGCGTCCGCCCAGGCCACGCTCCTCTCGGCCCACGCGCTGGACCGCCAGTGGCGCGCCAAGGAGGCCGAGATGGACGCCGCGCTCGGCCCGTCCGCCCCGGCGAGCCTGTACCGCCGGCTCGGCGCCGGCGTGGCCGAGCAGGAGCAGGTGTGCGCCGCGCTGGAGGAGAGCTTCCTCGAGGGGGGCGGGGGCGGGGGCGGGGAGGGCGCCGGCGCCGGCGGCGTGGCCGCCGAGAGGGAGGCGCTGGACTGGGTGAGGCGGTACCGGGAGGCCAAGAAGCTGTATTACCTGCGCCAGGAGAGGAAGGAGAGGTGGGACGAGGGGAGGGTCGGTGGGTGGAGGTGAGGACGGAGGGACACTTTGGTTTTACATATATGGCATGTGCGGCGAGCATGACTCCACACGGCGCCACGGGCATCATCTGGGAAATGGTTGTTGAAGGGAGACCGCCTCCGGAGCTCTTTGGCTACCCGTCCAATCTGCCAATGACACGGGGCAGTCCGTCGAGGCACACGGGCGGCCAGCATATAACATATCACCCGCAAGTACAACTTCACATACACGAAGGGAGGTGACGTATCCTGAACTTGGGCCTTCGAGAGAGGAAGGGCCGAAAACTGATTGGGGGCCTCCCGCAGCCGGCAGCCGGGGAAGTGGTATCTAGATGCTGTACTACTATATATAACGAGCTGCGCTGGCTTGCAAACCAGTGCAGTGAAGTCGGGGGCGATGGGACTCGGGGACGGACCCGAGCCAAATAATATACCCGCGGGCTGTGTGTCAGCCGGCACTTCTTGGAAGAAAGGGTGTCCTGGAGACGGGGCTCCTGGCGATATGTTGCGACTTGATCCGGCGCATGTGGACGACGGTGGCCCGAGACCCGTAAGAAGGGTGCTCGCACCGTCCGCCTTGCTGGTGCGTTTTGTTTTTAACACTTCAGCATGCTGAAGGGGCTCTTCGCCTCCTCCGGGCTCCGAGGGCTCATCGGCAGCGCAAATAGGTCCTCCTCCGTGTCGCCGCCCCTCGCAGGCGCGGCCGCCGCCGCGCCGCCCTCCATCACCGCTCCCAGTGACGCCAGCCCGCCAGACGTCGCGAGTCCCAGGCCCGCGCCTCCCGACTCCGGCGTGAAGACGGTTATTTTCCTCTCGGCTTGTTTCTTCGTGTTGACTGCTGCGCAAAATTGACATGTTAACGCGGGTGTCCACCCTCTCTCTCTCTGTGCACGTTCTACTCCCCGTAAAACGGCGGAGATCCATGGGGGAGGGGGGACGGAAAAACCTACCTTCCTTCGCGGCGAGCAGCTCCGCGGGCGACGTGGCCAGCTTCAGCCCCCTCAGCCTCTCGCCCAGCCGGCCCCCGACGGGCGACCTTGGGCTCGCGGGGCGCGCGGCCGCGGCCGCGGCCCCGGCGGCACCGCCGGGCGCGAGCGGGATGGCCCCGGCGCTCGACGTGTCGACCTCGAGGCCGAAGTGGTCCACGATCCACTGCCTCTCCTGGAGCGCCATCTCCAGCCCCACGCCCTCGCCGTTGCTCCTCATCTCGGCCGCGATCTCGGCCCCGAGCTCGCCCAGCCGCTTCCGCGCCCAGACGGTGTGCAGCACCCCCCGGCTCCCCTTGTCCCCCCCGCCCGCCGCCCCCGCCAGGCCCTCGGGGAAGATGGCCGGCAGCGGCCTCGCCCGCAGCTCCTCCCCCCCCTGCCCCTCCTCCCCCGCCGCCGCCGATGATGGCCCGCCGGGCCGTCGCCTGGCGATGGTCACGAGCGTGGGGATCGGCGCCCCCGGCGGCACCAGGAAATAGACGCGCAGCGACCCGGCGGGCGCGTCGCCGTCGCGGATCGGCAGCACCGGCAGCGCCTCCTTGCCCTCCCAGCGCACGTCCCAGTCGTCCGCGGTGCCGGCGGCGGCCCCGCGCCCCCGGCCCGCGGCCTCGGCGGCCGCGGCGGCGTCCCACTCCACCATGAGGATCTTGGTCCCCTCGTTGCCCTTGGTGCCCGTCTCGAACTCGAACCTGGACAGCGTGAAGGCCGACGACGGCGACGTCGGCGTCTCCACGACGTTCACGCCCGAGAGGTCGCTGGGCGGTGCCGCGGCTGGCTGTTCTGGTGCGGCCATCCCTCTTGCTTGTTTATTTTATTTTTTATTTCTTTATTTAATTCAGGGCTGGCTGTTGCGCCGGGGGGAGGGGGGGACAGCGCTCCCTTGGCGCGCGGCTGTAACGTATGCGGAGGATGGGTAGGACGAGGGTCGCGAAGTTCGGGGGGGCAGGCCGCGTGAAGGGTTGGCGATTACGCGAGGGGGTCCGGAATTCTTGGGAAGAGGAGAAGCAGTCCTGAGAAGTTATCTTCGGCTGGCTTAGAGTATCAATTCCAAGGTAGACGTAGACGTTAAAGATGTCGAGGACGGGCGGGGGATGCGAATTCGACCAGAAATCATCAAACAAGCGCAAGACTACCACCGTTATTGTTTGGTTTCGGGGGAGCTCGAGGACATGTAGCCGAGGGATGATGTGCCTTTTTGAGGATTGCTGCGGTGCTTTAAAGGTGGCAGGGGCGTGTTGGAATAGGGGTGGATAGTCGAGGATGCAGGTCCGGCAGGGCAGGGCAGGGCAGTACTAAGTAGCACTGGGCCTGGGAGATGGCCCGGATAATCAATTTAACATAAGTGGACAAGGCCAGGAGGATCGGTCAGCCATGGGATCTAGACATTTGGTGAGGCGATGCGCAATAAAAACGTTGGGGCTGTCGTCGCAGTTCAGTGGAGGCCCCTATAACGGCGCAAGTAATAAGAAGGGAAGGGTTGTACTCGGTTCTTATATACAATACAACAACCTTGCGAGAGATACCTACTTAAGTAGATAGAGATAGGGGGAAGAGAGAGAGAGAGAGAGAGAGAGAGAGAGAGAGAAAGAGAGACAGAGAGAGAGTAACCGAGAGAAAAGGGAAGAAGCTGGTGTGTGTGGTCAGGCGTGCAAGTTGCAGACAGATGCAGTCAGTCAGGCAGGGACTTTCTTTGAACTTGACTGTCCGGGGCCAGAGGCTAAGCTGTGATGATTGCTCTGCTCTGCTTCTTTTTTTTTTTTTGACTTCCCGGAACCTTGGTTGAGCCTATCAAAAACAGGCCTGGCGTGCAAGAGAACCGAATCAATCGAATGAATGCACGAGGGGTTTCGAGTTGGGGGCGACAGGCTGACCAGCTGCCCGGGCTCGGGCTGAAGAACGATCAGTGATTACTTTGGTAGAGATGCTCAGATGCTCAGATGCCCCTCCTCCCTCCTCCCTCCCTCCCTCCTGGATGCTGCAGGTGCTGCATACTGTACACTACCAGGACTACCTACCACTGCTACCACGATGCTACCCCTGCTCAATAAATCACCTCTCCACTAACTAACTAACTAACCAACTAACTAACCAACTAACTACAGCATGCAGCATCCAACGTACATGTTATCGTACATACGCACTATTGCTTTTTTGTTTCCTGCACCACCGATGACCGTTGCGGAGGCAGGTCATCATGGATCGCAAAAGAAAAATAAAGGTCCTGGCCCAGCAGGGCAAATTCGCGCATGAGGATGCGAGGCATGTTCGCACAGCGCGCTGGCTTGGCAAAGCCCCGGCGGGAGGGGGGGTGAGTGTGGATGATGATGATGATGATGATGCTGCTGAAGCTGAGGCCGACAGCAACACAGAGAAGAGCTGCTTCTCGAATCACAAGCAAGCGGCGTCCGTAGCATCCGCCGCCTCGGGACTGGATGTTTAGCATCCCTTCGAAAAGCTCTAGTACACTATACCGTATGTAGATACCTACCTACGCAGTACTACCTAGGTATGTATGTAGGTAGGTAGGTACTGGTACCGTCAGACGGGGGATGCTGCTAAAAATAGCATATCTCCCACGCGGCACATTGCCGGCGAGCACAATTGTGGGGGTGCATCCTTTTTCCTTTTGCTGCGTACACTATTGTCCTTGTACCATTTTCCTCGAGAAGCCATTCGAGTCCTCAAGTTCACGGCGATAAGGGTTTAGGTAGTGGGGCCAGTCTGTGCCATGTACGAGTCCGTAGTCCAGACGAGCAACAAGCCAAGCACGATGGCCCCCCTGATGATGATGGTATGATTTGCGATATGTAGAAGCTCGGCGGGCGGGCAGCCTCTTGCTGAGCGTCCCTGGCTGGCTGCCTACCTAAGTAAGTATCAAACATACTTAGGTAGCAGCACACTTCTCCGCGGGCGGATGCATGAACGGGTCCTGGGGAACTACTTTCGCGGAGCAGTTCTCCATGCAGGGTAAGGCAGGGAGGGTTATTGGGTGATGCCCGGGGTGCCTTGGGTGACTGGGTGGGTGACTGGACTGGTCGAGGATCTATGTAGTGTATGCGATCGGATCTGGTGGTCTGGGTCGGGAATGGATCTCTCATCTCGACGTCGGATGAAACCAAATCAGATTACACGACCTGACCTGACCTGACCTGACCTGACCTGACCTGACCTGTCAGCTTTTGTCATGTTCCCTGGCGCAGCTGCGGACTGGTACTAGTCTGCTGGTACCGCGGCATGGTCGCAGGAAAGCAGCAGCAGCAGCAGCAGCAGCAGCACCAACACCAACACCACTACCACCACCACCAACGAAGCTCCTGTTAAGACTGCAAAGACAGGACGAGTGCGAATGCGTCGACGTCTCTAGTCGATAGACGTGTGTAACACGTGACGAATTCGGAATCTGGCCGCATGATGCCCCCCTCCCTCCCCCGGAGATCAAGGTGGGACGGGACGCAACGACGTCGTGTGGTGGGAACTCGGGAGCTCCGGTTGGCAGGCCAGTCATGTCTCGAGCCTGTCTCATCTAATGAGGCACCCTCTCAGGCTCTCAGCCCGGGGAAGGGGAATAATTCAATGAACGATTAGATAAATAACGAAATAACGAATAACGGAATAACGAAATGATGAAATCACCAACAACCAGAGGATCGCTTGGCCTGGGGGGCGTGTGATGCAATGATTCGAGACGTCGACAGAAGAGACGCATGCCAAGGAAATCAATCATCTTCCCATTTCCCCTCCAATCCCACCAGCAGGCCCAGACCAGCCAGGCCAGCCAGCCAGCCAGCCAGCCAGCCAGCCAGCCGTGCACGCTGTGCCATGGGCTTCCAGAGATCGAAAGTGGGCCACCGAGGAAGGATTGGGACAAATATCGAGCATTTTGGGTTTGACAAGCGCGGCTGTCGTGGTCAGGTGTCGAAGAATGAGTGGAATGCAACTATGTACTAGTGCTGGTAGATCATTAGGGTGATGATGTATGTGTGTGTGTGTGTGTGTGTCTTGAGCGACTTGGTTCGGCTGGATCACTAGCAACCTTGGAACCATGGAAGCTCCTGTGTGTGCTCGTTGCCAACGGCCAACGCTGTGCCAACCTTGGAAGTTGTAACGGTGCGGCCGAGAGGTCTTGACGTTGTCACTTGTATTTATCCGCTGAGGACGGTCCAGACAGTAAGATATATGTGTGTGTATATATGTGTGTATATATATATATATACCTAGGTATATATCATAGGTGCTTGCCACTTCGTGGTTGTAGTTGGGATCAGTCGTGTCTGGAGAAGGATGAATTGAAGACGATGAGAACGGGATACGGCAGGTAGATTATGGAGGTCAACAGACACAGACACAGACACAGACAGACACACACACACTGTACAACTTGGGTAACTATTCCCGGGCTCGTCTCGTCTCGTTCCGTCCCCGCTGGGCGGCCCTGGCTTGGAGCCTTGGCAGTTTGTGGGGGAAGACGGCCAGAAACACGGGGGAAGGGGGAACATTGATATGGAGTTGCTCATTTGCTCATTTCAGGTGGAACCGCCCCAAGAAGTTACTTTCCTAGGTAGACAGTCAGTCATCTGTTCCCTTTCTACTCCATTTCTACAGCACTCCTAGCTCCTCTTGATCAGGGAATACATGAATACATGCGCACGATAGCGTCATATTAATGTGGTATGTTTCTATACAGAAGTCACAAACAAAAGGGCCGGCCAGAACTGCGTCCCCACAATACTACGCACATAAGTAGGTTTACGTGCGCAAGGATGCCATGTTGTTCTTGGAAGCAGATATGGATTAGCAACATGCCAGTATCTGTCACGCGGCCAATTATTGTTGACGAGCCGCCGAAACACCACCGTTCCGGTTATACGACAGTAGAGTTTATTACTACACAGTACAGCAGTAAAGTAGATGAAACTCTACTCTGCAGCAACAGGCCCCGTCGGAAAGGTGCGGCCGCCACAGGAACAGGAACACCACGCAGCCAGCAGCCACGGGAGTCTTCAATGTCTCATCTGGGGGCCCTGACACGTCTGCACGTTGATCTACATCCGGCCGAACATCGAAGAGGTGCAGGCCGGAAAAGCAAACAACCCCCCCCCCTCCCTCCTCCCCGCCAGAAAGGGGCCGAGAAACACGCCCAATCAGCACTAGCTGCCCTATATGAAAGGAATGCCACGAAAGTGTCCGGAGAAGGGCCGGCAGGCCCGGCTCCTTGACCTGTGTGACACGAATAAGGGCACATTGTCTTCCGATTACTCCGGTCTCTTATGTCGTCCCATTGCGGCTCGAACCTGGCTCGGTGTGAGAGAGAGTGAGAGAGATGTGACTGACTTCTCTGCCAGGTGATAGGTGAAGTGCCCAACTGCCGAACCAGATCTCCGCCCTTGCATCACACGAGTGTAGTGTCCTCACGATCTGGGACGAGGTTAGACACACCAGGGTACAACCATGTATGTATGTATGTATGTACTATGCATGTATAAGTACGTTGGATGATGATATTGGGCAGTAACGGGCGTATCCCGCAAGGTTCACATTGGCCGGGAGAATCTGGGACGACATTCCCCCCCCCCCCCCCGGCCGTGTTGTTGACCGTTGATATGACATAGTCCCGGACAGTCGATCTCTTATAGCCCCAGAAGTTTCTTGGTAGAAAGGACGATTTGTCTCCAACTACTATTCCCATTGGATCAGGTACTGGTACTGTTTGTGCACACGTAGAGGGCTGGCCGGGGGTTGTCCCTGACGACACCTTCAATATCCATCCATACCCAGCATTTCATACGTACTGTAGCTACGTACTTGCTGTGTATGTAAAAGTCTGTTCGTCACGAGATCGACCGACGACAGGTTGATCTGCTTTGCAGTGTTGTTGGGGTTGGATCAGTCTCGTATTCCGAAGAGGTTCAAGATGGCTCTCGTTATGTCACTCTCATCTTTACTGCAACAGGGTAGCACTTTTACTGCAGCTCATGTACTGCATGATACATAGTACATACATGCATACATGCAACCAGACATCCAGACATACATACATACATAAATGACATACTATTTGTTTGGTTTTCATTTCTGATTGGTTCCGGCTATATACGATGTGCACTCGAGCCTGCGTGTGCGTAGTAACGCTGGCCGCACCTAAACGTAGCGGATGTGGAATTGATGACTCGAGAGTCGAGAACAGTTTCAAGTTGTTGTTGTTGTTGGTTTTCTAGAGTTGTGGCCAACAAGCTTAGTCCTGTCAAAGGCATGCATGAATGCAGAAGGGGGAGGAGAAGAAACAGAAGAAGAAAAAGAAGAAGAAGAAGAAAAAGAAAAAGAAATAGAACAAGCAAGCACAGCACGCACGGCACAGCACTGTCGCAACGGTAGATGCGTCGGGCCAGGTCTCGGCCGTACTCTTGCACTTGTCGTTGGCGGGCCACGGCCCTTCCTTTATCTCATCCCAGGGAAGGCCCGAATCGACGATAGGAACCCGGAGAAGAAAGGGAAACCGGACCTGTGTGAACACCAGAACACTTAACACTTGACAGACAGACTGACTGAATGAACCATGTGCAACCGGCCGAGGGGCCCCAGTTAAAAAGGAATGTGTCGGGTCGACGATCGACCGAAGATAGTACGCTACGTCTTCATGCCGCACCTATCAGCCATCTCTCTATTGTACATGACTACCTACCAGGCTACCTGGCTACCTACCTAGGTACTAAGTAGACTAGATATCTGGGAAGGAAGTCAATCAATGAGGTGGTGCCTTGTCGTGCCTGTGAAGGAGAGGGAGGGGCGGGGGGGGATTTACGATTTACGGCATGTCCTGCCCGGCCTGGGCGGTTCTTCTGCAGTGGGCTCTGGCCCGAGAGCTCCCCACTATTTCGCCGAGCCAAAAACGCCGTGGATCCATATCGAACTTCAGCCCATCCAGATGTCCCATTCCAGATGTTCCCACGGTACCCAGTCTGCCAGTTGAACCCCGTTCAATCTTGGCCCTCCATCTCCGTCCGGGTCTTGTCTCTCCCTTGCGACGACCATTTCCACCACTCCAGCCTCGACTCACCATTCCAACCCAGTCCGGTCTTCTGTCAACTGCCGCCCAAGAGCTGTCAAACTCTGAGACCTGAGACCTGAGACCTAAGACCTAACACGGCTTGCATACCTAGGTAGTTGCTAGCAGTGCGCCGCGAAACTAATCGGGTTGAAGACACCGGCTTGGACTGGATCCTTTATTGCCGAGACATACCCCAGCAGCCAACCCATCAGCTTCCTCCTGCATCTTCCACTTCCAGACTCCGCCAACGCAACAGACAGCAATTGCTCCTGCCTCGACTACTACCGTACCCTCCCGTTGTCTATTTGTGCTACACGACTCGAATAGTAGACTCTTGACCTGAGCCTAGAAGTTCCACCATCAGCGGTATCTCGAGGATTCCGAACACAAACCACAACCACCACCACATCCCCCCCCCCTGCCCCTGGGCGCCCCCATAAAACCCGTCACGGTATTCCGGTACAATAGCGAGCTTTATCACGAACACCCGGCCTAGTTTTGCTCAACCATCAGGTTTCATCTGGACTGGACGACTGCTCGACAGAACGGGTCGGTAGTGTCTTGCCGTTATCGCAACGTTCGGTCAAATTCCGCCGGGAATATTGCCTTGGGTGGTCTCTGGCCCTCTGCAATTTTCTGTGTCCCCGTCCAAGATATCTGAGGAAACAGCGCATCATCATTGCGATATAACGCAGGCCATCGGCGAGACCATTGCGTATTCCAGCCGCCGGGGCATTGTTGAAAGGGTCCAAGGGTCCCCACGGGTTCTCGCTCGAGCCCCCCTTTTTAGACGCATCTTTCCTCCTCCCAGTCGCCCGATAATTCGACTTGTCTATTGTTATCACCGACAGCCTTGCGAACCTCGGGTCTTGTCCGATCACTCCCTTGTCCGAATTACTTACCGACTGCATGTTCCAACCATGATTCACCTGCCATCTTTCCGAGTTGTTGATAGCTCTGTTTTGACGTAGGCAAACACGGTGGTCCTCCCAAATCAAGGAGGGAACTGGGGCACAATTCGTGGTGGGCATCTTCAGGACCGTGATTCGCAGAGGCCTTTTGCTCCATCTACAACCATGGAGCCACTACACATCACCGAGTTTGCGTCGAAGCGATATTTCGACAAAATCAACCAGCACCCAAAGGACCAGCAGCCGCAACAGCAACAGCAGCAGCAAAACGACGGCTCTCTGGTGGAAGCATCACCATCGAGATTTATCCTACCTATCCGTCAGGTGGAGAAGCAGGGTCATGATGGACCACAAGCCAAGCATGTCGACCACATCAAGGCAGAAAAAGAGAGAGAGGGGGAGAGACGAAGGCTGTTTGGGCTGGGCCGATTACGACCGTCGAAATCGAGCGTCCTTGCGCCGGAACCACATACACCTCAGAACCCGCGAAGGCCATCATTAGCATCGGTCGTTTTGACGAGTTCCGTGGTGGAGGGTTCCGGTGTCAAACCTAAGAGGTATGGCTACACTACCCACACAATTCTGTACGTTACAGTGCGCTGACTTGGAGCATAGCCTGCCTTTTGACCAGCTTTTTCTGAACTTGCCAAATGAACTGCAAATACAGATTATCTCGTCTTTGCCCTTGTCGGATGTGCTCAACTTAAGAATGGCATCAAGGGCCTGGCACACCATGGTCACGTTTAATGAGATGCCTATAGTGCGATATCAGCTGGAACATGAAGTTCCTGCCTACGCCAAACGACTTTATCCCATGCCTGGGACTACCGGCTACACCCTCCACTACCTGTGCGGATTGTGGCACCGGTTACATGTTGCCGCCAAGTTATCACGACGCATGTGCGATTGGTGTACCAAGGAGATATTCCTCAAAACCACCAAGGAGCAAGTAGCGTCGTTCGCGTTGCAGAGAGAACGGATGTACCGACGACTGATACCCTTACTATTCACCGTCTTCCACTTTTTCGAAAACTACCGGAAACTACATCTACGATACATCCACGAACACGGGTATGGGCTTGAGCGCACCCCATACACCGTCAACCCGATCGAGGTCCAGATCATGAACATGTATGACGATCGGACATTACTACAGGTCCACCAGGTCTTCCCCCTTGTCGTGGCGTCGTTCTGCCGGCGACTGCGTCCGCCGTCGTATGCCGGGCTGGTGGAGCGGGCGGTGAGAGGCTATCTGCGCGAGAAGCCAGCAGATGAGGTCCACACGGCGGTACTCTGTCTGGGTGGCCTGAGGCAAGTTCTGAGGTTATGGGAGGTCAAAGGCTACAACACACGGAGAGGAGCCGTGGACTCGTGGTACAGTGACTTGCACGAGCCGAGGGAAGCGCCCAAGCCTGCGGAGCCCATCAGCAGGGAGACGAGGCGGAGGGGGCTGAAGGGGCTGGGCCGCAAAATGTCCATCTTGCAGGTGCGGGATGCCTCGATATCCCATGCCAACGACACACCGGAGCTGTCCAGCCGGCCGATGGCGGAGGGCCCCCCGGAGCAGGTCCCGGCGAGGCACCCGACGGCTTCCCCGGCGAGCCTGGTCTTCAACACGAGCCTGGCGGCCGGGATGCCCATGGGCAGGCTCGAGCAGGAGCAGAACAAGCTCCTGCTGGCGGACCTGCCCGTCCTCCAGAGGCTGTGGCTGTCGACCGCCGAGGCCATGATCCTCGACCGCAAGGTTGTCGAGCGGCCCGTGGACATCAAGCGCAACGCGCAGGTGATGCTGCACCTCATCAAGGAGGACGGGGTCGCCGAGGAGGACGTGTGGTGGTACGGGATGGCGACGACGCAGTCGATACGGCCGCCGCCGTTGGAGGCCATCGAGGAGGATACCATTGACTGAGGGGGAATACAAACAATGAGCGTGAAATTTCAGGCGAGGAGAGATCGATACCATTGGTGCGAAAGAGCGATTTTTGTCACTATCATTTCTTGTGTTTTTGGGTTGGGATGGGGGGGGGGGAGAGGGGGGGATCTTGCACGAGGAAAGCAGCATTCTATGGCGTTTGGCAACAGTTTTTCGTTCAAGGGTGGAAACACATGGCCGGGAGCGATCTAATTTCGGAATACTCATACCATCATTTCGTTTCTTGAACAATGCGCAGTAGCTCTCCTTTTCAAGCACTGGTAGGCGTTTGTGTGTATGATGTGGGCGTGGCGTTTGCACTTCTTCGTAAAAGAGATGATGGGCTACTACATACTAATACCTACTGGACAAGAATATCACAAAACATGCCCAGTTATGTATTTGCCGTTGAGAAACATAAGTTAGGTTCCTTCCGACATGGAACATCTCGCTGGTGTGCACACACGGTCATGAAACGAGGAGCCAGGACTTGGTCATTCATCCCAAACGCTTTCGACCAGAACGTGCCACGGAGGAAAATGCTCGCCTGCTTGAAACCCATAACAGCAAATGCAAATGCACATGGCCAAAAGCTACGCCGTATTATGAATACATACACAACCCCCGAGCCACCAACACCATCGCCTATGAAAAATATCAGGAACTTTTTGAGAAGCTCGTCCGTAAAGCTCGTCCACATTAAGAAAAAGGGGGGGGGGAGGTGAACCTCAAATGTGGAAAGTCCGCCAGAGCCTGATTAACTCCACGCCGTAGAAAGTCGCTGAGGTCCCAAAACGGTAACCTGTTCGAGAAGAAATATAGCCATGGAAAGAAAGGAGAAAAACTGCGCCCCTTTGTCATAAATCGCTAGCAGACTTGTTCGTGCAAACACAATACAAATCAATACAGTTGATGAGTCCAACAGATTCGTCATCCCTCCCCCCCTGCCCCGGGAGAAGTTCCGCCCCGCATTTCGACACGCCCGACAAGGTGCTACGGTCGTTCCGCCGTCTCGAGCAGCAACCGTGAATAGCTAAGGGAGCCTTGTAAGTTCGAGCCCGGCGGTCACCTACGATGAGGAAGCCCGTAGTATGAGCTCCCGTCGTTCCGCAGGGTCGAGTCGAAGCTGCTCAGGGACGTGAAGTTGCCCGGGCCGGCCGAAGGTCTACTCACGTTGCTGGTGCCGATATTGTAGGGTGCTGCATTGAGGCCCAGGCCGCCATGTCCCGTGGTAGAGTTGTCAAGGCCCGAGATGTCGAACCCGAGGTTGCCAAAGTCGGAGAAACCACCGATGTTTTGCGGGAGGCTCTGCACGCCCTGCACTGGTGGCTGATGTGAGGTGCTTGTTGGGAGGGGCCGACGGGAGGTCGCGTAGGACGAGAGCTGTTGCTGCTGGTTCGGGCTGCCGTAAGAATTGGCCGTCGACGTTGGGTAAATTGTGTTGGTCCTCGGCGCGTTCGTCGTGTGATTCGAAGCATAAGAGGAAGTGCCAAAGTTAATCCCCGTCGAGGAGTTTGCGCGGAAGGTGCCATCACCGGCATTGTATCCTGAGGGTGTGGAGGTCCCATACTGAGGCGACTGTGACTGCGACTGCGCCTGCGCCGCTAGAGGTTGGGACGTCGTTCCGGCGGAGCTGGTGCTGTATTGCTGTTGAGCGATACGTTGCTGGGACGAGTACTGTTGCTGCTGGGACTGCTGGGACGAATAAGATTGTGGCTTGGGCTGCGGATATTGTGACGGCTGTTGCGAAGCCGTGTAGCTCTGCTGCTGTTGCGATGGCTGCGGTGAAACATAGCCCTGTTGCGACTGACGTTGCTGCACTGGGTAGTGCTGTTTCGACTGTGGATTGGTGTATTGCTGGGGTTGCTGCTGACTATACTGTGACTGGGAGGACGATGTTTGTTGGCCGTAGTAAGACTGAGAGCCCCTGGCTTGTTGGCTCTGCTGGTTCTGCACCTGTGAGCTTGCGGATGTGGGCGTCTGGGAATTCGAGGTGCGCTGTTGATGAAGATTTGGGGAAACCGAGTGGGTCGAATTAATGTTTGGCGAGGCAGATTGAACACTGATATGCGGTGAAGTTGTGCCGATCTGATTGACACTTGGGGAAGCTGTTCGAGCCACGGCCTGTTGTGTCTGTTGTTGCTGCTGCTGGTGATACCTCTGTCGCGCCAGCACAGCTTGTCGCTGTTGCTGTTCGCTCATCTGCTGACCCGTATGAATGGCGTTAGGTGGTTGTGCCTGTTGGGGCTGCGGTTGCAGGATCTGAGGTTGCGGTGATGTCAGTTGAGATGGCTGGGCTTGTCTCGAGGGTGCCTTCATGGTTGCAATCTCGGGACTTCGAAGGGATGGCTCCTCATGCTGCTCTAGTTGAGCCTCGAGTTCTTCGATGGTCGGACTGGTGTACACTTGAGTGTCGGCAGGTTGCGTTCCCGGCGCGGGCGGTACAGGAGTCTGACTGACCTGTGAGGGCCCCCCTGCCGCAGAAAGGTCCGCAACAGGCGCGCTATTCGATGTCGTATTAGCTGGCGCCTTTGCTTTTGTCGACTTTCGTTGACGCTTTGGAGCCGGTGGCGCCGGCGCTGTGGTAGCTACGTTTGGTATCCCCGGAGCACCATTGACAGACGGCTGGGCTGCGAGGCTCGCTGCCGTACCGGTTGTCGCCGGGACGGTCTCAACTGCCGTGAGATTCTGGGCAGCCTCGTTGTTTTTGGCATTTCTCTTGCGTTTTTTGGCAGATTGGGCTTTCTCTCCACCCTTGGAAGTACCAGCCTTCTTAAGCGTTGCTTGGGACGCACCGGGCGCAGTGGCATTCACTGGCTGGAATGAGCTTGCCTGGGCGGCAGAATTAACCGGGTGTGACTCGTTGAATGCCTTTAAAGCAGCCAGTGCAAATTCAGGATCAGCTGGCTGTTGCGTCTCTGGAACTGCAGCACTTTGAGCCGTCGTGACCTGAGGTTGAGAGGCGGCAGGGTCTGCAATGGCAGGCGCAGAAGAATTGCTGGCTGGTGTCTCCTTCGGTCGATTTTTCGAGCCCTTGGGGCGACCTCCCTTCTTTCCAATGCTGAACAGCGCCGAAAGAGGCTGTTGATTCGAAGTCAAGTCGGTCTCCGGCGCAGCAACCCCATCTTTTGATTTGTTCTTCGAGCCCTTGGGCCGACCCCTTTTCTTCGCACTAGCCGTTATTTCAACTTCCCCAGTGGTTTGTTGGTCCGGCGTCTGCCGTGTTTGTTCCCCCGTGATGACCACATCTTGGTCGTGACCCATCATGGTGTCGTCGATATCGACCCAACTATCATCATTTTCTGCGCCATCAGCTTCTGAATCATCCGCAGCAAGATATTTCTTGGGGCCTTTCTTCACGCCCTTGTCACTTCTAAATTTTGAGGCCTTGCTACCCTTGGGCCTACCACGGCCGCGCTTCTCGACGACCTGTGCTGGGCTGGGTTCTAGTGCTCGAAACGGCCTGGCTTTGGGCCTTCCTTGTGCGTCAATATCGGGGAAGATCTCCGCGACCCAGCCAACGAAAACCGACCCTGAGCCATTTGCCTCCGCACTCTCGGGGAATTTGCCATCTTGAGGTGGAGGTGCTTCAGGCACGCCTCCAAAGTAAGCCAAAGCCTTGCAAAGCTGGTCGACAACAGCCACTGGTTGTAAGGTGCGAAGTAGCGTCAGCAACCGCGCCTGTTCCTCCTTGGTCTCCTTAGGATCAAGCGGCCGCAAGAAGGGCTCCGGTCTTTCTTTCGGGGGATTAGGTGTAGGTTGTTTCAGGCCGTAGAGTGCGTGGTTATATGGAGTCGTGCCGGTGAATGGTACGGCGGGGTCAGGTGTTTCCTCGGGTATCCTCATCCAATTCGACTTGCGATGGGGTTGATAACCATTCTGAAAGGCCATCTTTGCTGCCATGGCCGTATTCTCACTCGTGCGCTTCGCAGCGGCATCCCTGTCCGTGGCGAGGTCCTTGCCCTTGATGTCCATGTGCATAACACCAAATCGACCGGATGCATTGCTCGTCATCCCTTTCAGCTTGCTCGGGACCGGGTTCCTTATCCGCCCATCCTTATATGGCTGCGTGACGTCGTCGGGCTGAGGCATACCCACATAGTGAGGCTCGGGGGATTCATTCGTGTCCGAGGCGGGTGTGGCACGCGAGCCAGGGAGTTGCGTGGGCACCAACTGTGCTGTTGTGTGAGCGTTGGAGATCGCAGGAATAGGTTGTTTACCAGCCGCAGCCCTAGCCAGGTTCTGCGCCGCCAGAGCGGCGGGGGACTTGGTAGAGTCCGGATAGGGACCATAGCTTTTGGCGTTCTTGGAAGCTAAGGAGCACGAGGGACATATAATCAGCTTTGCGCGCTCGAAGGGGCGGTGGTGGATGCAGCGGTCACACACCTGATCCAGGGGCCATTCTAGCAAACGGGCCTGTTGCCCACAGTTTCCTTCGCGGCAATATTGCTCTCTGTTTCCCCTGAAGAGGATATTCCAAAGAGCTTTGGCGTCGTATTATGCTGCATACGCGGGTCTACCAGCCAGCGACAAGACGTCGGCACGGGCGTCAACGTCGACGATACACTGGCATCCCGAATGGAGGCGTCTGGAATCGCGAGTCCAATTGTAGACCCAATCGCAGATCCAGATAGTCCAAAGTCGAGTGAACAAATAGTAGTTTTTGAGATTTGGACTGAGTCGGGTTAAGACTTGACACGAGTGGAACCGTAAACAATCGTCGAGGTGGACGCGCCGACCGTTTGCTTGCTAACGACGGCTTCGAAGACAAACAAAGTCTCTTATGATGGAACCGATTGATGGATAGATTGATTCGGGTGGCTACGGTAGTCAAGCTGGAATCGTAAGCTAATTGACGGAGGCGACCAGGCGGCCAAGCGACGTTACTCAGTCGGAGAGGAGAGGCTTCAATAGTAGACAACCTTGGTAACCCCCAAACAGTCGCGAGGTAGCTGTTGATCTCTCGGTCAACGTTAGGACGTGTTGTTGCCGTCCAGACATCAAAATCAGGGTCGCAACTCGGAGACGCCGACAGTGTTGTCACAGTGGCCGCAAAGAATCTTTCATGTTTCCGCAGGCATTGTCATCGTCAAGTATCAATTGACCCCGCCGTCGTGGTTGGTCAATTTTTGGCGTTTGTGTTATCGAGAATTCTCATGGCATGGCAGTTGAATGTACGTACTGTGGTACAGTACAGTAAGTACTTAGTAGCTTTTGGTTTCCACGACCAGGGTCCTCTGCTCCTCGCCTCCTGAGCTGTAGAGGTACCTCTACCCGATACGCGGCCTCACTTATAGGGGAGCTCGAGGTACAGATACTCATTTTAGGTGCTAGGCCGGGTGCTATAATTGTAAGTACAGCAGGTGCCCCACGCCCCGGCTCTGAGTGCAGGTGATAGGCATCATCACACATTGCCCAGCTCCTCCTACGCAGTTGGAGCTTTATTCGCAACCCGCCTCGCCAGCTTGGTACACCAAACCACTACTTGCTGTAAGTGTACACAACCCGGGTAAGCAAAATACCGTGCCATCATCAAAAGTCTCTCCAATTTGCAAGAGTGGTCCGTCAGGAAGCTGGCGAGTTAACTTCAAGGGCCCGAATAACCCACGGATATCTATAGCTGACCACTCTTGTTGGACTAGTGACGCGAATCCAAACACCAAGTCGACCTGTTCGTTTTTCTGGGACCTCACGAAGCGCTCCAAGTATTCACCGATTCCGTACACACTTTCAATCCCGTCAAGCCGCGATCGCGGTGAAGTTAAGCGAGATGTCGTCACCAAGTAGCTACATCCTGCTGTCCCTCCCGCTCCGGACCTTCGACACCGGCGACAAGGAGGAGGCAATCCAGTCCCTCGCTGCGACCATCTCCCCCGAGAATGGCAGTGTAACCTCGTTCCCCATACCGGCCCTCAAGATCGGAACCCTCGATGCGCTGGTGCAGCAGGCAGACGAGCTGGCTAAGCTCCACTCGGGCTGTGAGGGCGTCGTCCAGAGGGTCTCCGACTCTCTCAAGACTATTCTGGATGGGGACGAAGAGAAGATTGCTCAGAACAAGATGGTCAATGACAGTAAGACTGGGCTGGGGATCACTCTTGGAAGGGAGGATGATGGCTAATTCCCTCAAAAGAGCCTACGGAACAGTATCTGCGGACGTTCAGCTGGAACAAGGTCAGATATCGAGCGGACCGACCCCTTAGCGAGTTGATTGAGAACTTGCAAAAGGTAACATAGCATCTACAAGACTACACGGCCTGTGCTCTCCCTAGCTGACACCAGCCTCCAGGAGCTCATCAACGTCGACAATGATGTCAAGGGAAAGTTCAGCCAGTACAACTCCGTCAAATCAAACCTGGCTGCCCTACACCGACGGCAAACGTGAGCCATTTCTTCTAGTCTCGTCGCTGGAGACACTACTGACCAAGCAACAGCGGCAACCTTACTACCAAGTCCCTCACACCCATCGTGGACCCTTCGATCCTCATCACAGACTCCGAATATCTCGAGACGCACCTGATCGTCGTCCCTGTCAACAACCGCAAAGACTTCCTCAAGTCCTACGAGTCCGTAGCGCCCATGGTGGTGCCCAGGTCAGCGACGGAGATAGCCAAGGACGACGAGTTCGTGCTCTTCGCGGTCACGACGTTCAAGAAGCACAGCGCCGAGTTCCTCCAGAAGTGCCGTGAGCAGAAATGGACGCCGCGGCAGTACAAGCACGTCGAGGGCGGCAGGGAGGAGGAGCAGAAGGAGATTGACAGGGTGGCCAGGGAAGAGAAGAAGGTCTGGGGAGAGGCCCTGAGGCTGGGACGGACCGGGTGGAGCGAGGCCGTTATGGTGTGGGCACACGTCATGACGCTGAGGGTCTTCGTCGAGACCGTCCTGCGCTATGGCCTGCCCCTGGAGTACGTCAGCGCATTAATCAAGGTAAGCACCCCCTGGCCAGAACAGCACCGCGGACGTGCGTCTCACTCAAGCCAATCTACAGACGAACCCCAAGCAGGCCAAGAAGGTCAAGACCTCTCTGGACTCGGCATACTCGTACCTGGGAGGAAACGCCTTTGGCAGGGACAAGAAGGGCAAGATGGTGAAGGATGACGCGGCGCTCAGCTCGGAGATGGCAGCAGCGGGCTTTGGTGGCGGCGAAGGGAACGAGTACACGGCATATGTATACTACGAGTTTGATTTCCCCTAGACGCGCCCGCGCGTCCTTTATTTTCCTGGGGTTTGGTTTATGTATGCATCACGAGCAAGGCCGGCATTGTGTCACAAATATCGTATGAATGTGTTTTTGGTTCACAGAACGGTCTATTCATTTGACACTACCCAAGATTGCCACCGCTCTATATACGACCGACTACACGGCTGGTACCTTGGGAACCCATCAACAAGAAAACACAAGCTCATTCATACATCACACACCAGTCGTCCTCTTGAGAGGCTTAAGCGGAGGTGGCGTTGATCAGGTTCTTCTCCTGCAGGTACTTGGTGATCTGGGCGACGCACTCCTCGACGGTGTTCTTGTGGGTGTAGATGGTGACCTCGGGGTTGATGGGGGCCTCGTAGGGGGCGGAGATGCCGGTGAAGTCCTTGATCTCGCCGGCGCGGGCCTTCTTGTACAGGCCCTTGGGGTCGCGCTGCTCGGCGACCTCGATGGGGATGTCGACGTAGACCTCGACGAAGGCGAGGGGGTCGTCGCCGTTCTGGCCGCTCGTGGCGTGCAGCTGGCGCGCGACCTCGCGGTCGGCCCGGTAGGGGGAGATGAAGGAGGTGATGGCCACGGTGCTGCTGTCGGCGAACAGCTTGGACACCTCGGCGATGCGGCGGATGTTCTCGTTGCGGTCCTTCTCGGAGAAGCCCAGGTCCTTGTTCAGCCCGAAGCGCACGTTGTCGCCGTCCAGGCGGTAGGCGCCGACGCCGAGGTGCAGCAGGTGCTGCTCGAGGGCGGTGGCCACGGTCGACTTGCCCGAGGCGGACAGGCCGGTGAACCAGATGGTGAAGCCCTTCTGCTTGCGGGCGGTCTCACGCTCCTTGCGCGAGAGGGAGGGGTGCCAGGTGATGTTGCTGGAAGGGGGGGTCTAGTGTCAGCAGTCAATCTTGGAAGGAAGTTGAAGCCCTAGGCAATGTCGAGCGTGTTCCAGGGAGCAAAGGGGCAAAACCATGTTACAGGCTCTTGGAAAACTTCACGGGTTGGAGGATGGTGGTGATGGCGGGGTGGTGGCGGGGTTACGTGCATGGGAATAGCTGGGGAATAGCGGGGGAATGGAGGGGTTGTAACAGATTATTTGCTCACGTTGCCATTTTGGAGGATTTGAAGGGGTATGTTGTGGTTGTTCTTGAGAAACGAATGTCGGGGAGGGAGGAGTAGGAATGAATTAATTATGTACAATTCGGGAGACTAGCACAACTGGCACGACTGGGTAGAAGCTTTGATGGCCGAGGGAACTGACTGACTGACTGACAACCTGACTCTTCAAAAAAGCGTCTGCGCCAAACTTCTTATCGACTTTACACAGTATTTATCGTGGGAAATATGGAAGAGCGGGTGAAGTTTAGAAACCCGATGCATGTCTCCCTTTTTTCTTTCTCCTCCCAGCCAACTTATCCTCTCAGGTCCATGGAAGTATCTGCTACTTGTACATCTGGTTACGACCTACCGGTCTTCGTACTTTGATCTGATACTCGGACCACCGCTCTACCCTTTCAAAGCGTGTGTCCCATCAGAAATTGTAACGATTGTAACTATCGCAATCCCCGCCGATGACGCGCCATTAGTTGGAAGCGGGCACTGGCGGGCCAATTCTAACAGGTCACCGACTCCCGAGAAGTGGGAACCGAAACTCCTGTCTTTTCCCTATTCTGTGTAATTTGGTACATCGCAATATGTATGCTGTACTTTGTTTCGACTTGAGACTGACATGTGAGCCTGGAAAAGGACGCCTCCTTTTATGCATTCGCCGGATGTCCCCACGAGCATGCAATGCAACTGCGACGTTCAGGGGCCCATGTAATATGTAAATGGCAGTCAGCATTATCACCCATGTCGAACTGGACATTCCCTCTACAAAATCCAATTGAAACATAAGAAAACGGCCCTTTCTGCTGTCCGCGAGCCCGAGGCACGCTCAAAGTCTTCTTGTTTCAAGGTATTTTATTCTATGTCCGCCGGTCTATACACAGTACCGTTGGTCCGTACACTTATCTGTCTCCCATGACACACTCCCATGTGGTCGTAACGTGGCCGATATGGCTGAAGCAGAATACTAAATTGAATCCCCGTCTACAAACTCCCGTAACCCGGAACGCAGCCCAGAACCATGATATATCCTAGGTAGGAGCATAATAGTTGCCAAGAGCCTGTGGAGAGAGTCAGTGAACATGCTCCTCGAAACAAATGTGTAAGGCGCAGGCGGTAGAACTCACAGCAGCCTGTTTGGGCTCGATGAAGAGCGCCGTGGCATTGGACACCTCCAGGGGCCTCTCGTCGCCCACGGGCAGCGTCTCGATCCTCCCCTCGACCCAGGCCTTGCGCCCCTCCACCTTGGTGACGTGTCCCCTCAGGACGACAAATTGGCCGGCCTTGCAGGGCGCCGTGTAGTTGATGTTCAGGTTGGCCGTCATGCCGACGCGGTGCGGCAGCGCGGCGAAGGCGCACCTCGCCAGGCCCTCGTCCAGCATGGTCGCCAGGAACCCGCCGTGCACGATGCCCGGGTGGCCGCACAGGCCCTCGCCCACGAAGCTGACCTGCACGTACTCCTTCCTGTCGCCGTTGGTGTTGATGAAGCCCAGGGGCGGGATGGCGATCCGGCCGGGCCCCATCAGCGTGCCGCCCGTGAGGTTGTGCTCGCGCCACGCCGGCGGGATCTTGAGGTGCGGCCGGTGCTCCACGAAGGCCGGGTCCTGGCGCAGCGACTGCACCAGCGGGTGCGCGTTCATCTGGTCCTCGAGGGCCTGCGACTCCGGGTCCGTGGGCGTCCACATCCGCAGCGTGTCCTCGTCCGACACGGGCGTCATGTAGCCCGATACGGTCTGGTACGCGGGGGCGGCGGCCATGGCGAAGCCTATGATGGTGTAGGTGAGGGCGCGGGCGGTGGAAGCGAAGGCGCGGCGGATGAAGGAGGTTTTGGGAGGTGTAGTGGCTTCTGTATCAAGAATTTGTGCGATGGTTAGATTAGGGGCCACATCGAGTATGAGAGGGAGGCCGACCCCTTTCAGATCGGAGGAAACGTACCAGGGGCAGTCGCGATAGAGCGTATTATCGATCTCTGGGCAAGTCTGGTATGCGCGAGGCTGTGGTTGTAGAGAGCTAGAGGTCGCGATATCTGGCGTAAGAAGGGGCCGGACACAGGCCAGGACCGAGACATGAGGGTGGTTACGCCTTTATCTATATCAAGTGCCGTCAAAAATGCCAACTAGTTCTCCGGGACCGAGCTTGTGGGGATCCTCTTGTTCCTGTCAGCGTCAAATTGTTGAAGAGATGGAAATTTTGAAGGAGATGCCGAGGCAGACCGGAGTCCGACTCGGCGTTGGACCATCGGCAGCCACGCCGAGATCGACTTTCACACTGACTGACCCTAACCGTTATCTTATTTCTTGGTTTCATTTTCGCCCCTTTCGAGGCAGAATTAAAAGAATCATTAGCGCAGGGACCAATTAAACCGTTGCCGACCCTAGGGCGGGAGCTACGAAAAAAATATGAGGGCGGTTGACAGCAGAGCCAGCACGTTCTTTGTCTCGTACCTTCGTCCCCTCCATATCCTGATTGCCATGTGACAGTGGACAGTGCTATGAATTGACTCCGACTGCGGAAGATATTAATGACCGTCGACTAGTGGAAGCATGAGAACCGTAAACCTCCTTAATGTCTGGCACGCTGAATATTCATCACCCGTCACAAGACGAGTGTAGTAGGTATATAAGGTAGGCCACCTTCAGAGCTACCGAGGGCGCATAACAATCTGGACCCTGAGCTCTTGAAGCAGATCCCAACGGCGGGGTGCATTAAGCCCCTGAAGCATCCTTTGATGCCCGTTGATTCGCCGTTGCTCGCTTCATGTCCTGTTTATTGTCAAGGCAACCCTACCAAGAGCGGAGCATAAACAGCTCTTGGCCCTGGGCTCTGTAGGGGCTCAGCCTTTCCAGCGGTGAGATTACTGGCTGGTACGGATCCGTATATTTGTAGCAGCCGATCCTGTGATATGTCGAGAGTGAGAGTATAAACCCTCTGACCTTCTTCGAGCACATGCCTTAAAAGCACTGAAGCGCCCCAAGACCCACACCAAGTAAACACATAGTTACCAACTCAGACAACAAAAATGGTGAGTGTAATGAAGTGATTCAGGCGTCACATCGGACGGCTCAAGTTTTGAGTCTCCAAACAGATTCACGTACCAGACTAACTCACCGCGATATAAACAACAGGCCACAGCGGAGACCTGCGACCTCAGCCCTCCCCACGCCCCCAGGGAAGAGGCCATCAAGTCCTTCAGGGAGCTCGAGCACGACCTGAAGAGGGAGCTCGTCCACCTCCGCCATGACCACGACAAGCACGAGAAGGAGTACTTCCAGGCAGTTGTAAGATCTCCACCACCCCAATACATACCCATTCGCCGCGGGCGGCGTGTGTCAGCAGTGTGTCTGGGGTTTGGGCACCGAGGGAGAAGGGAGGCTCACAGTCCATACCACAGGCTCACCTGAGCGACCACGACCTGGCCGGCTTCACGCTCGAGAACCTGGAGGAGGTCCGCGTAGGAACAACCGCGTAAGTGAAAGATTCCTTAACTTAACTGGTTAAAGTGCATTTTTAATAAGAATGATATCAGTTACGGCTATCACATCTTCGGCCGGCTCAGGATCCCGGCGTTGCCTGAGGACGGGCCTTGCTACATCTTCTTCCGCGCCTTTGACACGGGGAAGGACGCCGAGGCTACCTTTCACAGCTTTCATACTGAGGAGGCGGAGGACAAGGAGAACGGCGGCTTCAAGTACCGGGCCATCTTTACCAAGGACGACCCACTCGAGTGGTTCAACGAGTAAGCAGGAAGGACGACGTTAATGGGTGTGGGTCAACTACTACGTGCATGTACAATCGGTTCTTATAAAAGCGTTGAATACCCTTATGGTTCTCGAATGCGATGCAATCTCAGCTGTCTTGAACCCATCAGGCCTTGACTCCATATACTGTGTATCGTAGTAGGTCTTGAAGTCCTCATCGGCAGATATGGCGAGAAGCGAGGCGACGTCTCTGAACTAGTATTCGATCTGGAGATCGTGATAGTTCATGAGAATAAGGAAGTCCTATGCTTCTAAACAGTGCTCATATGCCGTGGCTGTAAGGCTGGGAGCCTGGGCCACAGCACCTGGGCACTGGCTGGGGGCTCGACCAAGGGATATGGGCTTGGGTCAAACTGCCGTCAATGGGGAGTGCCCGAGCGTATGGTGTAATGGAAGATTTAATAATGCCTAATCTGAATATCATGCGTCGTCTGTTGTCGTCAGTTCGAGCACTCCTCTTTTTTTGCCAGTTTATTCAATATGTTTGGTTGGTTGGTTGCTTTTTAGAAACAAACATACTTGAGGTTTTGTGGTTTCTCAAGGTTCTCGGTACTGCTACGTCTAGCCTCCAAAGGTCAGCCTCCACACCTAGTAATCAGGTTCCTCCTGATCCAACATCGCAGCATAATCATCAGCCGTTGCGAACATTGGCAGCTTCTTGAAGTCCCTCTTCCTCATTCTCTTGTTGCCATCCTTGCCCTTCTTCTCAGCGGGCTCCTCCTCCTCGCTTTCACTGTTGAGGTCCTTGCCATCGACCCAGCCGTCCTCCTCACCTGGACCATCTTCCTCGTCATCGTCCATATCCACATCCTCACCGGCCGAGTCCATGTCTTCATCATCGTCATCGTCTGACATGGCCTCAAGCAGTGAGCCCAGGTCAGATTCATCGTCCTCATCCAGGTCCATGTCGGCATCACTGCCATTCTCGCCCTCGATATCAGGACGAGAGTTGACGAGTGCGTCCCAGATCTCATCCTCGTTCTCATCCTCATCCTCGCCCTCAGCAGACTCCTTCTTTGCCTTCTTTGTCTTGGCCTCCTGGCCGGGCTTGCCGATCTGGGAGAAGTACGCATGGAAGAACGCATCCTCCGCGGCAACATCCTCCTGTTTCAGGTTCCAGAACGCCGCAGAGTTGACGGTAGCCTGTTGCTTGGCGCTTTGCTTGCCGGGTACTACAACGTGGGCGGAGCTGCCGGCTGCAAGCACCGGCTGCATGATGGAGCCGCCGCGCTTGGTGTCTGCCGCCTTGGGGTTCTTGTACACAAACTTGTCCAAGAAACTCATCAGGGTGTGGTTGGCCAGCTCTGGCTTGGGCAGGGTCTTTTGGGGCTTCAGAAGGTTTTCCGCGAACACAGTAACCGATGGGTGGAAGTGCTGGAAGTAGGGTATGACTTCCCACAAGCAGCTCTGGTCAGCATTGCTGTACTGTGGATCCCGCTTGCGCCCATCGTAAGCTTGCTTCTTTTGCCGCGAGTCTTGCGCAATGTCTGTCTTCTCCTCCGTCTTCTCCTCCGCAGAGCCTTCGAGGGGTGCATCTCTGTACACCTCCTCTTCGTCACCGTCTTCCTCTGGTTCGTTGAGAAGGGTCTTCAGATCAAGGAACACAGCCTCCAACTGTGACACAAGGAACAATATTCCGCAGATGAAAGAAGGCTGGTGGAGGTAACAGATCTGTAGCATCCGCTTGACGAATGCCTTGACTCGTCGGACGTCCACGTCACTCTTCAGTGACCGGTAGAGCAGGTTCAGATAGTCAGCTTGCTTCGAGGAGTGGATCAATCTGGGATCCGGTAGCGACTCGTATAGAGTCCTGTAGAACCGGTCAACGGCAATGTGCTTAGACAGGGATAGCTGTTGTACCAGCTTCAGTGCTTGGATACTTGTGTTGAAGTTGGCCGAGTGCGTAATCCTGAAGAGAGTATCGAGGTGCTTCTCCAACGTCACCTCGTCCGCGCTGGAGAATGGCACAGCACGGTTCACACCGGTGAGGATTGCAGAAACCAACTTCTCCGCAGTCTCAGTGTCAGGCACAGCGTTGGCTTTAGCGGCCGCCGGGTCCTTCTTTCCATTCAACGGCGTGCCGTTGGCTTGCTTTTCCCATGCCTTGTTCTTGCCCTTCCTTTCCCAGGGCTTGCTCTTCGTGTCGGAAGGGCTAGACTGGCCCATAGCCCCCGTCTTGAGCAAAGAGACAAACTGGTCGAAGTATATCCTGACGAGCGTATCCGCAAGCTGCGGCTCCTTCTGGCTGAGGATGGTCTGGTTGAGGGTGATGATGGCGTAGTATTTGGTGCGGATCGTCTGACCCGGTCGGTTCAGGGCTTCCTGCTCGATAGTGTCGATGACTATACTCTTCATCGCCGGGTGGGTGATGAGGAGCTGCAGGACAAGGTAAGAGGCCCGCGAGGCAATCTTGCGTTCCCGATCTCCGAGTTTGTTGACGAGCAGCCTCAAAAGGTTGGCCTCTTGCTCTGGTTTCTCTTTCAACAGTCCATACACGAAGTCCAGGGACCTGTGTCGGGTGTACTCAATCTCATCGCCACACCACAATTCCAGGAGTTGAATGACCTTGAAATAGGTCTCTTTCAGCCAGTCTTCATACGCCCACATCATCAGGTGCGCTTTCGTGATCCTGCCGGGCAGGGGCTTATCAGATTTCCAAGCTGTCACAGAGTATTTCTGCAGAGTCCCAAGAAGGCCTGGTTGAGCACGGAAGGCCCGTAAACGCCGATCGCTGGGCAAAACAACACCGTTTCCGAGAAGATCGACCAGGGCACCGAGTGCGGCGACCGCCTGGTCACGACTCTTCTTTCCAGCAAGATTTATCAGGTTATCCAGGGCCTTGATGTTGTGCACTGGAGATTCCTGGACCGCCAACGTCAAGGCGGAGACCTTATCGGACATGGTACCGGAAGACATGATGGTGGACATGAACTTGCGAGTTGAGGAGGCGGCCACGGTAGAGTTGTATGCAGCTGCATCAGATTCAAGCAACGCCTTCGCGTAATCTTTCAGACTGTTGATGGTCGAGGAGAAATTACGGGTGTCGTCCGCCGAAGGAAGTGGTAGTTTCTCCTGGCTCAAAGTGTGCCATTCAGGTTGTGGATCGAAGACCTGCAGCAAGTTAGTGGTCTATACTCCAGACAGGTTTACCCGTACAAGATGGCGCATACTGACCAACTTACCCGCTCCATTGCGTTTTTTGGGTTCTTCAGCGGGCGGTGTCTCCTCCCTCTCCGACTCGTCTTCCGACTCTTCGGCCTCAACCTCCTCGGCTGGTTCCTCGGCAACATCCTCGGCTTCTTCTGCTCCGTCGTCGCTATCTACGACTTCGTCTCGCACCTGTTCAAATCCCAGACCGGCAGCAAATTTGGCCAATTCATTTTGCAGGATCTTGTCCAAACTATCGGAACCCTTGTTTGGCTTTGTTTGGCCTTCCTCCGCATCAGAGTCTATTCCAGCGACGAGATCCAGATCGTGCTCGTCTCCGCCCAGGGCCTTGATCTCCTCAAGCAGCTCGGCTTTCCGCTCTTCCGCTGTCTTCTGAGGCTTCTGGGGCTTCTGGGCCTTGTCGTCTCCATTTGTGGCCTCTTGCGCCTGTCTCTTCTTTGGGGCCGCATCCTTGGTATCGTTGTCGCTGCGCTTTCTCTTCGTCGGCCGATCGTTGTTCTCCTTGTCGTCCTTGGGCTTCTGGTCCTTGGGCTTCTTCTGGTCCTTGGGTTTCTGGTCCTTTGGTTTCTGGTCTTTGGGCTTCTGAGCTTTAGGCTTCTGGTCTTTGCTCTTCTGCTCCTTGGGCTTTGGATCGGACAACGCCGTATCGATCTTAGCGGTCAGCTTGGTAAGGGCAGCCTCGTCGAAGGAAGGGTTGGTCATCTTCTGAGCCTTGGTCTTCTTCGCCATCTTTCGTATTGGTTGGGTCGTAGATTCGACACCGATGGCAACGTAAGAAAACTGTTCAGTAGTAAAAGAAAGTCCAAGTTGCTATATGAGCAACGTTGGATACAAAGGATCAGGCGATGGCAGAAAGGGGAGCTGCTTTGAGAAATCTTTCTTAAACTTTATGCAGGTCGAACTGCGCTGCCTCTGGGTGAAGTTTTGAAGATTGGGAAATTTTAGCCTGCCGCTCTGAAGCCGCTACATGGAACTTTTTAGTGGAGTCAATGCTACCGGTAGACAGGGGTATGGCAGGCGCTGCAGGGGGGCTAGCTCACTAAATCACTAAAGTCAACCAAACCCTGGATGGGCATATCCAAACTTCAAGGTGAAATCGCCCTCTACGGATACTGAGAACTGCTTGCTCCCTTACGTTAGAATCGGTCCCCGACCACACTTTTATAATTCCCTTTCTTTGTTTGGATGGCCTACCTCTAGGTCCTGTTAAAACTGAGCCCACCTGGACGACGATCTGCAGCGAAAATGACATTCACTACGAGATCATGGGCAGTGCGATCAGGCCGGACTTTGACTCAAAGTAGCATGTTATTGCGACCAAAGCAGTCACTGGCCAATTCCCCCTTGATATGGTCACGACTGTTGCATTTTGACGGCAGGTCGCGGCTTTCAAATGAGTGGGCTCCATCTGGTGGTATAGCTGCTGGTGAGCACGAAGGTACAGTACGGGTACAATTCTTGTAGTCCAAGCAAATACATAGTAACAAAAGTCGCGTAGATGCCCATTCGAAACTGATCCGTGCTGGGTTCGTCCGGCAGGTGAGACTCAAGTCCCTTTCCCCCTCTGTTGAGGCCAGGCGTGTAGAACTGGGACTCATCATGAATTAGTCGCATTCGGGTATATTCCAACTTCTACCCCTTGGACTGAGAGTTCACGACAAGGTCACTCGGCTGGTGGACCGCCACATGCGCGGATTGGGTATGTAAAAGGCCTCCCATATATACCGTACCTCATTCAGCCCTCTAAGAGGGTGTCACTAGGGGCGTCGCGAGTGCAGCTATCCGCAATCTCATCCGAATCACTGTGGGAACAGAGCGGTCGTCTCAACAAGATCGGGTCAGAGGTGAGCTTCAACACCCTTTCTGCACCGTTATAACAGATCCTAACATATCACGAGCTCTTCCGCTTCACTGACCGGAAAGAAGGCCGCTATCTTCTCGCCCCTACACATGAAGAGGAGATTACAACCTTGGTCGCACGCTCAGTAAAATCCTACAAGAACCTGCCCCTGCGGCTTTACCAAATAAGTAAGACGTATCCCGTCCATATACATAGTCTATGCTGTGCTAATCATTCATCAGCACAAAAATACCGAGATGAACTACGTCCTCGTCACGGCCTCCTGCGAGGCCGAGAGTTCAGCATGAAGGATCTATACACCTTCGACTATTCGGTCGAAGCGGCATTGAAGACCTATGAGCAAGTGCGCGAGGCATACTCACAGATCTTCATCAAGGAGATGAAGCTGCCCATATTGGTGGCCCAGGCTAGCTCAGGCGACATGGGCGGCAACCTGAGCCACGAGTACCATATTCCGACCTCTCTCGGCGAGGACCACATCATAAATTGCAACAGCTGCGGTTATGTCGCCAACGAGGAGCTTGCCGAGAGTCGCCTTCCCGAAGGCAAGGCGGACACGGAGTCGATCAAGCCCAAAGTCTGGCGGGGAGTTTCCAAGGATCGGAAGACCCTAGTAAACGTCTGGTATGACGCGAACCAGGCCTCCGAGGAGCATATCAACACCCACGCCGTCAAGCAGGTCTTTGCCGAGCTTGACTCTGGCCTCGAAGACCCCATGCCTTTCTGGGAGGCTGAGATCAAGCGTGCTGCGACGACGGCAGGGCCCCCGATCCGTGTGGTCAATCTGCTCGACTGCAGACTACCCAAAGACGACTTTGTACGCCGCATCCAGGACAAACTAGTAGAAATTCCAACAGGTATAACCGATGCTTTAGACCAAGAAAGCTCCGAGGCACTTCTCCAGAACATGTTCCTCCCTGCGGATCTCAACCCCCAAGCAGAAGAAGTCAATTTCCTCCGCATCAAAGACGACGACCCGTGTCCCCGCTGCGACGAGGGCACCCTGAAGGTGCAGAAGGCCATCGAGCTGGGCCACACGTTCCACCTCGGCACGCGATACTCGGAGCCCCTGAACGCCAGGGTCAGTGTACCTTCTCGCCTGCTGCCCGACGCCGGCGAGAAGTCCCCCAACAGCGCCGAGGAGGTGCCCATCCAGATGGGCTGCCACGGCATCGGGATCTCGCGCATCATCGGCGCCGTTGCGGACCACCTCGCCGACGAGAGGGGCCTCAACTGGCCGCGGGTCATTGCGCCGTACGACGTGGTGATCGTCTACAACCCCAAAGACAATGGCCTCGTGAGGGACGCTGAGACGCTGTACGACTCGCTGGTGGCGGAAAACGACAAGGCCTTGCCGCTGGACCCCATCATAGATGACCGGGGTGACAGCTCGATGGGCTGGAAACTCAAGGATGCGGATCTGGTGGGGTACCCCGTGATCGTGGTGATTGGTAGGGAGTGGAAGGCCTCGGGACGATTGGAGGTGCAATGTAGGAGGCTGGGCTACAAGGAATTGGTGGAGGGTGACAAACTGAAGTCTTGTATCACGGACCTGCTCGGCCAGCTGTGAGGTTTGTCAAGGGGGAAACAATACGTCGATATTACACACCTTGTAAACAACTGTACTATTCATGTCTGCAATACTTCTGCCTCAACAGGGCCTATTGCATCCGTCAAGCTTGATCTTGTCCCTGTGTATAGGCTGATGGCTGAGTGACAATGCGAGAGTTCAATTCAATAGTCAAGGATAGTGAAGCCGATATTGAGCAACCGGAAGGGATGGCTACATGAGAAGAATGGAGCTGGGACCATGTCGTTATAGGAAGGTAATCAACGGTGACTGATTTCATTTACAAGGAAAACACCTATGCTATTCGACATCTCCCTCTTGCAGGATCTATGTCAATCGCCCCTTGATGCTCCATACGGTAGAGGCCTAAGACCACGATATCGCTTTCTGACACGTGACAGAATTCTTTAAACCCATTCTGCATCCTAAGGGTTCATTGATGCTTGTTCGTGCTATCGAGAGGTATCATAAGTCTACTTTTGGTGCCCCATCCGGTGGCCGTATTTTAGACAACAGAATCGTGTACATGGCCTATGGGGACAGGCCCTCGAAGGTCGGCTGGTTTTGCCTCTCACGTCCACCCAGTACCCTCACGTAGAGGGCTTTACTGCCCACAGCTCCTTCGACCAACCCATCTCGCGCATCTTCTTGGTGCTGGCATGAGCGCTCTTCTTGTGATCCGCAGAGCTGATGGCCAGAGCCTTGCTGCAGGATGCAAAAGCCTCGACAAGTTCCTTCATCCGCCCCGTCTTCACAAACAGGGCCGCGATGTCCGAGTCCTTGCCCGCGATGCCCGCCGCCAGCTCCATCGCCTCCAGCATGTTGTCGCGGGTGAGGGTACCACCAGTGTACTGCAATGCAGACACGTACGCAATGATGGTCTCGGGCAGGTACGCATCGCGCAACCGTGCGAACTCCTCGTCCTTGGTGTTCGTTTCCAGCAGCCAGCCCTTGAGTACGGGCTTCATGCCTGTCTTGGCGGACCGGATGGCGACTCCGAGGTTTTCGAAATACTCCCGGTTGGGCGGATTGCTCGTCTCAGACCTACGAAGTTGTGAGCCTTCCATGATGTTAGAACAGAGGAGGGTGATGATACATACTCTTGGGCAAACTGTGCCAATGTACCCACAGTTTCGATGCCATCGAGGGCCATGACGAAGCACTGCAATTCCCACAAGTTCTTGACTGTCAGAGCAAGGCGGGTCTGGAAGACCTTGATGTCTTCCACATCGTCTTCGTCGATTTCTCCAGCGAGCGCATGCTCATTAGTGAGGAGGTCCTCCACGTAATCCTCGACGGAGCCTCCGATATCTCGATTGGCAAGAACCTGAACAAGATCCTCCACCTTAACGCGCTCGTAGAAATCGCGGGCAGCTCCTAGGTGCTTGTTCTCTGTAGTGTTTGTCAGCTTTTGTCTCTATGCACCCAGGACAGGGCTCGACTCACTGAGGAAATATTTGTAGATCTTGATGCCGAATTCGCAAGCCTCGAGCAGGCTTCCCTCACCCGCAAACAGCCATTCCATGGACCTGATTAGGTTCTCGTGAACCACCTCATTTCGGCCATCGTCGCCAATGAAGTCCGGCACAATACCCCTACCGTCAAGGACCTGAGGCTGGTTATGCTTGAGGATCCGGAACTGACTCTTGGGGGATGTGCTCTCTGACTCTTCAAGTTGTTTCAGGAAGTGTTGCGGTTGTTCCCCGAGGAAAGTTTTGATGTCCATTCCGACCCTTCGGATCTGATTGAGCAATGCAAGCTGCTCTTCTCGGTCCCTCACATGAATGATATTCAGACTCAAAGTCTCGTATTGTCGGTCAGGGGAGAGCTGGGCGCAATAAAGGGGAATCAGGAGCTCGAGCTGAGCCAAGCGTAGGAAACTGACATACGCCGCAATGGCGTGTTCTCCAACTACACGGCGGCCGGGAATGAAGTCCTTCTCCTTCTGACTGACCGACTCCAAAGCATTGATCATGATGACAACATGTGTGACCACACGAAGCCCGTCATGTTCCGACATTTTGCTGTACTTCGACACGTTGCCTTCAGATGAACCATATCCGTAATCTGGTATCAAGTAAGATTTGCCCTCTTGATTGGCTTCGGTCGACAGGGCCAGGCCTTGTTGATAAATGTAGGAATCAAGCGTGTCCGCAATGATTGCTCCCTGAAGAGCCTTGGACGCCGTGTTGGCTTCTTCGCTGGCCTTCTTGAAGTTGACGACGTCGGACTCAATTTGCTCAATAAGCTTCTTGGCGACATTTGGACTGTCGCCAAGGTACTGAACGGCGTCAAAGGATGGCAAGAAATGCGTGGAGGCAACACCTGGGCCGCATTGTTTGATCAGATACGAATCGAACTGAGTCCGCAGAAGTGCGTTGTAGTGTGCAAATATGAAATCATCCCAGGATTTACAGACTGAAAGCACGCTGTCGATATCGCCAGAAAGGATACCATAAGTGGCTCGCTCCCAGTCGTCTGTACCACCCGACTTTACCAAGGCGTAGCACATGCGCCGCCAAAGGATGAACGAAGGGGGGTCGAAATCTGGGACATCCTCATCACCAATGGTCGCTAACGGGAGGGCGGAGATAGTCGCAGCTCTCCATATTTCTGTTCTCTCCAAGCACCAGTCGCGGATTTCGTTCATCGTTCTTCCCCGTCGTAGGAGATTGTAGCAGCCAAGCCAGATGGCTCTCTCGAAGTACTCGTCGTGTGGTTCGAGCTTGCGGCCCTGTCTCGTCATAGCGTCCGGGTCAAGTTGGGTGACATAGGAGAAGTCGGACATATTCGAGGTGGGTTCGAGAACATGTGGGATGGCGTTCACACTCTTGTGCAGCTTTATCGCCTCTCGAGTATGTAACCAGTTATGAGCCAGAAGATCGCCCCGGTCAGCCTTCTGTTGAAAGTCCTGGACGAGCTCATCGATGTCGGGCCCGGCGCACGCGGTGGACTGTAGCCACTCCAGAACGGCTTTACGTTCTTGAGCTATCGAGTCAGACAAAATGAACTCGTCCCAGTGTTCTCTTCGTGATTGCGGTTTGGGGTTCGATCTCGATGGTTTGGCCGAAGAGTCCGGGTTTCGCAGCGGTAGTAATCGTGATAGCAAGCCCCAGGTCTGTGATTCCGCCTCCCACTTTTCCACCTCGTCAGTATCGCCAGTGTCGTCTGTTTCCTCGAGGTCCATATCGTTCGCATCATCGCTGGATTGAGTCGGGTCCCATCTTCGACCTCTTGCTAGCCGCTCCAACCGCCGGCGTTCCCGTAGCACGGCTGCCTTTTCGCTTGTGAAGTCATGGTAGCGAGTGACGAGCTTAAGGATGCGCTCGCGTCTCTGGGCGGGTGTCGCGTGTGTCAAGCCACATTCGTCGAGCCATCGTCCGAATTCCTCGACTTCGGGGCCTGCATGGATGCGGCTCTGCCGATAGTTGTCCTCTAGTTGAGCCATGTCCTCATCTGCCGGAAAAGTCAGCCGAAACAGAGCGCCAGAGGAATTGGCCCAGGAGTTGTGTTTTCGAGGTGAAGAAACCAACCTTCGTCGCTGTCGTATCCAAAGGCGGCCTGTCCGTCTATGAGACTACGACGCCTTGGGGAAAGGAAATCCTGGCGAGGGGGGTCAGTGAGCTAAAGAACTCAATCGACGTTGCAGAAAACGAACGATGTTCCACAACTTCGGACTTTGGCAAGGGAGAACTGGGCTAGGTACGTACATTGAGGTTTGGCGACATGATGCACCTGCACGAGCTTGACACGAGCCTTGGGGAACGAATGATTTGATTGGTGATAGTTGGGGCCCGCAGAAGCCCCGGTGGGGTGTTGTCGACTCACGATAAGGCCGATAAAGCAGCTGCGATTGCACTGGTGCAGCGTTTGTAGGTTCAAGTTCAACGACAGGGTGAGATTGAAGCTGTTATTACGGTCACCAACAACAACCTTGGAAGTTTGCGACAGCGCCAAACAGCTGGGTCATATCGATACGCGCTTGACAAAGGGCAGTCGCGGCTGGTAGACAAGGGCCATATGTTTTTAGCGCGAAAGCCCAATGGCACACGGAATTCCACAGGCAAGCAGTATACCTAGGTAGGTACTTACTGACATAATTAAGTACTTACGGGCTACGCTCATCAGGCCGCCAGGTTGATACCGGGAATAGGGTACAGTACCACCTGGACAGTCCGAAGGAGTATCGCTTGCACAGGATACGTACAATCTTATAGCCCTTGCATCTCTACTTCAATATGTACATACCTACCTACCTCTAGATAGGTATATCTAGGGGTAGGTAGGTAGGTGCCCAGGTTTGTATACTAGAAACCAAACGGTAGATTCCTCCACTGTCTTCTGAAGTATGAGTATATACCACTGTCTTGGTACACGGACTGGCTGATTCTTTTATTTACATGACAGGATATATTACCTACAAAGTGGGTGGCTTGTACACTACGACAATAGTTCCAAGCTTATCCCAAACCTCAAAATGATACTGTCTTGGTTCTCGCCGCGAGAAACTTCATCATGGATGCAGATAAGTCAAAGGATGGTTGCCATTGCGCTACGGTACTTCGTCTCCCAAGATGTTATGAGGTCCCACTGCATCATTCCTCAACCAGGGGTTATACAACAGAATCATTTGCGAATTGATTATGAAGACGATATTCGTCTAAATGACAGTAATTGACCTCCAACTGTGGTCGCCTTCTGAGTGGCTTCGGTAACTACTAAGTACCTACCCAGATACTTAGGTACTTGAGATCTCAGGTGCTGGTGCCAACACCTGGACCAATCATTGGACCCAATAAAACACACCGCCACATGTGGCGGTGTGGCGTCCACAAGCGTCGCGCATCGCGGATTATAAATAGCTTACGAGCGACGGAAACATTTTATTGATTTTTTCTTTTCTTCTTCAATATGTCACCGGCACTCATATTAGAGTCTCGGAGCAAGACTGTCAATACTTGCTCAGGTCTACCGGCCTCTTGCGCGCTCAATGGATGCCTAGATCAACTTGTCACTGTCCCTCTTGTTACCCGAATGCTTCTATTCAGGTGGACGTTTGTCTTGGATTAGTGGTACATGCCCATTTTTATGATCTAGAGTTTTTTTCTGGTCTGGAGAGCCTCACAGCAGCCGCTGGCGCCTCCCCCCTTGATAGATACACCATTTCCAAAACCAGCAACAATGCGCCGGCAATTCGGGGCTCATTGTTGAGATGCCTCCTTCTTTTTCCTTATCATCCTGAGCTTCAGTCTCAGCAGGTCTGGCTTGGGACAACTGGCGGCCTTCGCGTCCTGCCCGTTCCGCTCGTAAAAAGCTTGACAGCACTCGTAGAGGGAGTCTATCACATCCTGGCACCTGTCCTCCTTGAACGTGTTTTTCTTGAGGCAATCTGGCATGAATGTTAGCTCTCAGCTGTGGAAAGACGTGCTCCTACGAGGGCGGTGCTTGCCTTGGATTGCACACTGGCGAGAAAATGCGTCAGCTCTTGTCCATCACAACTCAAAAGGAAATCTCATATGAGGAATACGTACAGCTCGAGGATGGCAGGGCAGCTTAGCCTGCAAATCTTGTTCCAGAGTCTGCGGAACATAACAGTCAGTTTGAATGCTCCTGTGGTGGGAGATGAGGGGCTGGGAGACTCACCATTATCGCTTGTCTCGTCTATAGTTACGCTGCTTTGCGAGGGATGGTTTCGTGCTGGAGTTGGATCATGTAGTATAGTGGAAGGATCGACGGCTGGCCATCCATTGTTGCCGTAGCTGAAGCCGAGCCTGAGGGTCCCCTGTTCACCTATTGACAGTACTGACCTTACTGATAAACCTGGATGATGTCAGGCGTGGACAATCGGAAGATCACGACGGCCCATATGCCTTCGCAAGGCTACCTACCTAGAGGTAGGTAGGTACCTAGGTAGTCGGGACACGCTGTATATTGTAACAGCATAGCAAGAATTGTACCCTCATTACAGAAGCAGATGTCCATACTACATATGAGTCCTCCCTGGGGATTCATTTTGACGTCTACTTTGAAGTGGTATCAGAACTGCACAGGTGCACTGTGACAGTAGATTGACGGTGCTTCCCGTACGCTTGTTGCTCCTTCGAGTACCCATGTGTACCCCCTCGGAATACGGACTTTACCAGAGAGTAACCTGGAGCAAAGCCACAAGCATCCAGGGGTACCGGAAAGCGATCAATCTTTCAGAGAAGACCCAAGCATCCAATTGATCCTTTGAAACTTGACGCCCGACTAAAGGGGAATAGAACAAGGACAATTCAGAGTCACCTGGAAGTGCAGTTCTAGAGCTGGCCCGTGCTTCGCGAGCTGCCCTCTAACCTCTAAAAGCCATTTGCCCCACCACTTCCCCCACGGTGCCCATTCCACAGCCTTTTATCATTGCCGTTCGTCCTTTTCTTCAACACTTACAACATCAACTTCGCCTTCTCACGATCCTTCGTCACACACCGCTTCTCACCTTACTAGATCAGACAGCCACCGCCAGACCCCAAAGGCCCGCGTTATTGAAAGCTAAATAGACAGCCCGGTAAGCCAGCCCACTTTCCACTCCCGCAGCTTGTAAGAGCTATCATCGCTTCCTCTCGCGACATTCAAATCATACTGACTTGGCGGGTTTAAATGGTTCAGATCATTCTGTCACTCACGGCTACACCATCGCCCTTCAACGTTTCTCGAGGAGCTTGTCACTACTATTCCCTCCACCCCCCCTCCCCTCTTACGGCGAGACTCTACGTCCACGACTCGGCCTCTTACGACCCAATAATCATCTACGAGACCTTTCCCGTCAAAGCTCTTCATAATGTCTTCTGACCAGCAAGAGAACGGCTCTCCCATGGGTGAGCCCCAAGAGGCCCCCGCCCAGCCCGAACACCTCAACATCAAGGTGACCGATAACAACAACGAGGTCTTCTTCAAGATCAAGAAGTCCACCAAGCTCGAGAAGCTCATGGGCGCCTTCTGCGAGCGCCAGGGCAAGGCTCTGAGCTCTGTCCGGTTCCTCTTCGAGGGCCAACGCGTCCAGCCTACTGACACCCCCGATACTGTAAGTGTCCTTCATTCTCGCCTCTCGGCGCCCCCCCTCCCAAGCCGACCGGCAACGCGTCGTTCGCAGCATCTACATTACGCCCTCGCCTCACGGCACATGTGACTAATACTCATCGTTACCACTCACAGCTCGAGATGGCCGATGGGGACACCCTCGAGGTCCACCAGGAGCAGGTCGGCGGCTGCGGCTGCTAGGGCAGGGGCAATCGCGGATGGGACGCATGTTTCGTCACCTGAACGGTTCGGACTAAGCATTGAAGCGGATGCTCCACCCTGATACGCCTTGTTGCGGCTGGCTTGGTTCTTTCCGGTGTTATTTGGTATTTTTTCGGAGTTTGACACGGGTCAAGGGCATTCGGTTTTGAGGGCATACCAAACGACGTACTTTTATCTCCCACGATCGACGAGATAGTCTGCTGATCTGGCGAGACAGTCGAGAAAAATGATATCTGGAGGAAGAAGACCAAATGGTCACACCCTGTCTTCGTTGACTACACTGTTCTGCGTTCCCTTCATCTCTACCGAACCGTGATGGCAGTTTCGGGGTTTCAAATCCCTACCCGCCTCTAGGCTTCCACCGTCCCAACCGGACAATACCACGGATTTAGTCAGCCACGTTCACGCCGCACCGACCGAGCCAACCACGGCGGCATCATGGGAAGCAACGGGGCGGCGGATTGGTCAGCTTGTGCGATGCCTAACAGGAGCACTGCGAATCCCCGGGGGTTTGATGTTGAACACTTCACCAGCTGGCCCGACTTGGCAAGACAGCTAGCTGTGCGCGAAGTTGTTGGTCGCATGCCAATCGCCAGATAACCCCTGCCTTGGCCTCTCCGTCCTGCGACAAGTGTGATGTGCATCACGAAACACTATGCATCACGAAACACTATGCTCCACGAAACACTATGCTCGACACACTTGATGCTTATCTGAGTCCGGGCGAGGTAGTCTTCATGCTGCTTATGCACTGCTCATATGGCTCAAGGATGCTTGGGCATCTGTGCGCATCTCGGCACTTGTTTCCAGAACGAAAGACGGGTAAACTATGGAGACTGAAAAGCTTGGTCACGGTAGGACACCGGGGTAGAGCGTCGATCGTTTCATCCGAATATGGAAGGCGAGAAGGGTTTAGGTGATATATTCGAGACCATGATGCGATCATCGTCAACATGGCCTTCTACTTGGGTGAATATCAACCAGCCTTGGCGACAGACAGACTCACCAACCATGATGAATCTCAAATAATGCAATCAATCTCATCCCTTCTTCATTAAAGCTCGTTTGGCCCAAATAATGCTCAAGAATAATATTGTAGTGTACAATGAAGCAGATCAAACTCGTCAATCAATCAGTCAATCAATCAAGCAGTCTTGTTTCATCTCCAGTGCGATCGAGGCCCTTTCCCAGTCAGTCCCCCTCTGTCCAAACTCCAAACCGTGTGTGCCAAGAAGCAATGCAAAACCGCAAACGCATAACCGTAAACACACGCAACGTGACCTCGTAAGCATGGACCTGCATGGCGTCCCCTTTCCAAGAGAACGGCAGGCCGATCCTCGCTCACCAAAATTAGCTCCCCTGCAGGTTCTCCTCCTGTAAAACCACCTTGAAGAAGATAAATTCATCGTCGACGTATAGCAAGAGGGCCAGGCTCCTAACCCTTGAGCTCCCTCTGCCGACACCCTGTGCACAGCACAAGCATCATATCGTTGCCGATTTCCCTTGGGAAGATCTGTCCGTCGTCAAAGCCTCCCTGGCACGTTGCGCACCGGAAGCATTCATCGTGCCACTCGCCGCCCAGAGCCCGGATGAACTGCCCAATGACCGCCTTCCGACACTTCCTGCACTTTGGTGCCCGTCGCTCCGTTCGCTTGGTTTGACAGTTGACGCACCATGCGTAGCCGTCCTTTTCGATGTGTGTCATCCCTTGCCCAAAGGGGTCGCCGCACTCGGCGCAGAAGAAGTGCCCGTAATGCCAATGACTGCCTAGAGCCACGATGTGTTCGCCCAGGATGGGGGTCTGGCAATGTTTGCAGCGAGGAGCGAACAGCTCGTGCCAGTCAAGGTGGCAGTAGAAACGGAGCCGCTCGTCACCGTCCTCGGCCATTGTCTCGCCAGGACTCTCCTCGAGCACCTCGCCGGCTGCGCGCCGGTGAATTCGCTCCAGCCGGGCGGCTCGGCTAGCATCTGGTTCAGGACTGATCTCCAGTGCCTCGAGGGAGGTACCACAGGTGTAGCAAGTGAAGCACTCTGGGTGGAACCGTTCGTTGCTGCCAGCAAGGGCGACGAAGCGTCCTTCAATCGGACGATTGCACTCGTGGCAACGGGCCGTAGCTCGGTTTCCAGTATGATTGGCTTGTGCTGGAGACCAGTGACTTCGAGGTCGTCCACCGTGGCGGACTCGTGGGGCGTCTTTCTGTGGAGTAGGGAGTGGGCGGCTTGTGGGCTTGCTGGTGGAGTCGTCAGGGGTCACAATGACAGGAATGCTGGGGCCGTCATTGTCATCGTCCCCGGGAAGCACGATAGAGGGGATTGAAGGCTTGTCATTGTTGACAGCGATGCTAGGAACTGCCGGCTGGCCATTTACGGAAATGCTGGGGCCAGATCTTCCTCCCGGGGCGTCTACCTGGATAGACGGCGTGGGAAGCCCACGTGGTTTCGGGGACGCCGACGACTGACGAGTCTCCGTAAGAGGGATAGAAGGGATCGTCGGGGTTTCTGGGAGGCGGCGGTGGCCTTGTCGGCCTTGGAAGGCCCCGGACGGGCCACCCTTTCCAGTGTCTGGCTTCTCATCAGTTGCCTGGTCAGGAGCCTTCCAGGTTTTGTCAAAGCTTACGATAGGTCGTCCCGGCCGGTCGCTCACAGCAGTGGGAGTAGGGAGCTTGGGACTGCGATCCTTCAACCTCATGGACGTAGCCTGACGAATGTCATCACTGCGAATCTCCATGCCATGCTTCTTAGGAACATCCTTCTTGGGAACCTCGGGCGTCGAGGGTCTTTCAGCACTTGTGTTGGTCGTGTATAGAGGGTTCCTAGACTGCGAGGGTGCGTTGCGGTGAATGTCATACCTATGCACTTTGGCAGTAGGGTGCGCAGGGGAGTCAGAAGAGGACGGGGGGCTCTCCGGGGCAAATGACACTCGGTTGAAAGGACTTCTGTGCTTGCTGCGCAGACCCTCTGTAGCGGGAGCCTCGTCTTTGTTGGGAGACGAGCTTCTTTCCGACGAAGCACCTTCAGGCTCCTCCCGAATTTGATCCGCTGAGAAGGGCTTGCTACCACTGCTCTTGCGCTTCGTGCTGCTGCGCCGTCGATGAGACATAGCAACTCGGGAACTGCCAGGCAAGCCTACGTATGGCTTGGACTGTTTCGGTGGGGAGACGGATCGGGATGCTTCGGGGGAGGTAGGGCTCTTCCTCGACTTTGACATAGAACCATTGCTAGAGTCGGAGCCACCAGATACAGATCGCGATGCAGATCGCGACACAGAGTCTCGTGCGAGGCCAGAAGGTTCGATCTCATCGCCATACAGGCCTGCGCTCGCTGCGCGAGCGTGAGCATAGCTGTTCTGGCGTAGATGCTGTTTGTACCTGTAAGGGGTACCAGGCTCAGGTGGCTTGACACCGTGTTGGTGTTGCCAGACCAGCTCTGCGGCCTCGTCCAATGCAGCCTGGTAGATCCGTTCTTCGTCTGAAGTTGGTGAGGGGCTGTCCCTGGCGTCCTTGTCTTCCATGGCCTGCCTCAGCGCGACAGCCTCTTCCTTCTCCATCCATCGCTGACCACGTTCGATATAAGTGGCCCTGGGCACGACCTCCCCAGGTTTGGGGGGAGATACCGAGTTGTGAGGGAAGTAGTCGCGGCCTCGTCCACTTGTTGCCGAGAATTTGGAGGACACACTGGGTGCGATGCTTGGCCTGGTAGAGGAGTCTCGGTGGTCGTTCTTGGGAGGCGAGTAAGAGTGGGATGAAGCCAAGGATGGCTCTGATAGAGGCGGGGGAGTTCCTATGGAAGAGCGAACAGCCGAGGAAAACGAAGGACGACTGGCTGTACCCAGCGAAGGGCGGCCGTCTGTGGATTGGCGAAGGGAGTCCCGCCGAGAAGAATCTGAAGGTAAAGGTCTGGCACCACCGGGCCTGTTGACTCGACTGTTGCGAAGATCTCTGAGGTAGGAAGCTGCGGATAGGGAAAGAACGCATGTTAGCCTCAACTGCCATGTTGCTGTATCTACCTAGGTACCTAGGTAGTCATAGAGGGCAAAGCACGAACCAAATTGGTCATTGTTCATGTAGCTACCCTGGGTAGGGGTCATCTTCCTTTCGGGGGAAGACGACGCCGGGTCCTTGGGTCTGCCACGGTCGAACATGACTTCAGAGATCTTGCACAATCAGGTCGAATAGACCAGAAGGTGGTGAGAATGGGAAAGGTAGACTCTCAATGCAAATGCAAAGAGGTTTGGTTTGATGAGGGAAGAGAGGCCCAGGGATGAACGGGCGAGACCGCAAGTGCAAGTGCGATTCAGCCCCGTTTATAAAATTGCTTGGACAGTCCACGGGTGGTCCCTCCGGCTTGGGGATGCCGTCCGCCTCGGAGTACGGGGTCGCAGGTAGCTCGTCTGGCCGTTGGTCGAATGAGCGATGAGGGTGGATATCGTCTGTCAAAGTGAAGGCCAAGGTACCGGATACAGCTGAACGGAGATTGTCAGGGTGCGAAATTGGCTGAGGTCGAAGGACGGGGGTCGTATCAAGATGAGAACAAAGTACTGAGCGATAACAGCGGTTTATTATGTATACCTAGGTAGGTAGATACGGGATGTGAATGAGCCTAGAAACGTCCAGGACTTATAAATGCAATTGGGTTGTTAGGCACAGAGAGAGTGTGTATGTGTGTGCATGAGTGTGCTTGTGAGAAAGGACCAAAGAAAGAGACATAGAGACATAGAGGAGAGAGGGAAGGAGGGGGAGAGAGAGAGAGAGAGAGAGAGAGAGAGAGAGGGCGAAGGACGAAGCAGATGGACTTCAGTCACAGTCCGTAGAAGGTATGAGGTGTGTGTACCTATGTGTTCATCCATGATTTCTGCCCGGCTGCAAGTGACCATGTGTTTACTGGATCGCCGGTTCCCACGGAGACCTCAGCCATTGCCTTGAGTGTCTTGAGTGCCTTGGCAGCGCTGCACTCGGACAGCCCCTAAAACTCGCAAGAGTAAAGAGTACCAGAACCTGCCCCAGGTGGTCCATCAGGCGGGGTAAGTCACTGCCGCAGGTACCTGGTACATGCGTAGCTTGCCCCCAGCCAGCCTTAAAGCTCCAGGGCTGTTGCTTGGAACTTTGGATGGAAGGAAAGCCACCTGGGCAGCGCATCACAGTCCCACAGTTGGGGAGGGCTTGATGTGATGGGCTTGGATAAACTACCTAGGTACTTAAGTAGGTAACGTTGTTGATGCACATGTGGTTACGGAGGAGATACTGTATACTATATAGGCATTTACCCTCAAATCCTTCAAGGCATCAGGCCAAGATGCACTGGCCGACGGAAACCATTCTCGTCTGTCCTTCTGTCTCTCTGTCTGTCTGCTTTTCTGTCTGTCTGTCGCGGAGCCCGATCGAAGACATCAACCAGAGTCATGGCATTGCACACCGCACAGCTCTTCACGACGGTACTTCGACGTTAATGGGCTCCACACCCGCGAAACAAACCACACCGGCCCTGAGCCGTCTTTTGCACGGGCATCCTCGGACAAACTGCCATGTCAGCGAGATGGGACACACCACCAGGAAAAAGGAGAAGGGGATCAGGGGGAGGGGCAAAGTTCGGGAGCAGTATGTATTCAGCATATGTATCGCGGTAGATAGGGATCTGTGCGCCAGATTGAATCCATTCACGATCGTGGAGTTTAAGCAGCTAGAATTAACCGTTCCCTGTGAAGGACGTCCACTCCAAGTACTACCTAAATACCTACCTACACTTGGGCGTCAAAAGTCCCCCGACACTCACCCTTTTTCCACACTAAAAACCCACTAAACCTTATACTTTTCGACTAGATTTATCTTTATACTTAATTAGTAATTAAATGTCAAAAAAAATCTTATAAATAGTAAATTACTTAAGCTAATAGATATTAAAATATTAGAGTTTTAAATTTGTATTTAGTTAAAATATAATAAATTAAAGTTAAACTATTAGATTTTAAAATCTTAAATCTCGGTGTACTAACAGCTATTTAGCAGCTTATACGCTATAAAGGCTCTATTAGAAGCCTATAGTACCCGCTATAAAATCGGTATAGATAAAAGATAGTTTTCTAATACTTTACTTTAACTTTATAACTGTTTTAAATAGAGAAAAGAAAATATTACTAAGTCGCCTAACTGATATTTCTATAATCTTTATAAATATTTCTTAAATTTAGAAGACTGCAGATTTATAGCTATTTTATTTAATTTGTTATATATAAATAAAGTAGGCGAGTTTTGGTGTAAAAAGGGTGAGTGTCGGGGGACTTTTGGCGCCCCACTGTACTTAAGTAGGTACCGAAGGTAGGTAAGTACATACTGTGAGTGACTGTGGATGTGTTGGTACCTACAAGGTCCTCCCCCTTCCCCCTGGCCCCCTGTCGCGGCTCTCCCCTGCGCTGCGCTGCGCTGGCTCGCATGTGTTGTCCCAGCCTTCGCTTTTTTTGGTCTTTCTAGAAGGGACTAACTGCAGAAAATGCCGTCACAGCTCAGTCAGTCGACCTTCCGCCGGATCGGCACCGGCCCTACCCACCTACAAGCCCCAACCTTATAATATTACTCCGGCCGCCCAGTCCATCTATCACCAGTCAGTGTACACTGATCTTTTGCCCCTGGCGCCATACATCGCAGATGTGAATCTCCAAGTTCTGGTTTACAGTGAAGTTAGCCACCAAGTGCGACCTTCCATGAGACCAGGAACGTGAGTCTGGGCGAATGGCCTCACGAGCATAAGAAACATCTGCTCTTGCGCCGTTTATGGAGTTTGTATGTCCAAAGTTGACGGGCACAAGTTCGGTCCATGGCACCCTGTTGGCCACCAACCAGGCAGTCTTGCTGCCGTTTTATTCCCATCTAGCAAGCAACCGATGTTGAGTGCAATTCTAGCGATGGCGGTCAACCAATCTTTATCCTTAGTCATGGAATCGAGTTGCTTATCACTCAAGTCACTATTGCTCATCTCAAAATTGTCCCTGGAGGTGTTTCGTGATATCATCGGCTCTATAACAATATATGCGCTGGCTGAGTGCTGGACAGTTGTATCGTATATCGTTCTCCTTCTGAGGCTTGTAATTCGTGGATGTATTCATAGGTCTTTTACGTTTTCTATAGTGAATCTCGTTGAACGGGTGGCGGTTAGTCGCTGGGCATGGCACCTCCCTCCTTCTCCGACTCACCCATAGCGCCCAGTGAGGCTATGGTTGCTGAGGACGGCATCGTTAAGACTGACACTCGTCACGCCTCTGCCATGGACACGGATGGAACAAAACCCAAGGATGAAACTGTCATTCATTCGGGCTCAAGCCCCAGCGAGCCGAGAGAGGAGTTTCAGGAAGGCGGATATGGATGGTGAGTTGACTTGGGTTGACTGACTGTGCTCGCATATATCATATGTATCAAGTCGCTAACTGATCTAATCAAAGGGTCGTTGTTATGACCGTGTTCCTTATAAACATGCACACATGGGGCATGAACTCAGTGTGTTGTGCTCCCGCCTCACCATCTTCAAGTCGCCATCAGTAGATAATGACTGACCCCTGCCTAGGCATATGCCGTATTTCTAGCATACTACCTCAGCTCCAATGCATTTCCCGGGTCAAGCACAATAGACTTTGCTTTCGTCGGCGGTCTCTCGATATCTATAGGTATGTCCTACCTGTGCCTCGCATCCTGGACCAAACCGCTGATCCCTTCGCACACCCAAACAGCCCTCCTCCTCGCGCCCCTCGCGACGATATGCATCCGCACTTACGGGACCCGCGTCTGTCTCCAGGTCGGCGTGGTCCTGGAGACAGCCGCCTTCATAGGCGCCTCCTTCACCAGTGAGATCTGGCATCTCATCCTCAGCCAGGGGGTAGCCTTCGGCGCGGGCATGGGTTTCCTCTTCACCGGCACCGTCGGGCTCATACCGCAGTGGTTCCGGACGAAACGCAGCCTCGCCAACTCGGTCGGGACCGCGGGCTCGGGCTTCGGCGGCCTTACCTACTCGCTGGCCGCGCACGCCATGATCGACAACCTCGGGCTGGCGTGGGCATTCCGCATCTTGGCCATCGTGGCCTTTGTCGTGAACGGGACTGCTAGTTTCCTGGCGCGGGACAGGAACAGGGAGGTCGCTGCGGTGCATCAGGCTTTTCACAAGGAGCTCTTCAAGAAGGGAGAGTTGTACCTGGTGTTGATTTGGGGGTTCTTTTCGATTATGGGGTATATCGTCGTGGTGTTCTCTCTGGCGAGCTACGCCTCCGCTGTTGGTTTCACATCGAATCAGGGATCGATCGTGGCCGCCATATTCAATCGTAAATACCATTGCATATCCCCCGTTGGATATTATGTCAAATACTGACCTTGCATCACAGTATCACAAGGTCTGGGACGACCGATGATCGGCTATTTCAGCGACAGGATCGGGCGCATCAACGTTGCCGCTCTGAGTTCCCTCATCGCCGGACTGGCAGCCTTCTTTCTGTGGATATTCGCGGGCAAGTACTATGCAGGCGCCATTGTCTACGCTCTGTTCGGAGCCTTCGCGGGCTGTATCTGGCCCTGCATAGCACCGGTGGCCGCCGAAGTCGTGGGGCTGCAGTTGCTGCCTTCCGCCATGTCCATCACCTGGCTATTTATGGTCCTGCCTGCGACGTTCGCGGAGGTGATTGGCTTGTCCCTCGTGACGCCCGGGAAGGATGGGTATCTACACGTCCAGGTATATACTGGCGCTATGTTTGTGGCTGCTTTCGCCTCCCGTATGTTACGATGCTTGGAATCCCTTGAAGTTTCACGCATTCACTAACAATCATGTTATAGTTTGGGCCCTTCGAATGTGCAAGATACATGCCCAAGAGATTGCAAGGCTTTCAGAGAAGAGAGAGCAGGATGGCGCTGTCCCGGGGGGTCAGCACGATACACCTGGACAACAAAGAACGATTACGGTGGCATTCGCTGTGAAGGCGTGTTTTTCCCTGGTCAAGGTATAGACAGCTGAGAATTTAGACCCTCGAGCCTTGACGGCCATGGTTAATTGTTAATTCGGATTCTGCTCCAAGGCATATAATATACATGCTCTACAAACTGCAATGCGTGCTGCAAAGCAATCCTTATGCTACAATGATCCGACTTCTATGACTGGCCTGTAGTTGCTCCCTCAGCGGTCTCCTGCTCAGGTTCCTTCTTCTGCTCTTGCTCCGGTTGTTGCTCCTCCGGTTGTTGCTCCTCCGGCTGTTGCTCCTCTGCCTGTTGCTCTAGCTCCTCTTGCTCTTGCTCCTCCTGAGCCTCCTGCTCGACAGCCCGTGGTGAAACAAAACCGTCCTTTGCAGGCTCAGCGGCCACCTCATCCGCAGGCTGCAAAACATCCTCGGCAACTACAGCCTCGGCACTGTCCGCTGCAAAATCGCCCTCCTCCATGACTGTCTCGGCCGCCAACTGGATGGCGTCCTTGAGCTCAGCGACCTCGCCCTCGCCCTCCGGGTACGCCACCTGGACAGGCGGCATCGCCCCCCTGGCGAGGGCCACGGCCGCCGCCGCCGCCTCGCCAAAGTGGTCAAACGCGTACAGCGGCACGCCGCTCCTGGCGATGACCCTCCGCGCCTCGGCCTCGTTGGTGCCCCTGATCCTGACCACGACGGGGACCTGGACGTGGAGGTCCTTGTACGCGGCCACGACGCCCCGCGCGATCACGTCCCCCAGCGTCAGCCCGCCGAAGATGTTGACGAAGATGACCTTGACCCTGTCGTCCTGGAGGATGGTCTCGAAGGACTTCTTCACCGTCTCGCTGGTGGCTTTCCCGCCCGTGTCGAGGAAGTTCGTGGGCTTCCCCCCGGCGTCCGCCAGCGCGTCCACGGTGTTCATCGCCAGGCCGGCACCGTTGGACAGGGTGCCGATGCTGCATGACCTGTCCATGTGGTTCAACCTGTGGTAGACGATCCCGCCCCTCTCAGCTTGCCTCGCGCCGGGGTCCCTGGTCTCAAGCGCGCCATAAGCCTCATGGATCTCCTTCAGCCTCCCACCACTCCTGTAGGCTGCATCGTCGAGGTCGATCTTTAGATCAAGCACGGAGAACGCGGTCTTCACTTGTTGGTTCATGGCAAACTGCAAGCTCACATGCTTCGCCTCCTTCTCCTGAAACACCTTGGCTAGATTCCGCAGGATCCTCCCTGCCGTCGGCCTGTAGTCAATGTTTCCCTTACCCATGATTTGGAGATTCTCTATCAGTCTGGTGATGACGTTTTTCATATCCTTGTTGGTGAGGGATAGCACACCTTCCTTGGCGTACGCCGGGAGGATAATCTTGCTGAAGCTAGACGGAAAGCGCCATTGCTTCTCTTCCCAGATGACTGCAGTAACAAGGCATTGCGAGCGCGTCGCGCGGTCGACACCAATGGCTAGGTAGCGGATGGGATATTTCTCGAACTGGAGATCTCCGGCTTTGTCCTCATCTTCTAGTAGTTTCTGGCTGGCGTCGCGGTCAAGGTGGAGGCTGCGGGTCTGCTGGGAAGAGACTGCGACCGTAGGCATCCTGGTTCTAGACGGGGCAAGGCTGGGGCTTCGAGTGGAGGTATGAAGGCTGCGCCGCTGCTGCTGAGGGGGTTTTCTTGTCACGGCCCCAGCAAAGGCATCCATAGATTCGAAGCTGGCACCCTCCTCGAGGCCGGCACCTTCTTCGAAGAGGTCCTCCTGTGCATCGTTGTCCCCAAACCTCCTCTTCAACGCAGGCCCGATCTTCGACGGGTGGTTGACAAGCGTCACGCCCACGTTCTTCAGCGCCGCGATCTTCTGGTTGGGGTGCGGCTCCCCCGGCACCCAGAACGCGCCCGCATGCCCCATGACCCTGTCCATCGGCGCCTGCTTGCCCGCGATGACGGCCACGATGGGCTTCCTCTCCGCCTCGGGCGTCCGGCCGTGGTACTCCCTGATCCACTGCGCGGCGAGGATCTCGCCGTCGCCGCCGATCTCCCCTATTAGCGCGATGCCCCTGGTGTTGGGGTCCGTCTCCAGCACCTGCAGCGCCTCGACCAGGTCCGTGCCGGGCAGCATGTCGCCCCCCACGCCGATGCACAGGCTCTGGCCGAGCTTGGAGCGCGTCGTGGAGGCCACGGCCTCGTAGCTCAGGGTGCCGGACTTGGCCGCTATCCCGACGCAGCCCGGGCTGAAGCACGACAGGGGCTGGAACCCGATCCGGCACCTCTCGCCCTCGGCGGCGCTGATGATGCCCGGCGAGTTGGGCCCCACCAGCCTGCTCTTGGTCTGCGTCTTGAGCATGCCGTGGATCCGCAGCATGTCGTGCAGGGGCACGTGCTCCGCGACCGCGACGATGAGCGGCACCTCGGCCTCGATGGCGTCCTCGATGGCCTGGGCCGCCCTCGACGCGGGGACGTAGATCGCCGTGGCGTCCGGCCTGAGCTCCTCCATGGCCATCTTCATGGTGGGCAGGACAGGAAGGCCGAGGTGTTCGCCGTCACGGCCCGGGACCACGCCCCCGACGATGGTGGTGCCCCATTCAATAGACTCCTTTGCGTTCACGGTTGCCTGCCGGCCCGTGAAGCCCTGGAATAGAACGCGGGTCTTGCTGCCTATGCGGAGGTTGTTCAGGGTGGCGGCATAGCTGTGGCGGGGCTGGGAGGTGGTGAAGCAGCGGGATGGTAATACTGGGCCTTGGCTTTTGGCCTTTGACCGCAGATGATGCCTCATGGCAGACTGCATTGGGAACATAGGGGTGAAATTGCCGACATGGGCAGTCCGGCCAGGGGTTTGCCCAGCTGATAAAGAAGGCTGAGATCAGTTGAATAGGAGGGCAGAATGACGGTGGCTAATTTATAAAGGAAATTCAACAAAAGTCGCACGTAAAATGGATTATCTCTTCTGAGGCTCGAAGGGAAGAAAGCAGTTCATCATGTTCAAATGTTGAAATGCGCTTGTGAATGTCTTCGGAAAACCTAGTCTAACGAGGTAGTTGCAAATGCTTCGTCTAGCATCTGTGTTCTCCAGACGGAATACTTAAATGCAAGTGGAGTACATAGCCGACATCCAAGGTTGATTGGAAAACACATTGTACCTGTTAACCTCACCACCTGTGCCGTCACCTCTTACCAGCCCTCGCAAAACGCATTGATAGCTAGCAGCTAGCTTAAGAGTGGTGTCAATATTAATACTCAAGTTGCCGGTCTGAGGTGGTTTATGTGAGGTTCACGAAACTTTTACACCAAGCACACAGGTTAGTACAATAAGAGCCTTAGAGGTGTTGGTATGGTGTATTGGTATCAGTATCTATATCTCTATGGTAGGCTTACAATCGTCTTATCAATACAAGTCAGGCTCCTCGGGTAGACAAAGCCCATCAACCAGTCTTCAAGCCAGTTTCGTCGTATATGCAATCTACCACAGTAATGCGCCAGGTAGTATTCCATATGCAGGACATCCAATCATGTCAACAGCAACCCTGTCAAAAGCGATACATCCCCTTCCTCCTTCGAATAACGAAGTTCACAGCTCCCTATTCTCAAACTAGGACAATTTCCATGCTCGGTGCCTCGGGCGAATCGTTGGCTTGGAGAAGAGAGGAGTGCCGTGGATACCATTTCGATCCGAGGCCGATGCCCATCAGCTCTGGGTCGTCTCCTTTCATCATCTGTCTTCGAAATGGACAGGTTGACAGCTGATCCCACATGGATTTGGCTCGTGATGATGATGGATAATTCGCATCTGTTCCAAAACCGCAAGAATTGCCAGTTGTGACGCGGTCCCTTCATCGGTCGAGCAAGACGGTATGTAAATGCACTTGCCAGCCCACCTAGCGAGTCTTGCAATATCCTCCTGGGAAAATAGCAGGGTACTAGCCATTCCGTGTGCCCAATACAAGGTGTATCCGGCAGTGGAGCGACGGGCCCTGAGAAACCTGACCTCTCTGGCAATTAAATTCCTTGTTCTATGTCGGTTTCGACTGAGTGCTGCTGGCATTGGCAGCCTTGCTTGACGCAGCATCTCCCGTAGGGTCTTGATAGCCGAGGTTTTTGAAGTCATCTCTTGCCATCAGGTTCTTGTCCATGCGGCATGTCAGGTAGGTTTTGGCCAGCTCACGACACTCGTCTCTGTTGAGGCCCTTGACCTTCTTGATGCATGACAAGTATTGGGTCATGGCCTGTTTACACTCGCCTACAATACATGTTAGTCAATGTGACCTTCGCATCCGACCGTACCGCGGGAGGCACTCCAATCAACATTGCGTACCATCGTGATCAAGAGGGAAGCTTCCTCTCTGTGGTCTTTACAAAAATTAGTCTGTTGCGCCGAGGAATGAGATAAGGTATGAAGACTCACGGGGTAGGCTTCGTGTACATCTGCCCCCCACCGGGACCGTAACCACTCATCTTGTAAGGAAGTTTTTGATATATTTGCCGTTACAGGACTAGGCAGGCCGCTTCGACCCAGCACTGCTAGCTAGGAGGAGGATCAATGTCGAGGACGGCAAGGGTTTTTGATCCAAGACCAATGTAGTTGGCTCAGTGAGTATGTAAATATGGTATGTAACTTCAGATGGGTGCACGATATCATGTGATCGTCCGACAGTCGGCAGAAGAGTTGCAGAAGACGTGCAAGGCCGTGCAGAAGTGCAGAGTGCAGAGCTGTGGCTGAAGCTATGGCCCGCGTATGACGTGTGGCTTGTACATGTCTAGGTAGTACATAGGTACATACTAAAGTACGGGCCATAGTTAAATGGGAACTTTGAAGCCTAAGGCAGCCAAGCCAACTCACTAAAAATCAATCCAGTGCCAGAAGTGCTTGACTGAGCTGGCTGGGCCTCTCTGGTTTGGGCTGCAGTGGCAATGTGAGTGGCATAGGTGGGCCCCGACCCGCTGTGTGTTGGCGGTACATTTCATGGTACGGGGGGTGCGACAGGGAGTACCTGGGGCGGTTACCGGGGCATGCCGTGCATCAAGTTGGAAAATGACGGAGACGCGACTGGTCTTCGCTCTCTGGCTCGATGGGACGAACTGGCTGCAAATCCCCTCCACGTCTAAATTTTGACTTCATCCTCCCTCCACACGGAAACAGCATGAATTTTTGACCCTTGTGATTAGCAATTCTAGCCCTCAGGTTCTGCTGTTATCGAAACGATCCTCATTGTTTGTGAGAGAGACAGAGAGAGAAAAAAGAGGGTCCCTCGTTTTCTACGTACGTTGCTGGGGCTCTTTCTTGGTGGCAGATTTTGTTGATCTTACACCTCGATACTTCGATAAACTCCCCCTTGGAGACTCGTTCCGAGGTCCAAGCTCTACTGCAGTAACCATCTACTATCAGGGATCATAAAGCCTAGGTCTAGCTGAAAACATCTGCCATCATGGCTGCACTCGGCGACGACCTCTTGTCTACGGTCAACAAGTTGCAGGACCTGGTCTTCAACACTATCGGCAATGACTCCCTCGATCTCCCTCAAATTGTACGCTCCAAAGTATCGCTTGACCCGCAGAAGGTGGCACCTTTGCTAACAACTCCATCTGCAGGTCGTTGTGGGCTCTCAGTCTGCCGGCAAGTCTTCAGTCCTCGAGAACATTGTCGGCCGGGATTTCCTGCCCCGCGGTAGTGGCATCGTCACACGTCGCCCTCTGATTCTCCAGCTCATCAATATCCCGGACGACGACGCCACCGAAGCCTCACAAGCAGCTGCGCATGCCTCCCAATGGAACCCGAACGTTGCGCGACCTGGCGAGTGGGCAGAGTTCAACCACATCCCCAACAGGCGCTTTACCGACTTTAGCGACGTCAAGCGCGAGATCGAGAACGAGACCGCTCGAGTCGCCGGCACCAACAAGGGCATTACGCGCCAACCCATAAACCTGAAGATATACTCTCCCCATGTTCTCAACCTCACCCTGGTCGATCTGCCAGGTCTGACAAAGGTAGGGACTACATGTGAATCAAAGCTGAGGGATGACCGCACAGCTAACTTGTCGCTTCCAGGTCCCAATTGGTGATCAACCAGCAGACATCGAGAAGCAGACCCGCAACCTCATATCGGAGTTCATTGCCAAGCCAAACAGTATCATTCTCGCCGTCTCTCCCGCTAACGTTGACATCGTCAACTCGGAAGCACTGAAACTTGCCCGCTATGTCGACGCCTTGGGACGGAGGACTATTGGTGTCTTGACCAAGGTGGACCTCATGGACCATGGCACGAATGCTATGGACATTCTGTCTGGAAGGGTATACCCTCTGAAGCTGGGCTGGATTGGTGTTGTGAACCGATCGCAACAAGACATCCAGGGCAACAAGCCTATGGATGAGGCGCTGAAGGACGAGGAAAACTTCTTCAAGCTCCACCCGGCCTACCGGGCTCTCGCGACCAAGTGCGGCACGCGCTTCCTGGCCAGGACGCTGAACACAACCCTTATGGCGCACATCAGGGACCGTCTGCCTGACATCAAGGCTCGGCTTAACACGCTCATGGGCCAGACTCAACAAGAGCTAGCCAGCTATGGAAACATGCAGTTTAGCGGCAAGGAGCACCGGGGCTCTCTTATCCTCCAGCTGATGACCCGTTTCGCTGCTTCCTTCATTGCCTCTATCGATGGAACATCGACCGAGATCTCCACCAAGGAGCTGTGCGGTGGTGCGCGGATATACTATATTTTCAACTCTGTGTTTGGGAGCTCCCTCGAAACTATCGACCCGACCTCAAACCTCTCTTCCCTCGACATCCGCACCGCCATCAGAAACTCCACTGGCCCTCGGCCCAGCCTCTTCGTGCCTGAAATGGCGTTCGATCTCCTAGTCAAGCCTCAAATCAAGCTGCTAGAACCTCCCAGCCAACGCTGTGTTGAGCTAGTCTACGAGGAACTGATTAAGATCTGCCACACGTGCGGCAACACAGAGCTCTCCCGGTTCCCCAGGTTGCAGGGTAAGCTCATAGAGGTTGTCTCGGACCTCCTGCGGGAACGCCTCGGGCCCGCATCAGGTTATGTGGAATCCTTGATCTCGATTCAACGAGCTTACATCAACACCAACCACCCGAACTTCCTTGGCGCAGCAGCCGCCATGAGCAACGTAGTAGGCGCCAAGCAGGAGCGAGAACGGAAACGCCTGATTCAGGAGGAGCGTGAGCGGAGAGAACGCAGGCGGCAAAAAGAGGCTGGAGCTAACGGTACTGAAGAGGTGGGCGATGAGGAGGAGGGCGTTGAGAAGGCAGAACACGCGTCCATTCGTAAGGCACAAGGCAAGGGTGGGCGTAGCATGTCGCCAGCTCTAGCTATAAGAGAGAACGGCACTGGTGGCGTCGCTGCGGCCCTGAATGGAGCCCGGTCAAACTCCCCCATGAGCCACCACGGGCAAGGGGCTGGTGGACAGAAGGACAGCTTCCTAAACTACTTCTTCGGCAAGGACGGCATGCAACCTGCAATGCCCCCGCACACGCATAACGCAAATATCGGACGACACGTCAGCCAGAGCTCAGAGCCGACCTTCAGCCAGAGCATCAGGCACCCGGAGCCAGCACTTCGGTCACCCATCCAGACCACGGCACCTCTTGCCAAGGACGATGACTTTATGTTCGGGTCGTCGCTGCCGCGTGGTGCAGACTTTGTGAGTCCTCCCGGTGATGTACGAGATCCTAACTGGCCCCTCCCTTAGCCCCGACTTACCTTCCATGCTAACATCCTTCGCTAGGGCGCAACGGGCGAGCCGGCCCTGACGGACCGCGAACAGATGGAGACGGAGCTCATCCGAGCGCTGATCTCGTCCTACTTCAACATCGTGCGCGAGTCCATCGCCGACGCGGTGCCAAAGGCCGTCATGCACCTGCTGGTCAACCACTGCCGCGATGAGGTGCAGAACCGCCTCGTCAGCGAGCTGTACAGGGAGAACCTGTTCGAGGAACTGCTGTACGAGGACGACGGCGTCAAGAAGGAGCGCGAGAAGTGCGAGAAGCTGCTCGAGACGTACAAGGAGGCGGCGAAGATTATCGGGGAGGTCGTATAGAGGCGCTCTATGAGACGAGAGGGATTGAGTTGCGTAGACAGCGTGCGGGAAGACAGGCTGCTCCTGCGGCTTGAATGGCATACGAGAGATGATGAACGGATGAGATGATAGAGGGGGAAAGGGGCTTTATATGTAGGTTTCGATTTGAACGGTGTAAAAAGGACTGGGGGGAACGGGGCTGGGAATCATGACTTCTCTCCATTGTCGTGTTGTACTTTACTATCATGTACTTTACTCCCACCACCAACATCAACTCACACCCGAGGATGCTGCTCACCACCACGACACCCGGAATACATACCGCTTTCACGAAACAACTGTCTGTATATAACCTTGGTAGCAGCAACTAGATTGATTAGTTGCTGTTTCAGAAACTACTCTTAAATTGTCCGGCTCGGCAACGCAGACATCTGCACAATATGGTTTCGATTCATCAAAAAATAGTGCAAATGTGTCCAGGAAAGTATTTACCCGTCAGTCTGTCGTCGGACTGTCTGGATATCATTCAAGAAGAGCCCCCATTGACCGAAGTGGAGCCCTTTAATGATGGGAAATTCCGGTGTTTTTTCATTTTCCATCTATCAGGGAGTGACCCTTGCCATAATATTACAATATAAAACGGTCTCTCATCTAATCATCAATACCAATCAACCAACCTCCTTCGTCACCGAATCGGCGGCCAAAGACGGCAGACTGGTACACATCGCTTCAAAATCATAACAAGGAAATGCAACCCTCCTCCAAGCTACTAATACCTCGGCATCCTCGAATTCGGCATGTTTGTACCGGGCGGCGCAGCTGGGAACCTGGGATCGTACTCCTCCGTGTAGACCGGATCCGTCCTCGACATCGGACGCGGAGGCTGGAATTGCCTCGGGGCCGCGTCAGAGGGGTGGCGTGGATCATAACCCCGGGCTGCGGCCGGAGGCTGCTGTGGTGGTAGAGGAGGCGGTGGACCTTGTGGCGCGCGAGAATAGGCCCTCTCGTAAGGCGGGCGATACGGGTCGCCGGCAAGGGGTTGGGTCTGAGGTGGCTCATCACGACGAAGTGAAGGGGCCGCGTATGGATCACCGCGGTCGTATGACAGCTGTGCAGTAGGTGGAGGTGCATCCCGGTAGTATCGGTCGGGCTCTGGGTTCGGAACGCGACGAAGTGGACGCTCCTCAACCCTGATGGTGCCATCAGGCATTCTGTATTCGATGATTTCATATTCAATGTACTCAGGAGCACGTGGTCGTACTTCTGATCCACCCGGATAGCCCCGATGAATATAATCATCGCGAGGCGGAGGGGGAAAGTTATAGCGGAGATCGTCCGTTGGAGCTGGTGGTGGTCTGACCTGGTAGAATGGCTCAAGTTCTTGACGCGGCGGGCTCCTGTGGCGATATGGTGGGGCTGGAGGCGGTTGGCTGTAGTCCGTGAAGACAGGAGAACGGGTTCTACGGCGCTCAAGGTCCGGAGGCGGCCAATCGTACCGGCTGTAGCCCTCAGGTGTTCGTCCATCATCCACAGGACTTGGATCATCTTCCTTACCGTCCATGTAGATGACGTTCGACAGCTGATGCTGATGCCCGCGATAGACAGGTTCTCTCTGAGTAGGTAGAGGACCGGGAGTGAATCGTGACTCCATCGCGTCCATAGGAACTGGGCCTTGATCCCTGCGCGGAGAATCTCTGGGTGGTCTGGACTGGAAACGTGGGCGTTGCAGAGGCGTATTGGGCTTCGAGGACTGCTTCGAACCATTACGAGGCCTATCGGCCTTGCCCTGCTTGTCGGGCTTGTCACCTTCTGGAATGGCACTCTTCCTGGCAGTGTTTGCTCTATCGGCTGCCCACATTGCTCGAATGGCATCACCTTCGCGTTCGGCTTCTTCTTCAGCCATCTTCTCCTCGTCCTCGGTCCGTTTCAAGGCGTCTGCACCATGGTCACGGCCGTTCATCCCTTTCTTCTTGTTCTTTTTAGGGGGACGAGCGTTCTGCTCGCGGCCATGACGGAGACCCTGGGATGACCGCCTGTCGTTATCGCTGCTCCGGCCAAGTGCTAGGCTTTGTGCAGCTGCAGCAGGTTCTGGAGGGACATAAACGCTGGCGGGCGGGATAGACTTGATCCTCGTCATTGATGGATCGGCGTACCTGTATGGCTCTGCAGATTGACTGGGAAGTTGTGCGGGAGGCGCCGCGATATGAAACGGGACCGCGCCGCCATCCAGTACAGAAGGAATATCTGTCTGAGGCGGCACATAGTAATTGGTATGTGTGTCAGCTGGCACACCCTGGTAAGGTTGATGAAAGCTAGTATGGCTCGGCCACACCGGTGCCGTATTAGGAGCATTTTGCGGCATGCTAACAGATCCAAGAAGATGCGGTACGGCCTCGTTGACCAAGTGGTACTTTTGGCTATCCATGTTCACCACCGAACGCAAGCTGGACACTGCTGCCGGGTCTGGCAACATCACCATATCCACTGTCCACTCCGGTGGTTGCCCGTTTTGAACTCCTTGGACGAATGGTTCCACGTGCCTGCTTTGAAAATGTGCTGTCAGCTGAGGAAGAGAGTACGACCTGCGTTCTTCCTCTGCAGCAACATAGCCGCCGACTCCCTGATGGCACACTCTGCAAATCAAGCCGTTGACATTTCGGACTGGTCTCATATCCTTATGGTTCGACAGCCCATCAATGAATGTCGCAAGGGGCAACTGGAGGCTATGTCTTGCGTAGAATCTCTTGGCGAGGTGGTGTATCACAACCTGGACCCTCACGATGGAGAGCGTTTCCTTCATGTTTGATGTTGCATTCCAGAGTTCTCGTGCTATCCGTGCCATGTCCTCGAGCTGAGTCCGATATTGGTGCGAGAACGGTGACGGCTGCATTGGTTGGTATCCGATTTGGCTGTTTGTCTGATATGCTGCGTAGTTGTGGTTGTACTGCCCCGCTGGTCCCGGTAGGCCAGTTGGAACAGTTGGGATAGAAGGTGCCGAAGAAGGACCAACATAACCCGGTGGGTGGCCTTGAGTAGGAGGATGTGACTGATGGTATGGGTCCGCGGGAGGATATGGGTTTGGTCCATATCCGGGGGCGGGAAATGGCGGCTGCGATCCCGGAGGATACGCCTCGCCATATTGTGGTGTACCATACTGTTGGGTGGGGCCATTAGCAGGAGCCTGATATGGGCGAGGAGGGTTTGTCGGCGGAGCCTGCTGGTAGGAGTTGTAGGAAGCAGGAGGCTGCCCCAAATAGTAGCCATTCTTCGCGGTTTTCTGTTCCGATGTGAATGGTGGGTGTTCCGGCCATTCTGCCCTCCAATGCACCACCACATTGCCGCTGCTCAAGGCATTCGTGTGCTTGGCAGCATAGTGCTGGATGACGCCCTCGAACCCATAATACTTCACGGTAACATCACAGCCATTGCACAAGAAGATCTCTTTCCGATGCCGTTCGGTGTGTGGCTTGACTTTGATATCAAATATCCACTTCATGTTCTCCAGTGTCAGCTTCTGAGTAAAGGGCCCGTGTGGCGGATCGACCACGGGTGGTCTTCCGGCCGCTCGAGCGGCCGCGGCGTCTTTGGAAACTTCCGCATAGAAACGCTTGCGGATGTACGTCAGAACCTCAACCGCGAACTTGGAGCAGTTGTTCCGGTCGACTTTTTCGCCGTTTTCCCAGCCATCTCGGATGATCTCATCTGCGAAACCAGCAATCCGAGCTCGCACAGGCGCCTGCACTTCATCCCAGTCAGCATCCACTGCGTCTCGGACTTCTTTGGCAGCTGCATCGTCTGTATGTCGCTTCTCCTCCATTTCTTGCTGCCTTCGTGCTTGAGCGGCGCTTTCCTTATCCCGCTGCTCAGCATCTGCCTTTTGAGACAACAGACGTGGCTTGAGCAGATCCCAAGCTTGGTCATCCATTGGAGTGATGATCTGGAGAGCAGCTTGGAAGGAGGGAATATGTGCCAATATATTCGGTGGCAGAGGTGGATCGAGCTCGAGCGCTCTTCTTTCTATCTCCGCCTTTCTAGCAGCCTTCAACTCTCCGACCTCTTCTTTAGTTCGCTCTTGGCGTCCCGATGGGAAAGACACAGTCCCGCTTGACGAACGGCGGCAAGGATCTGGAGTGCCAGCAGTTGGCTGGCTCGAACTGGCGGAAGGAGTCGCCGCCCGACTCTTGTTTTTGGAGTCTAGGCCGGGAATCTGAACAAATGATGCGGACACCGGAGTCGTGACTTGGCCCGTCGTAGCCATGAGACTGACAATTTCTGGTGGTCGATAACCTGGATACAAAATAGTTCTCATCTGGCTCAATCCATTGGCAAGGGCCCAATTCTCCCATTTTGCGGGATCGTTTCGGCGTTCTTTACCGCGACCGTCCAATCCTTTGAGCCATTCCTCGGCCGTTGCAGCGCCCATCTCCTTGACGCTCAAGAACTCTTGCTTCAAGTCTACTACATGGGCATGCCAAAAAAGTTTTGTCAAGGCAGTGTCGGCTGGCGTCTTACTCCTGGCCATAGTGGTGGGCGACATGGCATGGAGCTCCTGTGTTACAAAGACAAACGGAAGCGCCGCTGTCAAGGTGCTGGGAATAGAAGACGATAGCAGAACATCGATTTCCTATCAAGAAGTTAAATTTCGGTACACATAACCTCGCTTTGAGAACCTGCATGTAGAAACAAACCTTGACTGAGTTGACCAAGAGACAAGTGCCACAGGACCGAGTTGCGAAGGGCCAAATGATAGCAACGCCGTCTTTACCGGGACCAGACTGCCACGGGTCAGAGAAACCTTGCTCCTGGGGCGTGGCTCGTCTGCCACAGTGCTGACATGATGTAGAACACGATAGCTGCCACATGTCCATTTCAGTCTTGCCTTGCAAAGGACTTGGCATGTTCGGCCAGAAGCGTCGTCTCGAGGCCTGCCAGATTGCATTGGGCTGTAAAGGGGAGAGTCTGCCAGAGGAGAGAGGTTGATACCAATCACGGCGTATCGAAGACGAGGGGTCAAGATACACGTTGAACAGCCGGTTGACAAGAAGCAGTCTTCCTAGAGACCTAGGAGGACACAGTGTGAATATGTGATGCCATATCTCCTGAGGCAAGGCGGACTTGTCAACCAGGGGTTCGTGGTGACCTTGCACGCCTCCTGAAGACTGCTCCAACTTCACCTTCTTTGCTGCTTCCAGGGTCTTCAAACCATCCTCACTATTTGATATTTCTCCAGGAGACTTGCGCTTCCTGGCGGCACTGTCTTCCGGCTGGTTGTCGGCAACTGATTGTGAAGTCGTGGAGACAAGGGCATCGACTGGGATAATTTGTGGTTGGGAGTCAAGATCCGCGTCGTCTTCATCGTCGGTCTGAGGCTCCATAGAGACGTCTGACATGGAGTCATCGCCATCATCATCCTGGACATTCATTGGCGATGCATGGGCATCGCTGCCGTTGCTGCTGTCATCCAGCGGGAGAAAGTCAGCTGCAGAGGCATCTGGATCAGCAGCTGCAACATGCACTGCTCCAGGATAATCTCCGTCATCAGCCATTGTGTCGGGGCAATGGCTGTGTAGGCCGTCCAAGAGAAACAGAAAAGGGAGAGAGGGAGTTTCCGACAGGTAGCGGCCAAGGGCAGCTCATCGGGAGGGGGAAGGGACGAGAAACAGTTCAGCAACACTTGTCAGGCACTGAATCAGAACGTGTACGTGTGTGTATGGCGAGAGGCGACAACGACCAAGATCGTTGCAGCAAGCGAGGTTTCCTTATGACGAACAAACAGCTGTTCATGAAGAAATCAGAAACTCGATGAGCTCGACAACACATCCAGAGGTGACCAAAGGAAGTACAGCCAGGCTACAAACGTAGAATCGTAGATGCGCGACCAGGCTTTTGAAGACGATGTAATATATTCGCGTTTGGATGGAACAGGAACTGTGATGAACGTATGATATCGAACGGCAACGGGGGCAATCATGCTTCAGGAGGAGTTTTGGATGCGTCAATGGGAAGGCTGTCCTAGACAGGACGCCAGGTTATTCCAAGGGTGACGTTTGAACGTCAAATGGTGAAGGGGGAAATACTGCTGATGATGGAAGTGAATGACGAAGTCCAGCCACAAGGCAACCTTAACCTCAACTTGCAGCCTCGGCGAGCCAAGCAAAGGGATCCACACTAGCTGGGCCGGCAACAACTATTTTTCCGTGCTTGGACTTGCTGGTACCTTGATGGCCACCTGGGCAACCAAACACCGAGATCACACCTCTATTTAAACAAAACACAATTGTTGACAAAGGCATGATCCATCGACTAAAAATAATTCACTGATGCAGGGTATTTCACGATCATATTCATGGTCATGGTCATGGTCATGGTCAAATTGACAGTTTCTGGTAGACGGTCTTGTGTTTGCTGTTGCTGTGTGCTCCTTGTATCATGAATGCATCAAACTACATTTGATGCTGCTTTGACGAGATTACAGGGACGATTTAACATCGCCACCGTAGCTGATCCCTCTCAACAGGCTTCTGTTTAGCTCAACAATGCTCTTCAGGCAAGACAACCCCATAGACTGGTCGAGGTCAGCCAGCAGACCGGCAAGGACATGCTTTGCACCCTCCTTGCCGGCAATTCCCAGCCCGTACATCACCGGTCTTCCGACCATGACCGCCTTCGCACCCAGACACAAGGCCTTGATGATATCGGCGCCCGTCCGGATTCCTGAGTCGAACAGCACAGTTGTCTGGTTGCCCACGGCATCAACGATCTGCGGCAGCATCTCGAGCGATGGCACCGCTCCGTCCAGCTGTCTCCCTCCGTGGTTGGAAACGATAATGCCATCCATTCCATATTTGACCGCCAGCTTGGCATCTTCTGCATTCAGTATTCCCTTGAGCACGATCGGCCCATCCCAATGCTTCCTGAGGAGCTTCAAATCCTCCCAGCTGTGTGCATTTCCCGAAAAGGCCTCGCTGATGAAGGCCTGCGCCGCGAGGAGCGGGTTGTCCTCGGGCGTATCACCATCGTTCGCCTCAGCAAACTTGCGTCGGAAAACAGGATCGCTCAGTCCGTTCTGAATTCCTTGCCCCTTAACAAAAGGTAGGAACGAGCCATCTAGGTCTAGCGGCCTCCAGGCCATGCTAAACGTGTCGAGGGTCACGACGAGCACGCTATACCCGTTCGCTCTCGCCCGGCCGAGAAGCGACCCCGTGATCTCGTCGTCCTGCGGCCAGTAAAGCTGGAACCACCTCGGTGAACTGGTGCCCGACGCGGCCGCCACCTCCTCGATGGTGCTGGTACTCGCCGTGCTTAACGTGAAGGGAACATCAAGTTCGGCACATGCAGTAGCTACACCGAGCTCACCGTCTTGGTGGTACGCAGCTTGAACCCCGATCGGAGCCATCACTACCGGGCTGCCTGGTATTGATAACGTTAGTCGATGCCTCAGACCATCTCCATTAAAGGAGACAGCTCTAGTTGCACTCACGGTAAGTCTGGCCGAAGAGCTTCACGCTCAGGTCTCTCGGTATTGTCGGCCTCAGGACGCGGGGGATGATTTTCCATTGTCGGAAGGCCAACCGATTCGCATCCATGGTGGCAGCTTCTCCGGCGCCTCCATAGATATAATTGAACGGCCCGGGCTGCATCGCCTTTCTGGCCTGCGCTTCGAGTCCATTTGAGCCCGTCGTGACCAGTGGAGGCTCTCCCAGAAAGATGCCTTTCTTGTAGATCTCGATTTGGTACTCGCCATATGGAGGGCGGGAACCATCGTCATTCCCTGTTCCTGACATAGTGTCTCTCTGATCAAGGCGCAATGTTGACTCCTCAAGTTCGCAAGTACAATCTCTTTGGAAAGATTTCGGGGGAAGACCTTAGATTGCTCTCAAGGGATGTTGTCGTCATCTGTAGCTTCTCAATGTTGGGCCTCGGCACATTGCGGTACTTTTGCGGGTTGCAACTTGTGGCTGGATGACGACGTTCCCAACATCATCAGCCACGAGCTGAAAATCGCGACTACTCACCGCACTGCTCACGATAATGGAATCATGGATCAGGATGCACGGCTACGAATTATGCATCCTCATCTGGAACGCCTAATTTTTTATAAGACATTCTGTCTGCAGGAAAGTTGACGATGATCTCCTGCTTGGATGTTGGCCCAAGTCATATAGCCTGGCCCTTGCCCAAGCGCTATCAAGCCACATACTCAAGTACCATGATGTGTGCCTCATGCCTCCCTAAACCAATTTTGCTGCAGGTAAGTATTCCAAGGTTTTTGCTATGAGCTACTATTTACCAACCAACACCCGCACTCTTGCACCCTCACCAGAGGGCAGATGGGCTTTCCTCGTTGTTGACCTTCGTGCTGACAGCGCCCGTGTGGCAAGGTACTTAGGTATATAGACAGCGTCACTACACCTGGGTACCAAGGTTATTACCAACGTCCGGCTATCTTATGCACATGCATGCATGGAACGGTCTGGAGAATCATTTCCGGGGAGATAAATCAAATGCACCTGTCAAACCTGCTCGACATACGCATGCGTCAGGAGCATCATCACGTGCGGTACTACACCTTGATTCCATGTGGGAAGATCTCCTGGTAGATCCCGAATAACAGCGGTACAATCCTCAGGATGGAATATAGAATCCCGCGATAATACAGGTGCTATAGAAGGGAGTCGCACGTGTGTGTTCTGGTTCTATGGTTGTCTGCCAGATTGGTGGACTTGGTGGCAGTAGTGTCCCGCGAACCACCCTTCATAATCTCAACTCTAACGACTCTTACACCATTTCCCACCAACCAGAACCATCCCGAAACGGGTAATCTTGGTGAAGCTCCGCTACAGAATGGAGTGAATAAGCAACAGCTGCATCAACTTCGTTGTCAGCTTATCATGCTCACAAAAGGAGGCACGAGACAAGCTCGAGAGTGGATGGTAGGTGGTCTGGATGAATTGCCGGCAAACAAGCATGGTAGTTGGGGCCACTGCTGAGGGCCAAACTCAGAAAGGGGGTAGTTTCAACTGGTGCGATTCATACTATGCGCGGAGTCTTATGGGCGGTCTAAATGGGCGGACGAAGGCGCAATCTGGATGGGGACGAGGGAATGAATCCACGAGTGAGCAGACGGGACTTCTTGCTGTCACGGCGAGCCATACAAGTTCAAAAGGACGTTCTCTTGTCTCGCAATGTTTTCCCAATGGCCAGCTCAGAACGATCAAGGAATTCCAATAATCGTCCTCCCTTCTCGGCTTTTGGGCGAAAACAGCCCTTCCAGCAGACCCTACCGGCCCCAGACCAAGATGAGGCTCTCCTATATCCTCGGCGCCGTCCTTGGCGCTACCGTGGCGCAGGCCGCCTTGAGCCCGGATCAAGTCGAGAAGAGAAATCATGAGCGACGAAAACTCGGGAAGAGGGCCAGCGCCGTCGTCGGGTCTCCCGAGGGCTTTGCCTCGAGTGCTACAGGCGGCGCCTCCGGCTCGACTGTGTACCCCACGACGACAGACGAGCTCGTTGACTATCTCTCTTCTGACGAGCCCCTCACCGTCGTCTTGACCAAGACATTTGACTTCACCAGTACCCAGGGTAGTGTTACCGCCACGGGCTGCGCGCCCTGGGGGACAGGGTCGGCCTGCCAGCTGGCCATCAACCAGAACGGCTGGTGTGACAACTACGAGGCGGATGCTCCGTCCGTAACAGTCAGCTACTACGCTGCTGCCACCCTGGGCATCTCCATCACCAGCGATAAGAGCCTCATTGGGTCCGGCAGCGCCGGTGTCATCAAGGGTAGGGGGATCAGGATCGTGGACGGGGCTAGCAACGTCATCATCCAGAACATTGTTCGCATATAAGCCTTCCGCACACCGTCAGAGAAGGGGTTGCTAACCCAACCAACCTAATAGGAGATTACCAACCTTAACCCCAAGTACGTCTGGGGTGGCGATGCTATCACACTGAACGACTGCGACCTCGTGTGGATCGATCACTGCACCGTGTCCCAGGTCGGGCGGCAGCAGCTCGTCCTCGGCACGCAGGCCGACTCGCGCGTGTCCATCACCTACAACAACTTCGACGGCACGAGCTCCTGGTCCGCGGAGTGTTCCACCTTCGCATACTGGGGGATTTTCCTGGACGGCTCGCAGGACCTCGTCACCCTCAAGGGCAATTACATCCACCACTTCAGCGGCCGCTCGCCCAAGGTCGAGGGCAACACCCTCCTGCACGCCGTCAACAACTACTGGTACTCGTACGACTCCACGGGCCACGCCTTCGAGATCGGCTCGGGCGGCTACGTCTTGGTCGAGGGCTCCGTCTTCCAGAACGTCCCGACCATCCTCGAGAGCGGCACCGCCGGCAAGTACTTCACCAGCCCGGACTCGACGACCAACGCCAAGTGCTCCACGTACCTGGGCCGCGCGTGCCAGACCAACGGGTTTGGCAGCTCGGGGACCTTCTCGAGCTCGGACACGAGTTTCTTCTCCGACTTTTCGGGGAAAACGATTGCGAGCGCTGAGACGTACTCGTGGGTCCAGTCGAATGTCATTTCTAAAGCTGGCATTGGCAAAGTTGATTAGGTGGTGTTGCTTGGAACCAACATGTCATTTATCTACTACTACCTCTTGTCGCACTACACTTGATGGGATCAAATGTCGAGGTTGGGTCAAATATGGATACCCTGATTATTTTTGAACAATATGTGGCTGGTGTGATGGTCTCCGCTGCCTTGTGATCAGTATTGCGGTGTTCAAAAAGGTGGTCTCAGTTTGGTAACCCTCGGCGATCCTCCCACGCACAGCAACATGTTGTCACCCACATACATCACTGCTGAAAGTTCTGTGCGCTGTGTCAGCCGCCGCACTTGCCATAGGAATGGACCTAGAGGGCGGCGACACTGGCTTGTAAGAACAAAGCAGAGCAGGCAAACCGTCGCTTTGAATAATTCTCCATTTTCTAGACTATTTCGATGTTGGCCCTGTCAATCTGTAGATATAATCACCCAGAAACCTAAGCATCAATCTGGACGTAGTTGGCCGGGAAAAGTCCAGAATCCCCCTTGAAGTGGCCAAACCACCAGTCATCATCAGGGAACTCCAGGTTTGTGATCTTGTCGCCTTCGCCGAAGCTCAGCTCTGCAAGCCATGTTAGTGTCTGTCGTACAACAACTGAGACCCGGAATGTGCTTACCATTATCTTCGGCTGCTTCGTAGTCAAACAATGCAGTCGCGGTCGCGCCACCGCCAGCAGCAACCTCAGGCTCAGGTTCTGGCTCTGCGGCAGGAGGAGGAGGGGGAGCAGCAGCGTGGCCAGCAGGAGCATCACCGCCATCATCCTCGGCGAGAGTAACGTAGTTGCTGGGGAAGAGGCCACTTTCACCTTGGGAGTTGGTACCCATCCACCAATCGTCGTCAACCATCTCAATATTGGTCACGTACTCGCCCTCCTTGAGGTCAATCTCATTATCCTCGGCCTTGTCGTAGTCGTACTCAATCACTGCCCTCTTTCCTCCAGCAGCACCAGCCTGGCTTTCTTGCACTTGGTCATGGCCAAACGCCTCCTCTGCTACAGCAGTCGCTGCACCGCGGGCCATGTCATGGGTTTCTTGCTCTTCTGGCATCTCTTCCTCCTGAGGGATATCCTCAGGTACTGGGATGGGCCGCTCGGGAAGTTGAGCAGCCGGCTCCAACTCTGGCTGAGGAGCACGCGGCACAGGAACGGCGACTCTGATGGGCGACTCGGGTTCCGGCTCTTCTTCCTCTTGCTCCTCTTGCTCCTCTTGGTTCTCAGCAGCAGGACGTGAAGGAAGACCTGGCAGCGCGAACCCACCAGATGGACGGCTTGATCCCGGTAGTGGTGGAGGAGCGCTGTCACTGGCTCCAGTAGCAGCTCTCGGAATCGCAGGCGCAGCGGCACCCATAGGAGGCGCTTCCTTGAACCGATCCCTCAGTGCGGAAATACCGCCCGATGGAGACGCAGGCTGCTCATGCTCATTGGACCCCACCGTGTCGCCAGTCTTCTGTCCGGCAATACCTCGCGCATACGCTCCAGTAGTAACAGGGCCCCAGCTCTTGCCGGTGTATCCACTCTTCCACTCGCTGCCACTCTGCTGGGCAACCACAGGTGAAGCGGCGGGAGGCTGAATGCTGCTGCCAGAGCCTGATGCGCCCCTCTCTCTGGCTTTCTTCTCAGCCCACAGCTGAGCTGGGGTCTTGCCTCCCTCATCCGCGAATGTACGGCTAGCCGCGCCGACAGGGGCAGCCGCAGGAACGGAAGGCCCACCGAATCCAAGCCCGACAGGAGTGGGGGCCTTAGTGCCGGTGAATGTGCTCGCTCCTCCAAACTTCTTGGCGACCTTGGGCTTTGGCAAGCTGGTGAGGCGTTCGGATTGTGCGGACTGGCTGAAGGCCGAGCTTCTCTCGGCCAGGGAAGGGCGCGGCGCCTCGTCCTCGGTAGGCTCAGCAGGCTTCTGGGCTCTGGACCGGATGGCAGCAATGTCGACCTTGCCGACGGGCTCATACGTACCCTTGACAGGGGTGGGCCTTAGATCTTCCTGGTTCTTCGCCGCTGCTCGGATTGCCGCAATATCTACCTTACCGACTGGTTGGTAGGCGCCCCTCACGACGTCGCTGGGAGTATCATCACGTTTGCTAGATCCATTGAACCTGGACGGCTCTTGGTTCTTGGTCAAGTCCGCCAAGTTCACCTTGGTGGGCTTGTAGGCCGGCTCGACCTTCTCCAACTGGGTTCTAGTGACGGGGGGTGCATCTGCACCCCATCCGTCCTCGTCGGCATTCTCGGTCTTCCGATTCCGTGCGGCAATGAGGGGGTTGAAGGAGCTTCCGGCGCTCGACGTTGTCGGGGTGAAGACTGGCTTTTTGGCGACGGGCGGAGCAGCAGCAGGTGCCGGCATGGGAGCCGAGCCACCAGCAGTGTACTTGGCGCCCGAAGCATCCGAGACCTTTTGTATGATGGCGACAGGTTCGAGGTCAATCTCTGATCGTGCGGTTATCTGGACGTGGTAGCCGTGGAGGACCTTGGCGACTGCTGCCGAGTGGCTGGTGAAGTAGCCCTTCGTCCGCTCGGGAACACCGCCTCCACACCAAGCGATGAGGACGTTCTTTGGTAAACCTGTGTTGGGGTCTTTGACCTTGACGAAGGCGAACTGGATGCGACCTTCGCTGAGGTCTTCGACCAAGTCGGCAAGCTCACCCTCTGCGAAACAAAAAGGTGTCAGCACCATCCCCACCACCACCCATTAACTTCAGTTTGAGACACCAGGGAAGCTCACCTCCTTTGGTCTCGACCTTAAGGATGCTTTCCTTGGCACCACCGTCTTGGAAAGCATTCAGCAAAGGTGCCTGGACTGTAAAGAGGGCCCATTGGGCGTAGGTGGGAGAGTCGGACTTGGAAAGGGTGCTGTTAACTACCCCCTGGTAGCTGCTCTTGATCGAGGGTCCGTTGATGGACAGATTGAGCGATGCCATGACGTCGATGCGATGCTAAGGAGTGCAGTACATCAGAAGCCAGAGAAGTGACAGAAGTGACAGAAGTGAGAAGTCTAAAGTGAAAGTAATACTGAGGTCTTCTAATGCGGTAGGGTGTGTTGGAGGTAGTTCCAGGTTTGCTCTGTCTGGGGCGTAATTTAAAGTGTACGATTCAAAGGGGCTGAGTGAGTGCGGTGATGGAGGAGCTGCTATGACAGGCGAGCGTTTGCTTGGATTGACGGAGCTCACAGGCGGGCTGGGCCTGGCATCTGGCCTGGCAGCCTGGCTGGGAGCTGTCCAGTTGGGTCCCAGAAGGCGGGGCCCACCAGGGAAAGGGGAAGGCACCGCTGGGCCGCAACTGAGGTCATAATTCTACGGGCTACTGTGCTGGAATGCTTTGGACACTGTCTTTCAGGGATATTCCATGCCCTTTACTTTGCCTCTAGAGCAACTCTCACACTGTGACTCGAAGCGTTGACGATTTACCCGGACGGGCACCCGGACGGGCACCCATAGCGGTACTCAAGAGTTCCGGGGTCGAGAATGGAACATAGCAAGAACTTGATTTATTTGAATCATACTTGGAACCTGTCCTATTGAGCTGCCTGTTTAGGTGGCCGCACATTTGCCCCGTACAACGACCAAGATGTGTGACAGGCAGAGACAGGCAGAGTACCCAATGGCAGAATTGGGAAACAGTCCACACTTGCATAGTGCGTAGAATTCGTAGACGATGCCCAACACGGGCTTGTATTATAGCAAAAACAAAACAAAACAACATAAAAAAATGGGCAGAAAAGGATTTTGGGTATGAAGCATCCCCACTGCCGGTATCCTCGTATTCAGCCGTCCCAAACAATTAGTGAGACTCGTCATCATTTTGGTGTAAAAACCATCCCTCCGTTTTAGGGAAGACCGTTGGACCGTAAACTTCCTCATTCATAAAAGCCCCATGTTGCCATTTCGCCATGCACATGCATTGCAATCCAGCTCTTGCGATCAACGTAGGCCACTGCTGCAATGCCCTGTGCCCCGGCGAAGCTGCCTACTCGGGAGTAGGTAAAGGTGGGTAGGAACATCGCAAGCGATGGCCGGGTCGGCGTTGTTTAGAAGCAACATTCGAGACAGTCGGCACACTCCTCCATGGCGCAGCAACAGCATAGTGCTGCCAAACAACCCTTCATGCAACCACCGCCGCCACCACCGCCGCTTGGTCGCTGCTGTTGTTGGTATTGCATCGGTTGAGGTTGCTGGTAGTATCCCTGACCGCCTTGTGGAGGACCGTAAGCCTGGAGCGCAATTGTTAGCATCAGAAAGAATCGCTGTGAGAGGCGGCATGGTATAACGAATCGTAATAAAGCCTTACCTGCTGGGGGTATTGAGGACCAGGAGCGTAGCCTTGCTGAGGGTAGCCTTGCTGAGGGTAGCCCTGGGGAGGGCCCTGGTGGTAGTAATCATTTGCAGACATCTTGATGTTGGTCAATTGCTGAAGTGGTTGATGGGTGTTGTTTGCGAAATTCGTGGTATTGACGCAAGAAAGTGACGAGGGATCTGGCAATGTAGATGGTGCGTGTCGGAGGGTTGCGGAGAAATGAAACTTCAAGTGGTCAGACGAGGAACGGAAACCCAGCGGCGAAGTAAGAACAAGGTAGGTTGGTTTTATGCGACAAGTCCCAAGAGCCAGGGTGCCTGGGTGCGTCGGAGCCAGCAGATTCAACAATCAAGTGATAGCCGCTTTAGATCTTGAATGGCAGGGTACGTACTTAGGTTGGCTGGGGGTGGCTCAGAATGCGACTCTGGTGGCCTGTGAGTGTACCAAGGTTGCTGGGTAGCGTGTACTGTGTACTGCGAACGTCCGTGTCGTTTAAACCCAGTACGTCACAAACATAAGTCCACTTTTGGTGACATATTCTGAAGATTTATGCAGTCATTATGTACTGAATACCCGACAGGTACCTGTAACCCTGCATTATATTCTTTCAAGCCACCGTACACCTACCCAAAGCTGCCTACGGTAACAACAAGCTTTGACTAGTCAGCTGGACTTTTGGTTAAAGCCGAAGTGTGGCGTGGAGGCAGTGCTCCAGTTTGCCATCTACATTCCCGCACCTTGCTCACCAACTCGCTTGAAGCCGGCAAGTCTGGCGGTTCGGAGAACGGATCACTTGGCCTGTAGCGACCCGTCCGATGCATACATGCCAGCCAGACCAGCCTACCAGCCTGCACCCTGCCTACTTGAGTAGGTATCTGTCGCACAGCCACCTTGGACGCGTTGGTCCTGCTGCTGAGCCATCTGGTTGCATGTAGGCCGAGTGGCCCGGCAACCCGGCAGCCGGATATGGCGCTTCTGATGCTGTACTGGGTATTATCATGCACGGAGTATTGTACGTACATAAGCGGGCTGGCGGGAAGGTCAGATGGCAAATCGCCACGACAAGGGCTGCAAGGACATGCAATGTTGTTAAAGATATCATTGTTGATAATCAGGCACATCTAGATGTAGAGCCATTGGAAGGAAGACTAAGTCAACGCTTGTTCAGCAGATCGGTCAACATGCATATCAACCCTTGTCCAGATGTCTTCTAGAAGCTCAACGGATGTATTCTGTACAGTAAACGCATGACCTACCTACCTAGGTATTTATCACTTACGGTACTGAGTACTCCGTACCTTGTGGGTTGAGGTATCGAGAAACCTCGAAAAACGTCTGGACTACTACCACAGTACACTACAATACATAGGTACTTAAGTGACTTAGACTGGCAAATGGACAAGCGCAGAATCCACTAAAGTGATGCCGCTTGTCAGCGCGTCTCTTCAAGTGAAGATGACGCAAAAATCAGTGGACCAATCAGAAATCATCAATAGGAAATGGCGGGGTCCTTTCTTCTGACAATTGCTGTCCAGGCGCCGAACCGGAGCTTCCAAAAGTTTACACTCTACTTGTTTACAACTCTCAGTTTATCATCACGACGAAGGAGGTCATTCAAGATTGCAGGAAAGGACGGTCACGACTTAACGAACAGGTTTCTCTTCCAGCCACCGCAAGAACCGTGCAACACTATCGATCGATTCCCTTGCAATCCGTGTCTTATTCACAAAAATCCCCGACGCGACCGCACTCCCCTCCCCCACCAAGGCAATACCGTTCTCCTTCACCACAACCCGAAACACGACCCGAACCGTCCAAGATGGCCACTATCAAGGAGATCAGCAGCTACTCCGAGTGGGATTCCCACCAGGCCTCCCTCCCACCAGCAACCCTCCTCATCATCTCCTTCCACGCCCCGTGGGCCGCACCATGCGCCCAGATGGCCACCGTCCTCAAGACCCTCGCCTCCGAATACCCCGCCTCCGGCTCCACATCATGGGTCTCCCTCAACGCAGAGGAGCTCTCCGACATCAGCGAGAGGTACGACGTCACGGCAGTCCCCTTCCTCGTTCTCTCCAGGAACGGCAAGGTCCTCGAGACCGTCAGCGGCAGCAGCGCCATCAAGGTACGGAGCGCAATCGAGACACACGCCGGCAAGCCAGGCACGGCAAACGGAAGCGTGAACGGCGCGGGCGATGCTATGGTCGTGGACGAGCCCGCGGCGGAGGCGGACCCGGAGAAGGCGAAGGAGGAGCTGAACAAGAGGCTGGAGGAGCTGGTCAGGGCCGCACCGGTGATGCTGTTCATGAAGGGTACGCCTAGTGCCCCCCAGTGTGGATTCTCAAGGCAGCTGGTGGCGCTGTTGCGGGAGAACTCGGTCAAGTACGGTTTCTTCAACATCTTGGCCGACGACGAGGTACGGCAGGGGTTGAAGGAGTATGCGGACTGGCCTACGTACCCGCAATTGTGGATGGATGGAGAGTTGGTTGGCGGTCTGGACATAGTAAGCCTTGCATCCGTTCCAACTGACATGCTCTCGTGGGATGATTGTTGCTGACACATTCAACCAGGTAAAGGAGGAGATCGAGAACAACCCGGACTATCTGAAGCCATACAGCGTCAAGGGCAACGGAGAGTAAAATAGCGCCTGGAAACAAGTGGAAACTAGAATCAAACTGATTGACCAGTGTGTCTCCAGAAGCTATGAGATTAGGACAAAGAGGAAACTGGAAAGTCAAAGGGGCTTCACAGAGTAAATCCCTCCTATTATGCATCTTGCAACCCGAGAAGAGCTGGGTCCGAGATAACGATGGGTTTCAAAGCGTGTGGCCGACAGTCTTGCACGAGACTAGGACACAGCAGACTTAGCTGTTAGGATGAGAATGATTGCAATGAGAGCAATGAGAACAAATTTATAGTCTTGATCTCAAGCTTAGTGTACTATCTATCTCCCGAGACAGAACACTCAAGTGCTCTGGAGCACATGTCCACATTTAGGCTTCAGATTCCTTGGTCACGGAGTTTGCAGTACCTTAGGTTGCTGTCTTAGTTGTTCCCGACTTGTGTCTCAAAAGGTCTGGCTCTGTGCTTAGCAGCGTCTTCATGACGAACGTAATGTCCTCAGATGCTCCTCTGGCCTTTCCAGTACATGCGCCGGGGACTAATGTCTCTTGTTGGAGTTGTTATCGCGCCACCAGTAGTAGGCAAGATGGCACTGTAAGCCAAGGGACTATGTTCTCCAGTCAGAGACAGAAGCCACTTACAGGAGCCTCAAATATACTACATGAAATACTGCATACAAACCGACTGGTGGCGATCGCGAACCCTGACCTGGTTACTCGAGATATTTGAGAGCTCACAGAGAAGTAAGACCAATACGATCCGGAAAGGGTTGCATTGCTAGACTCCTGGTCTGTACAGCAGCATTTTTTGGCTCTATAACTGGCTATATAGAGACGTAGAAGTTCAGAGACTTTCAAGTGAGAGCGGTAATCCCTCCTCTCGTCTTTGGAACAATGACTCCTTCACAGGAGCGGTAGCTCAGTGGTAGAGCGGTAGATTGCAAATCTGAAGGTCTCCAGTTCGACCCTGGATCGTTCCTCATATATTTTTGCCCCTTTTGCACTCATGCCTCATTGTTCTCATGAGTGGGTGCTTGGTGTTAGTCGATCTTTTCGCTGGTGGGTTTACGCAGGACGTAGTCCCGATCCATCGAGTCGGTGCGCGCTAGTGGGTCTTCCCGTGTGTGCGGGAGGCCCGTGTGTACGAGTGCTTGGCATGTTGGATCGTTGACACCAAAACTCCGGATAATCCTTTGAATCGATAGTATCAGCATGGAAATTTCTCAGAAAACCATGTGGAAACTAGCCCTTCTTTTTGGTAATGCATACCTACTGAAAGGTATTCTACTTCGTCCAATTATACCTGACTTCCTGTAAAATATATGCTCACAATCCCCTGGATTTATGTTCCACCACCGGGTGATCCCCTGTCTCAAATTATGGTTGTTCTATAAACAAACAAAGCTCTGGGGGCATGACATGCCTTGTCAATGTTCTTCTACCGTTCATGGTGCTTGTTCTGACATGCCCAAGGTTCTGGGTCTCTGGACGTCAACCAAGTGAGGCCCCGTCAAACAAATCAACAGGCTGTCGTTGAGTTCTCAGTCAACAAACAACCTTCCACCCAACTTGGGAAGTTGCATAACACTAAGCCAACAAACAACACTTTGTTTGACTGCCGGGGTATTTGTGCTAGGCACTCTCCTCACGTATTGAAATACTGGCAAACCGTAACCTTGGAGTACACCATCACTTCCATAGGTCATAACCATGGGCGGTAAAGTCTTTTCCTCGGGCAACAACCCACTCTACACCCCTCGAATGGCCCTCGCCGTCTACGAGCACGTTAAGAAGCAATGCATCTCAGCCCTCAAGGCCCTCTTTCCCCGTGTCGAGTCCCCCGTTGAAGCCCCAGAGAAGGCCAGCTTCGGCGACGTCGACATCCTCGTCTCCCTCGAGGGCTCCAGCTATTCAAGGGGAATCTTCACGGACCCGTCCGCCTGGACGCCCATCCAGGAAGCCCTACGTGGTGTGCGTAGCGACTATGAGGTCAGGGCGGGTGCTGATCGCAACAAAGTTGTCGATGAAATGAGTATTGCTATTCCCTGGCCGACGGACCTTTCGGCAGATGCGCGCGCGGCCCAGACGCTTGTCGAGGTTGGCCGGCCTGATGCTACTGTGGCGAGCAGTGACCATGTTGGAGACACTGGAGGAACGGAAGGCGGTCCCAAGGACCGTTACATTCAGGTCGATGTTCGTCTCTGTGACAGCGACCAGGAGTTTGACTGGCGTCTTTTGTAAGCAACTTCCGACCTTCGACTGGTCGCAGCATCCAGTCATACCAAACACTCCCAACTCGTACACTTCTCACTTCTATATCTTAACCCGCATGCACTTCCAGTCCGATGTCTATGACAACGGGCTTCGTCCCAATCTCATTATAGGATACTAATAACTGTTACAGCAAACACAACCATGGTGACTTGTGGAACATACTGGGCCAGATTATCCGTCCGTTCGGCCTTACGGCTGACGAGACCAGCCTCTCCATCCGCATCCCCGAGATCGAGAGGGAGAACAAGAAGGGAGCCCGCGTCTTCTTGACCAACAGCCCTACCAAGACGCTCGACTTCCTAGGTCTCAGCCACCAGAACGGCGAGTGGACGCGGCCATTCAAGTCCGTGGAGGACCTGTTCGAGTACGCCGCCAGCTGCAAGTGGTTCATGCTCTGGCCCGAGGGCAGCGAGGCGGCAGAGAAGGAGGCGACGCTCGACAACGGCACCACCGCCCAGGGCCAGAGCGGCTACCTGAGCAAGCTCAAGCACAACGACCGCGCCCGGATGAAGCAGCGCCCGCTGTTCGCCCGCTGGGTCGAGGACTTCAGGCCGCGGTGCCACGAGCAGGGCCGCTCCCTCGTCGCCGACCCCGGCAGGACCCCCGGCCACGTCCACGACGAGGTCCGCCTCCAGGCCTTCCGGGCCTTCCCCGCCAGCGAGCACGCCTACGCCGCCGCCCTCGCGGCCTGGAGGCGCGAGAAGGTCCGCATCTACGTCAAGACCAAGGTCATCAAGGAGGACATGTGCCTGCCCGCCGACGTCAGCCGCGTCCTGCCCGCGCCTCAGGAGCGCGCCGACACCAGCGCGGCCGACACCAGCGCGGCCGACATCGAGAGGAACTGGCGCGGAGTCCTCCGCTCTGCGCTTGCTAAGATCCTGATCGAAGACGATGCAGGCTTTGATGGCATCGAGCCACCCAGACTGCGTGATGAGGAGGGGACGCTGGTCGTTGAGGACGTGAAGGACTGGGTCAACCGCAACTGGGAAGAGGTCGGCCGCGTTGCCTGGCAGTCACAGTGTGCAAAGGTTAGGGCCAAGATGGAAGAGAAGAGAAAGCTGGCTGAGGTGTCGGCCGCTGCTGAGGGCGAAATTACAGACAACGGCGACAACAATATCTAGGGCTTTCGCCTGCTATTTGTTGCCGACTTTTCCGATGATTCCGTTCTTGGGAGTTTCCTTTCTATCAATATGTGCTTCTGAAAGAAAAGAAGACAACATATACATGCTCTACGCAGGGGGATATGGGAGTTGGGATTTGGGAGTCTATGGGTCTCGGTTTGTCTGGAGGGAGTGAGGATTAATGGAAGTCGATCGCAGCAGCGAATCAACCAAAATTCACGGGTTATCTTGAGCACATACTACGGCAAGGTCCGTGGCCCTCTTCTTGCCGTGATTCCTGTCGCCTGGGTTTGACCACAGCAAAGGTCTTGTGCCTCATATGTGGCCATGGGCGTAACGGAACATGGGATTTCAAGTCATTCAGCCTCGAGCTTCACAGGGCTTCGGCGATGAGGAATTATGATAGGCACAGCGATCACAAGATACCCTGAACGGACAGATACAACATTAATTTGACAGTTCTTTATTTCTTATTCTCTAGTCCTTCTCGGCCAATACCGGTCTACTCTTACTCGGCCTGTGACCGTCCAGCAAGCCCCAAAGCTCGGATACCCCGTCTGCAACCGTGTCCTCGATTAACACAGCATCCGGCCACAGTAGCCAGCCTTAAAGCCGCTAATACCAGCCATACCCCATCAAAGAGGTTTCCGGCAATACTGTACAACTGTCGTAGCACCCAATCCCCTCCTTTCGATGATCACCTTGACCGTGCTCTGCCGTCCAAGCAACAGAAGCAACAGAAGAGTTCGAATCGTATGCAGTAGTTGACAATGACTGAGACCTTTGTTGTAGGTTTATAGCTAATTACCTCGTGGCGCTCGCCTTGAACATTCGCCTTGCTGGAGTAGAAGAGATCTTGACCGCGAAGATGAGCACACTCGACTTCTGCTGACCAAGAATCAAGGGCTCGTGTTGACAGCTCAAACAAGTTCCTTTTCTTCTCACCTCTGAAGTGTACAGAGATTGCGCAGATCCGTAATATGCCGAACGAGGTCGGATCCAATATGCCGAGTATGGGCCTTTCCGTGTGTTTTGCGTTAGGACCAAATTCCTCTCATCTTTCGTCTTTTCCGGTTCTCTCATTGGGATCCAAATATCATCATCGCTCATGCATGTGGTATAGAAACAGGGCGCTGCCGCCAACTTTATGCGTCTCTGATACAGCACGTCTAGTATGAGAGACAGAAAAATGCCTTAGCAAAGCCAATCATCAATGTGCAATATTCCAGAAGCGAAGACAGCCCCTTCGGTCCCATCGCAGTGGTATATCGGTATATGGTACAGATTGTTGCAAACAGCGGCGCCTCTCGCCGGATCGGTCGCGTGCTGGCAGTATGGACAAGTTCATTGTTGTGGTAGTATCCACTGAGCAGGCGTCTGTATGTTTTTGCTCCAAAAGATGGAAACGTAATCCTCGAGCCTTGTGTGCCGGCACACTTGGGAGGGTGCAGTCGAGTACGACAGATGATTCCCACCACCTTGTCACGCCCGTCGTAGTATGTGGTTTCCTTTAGATCAGAACCAACGTATGCTGTGCTTGGCCCCTACAGGGACCTCGTCTTTGGTCATGCTATCCTCGTAAGAAACGAAGTAGTAATACGGCTCCTCTGGAGCCTCGGTCGTCTCTTCCGCGAGATTCTGCTGCTCTGGATCCTGGTTCACTGGTGCCATGTCTGGGTCAGGGTTCCATTCCGGCCAGAGATTCTTCTTGTCCATGCGTCGGAAATGATTCCTTCTCATGTCGGGGTCTCGCATAGCTCGCCAGTCGACCCTGCGGATGTCAGTACCCGTCCACCAGTCTTCAGCATCCGCGTAGTAGTCCGAGATCTCCTCCATCCAGTAAGCAGCATATGGACGGATCGTGCCGCCGGTCAGCCACTCGTCAAGCTTGACGGGAACAACGTAGCCGTAGTCGGGATCATCCACGTCGTGGTGGCACGGTGAGCCACGGTAGCAAACATACTGTCTTCCCCAGCGATCGTAAAAGGCACCCTCCAAGAGGTACCAGGAAGCCAGGAACAAGATGAGGAATCCCAGGAGAGTAGACCTGGAGCGGGACAGTCGCGTGACAGGCAGATGGATCTTGCGCGTGGCGCTTCTTTGCTGCATGCCGACACAGTCGGGGCATCCAGGATTGTGGGCGTGATGGGTATGACCCTCGTTCTTCACAGCTGTGGCCGGTTTCTCAGCATGCGAGACCCGGTCTTCCAGGCGCTCAATGCCTCTCTTGGCTTGCCGGATGCCCGCCAGACCCGCGTTCAATGACCTGCCGAGTCGGTCGAACTTCTTCAGCTGCTCCTCAAAAGTAAAGTCGTCCAAGTCGTCGGCTTTGGAAACGCCATTCCTAAGGATTTCCTTCAACTCTTCAGGATTACTAGATGAAACTATCAAGTCTGTAAAGTCGTCTAGTGTAGAATCTTCAATGTTGTTGAGCATATGAATTTGATGGAGATCCTCCTTGACAGAGGGCGGCTGGACCGAGTTTTTCAATGGTCTAGTGTTCCGCGGCATTGATCTCGATCGTCTCAATTTCGACATTGAAGTAGACCGCGCGCGTTCTCGCTGTCCATCTGACTTGCTCGCGCGAGGAGATGTGCTTGGGTCTCGATTCTGCAGCTCAGACTTCTTCCTGCGTAAAAGGAACTCACGCTCAAAGTTGGCGGCGTCCATCTTGACGTTGGGCTGCTCAAATTTAGAAGCCGCAGGTGATTCGACATAGGCGCCCGTGACTTGGGGAGTGGGCATTGAAGAAGGGTCGAACTTCTGCGGTCTGGGAGTCACGTCCGCATCGTCTCCTTGAGCCTCGAGTCCAGATTTAGGCTTCGGTCGAGGGGATGGGGCACGGGTTGATCCTCGCTCAGACATGTTATCCGCGATCGCAAAAAGATCCATCTCTGCCTCGATTCGTGCAGTTGGATCTGCTGATGCTCTGCTATGGGCTGACCACACACTCTTAGTGGAAGACGACCGAGGGAGACCAGCAAAGCCAACTGTAGGTTTGTTAAACGACAATGGCTTATTTCCACCTGCAAAAGGTGCTGGAAGGTTCCCATTCACTGCGGGTCCCTTGTTACTTGAATCAACTCGCCCGTCTTGCTTTTCCTTTTCACCGATACCGAAAAGGACGGGCTTCTTTTCTTCCTGTGCCTTGTCTGCTGGCGGGATACCGTTCCTTAGTGGTTCGTTTTGGTCATTGTTTGTCTGCCATGGGAAAGCCTTCCTGTAGATTGTGACAGGACTGTCAGGGACCTTTTCCCCCTCCAACTCGCCGAAGCCATTCTCCTGCGATAGAAGTGGGCGATGCAAAAGATCGAAGTTCGTCTTGCGCTGTGTCCCTGGGGAAGGGGGCCGAGCAGCTTGTTCGTCCCTGAACACATTTAACCGCGTTGCAGCAAAAGGCCTCTTGGTAGGCTCCTCGACTTCCTTGCCGCGATTCGACTCGCCATCGGCCCTTGTTGGGCCCGGGAATAAAAAGGTCGGTCTGTGTTCAGCTCTCGTTGGCGGTTCCATAACAGATTCCGTGGTTGGCTCTTCCATCCGGGGAATAGGGTATATGCGCTCAGCTTCCCTCTCCCGTTGCAGAATCTCGTCAAGTTTCGTGTTTGTGCGTGGCGGTATGAAGCGGTGCCTCTCTACGGGGTATTGTTGCTCAGCGTCCATCTCCCGCTTCTTGAGCTCCTCCAACTTCGTGTTGCCTCGACCGAAACCCACAGGAGGACTGTTGGAGACCTGAAGATCTCCAGCTGTGAAGTCCTCGTCAACTTGCCAAGCATAGCTCTTGTCCGGTGAGCGCAGGGGGCCTGCGGTCGCTGGCCGTGGAACCATCACCAGTGGCGAGCTCTTCTCAGGAGACGGTCTGGCCGGACTTGTGTCGGGCGACTTCCTGATCACACCCGCTATGCCTCTTCGAGCATCCTGTTCGGCAGCCACCTTCAAGGCTGGTTCGAATTTCTTGAGCCAATTGGGATTGTCATCGTGTAAATTGCCCCATGTTTTTCGTGGTTCTTCGCCGCCGGTGCCGCTGTTGCCAAATGTGTTGTTACCCAAACCATTATTGCTTGGTCCTTGAGCGAGTGCAGGCCTAGCACTGGCTCCATTAATGCCAGGTTTTGGCTTGATGAAGAGACCCTTCTTGTCTTCCTTCATGGACTTGATGATCCTCTCGTCCTCTTCAAATTGCTTGAGCTTGCGATCGTATTCGTCATCCGGCTCATCTGGCTTGCGTGACGAGGTCCCGTTGTCCTTGGAGTTGAGCGTTCCCTCTCGGCGAAACGAGCTGCCAGGGCGTGCCTTGCCGAGACGGCCCAGATCGATTGGTTTCTGGGAGAACAGACGTGGTAAAGCTCTTTGGTTGGTGCTGCCAGTATTTTCGCGCGGTGGTCGAGGAGCTGGACTCGGTGAGCCCATGGCGCGACGGTGCTCGGCCAGATCGAAGGCTTCCTCCAAAGTAAGGGATCGCCGACGCGTTCGCGGGCTTGCGTGTGACGCGGGTCGAGGGATGCGCGAAGGCTCGGGCGATATCGGGTTGAAGTCAAAAGGTGAACTTGCGCCCTGCTTGCGCTCATATGCGCCGAAGGCCATGGCTGTTGGGCTGTTCTCTTTGTCTGGGGCGCTGTTGGTCCTCGTGGCCGACGTTGTGTCGGGAAGCACTTTGGTTGCCAAGGGCAGAAACGTTCGGCCGTTCGCACGCGCGCCCAAGATGTTCGGTTTGTTTCCCTTTTGGTCCCAGCCGTTCATCTCAACTTGTTGGAATGGGTGCTTCGACAGCAATTGAAAGCGCGGTAGGCGGTATTCCTTGCGACGTGGGCGTGGCTGTCGCGTCGCGTCATACTAGGTCGCGATTCAGACGTGTGCTACTTGGGCTGCGAAGGACGTATGGAGTGATTATCGGCGAGGCGAAAATCCAGTACTGAAGAGTGCGCAGTTATAACGGGTAAGGAGTATATGCAGAACTGTGACAAAGAAACGTCGAAGGTGGGCTGCATTGACAGTATAGATCATCAGACTTGGGGGGGGGGGGTCAGAAAGGTCGGCTTGCTAGGGAAGAACAGGGGCTGACAGGTGGTACGCACCCTGGCACCTTGAAGCTTGAACAGGGGTTGCTTCGCTTCTTGCATGTGCTGGTTGGCGGGACAAGCGCACAGACCACACTCTATTCAGGTCAATTCACATGACATCGCGTCTTGTTATGATCCTTGGATTCAATTCCATGGGGAGTGTGTTGTGTGCTTCCGTTTGTAGAGTTATTTGAGTACACACGGACTACTCGTACGAACGATCCGGACAGACTTTGACTACTGGGATGGATTGCTGAGCTTAGCAACCGGCATCTGAATCCTTACGGACTCGGAGGAAGCATATTAGCCAGGGTTCAAGCAACGACCCCGAGTCCATATCTCCGACTTTGCCGTGTCGTCTATATAAGCATGAGGCCTCCTCTTTCCTCATGTAAATCATATCTTGCATAGTGTTTACATACTCGTTGGGGTTTATAAGAGACCTATCATGATCATGACCTAGGTCCCATAGTCTTCTTTGTCCGGATAAGTCTCTCTGGCACTCATACACTGTCATCAAACATTTGGCCTCAACGACACATTCAAAATGGACCAGTCTGTTGTCCGAGAGTGTGGCCTCATGTATGAAAAGAAGCAAGCCTGCCTCTTCGAAACCACATGCTAACAGTTCATAGTGAGCAATGGTCGACTTCTCGTCACGCCATGGGATTTTACATGGGCCTCGCCAACTCATGCCAGTATGTGATCGCCCCGGACCGTTTGCAAGGACGCCGACTGCAAACAGTTGTCGAAGAGGCAGTAGCTCGTCTGGTTCTCCGTCTAGGTGGACTTAGGGTCGGCGTCATCAAGGAAGTAACCAACCATGCATCTTTCGTCCGAGTGCCGTCCATGAATCTCCTGGACTTCATCCAGTGGAGGACCGTGACAGCGTCGACCCAGGCTCAATATGATGCGCATGTATTAGAAGCCATCAGGGACAGGCTGGAACAGGTCTGGGCAGATACTGCGAACCGTCCACCGTGGAAGCTTCTCGTTGTACAGAATGAGTCCCCGGCGTCAGATGAAGTGGTCCTCGACATGGTTTTTGCAACCCATCATGTCCTCTCTGATGGAAAAAGCACAACCGTCTTCCATACTCAACTGCTACAAGAGCTGAACGGCTCCTTCGGCCCACCGCCAGAACTCAAAAACCACATCCTTAGCTTTGACCAGCCTCCTGTGCTCGCGCCCACCCAGGAAGAGCTCATCCAATTCAAAATCGGGTGGTTGTTTTTCCTCAAGACTCTCTGGGGCGAATTTGGCCCAGCATGGCTGAAACCGACGCCACCCTGGCGGGGAAAGGCCATCACCCTCGAGCCACGCAAGCTCAACCTCCGACTCATGGCTATCGATCCTACAACTGTCTCAAACCTTGTCTCGGCCTGCCGAGCCCACGGCGCCACCCTGACTGCTATCCTCCACGCCCTCGTACTCGCATCTCTGGCGCGTCGGGTTCCACCCGAGGTAACCTCTACGTTCGCAGGTGAAACAGCGATCAGCCTGCTCCCGTTGGCCCAGTCAGCAGCCGGCGCCGACGTGGACCTGTCCAAGATGTTGGCGGACCTCAACACCGGCACCAAGACAGTATGGAGCGCAGATGCTGTTGGAAAACTGCGTGCACACCTCGGCGAGGCAGATGACAGTCTCGAAGAAGAGCTCATCTGGCCGCTCGCTGCTGCTTGGCGCGCCGAGATGAAGACGAAAGTTGCCTCGTTACCAAACGACGACATGGTTGGATTGATCGCCTGGGTAACGGACTGGCAGAAGAGATGGGAGGGCCAGATTGGCCAGCAGCGGGACGCAACATGGGCCATATCCAATGTTGGCTCAGTGAAGGGTGTCGGCAGTGAAGGCCCGGGAGGCTGGCGCATTCAGCGCTCACTCTTCACTCAGTGCGCCGCTGTCGCGGGGCCTGGGTTTAGCATCAATGTCACAGGCATTGAAGGAGGCGAGGTCACCTTGACGATGAGCTGGCAGGACACCATCATTGACACCGACGTTGTAGACGGCGTTGTCGCGGACCTTTCCGCCTGGACCGAAGAGTTTGGTAATACCGGGAAGTTTGGCATTTTCAGGGGCGCAGAGTAGGAGATTTGAGTTACAATGCCACACAGATACTGGTATATGGTGGATTATATAAATAGATCGCCCTCCGTGAGCCCCAGATGCAAGATACGCAGAACGGCGCTTACTGCCCTCGGATTTCCAAAACATTTGTCCATAACATTTGTCCATCAACAGCTGGTAACTTACGGCAAGGTTGCATGTGGGGCCTTGGCTGACTGGGTGGGCTCTCGGCAAGCCTGCCGATTCGCCAATCAAGCTAAGCTTGACCCCAAAATATTTCCGCTCGACGTCGGCGCGGCCAAAGCTACCTGGACTTGTAGGTACCCGAACTGGTGTGTACTGCTGGCAGATCAAACGCTGCGTCTCGTCTATCAACATGGTTTCTCCTCTGATGGCCAGGCCAACATGCATGGCATGCCTCAGGCGGATAACGCGGGCGACCGCTGCCTCCCTGTCCCCCATCCTCACCCAAGTGCGCGGGAAGAAGACCAGCGGCCGGCTCAAGGACGCGGGCGTGGTTGTGCGGTTGCTGATGGACATCAAGGGCTTTGGCAAAGAAGGTAAAGCTCTATACGCGCACGCGCAGCCTCTGCTCATCGCTGACGAAGATGCCATCCAGGCTCGATATTCCGCACGGAACGCGGGCGAATGCGCAACCTCTGGTACCCGACCAAGAAGGCAGAATACATGACACCAGCCCGCCTCCAGCAGCTCGGCCTTACGAAGATCGACATCGGCGAGCGCGACCCTATGTACGGCATGCAGGTCGAGATGGAGGAAGAAATTGTTGAGGATGCCGTCGAGGCTGTTGCCGGCTTGCCTCACGGTAGCGGTGCTGGAGCCTCGCAGAAACAGGCGTCTGCTCATGGTGTTGAGATTGAGCATGTGGCTGTAAGTGTCACCCAAGTCTTTGGATTCATTCTCCGCGCAGGTCTTCCATGGGCATTAGCTAATGAGTTGTGTCCTCAATAGCCCAACCGCGCACTCGAACTCCTCACCAACATGGTCCCTGCCACCATCGTCTTCGAGCGTCTGCTGAAACATACCCCATCCACCAACACCTCTCCAACCGAGAACGCGACCGAGGTGGAGGCCCCCAAGGCACTCTCACCCCTGGAGAGGCGTCGCGCCAAGATGCTTGAGCCCGCAAAGACTCCCGAAGAGCTCGAGGCAGAGCGGATAGCCAACGAGGAGGAGCAGGAGAGGGAGCGCAAGCGCGCTGTCGAGGATGCGGAGAAGATAAAGGAGATCCAGGGGTCTGTCACGGTCCGCGATATCGCGAGCTTCATCCAGGAGAAATTGATGCTCGACCCGGAGGCGGCGAGGATCCACGTCAAGCCGGAGGATATCAAGTTCCTGGGGCAATCAGCGGGTGTGGGCAAGCTTGAGAAGATCGGACAGTTCGAGATTGAAATCCGGACGCATGTAGGCAAGGACAGGGTCGAGCCATTGAGGAAGACGATCGAGGTTGTGTCGGCATAGGGAGTCCTTGGAGGAGGCTTGGAATCTGTAAATCACGGGCAGCACCGTCAAGTGAGGAGACGATGTACAGCTAGGTATGGACAATGTACAATCTCGACAGACTATCAGTTCCGGCTGATGTCTGCATACGCAGAACACCAACGAGCATGAGAGCGATAGAACAGTACGGAGAATCTAGGACTGTGGTTGCTGATTGGAAATGTGTTCCCAAGGTGGACTTGGGACTCTTCAGCCTCCGCAAACTGAGCTTTTATTTGTTCAAAGGTTCGGACTCGGCTAGTCGTTCCTCCTGCTATACCTTTTTGGAGACCGCCTTGACAGACACTTCCCTTTCCATCCCCACGAACCTCAGTAGTCCAGTGATATGTCGGGCTTTTACGCAATTGCTAACAGTAAACAGATAGCTAAGTTATGAGCTTGAAGTCTTGCCCAGCGACCAGCGAGCCACGTTCTTGTGTGCTGACAGAAATCATGATGATGCTATAACAATGTGAACACAGCAGCGAGGGGCCAAGACTAGACTGATGTACTGTTCAGGCGGCTCATAAGCCGTGATCTATCCAGTTGCACACAAGTGAGCCACTTCGAAAGGTAACGGATGTGAGCCGAGTACCAGGGGACAAGCGGTACAATACTCGGAAATAGGAACGGTCAAGTGCAGCGTGCGATTCTCGTGGCGGACGTCGTCCCTCCGGTGTCCTGGTCATACGTAGCTGAAGGAAATCCTGAACCCTCAAAGACCATTGACAAGTCGATATTCCGTCAAAGGTCCACGATTCACAAAAATAGAACAAAATAAATGACAAAGCTCCCTCTACATAGACCGCCGCCACCATTTCAGGATGGGGACGTGGCCAAGTCGTACATGGAAATACTTAGGTGCTATTACTGAACAGCTGAAGAGTACGTACTGAAGATCTTCCGGGGGATCTACCAATATCCAGTCAGTCGGTTCCAGGTGCATCCCGACTGAGTGCGGTAAAATTATCAGGCAGAAGTCAGCAAAGCGACACCTATTTTCGTATTTCGGGTTCGCCGCAGACAGGCGACGGCAGACAACAGCTTCGATGAGGTGGTGTTCGAGGTTAGCTGCAGGAGGGAAGGCAACAGGCTGTGAACCAACGACTGACCCGCTGCTTATGTTTCCGTATAGAATGACAGGTCATCCGAATGCCAGGACCCTAATGCAGTAGGTACCAATCTGGACATAAAAAGCATCGTCACGAGGGACTCGTACGGAACTGAGAGCGCACTAGTCAGATAGCTGGAGAGGATGTGAGCTCACAGTCCTCGCTGGTAACACAGTCCAACTATAATCAACAGCGGAAGCGGCGGAAAAGTAACTGTGCGGACGGACGGATCAGCGAAGATCTCTTCTGCCTCGTATCCTCAAAAACAGGCTGACCGAATACGTGACCAGATACTAGCCACCAAGTTCGGGATGTGGTAGGCAGAAAGACGGGAAAAAGAATTTGTAGGAGGCTGGCTGGCTGATCATTGGCATCTTGTATCTATGTGAACATACCATAGTATCCGGGGTAGTGCTGTGGGCCCAGATCGTCCCGTATCCATAATCAACATGTCATCACGGTACTTGCTGCTATAGGCATGTATGTATCACTGTGCTTTACACCGTCATGATGTCCGAAGAAGCTCTGACTTCCATATGGAGTTATATATAGAGCCAGCTATTGTCCCATGAATGGCTTGATTCTGGAAGATATCATCTTCATCCCTCAAGCAAACCCACGACCACTACGCAGACCAGACATCGCTCTTTGCATAACAGCCTCATACTCCTTGATACTCAAAGCGCAGACTCAATACCCAAACCCTCACCTATTCACCAAACAACACATCTCACCAAGACAGCAATGCAGTTCTCCAGCCTGTTCCTCGCCGCCGCCGCCCTCATCTCGGGCTCCCAGGCCGCCGCCATCCCCCGCCAGTCAGACCCGCATGTCGTGGATTTTCGCACCTACGGCCAGCCCGGCTGCTCTGCGGCCAACCAAGGCGTATACACATATACCGAGTCCCAGATAGGAGCCTGCATCGCCTTCACCGAAGACACTGTTCAATCCGTCTTTGTCACCGACATCACAGAAGGCTGCAACGGTAAGTGACCCCTCCCCCCGAATAAAATTGGATGGTGTTTTGATTGCTAAATGATATCTCAGTCTATGTATACACGTCTCCGTCATGTACAGGGACGCAGACTACGGTACCGGTGGGCATTGATAACTGCTACAGCTATCCCGACGGCCTGGTTTCGTACGAGGTGATCTGCTGAACAAGGCGGATGGATATGATTGATGGTGCACTGCACTCGGGGTTCATATTATATGACCATGGACAGCATCTGGGTTCGGCGTTTTACATTGCTTTCGGAATTTACGCATCAACGGTCATTGGAAACAACAGCATAAAGGACGGACGGACATATCATAAAGACATGACCAAACGGACGTTCTACTCGTCCATTCTCTCACGGGAACAACAATAATCATAATCATAAATGGAATATCAGTTTGGAATTTGGATAGGAACCTTGTTGGCCTTTGCAGCTATACTATGTGAATGCTCGATCATTTCACATCCAATCTGCCCTCAACCTTCTCAGCCCACCACTCCGCCCAGTCCACCACCTTCTTCCCCTTCCTCGCCTCCTCCGCGCAGAATACCATCGCATGGCTCCGGATGACCTCTTCAAGGGTACATCGTATGACCTCCTTCTGTGCCCTCTCGCACGTCCACCCTTGGTCCCTATTATTCTTGACCAGATCTATAGCCTCCACGAACTGCCTAGCCAGACCCAGGTCACCACCTCCGTGGCCAAGGCTCTCCACTCGTGGCGTGTGCTTTGTCTTCTTTCCCGTGTTGAAGTCTTCAACGGTGATTGTGTAAGAGTCCGCATATATCTCGCCGTCAGTACCGTAGATCTTGGAGAAGCGCTCGCATTGCCGCTTCGTCTGAGCGACCATGTGGAAGGTCGCCTGCTTGGAACCTCGGCTGCCTAGCCTGTCGGCCATGGGGCTCAGTCGCTTGTCTGCCTCCGTTGAAGGCAGAGGGTCATCGTCCCAGGTGATAGTCACAACTTGTTCGTCTGCGACATCGTTGTCGCTTTCGAAGACGCATCGGCCGAACCAATTGCGCTTTGCGATCTCGGAGTCGGCCATATCCGGTCCATAGTCCTCACTCAACTTTGCAAGAAGCGCTTCCCGTCCCTTGTCGCCAGCTCCTAGGTCCTCGATCTCAGGAAGTACGATGCTTACCGGCCAGCCAGTGTTCCCTGTCTCAAGGCCCATAAAGGGCTTGTCGCTGGTGTATACTCGCTTAGCCGAGTACTTGCACGTTTCCTCGACCGGGCATTTCAGACAGTTTGTGGCATCGCCAGCACCCACCGGCTTCCTGTTCTTCTTGAAGTACTGGAGCCTGCCACTGCTCGACACTGTTGAGGGCAGATGCGGGAGGGCTTTCTGACCTCCCTCCTCATACTTGACCGGCGAACAAAGTAGCCATAAGAGCACATCGATATCGTGACAGCTCTTGGTCAGCAGACTTGGGGCCGTGGTGTTCTCCCTCCTCCAGTTTCCACGGACGTAACTGTGCGTGAAGTGCCACCAACCCACCGGCTCAGTGTGAACAACTGAGAGCACATCTCCAATTACCTTCTCATCCAAGAGCAACCTACGCAGTTCCATGTTGTGCGGAGAATACCTCAGCACATGGCCAATGGAGAAAACCTTCTGCTCCCCATTCTCATCCACATTCCCCCGCAGAGCCCGGTACATCTCGACACAGTCGTCAAGCCTCGTCGCCAGTGGCTTCTCGCACATGATATGTAATCCGCCCAGCTCCGCCAGCGCCACCACGACTTCCATGTGCATCTCATCCAGCACACACACAAACGCACCATCCACTCCCGGCGGCACATCGGGCTCCCCCGCAGCAGCCCGTTGCCGCCGCTCCTTCTCATAGGCCACGAAGTCGGTCCACGACTCGAAGTCCTCGCCTTCAGACGGAACACGATCGCGACCCCAGACGTACTTCTGTCCGAACTGGGCACGCTTGAAGGCGTGGGGATCTGCGACGGCGGTGATGAGCCCGTTGGTGGAGATTTGTGTTGCGTGGGCGTAGGCCTGGCCTCGAGATCCTGCGCCGATGACGAGCAGCCGGGGAGGCGAGGCGGATGGTGGTGGGCGGGAGGGTGCGACGATGGCCAGGTCCTTGTCAGTCGAGACGACCGGCCCGGGCTCCGCAACCCTCGGCCGGGAAGGAGGGGATGCTTCCAACTTGCCCATGTTGAGGAGAATGATATGTAATTGGATTTAGATAGTGAGTGGGGTTTAGGTCATTCTAGTCAACATGTGAAGAGAGCGAAGGAGACAGAGACAAAGACTTCAGGGGTCACTTTACAGGCAACCTGGTTGAAAAACTCAATGAGATATCAGAGTAGGAAGTCATCTTTTATTAAGCCTTCCAGCTGAAGGTCACGAGTTGTGTAGTGATAACAGTTCGTTTGCAACGGTCATCAGTCTGCTGGGAGGAAAAGATAGGGCGACCGGCAGGCCTAATTCAGCTGATTGGCAGGGGGCTCAGGCCCCGCTTTTAGGTTATTTAGCGGGTAACGTTCATCAATACACGCCTGCTGATTCGTTTTGCTCACCCAAAGACTAATGGCCTCCCTCTGCTTCAGCAAGGCCGCTCCCTTCGGCAAGCAAGTCACCCGAGTTTCTTGTGGATGGACCTCGAGCTGCAAATCCTTTAGATATCGAGCCGCAACATATACAACGTTACGTCGTATCCAGCCTCGCACAAGCTTTTTGGTCCCAAAGGAAAGGCCTTCTCGCGCCTTGTCGTTCTGGGGTAGAAGGATGGCCGCCCAACCTGCTCCCCCCTTGGTCTGGATCGACTGTGAGGTAACCAACCAACTGTGTCACATATAACAGTCACTTCTGGGACTCACTGAAGGCTGACATGTCGGGATAGATGACCGGTCTCGATCCTGACAAGGAGGAGATCATTGAGATTTTCTGCCTCATCACCTATGCCAACTTGGAACTCATCGACCCCGAAGGCTGGGGTACGGTTATCCACCAACCCAAGGAGCGACTGGATCAGATGGACAATTGGTGTGTTAGGACGCACGGTGAGAGTGGACTGACTGCTGCCGTGATCGCCTCCGAGGTGACAGCTGAAAAGGCTGCCGATGAGCTTCTGGCCTATATCAAAAAGTTCGTTCCCGAACCCCGGACTGCGCTCCTCGCAGGGAACACTGTCCATGCGGACAAGGCATTTCTGAGCAAGGGGCCTTATCGGAAGGTTGTGGACTTCCTGCACTACCGGATCCTGGACGTGAGCAGTATAAAGGAGGCAGCCATGAGATGGTCTCCTCAGCTGCTAGATGGGTTGCCGAGAAAGAAGCTGCTGCACAAGGCGAAAGACGACATCTTGGAGAGCATAGAGGAGGCCAAGTTCTACAAGAAGGCAATCTTTGAGAGGAGGTGAACCCGGGAAATGCGTTGTGAGCAATACTTTTCTTCTTCAAATACTCTAGATCCTCTAAGAGTCAGCCTTACCAGGGCCAGGCTTAGTTTGGGCAGGAGGGCATGTTTCATGTCGTCTACAACAACCAGAGATGACAGCGGGTACAACTCCGCGTAGAGGTACTTAAAAAGGCTGAAACTCCAGAAGCGGTTGGTGGCCATTAGATCATGCATTGGAAGATCTTGCAACAGGAACAGAATCGACCTGCGGCCTGGCTGCAACGGGACTATCACATACACTGAAGGACAAAGCTCGGGAATGACAAGATATACCAACACCCTTGGGCATATCATAACTGTCCCATTGAGAAGTAGCATCCGCCTTTATCATCAGCCAAACAACATTGTAGCAGTTTGTTGAAGTATTTGTACAGTGGGTGGCAGTCCAGAGAAATTGCTCATTATTCTGCCACCATGCCATCTTGCTGTCTTGCTGTTATGTCACTTACTGGTGTTCATTCTTCTGACATTTTCCGTTCAATTCAGACAGAACCTTGGAACGCTGGTAATAAGCAAGCAACAAGTAGTGCATTCTGGATTCTATCTACTTGACGGGGAAAGAATGTGGGGAAATAAGAACAATCACAGCTTCACGAGGACCGTATGAAAGATTCCATCTGCTTCTGTTCTTGAGATTCTTCCTACGGTGTCACCTTGGAACCGTAAAAGGAGACTTCGGGTGTTAGGTACCTAGGTACCTAGACAATTACCTAGGCAAACTATTACATAGAAGTATCTATTTTGGTACCGCCTCTTCCAGATGTCCAGGCGTCCCCTGTCCAATACTGCCCCGCCCGACGCCCGCAACACCACCCCCTAATTGGACCTGTGCGATGACGCACGTCCCACAGCAGCTTCAACCCCACCCTCCACTTTCCCACTGGGGACTTCGAGGTTCGAGACGGCCAGACTGCAGCATTGGCTCGTATCGAAGTAGTAAGTGGCTTTTATCTACGATCTCTAAACCCCCTCTTGTTTGTCTCCTTCAAACACTCTTGTCCTTCCTTCCATAACCCATATTACCAACAGCCATCATCCTGTCAATATGAGCATCAAGGAAGTCCAATTCAAGTCCTTCGCGGACCAGAAGCCTGGAACGTAAGTCACGATAGCTTCAAGCCTGCCTCCCTCCCCTAGCAACCCCTTTTCTTGGGCCTACTGTCCATACCGCCCCCCCCCCCTATAGACCAAGCTTTCAAAGTATCGATGCTAACACTCCTCCAGATCAGGTCTTCGTAAGAGGACTACTGTCTTCCAGTCAGCACACTACAGTGAATCTTTCGTTACCAGCATTCTCCTGTCCATTCCGGAAGGCGTTGATGGTGAGCTCGTCCCGCCCCTCCCCCCCTGACATGTGTCATTCCGGCTGACGCAAAGTCCCAGGTTCCGTCCTCGTTGTTGGTGGTGATGGTCGATTCTGGAACCCCGAGGTCGTCCAGTTGATTGCAAAAATCGGTGCTGCATATGGTGTCAAGAAGCTGCTGATCGGCCAGAACGGCATTCTGTCCACCCCTGCTGCCAGCCATGTCATCCGCAAGAGAAAGGCCACTGGTGGTATTCTCTTGACCGCTAGCCACAACCCCGGTGGTAAGTTATACTCTTGTCTCCTTGAAGGTACCAAACCACGGACATGATGGCTAACTCTGCGTCGACAGGTCCCAAGAACGACTTCGGTATCAAGTACAACCTTGCCAACGGTGGCCCTGCCCCCGAGTCCGTGACAAACAAGATCTACGAGGTCTCCAAGACCCTGACCTCCTACAAGGTTGCCGATATCCCCGATATCGACATCTCCACGATTGGCACCAAGACCTACGGCTCGCTCGAGGTCGAGATCATCGACAGCACCGCTGACTACGTCGAGATGCTGAAGGATATCTTCGACTTCCCTCTGATCAAGAAGTTCTTCCACGAGCACAAGGACTTCAAGATGCTCTTTGACGGCCTTCACGGTGTCACTGGTCCCTACGGCAAGGCTATCTTCGAGGAGGAGCTTGGCCTGGCTGGATCCACTCAGAACTGCGTGCCCTCTCCCGACTTCAACGGTGGTCACCCTGACCCCAACTTGACCTATGCACACAGTCTTGTTGAGGTTGTCGAGAAGAACCAGATTCCCTTCGGTGCTGCCTCCGACGGTGACGGTGACCGAAACATGATCTACGGCGCCAATGCGTTCGTCTCCCCCGGTGACAGCTTGGCCATCATCGCCCACCACGCACAGCTCATCCCCTACTTCAAGAAGCAGGGTGTTTACGGCCTGGCTCGATCCATGCCCACGTCTGGCGCCGTTGACCTGGTTGCCAAGAAGCAGGGTCTGAACTGTTACGAGGTCCCTACCGGCTGGAAGTTCTTCTGCGCCCTCTTCGACGCCGACAAGCTGTCCATCTGCGGTGAGGAGTCCTTCGGTACTGGCTCCAACCATATCCGTGAGAAGGATGGTCTGTGGGCCGTTGTCGCATGGCTGAACATCATCGCCGGTCTTGGCGTTGCCACCCCTGGCGTTGCCCCTACCATCAAGCAGATCCAGAAGGACTTCTGGACCGAGTACGGCCGCACCTTCTTCACGCGGTACGACTACGAGAACGTTGACTCTGAGGGCGCCAACAAGGTCGTTGGTACGCTCCAGGACCTCGTTGCCGACAAGAGCTTCATCGGCAGCAAGATCGGCGACCGTACCGTCACGGGTGCTGGCAACTTCTCCTACACCGATCTCGATGGATCTGTATCTTCCAACCAGGGTCTGTACGCAACCTTCTCCTCTGGCAGCCGCATCATCGTTCGTCTGTCTGGTACTGGCTCTTCTGGAGCTACTATCCGTCTGTACATTGAGCAGCACAGCTCCGACCCTTCGACGTACGACTTGGATGCCCAGGACTTCCTGAAGCCTGAGATCAAGATGGCGACAGAGCTGCTCAAGTTCAAGGAGTACGTCGGCCGTGACGAGCCCGATGTCAAGACCTAAGCAGTAGCACATACACAATCAGTAGCATAGGGTGGAACGCCCCAAGCATGGGTCCCTCCTTTCCCTCTTAATGAAACGAGAATATTCCAAGCAAAAACATGACATCAATTTCTCGAACAAATTACATTGAGTAGAGCGATCAATCAGTCTGATTGATCGTCATGCATTTTGATGTTTTACGAAGCTTCTTGTTGCACATGTTGATTATGTTGCAGTAACGTATTGACCTGCTAGCATTACGTCCCCCTCGCCACTCAGTATAAATTACTTCGCCATCACTCAACCCTTTTTCGTCCCGCCTCAAGTATCACTTAGCAGTCTGGGGATTGTATTCCTGTACAGCAGGCCGAGATGTACACCAACATGCGAACACGGGACCTGAGAAGGAGTAAAAAGAGGTGTTGGGTATCGTTCAATCTGCCACTTTTGCACTCCAACATACAGTACAGACTTTTGGCATCTCATTCGTATCATTATAACCACATGTCTCATAAGTCGTGAAGATCGTTATTGTCAAAATGCTGGAAAGAAAAAGAGGAAGAAAAAAGGGGAAAGCACAAGAGATTTATGTATCTCAGAGCCTGGAACCGTTTGTTGCAAGAAAACCTTGACAACTTCGCCAAGAAAAACTTTGAACATCGAAATGGAACGAGAGGTTCACTGAATCACGCAATCCACGGTGATGTTGTTGCTGTACCGGGGGCCTGCTCGGCGAGAGGCCTGGCGCAGGGTATTGAGCTAGCCTCGTGTGCCTCGAAGAGCTCTCCAGCTCTTTCATGAATATGAAGGCCCAGCAGTGCACTCATCATCCTCTGGGGACTCTGATATGGGCGTTGGGCAGAACACCTCTTTGAATCGTCCGGCAGCTATACGTCGCTCATGGGTGAGTTTTACTTGCCCGTTATCTCTTCGGCATTTTTAGGAGGATGCACAGGATGAGGTCGTTTGGCATACCTTCAACACTCATAAAGTTGATTTCAAACATGCCGCCCTTCCTCCGCATGTGAGATTCTCTGTACCTGTCGCAGAAGACGTACAGATGGATACTTTTGATCCAGACGCGATGTTTCGATTTGCGTACGAGCCAGCCTTCCGGAACGGGCTGCTGAGGGGCTACAAATTGAGGTTAGGGGCTGTCAGGCTTCACCTAAGGCATTTGACCATCGTCTCGATCGCTCAAGGGGAAAACCATACCGAAGCCGGTCCACACCGGGCATTGTCTCAGCTCGCCGTCCCATACGGCAGCATGTAGGCGCAGTCCTTTGGTTCGGGAGTCTTCGTATACGATGAGGATATGCTGGTACCCGTCGTCAATGATGTGGCTAGAAAACATGCTATCCATCAGCCTCTCAAGCGCGTTGTACTGGTGTCCGAGAGATCTCGGACTCGACGAGGGGGTAGACGCAAGGACAAGGCACCACATACGCTTGGAACAATCGCTTCTCGCCGTGTAGCTTATATTCCATCGGGTTCATTTTGACTGTTAGGGGATTCCGTGCTTTGAGAACGATGAATGTGCAATGGAAGATGACAAGTTCTGTGTAATAACAATATGTCAGTCATCCCGCCTTACTAAAAAGAGACAGACGCGACAGTCGATCCTTTCAGCCATCCGACCGTGTCGGGGTCCCTTACCTTCCCAAGTAATAAAGCTGAGAACAGCCCAGACCTTGGAAGACTGGCTGGTGATACTCCACCTCTTGAGCTTCAGGCTGTTCTCGTCGCGATAGATGCAGATCTCATGGACGCCTCGGAAACAGAACCATTCCGTCCCGGCATCGTATACCCGAAGCACAATGTACGGGGCCCCATCCACCGCGTTGATGACGATCATCAAACACAGGCGGTCGTTGTCAAAGGACCGCCTCAGCAACACCTTGGCGGCGTCCGGCATTTGTATGTCGCCGGCAAGGGCGAAGGGGCCAACGGCCCGGGAGCGCTGAGGGCCCTTCATATCGGTCCTCGACACGAGCGGGAGGTTCAACACCAGGTCGGCCCAGTGCGGCCGCTCGCGCATGAGCGGCACCACCATCGTCTCCTGGCGGACGAGGTCCATGGCAGGTGCCTGGATCGGCGCGGGTATGCCTCTCCGCTGGCGGAGTTCCATGATGCGGACCCGGAGGATTTCGAGCTGGGCCTGGTCGTAGTTCTTGTCCCTGGTGAGCAGGAAGAGCAGCAAGGTCATGAAGTGGTTGTACATCATGAACCGCTGGGGAAGCGGGAGCCCCCCTTCCTTTAGCATCTCATGGTACATCTTTCGCCAGCGGGTTTCCCTCGTTATTGCCTTGTCATCGTAGTAGCCTGTAATATCTCTGAGGGTCTTGGACATGCAAGGTAGGACGACGTTGAGGTGGTTCGCAACGACTGGCGCTCTCGATACATGAACGTGGCTGCGGTCTGCAAGGTCTCGTAGAATTCTGGCAGATCGCCGGATCTCTTCAATGACTGCATTCATGTGGCCATGATACGACTCTTTCAAGGTTTTGCGCAATTCCTCTAGGCCTGGAAGGAGTCAGTGTGTGCCCGGTGGAGCTGATGTCGATGTGAGTTATGTGTACCTCTGGCGACTCGATCTGCCCTTTCGGCCTCCAGAAAGCATCCATGCAAGAGCTGGCTTTGAGGAGGCATCGGTTGCCCCATGAGAAATTCCCAATCCATTTCGAAGGTTAACTTTCGTCAGCAAGTACGGAAGGTTTCTTGATCGAGTGTTAAGGAAGCTTATCGACGCGTTGCAAGGAGGAGGAATTATAGCCAGTCAGGTTGTCCTTTGGCTTCCATGATGAAAAGGTACGGGAGTGGAACGTGAGACTGGTAAGTAGCAATACACTCCCTACCAGGTTCCTCTCTTAACGCTGGATCTGGGTCTTTCCAATCTGAATCACCGTTCTGGACAGGAGAGTGTTTGATCTGTAGGCGGAGGGGCTTCTTGCCGACCCAAACCCTGGAACATTGAGAGCCAAAGGCTAGAAATTTCCAAGACGAGATAACAAGAAGATTAAGAATTCCGCGTTTTACTTAAAGACAGTCAAAGACTGAGCTGGCAGATGCATGCAGAAGCCGCCGGCTGTCCGCATCGGCGTGATAACACAGCAGATCAAGCATTGGCCCGGAATCAGCACCACGGCCGTTCGTCAAATAAGAAGGAGAACGAGGGGTAACCTAACGTGAGGTAATATGTGTGGTGCACACCTGTGCATTAGAATGTGGGAGAGTCCGGATAATTGTTTCGATGAGGCTCTGCTGTGCTCTGACGTGTCAGTCAGCCGACATAGAGGGCATCTGCAAGTCCTCGAGTCTCCTGTGAGATTGTACATGCTTGGAACGTTCGTTTTTGTGCATGGGTATGCATGATAGGTGCGCGCGTGTGGCAAGCACCTCCACCAAATGGTGCGTCCGCAAATGACTTCACTGCTCCCCGGTGGTCACGCCGAGCATGTATGATCAACGCTGATGTTGGGGGATCCGTGATCGATTGTGTATCATCAAGGAACATTGATATTCGGCCCAGCCAACCGGTGCCACAAGCGGAGCTTGCAGTCGCTCACCACAAGGAGCGCAATGAACGCTGTGTCTAAAGACATCACACAGGTTGGGCCTATGCATGACCATGAAGACTGGAAGACAAGCGAACAACGGATGCCCAAGTGTTGACGGAGCGGGCGGTAGGGAAGCGCACAAATGGCGGGCCCTCGTGGACATCGTTGCAGAGTCTTCCATCCAGGGCCGGAGGAATCCAGTGATTGCCACGGCGATAAGTCCCAACCCAGAAAAAAGAGCCAGGCCCTTGATGATGCATTCTCCTAATGCAAGCAAATGTCTGGGCGGGCGAATGGACTGGCAGCTCCAGGGCCAGGTTGCATTGGCCCGCAGCTATATTTGACTCCTTTGAGCATGCATAATGCTTCGACCGAGAGGTGATAATTGGCTGGTTGGTGGAATCGGCTTCCGTTGATAGCAAGCTACCGTGCAGGTAGCATCGTCCACAAAAGCAAGCCACGATGCTGGCAGTATGGGCCTCGAAGACGTTGATGGCAATCCCGACACGGCAGAAGCAGGCTGCACTAATGGTCGCGTTGAGCAGGTCTCGCGTGACGAGAAGCCAACCCTGGGAGAGCAGACGGCCGACTGATGCTTTCGCTCAGTAAGTATGCAACCAGGGGATCCATCCGTACCAATCAAGGTCCAGTGGCATCACTTGATGACTGACCTCAACAAGCAGCAAGCAGGCTTCTTCACCACTCAACATCGGAACGACAATATCGCTCGTCCCAGTTTTAACAATAGCGGCCAACAGGGCGAGTCTCTTCTCGCTACAGGGGTGTTTGTAAGTTCGCCGAATGACTGGAGCCGTTGCGCCGTAGGTAATGTTCGCGATGGCACGGCGATGTTACATGGCCGGACTCGGAGTCCTCATGGTTAATGAGGCCTGGGGGTGGTCTCCTAGAGGATGTCAAGGTTACTTGATGGTGGAACAGACATAACATGATGCCGTACTTGAATTTAGACAATTATGGGGGCTAATACTTTGTCGTGAAAGCATGCTCAATTCATTGTATGAAAAAGCTCGAAGTAAGGCGAATCAGGAACTGCCTCGAAATCATGCTTTCCTCCATTTCCCACTTCATCAAAGCAATTCACTTGTCCGATCCCTTCCGAACCACGAACTCCACCCGAAGACCAAGAAAAAATACACGACGATGTAAGGTGGCTCCATTCAAGAGGGCCATCTCGTCAAATTTGTCCGGTGTGGCCGGACCCAAACAATGAATGATGCGAGTCTCAATAGTAGTAAGGCATGCTTACTCCTCGTCCTCCTCCTGCTCAGCCTGTGGATGTTTGGTCAGTTACTGGTTCAAGGGAAGCGCCTTCCGTGGTAATAACAGATGGACTTACGTTGTAAGCTTGCTTCTCATCCTCGTATCTCTTCTTATCGGCGGCAGCCTTGGCATCGTAGGGAGCGCGTTGCTTCTCGTTGAGAGCCTTCCATCGCTCACCGAGGATCTTGCCGACCTGACCGAAGGTCACATCAGGGTTGTCGTCACGAACGCTCTGGCGCTGCTCGTTGGCGAAGAACATGTACGCGGACAGACCACGCTTGGGGGCGTTGGGGTCTATTGTAATTGTCAGTCCAGCTCAATTGAAAACTTCCGACGCGTCGAAACGCGTTCAAGAGGCACATACCCTTCTTGGTGCGGCGCTTGTCCTTGCCGGCACCCCTCTTTGCTGCAGCCTTAGCCATGGTGATGAGCTGGGAAAATTGTCAGTCCATTGTGATCAAGTGTGCCAATTGCTGTACAGCAGGCCCGAGAGGGCAGATGGGCGTGGTGATGATCTGGGTGTTGTGTTGTTGGTGATGGGTAAGTGTTGGTGCGAGTGGACTCTGTCGAGCTAATCGCAGAGCTCAACGGAGCTCCAGGAGCTCGGGCTGAGCTTCACATGGCGCAGTCGCGGGTTTTGGGCGGGCGTTGGCAAGCAGCGCGTCGAGCTGTCGCAAACGCGATTGAGGTCGCCCACGCGGACCAAAATGGGATTGAAAGGCGGAATCTGCTCCTTGAGGCTGAGATACGTACTTTGAGGTAATTCGGTGTGGAGTTGAGAAAGTGGTGTTTTGTGACTGTAGGGCGCGCAAATGGTTAGTATTGATGGTTGATGCGATGCCTTAAGCGGCGGATGATGAAGATTGATAGTTCGGCACGGTGGGTTGTTGATGGTGATGGCGATGCCCAAAAAGGCTCGACTTGACCAAAAACACGAGGAAAAAGCGCCTTGACGGTGAAACCAAAGCAACAGAACGCGTTACGATGGTTGCGACGTGTGTGCAAGATAGAGTGTAAAGGAGTGACTTGCGTTTGGGTGTTGAAATGGCAGGCGCAAGAGGTACTTACTGTGGATTGTGAGTGTTTGGGTGACGCTCTCGCAAAGTGGTGGTTTTGCTGTGAGTGCAGAGAGGAGAGAGAGAGTAGGGAAATTTGTATGGGGGCAGCGTGTGGGCGAGCCTTTTACTACCCGTTGCGCCAGTCAGACTGATTGTGCTTTGCTGTGCGGGGAGCGAGCGTAATATTAGAGAAACGGTAGGTGCGGGAGAAAATAGCAGGCACCCGGCCAGTCAGTGGAAGCGGACAGTCTAGTGCTGGAGAAGGCGCACTGAGGACTGCCACACTGCTCCTACCTCCCTCCCCCCCTTCACCACTCATTTCCTCTGCACTCCTCCATCTTTCTCAAGTCGTTCCAGATCCCATCATGTACCTCAGTACTTGATTTACATATGTGATTACCTGCCTAGGTACCTGACCTATGGGCAGAATGAAACGGAGTAGAAAGGACCATTGACTTCCAAGGTTCTTTTGGCACTGCTTTACATAGGAGCGGACATAGGACTGTCTATCATCCACAGGTACCCAGGTATACCTACCTAGGTAAACTGCAAGTGCCTTTGTTTTCAACCATCTGCACTGCACACGGTCTACGTAGCTGCGTAGGTATGTATCTATCTACATATGAAAAATATTGAAAGCAGCCGATCTTGGAACCTTGGAACCTTGGAACCTCCATGGTAAAAGTCACGGATTCGTACTCCATAGGAGGGCAGGGGGACCAGGCAAAGTCAGTCATCAGCCCCAGAAAAGCACGTCTGTTTCGTTGCTGTTTTTGGTTGTGTCTGGGAGGGCGGCGTCCTTGTGCTCCCTAAATTTTGTTGGAGGCGGCCCCAGATGAAGAAGTACTGTAACATTTGCGGACTGTTGCTCTCAGTTTGGCATAGGCGCATGTCTACATCTCAGCTCCATTCCTCATGCCCTCCCATTTGGCTGCCTCCTCCTCTTGCTAGTCCTTTTGCTTGAGACTTGGTAACTTGCTGACCAGATACTGTTGTGTTTGTTTTTAATTACTTAAATGCTTTTCTTCGGGCGAGATTACCCAAATTTTCTTTTTAATCTATATCGCGCTGGGTGCCCAGGTGTATCGTCCTGAAGCTGCTGTTCATCAGTTGCGTTTTCCGGAATGCTTGCTGGGTCAGGATGCGGCAGGTATCTCGTCAGCCCCTGTTAGCGTTCGCTATGTCTACTGCGGATGGCGCTATCTAAGTGCCCCTTTCCCAGACATACGCCCAGGTACTGGTGCGTATTTTGTGCGTGTGTCCCGTACCGCTCCGAACCTTGGAACGTCATCCGAGTAATGGGTGACAGAACGGTGGACTGCGAGGCTCATGATCTCATCAATCAGTGATGGTCTAGCAATAACAGTGCAATTATTACGAGAAGAAGGTAAAGCCCGACCTCGAATTTTTGAGACTGCCCTGGCTCGCAGGTCACTGCATTCGATACGAGACCATTGTAAGCATCCAGGACAGTCAAGGTCCATCGGGCTCAGGGCCGTTTTTGATTGGGGGCCACCGTATCGTTCCCCAATACGGAGAAGCCCTCAGCCTCCAAGGTTGCCCCGTGACGTCCACGGGTCTTGGAAAGCGATAGAAACGGTCCTCACAACGTACCCCATCTTTTTTTTTCGTGGAACTTGGGGTTCGACACATGCCTACTTGCTGTCGCACCTGCCCTGTCATTAAGAATGCCGGCTCCAAATAGGAGGCTAAGCGCTTGATGAGAGGGAAGGGTTGAGACCTTGGTGAACAACAGTCCGGTAGGTGTGGGTTGTTTGGGCACATTTACTGGCCCAAGCAGGGGGGGTACATGGTTTCATGCGAGACCGGCATGTATTTTTATGCCCCTTTCCTATGTACCGATACATCTGGACATGTAACTGCTCCAAGGTCTCTCTACCTTCCAAGGTTTTGGCGAGGAACCTGACTCTGGAGGCCACCTGCACTCCGAAGCTCCAAAGGTGAGGTTGAGATCAGCCAGCACTTAGCGCTGCCTCAAAACTCGCGTTCCTTCCCAGCCTGCCAGCGTTCTTGTTTTCCTTTACCTTGCACACACGCCCAGACACACACACACACACATGTTATCTGTTATCTCTCTTTCTCCCTCTCACAGCACTCGCCCTCACACAGGACCTAACGTCAAGTAGGAATGTGGTTTCTGTTGATAACCCTACCTAGGTATTGTTATCATGCGACGCGTTATTACTCGATGGCTTCTCTATACAACGCAACGACATGACACGCGTATATACTGCACCGTATGCTTCGTGGTCGGCCATCGCACTCCTTCCCACATGGGGCTCATGAGCTCGCAGCTTTTCAACCCGTCTTTCCCACCAGGAGGTGTGGCTTGGCCCATACTGTTCCTATTTCTGTGTCTACACTGTGCATCCACACCCCAGCCACGGCAGTCTTGGGCTAAGAATTTGAACTCCTTGGAATGATGACAGATGAGCTCATACTGTGCATTACTGAGATTCCCCCCCCCCCCCCCCAAGGGTCCAAGCTCAGTCCCGGCAGCTCGATCGGACCCGAGCAGTCGTGCTTGACCGATTTAGAGTGCAGTGGTCAATTGAGAGAACATCACCGTCCAATTCCTTCTACTAACTCCCTAGGCATATGCAGCTTGCTTTTCTCGCATTGTTTCGTCCCGACTGCCTGAAATCTGAGGTCGACAGATTGAGCTGCTCGACTGCCCTGCTTGCTAGAACTTCATGGGTGCCGTGCCGCTGATGTATTTGAAGCAACTCCCTTACCATCAATGATATGGGTGACCCAATTACTCAAATACAAGGTAATGTATTTACTGTGTAGATGAGCTTCGGAACGGCCCGGACTGTGTAGGGATTGAGCCTTGGCAATTCACTTTGGACCATTTCTGAGAACAAGGTCGTCAAGCTCATAGTTCCAGTGGCTGGTGATGAGCACTTCAGCCTTGTACGCGACTTTTGCGGGCCTGAATTAGAAGTACAGTCAGACTTTACCCCAGAGTCATTCCCTAGCGTCTACGCATTTGAGTGGACTTACAAGGCAATCATTCACATGATTATGTGAGGTGATGGAAGCTTGTGGTCGGAGAAGATATATTGGGAGATTCTTACCAGCCTTTGTGAAACTTAGGGTAGGGAAGTAGGGCTTTACCCCAAAGACAGTTCCCACAGAGGAAGACACCGGCAAGGAGTACCAACATGCTTTGGGATCACGCATGATTTCTGTGTTCTCGACTTGGTGATCCATGTGGATAGGCTGGTCTAGAATCTCAAAAGTTGCCAGCCCGGATGACGAAGCCTGCAATCGTCGTCCGGCCCTATATTGCAGGTGTTGTGAATGGCCTTGCCTGTTGCCAAATTAGTGATTGTGCAAGGCACTCCGCATAGAACATTGCTACAAGTAGGCTCACCATTACCGGCTTCTTTGCCTGCCGTTGAATTGCTCATAAGGAGCAAGTGGCGTCTCCTCGGTATAAGCATGCGTCTTGAAAGCCCCATCGTCATTATCTCCCAGAAGATAACCCGTGGACAACAGATCAAACGTTAGGCACTGTGAGTCACCACAGACTCCTCTACACCACAGAAGATCATGGAAAAAACATCATGAAATCGACGCGAGCTGTTCTCGCATTGAAATCAACTGATTTCACTCCGACTCAAGCACAACGTCCCGGAGCTCCGAATCTCCTGCCCAATCCACGCCACTGCCTGCAACGACACCGCTTGCGGTCCCTTTCATCACCCTCCACTTCTGCTTGCTTGCCGCGAGTCTCCCCTCAAGTTTCACAATCTGCTCCTTCGCAGCCGGGTCGTCAGCGATGGCATTCGTCTTATCGCGATCGGATTCCTTGGCGAGGCGGATGACTTCAGCAGCAAGGTCGCGGTTTTTCCTCGATACGCGGAGGGCCTCGCTTTCGACCTCGGTCAGTTGGTCAAGAACCTGGCGTAAGCTGGCAGATTGTTTTGCAACGCTTTGAGACGTATCGTCACGGGTGTGGATCCATTTCTGGATGTCTCTGCGGAATGGTTAGCTTCCTCGTATAAAAGATGTTCATCATGTGAGGGGGCTCTCACTGTTCGATCGGTGATGCATAGGTGCTGTTGTGGATGCCTTTCAAAATGGGGTTGGTAGACAGGACGTTATCAACCACCGTATTGCGGAGGTTGTATAGAGCCATCGCCTCGAGAAGTTGCTCCCTGGCTCCATCGATCTCTTTAGGATCTGTCACCTGGGGGGCTTCGCTCGCAGTACTTCTTTCCCCTCTTCTAACTGCCCTTGTGCTTTCGTCTGCATATCGTCAGCCGGGGTAGGATGACAAGCTAGATATTTTGATTGCTTACCGGCAAGACGTGTTCTCGCCTTGGCCAGAGCTATCTCCAGCTCCAGCTTTTTCACTTCGTCATAGAGACCCAAAATCTCCTTCTCAGCTTCCGAGAAGGGAGGTTGCTCTCCGTTGCTATTCTCATCCATGGCATCTTGCATTTGGACGTCACCCATTTTAGGAGGGACCTACTGGGCCGCCACTTGCCAAACAACAACAAAAAAACCTGACACAGGTGAACCAACACGGAATATACGCGTAAAGTTCTGGAATAAACGCGTCAGTTTGCTTGTGCTCGTTCGTGATATGCAACCGGACTATTGACGCGCTGGAACAAATAATCAATTATGTCAAACTGACTTGGTTAGGTTGGTAAATTGTATGGCAAGACGGAGAGGTGAATGAAACTAGATCTTCGTTTATCTGCTTGCCGAGCCCAGATATGTTCTTCTGTAACCAGCAGTGAAAGAATCAATTTGAGCAGACTCATTAACACCCTTGTCAAGACTTGGATGCATCCGACTGCAGCTAAGGGTGTTCGTTCACATGGGAATTCACTGTCGATGTACAACACTGCCAGTGCACATTGTTAACGTGACCTAATTGCACTAGGTCACAAGGCAGCCCTCTTCTGATGCGTCCGACATTGGTCCTTTGCTCCTCACCCCCAACCTATGACCTACCTAGGTATGGCTAACCTCTAATCTTCTTGACGCCCGACCGATACTCCTATTCCACTTGTTTTGGAAACGCCTACACTCATTAGGACTTCTTTAAGCTGAGGAATACGACTGCTGAATAACGACCTTCACGGGGCGGAAATGGGCTATGGACGATGGCGACTCAAGTGTTGATAGCCCACACGGGCCAGCACATGGAACTTGATACCTCCCAGTTTACAACGTTCGTGACGGGCGAGAACTTGGCCGCTCCTCTTTTCCCCGTCTCTTTCTCTTTGCGCTGACAAATCGTGCGCAGTGTCGACGACTTCAAGGCAGTAGTATCTCGACAGAGCTCTATCCCTTCGCAATACATCATCGCACTTACACCGCAAGGGAGACCGCTCAAATTGCAGACTCTCCCAGCAGAGGTATGGATGGCATAGTATGTTTCATGCACGGTGGCCGCGGCTGATGTTTCCTACTGAATCCAGAAGGAAATATATATCTACGACATCCGAATATCCCAACCCGCAACTCCTGGGAGCTCGCCTTCCGTCAATGTCGAGATCGGTCTTCCGAAGGCATATAGCCTATCACATCCTCCGAATCAAATAAATAATACCGGCTCTCAACAGTCATGGCAAGAGCTATTCAGGGTCCGCAAAGCGTGGGTGGGGAAAGTCATGGACGACTGTGCCAACATGGCACAGACAACTGGAGACTACTACGGAGAGATGGATGTTATGATGCGCTGTCTTGACGCTGCTGTCGCGAACCTCGAATCCGTCGTCAAGACCCTCGAACCGAAATATCAAGAGTTGAGGAAATGGGCGACCCCTGCACAGTCAGAGTATAGCACGCTTGTCACCAAGTGGGAGTTGTATCTGGGCCTTGCGCGGAGCATACCTATATCGGCGGAAATGGCATCTTTTATGACGGGCCGAAGCATGAATTCGAAGAACAGACCAGCGCGTCAGACGACCCTAGAGGACCTTTTGGACCTGGAAACTGTAAGGAGAACAGCCCGCCAGGCACCCCAAGTCTTGCGGAAGTTCAACCAACGCGTGAGCGACTTGGAAAAGACGGCGGCGCGCATGTTTCAAAACTGCCAGGGAATTACAAGCGACTTCGAGCGAGTCATTGAGCGCTCTGCTATGTCCCATGAGCAAGAAGCCACCCAACTGCTGGAGGACATCGAAGCCGTAGCCAAGAAGATTGATTCAGATTATCAAACGACTTTGGAATTCACAACCTCCCCACGAGATGTGATGCAGGCATCAAAGCTTGCAGTAACACACACAGAGCGACTCTTGCCCACCATTCGAGCCAGAGCTCTTGAAATGGATGGGATGCTTCGGTATGCAATACAGGCACGCAACGCCCTTGCCCTGGAATCCGTGGACTTCATGCGTAGCATTACGGATATAACGTCTCTGACGACCACCGTGAAATCACAAATCAACGTTCTCGGCTCAGAGGAAGAGCTGGCCACTTTTGATTACCTGAGGCTGATACAGCAAGTGCCCTTCATGTATGCATCATTTACTGTGGAAGCTATGAAACGTGGGGAATGGTACGAGAAGGTGAAGGTTGATGCATCCACGCTGGCAAATGAGATGGCCCTATTTCAGGAGGAGGAGATCAAGAGACGAAAGAAGTGGCTCAAAACTGTCGAGAACCTCTACGGTCCTCAAACCACGTCTGGCGAAGGCAATGTGGCAGGCTTGGAGGTCAACTTGCTCGGACAAGAGGAAGACTGGCCAAGAATGACCAAACAGGACCTCATGGACTTTTACGAAACCCTTCAAAAGCAGAAGGCTGAACCGGAACTGCTCAACGATATCGGCAAGTTAATCGTGGACTTGAACAATCCGACGAAGCAACAGTCGAAGCGACTGAAAGCGTTCAAGAATGGCAGCATTCACGAAGCGTCACTTGGGAGGAGTGGCTTGTTAATTCGAGGCGATGATGATGCTCTTCGGTCACTGCAGGACGAAAAGCAACGGGTCGAAAGCAAACTGAAGGCGGCCGAGAGTCGTGTACGAAGACTCGAAGACTTGCTCCATCGACAAAGCCAGGCATCCCGACCAACTTTCGGAAATCTGTTCCAAACACCAAGCCAGCAACTCTCAGAACATGGTGGGTCGACCACATCGGTAAAGAAGGGGCCGGAGGACCGCAGACGCTTGTCTGTGGACATCCCGGACGGTCTCATACAACGTATTCAGCAGCTCGAACTAGAGCTGAATTCCGAGAAGGAGAAGTCCTCCGGTTTTGAGAAGGAGCTAAATGCTCGTACGGCTGAGCATGAGACTGCGAAGGGCCAAATAGAAGATGCCAACTCTACGAAGAAAGATCTTTTGGAGAATATGGAGGCTTTGAAGAGAGAGTTCATCGACGAGCGCAAGTCCCTCGAAGACGATATCAAGCTGCTCAAGGCTCGAATTGAAGACAATGAAGATGAGATGGAGCACTTTGGCGAGTCGAGAGAACACGAGAAGGCTCATTATGACGAAAGGGTTCAGATACTTGAAGACGAGCTCGCACAACTGGCCAAGGAGAGGAACGACGAGATACTCAAGTACGAGGGACAGGTTGAGTTCCTTCGAAAGGAAACCAAGCTACAAAGAGAACAGTCTGAGAACTTGGAAAGACAACTCAATTCCACGCACGACGAGAACAGGACCCTGGCCCAGCAGCTGGAATCTGCAGACCAGTCTGGAAGCTCCCAACTGAAGGCGCTGCAGGACGTGCATCGTCACCTCGATCCTGAAGAAAATATTCCACTAGACCAGGGCGAGCTCATCGAGGGCGTATTGGGCAAATGTGCTGACCTCCTTGCCAAGGTTCAAGTTGTTGAGGCCAACATTTCCCTTGTCAAGTCAGATCTGGACTCGGAGCAGACCATTGTGAAAGACCTTCGAGATGAGACCGCGACACTCAAGGAGTCATTGGCTAAGGAAGAGACCACGACTATGCAGCTGCGGGAAAGCATTGGTGAAGAAAAGGCTCGTGTCACTGCGCTTGAGGGGGAACTTGACGGGGCTCGCAAGCAGCTCAACAACCTCAGGTCCAGGATTGCAGATGGGGAAACCGGCTCCGAGTCCTTGCGGATAAGACTGGATGAAGAAGAGAAAAAGATCACGACTATCACTGAAGATCTGGCCTCGAAGCAATCTCAAGTCGGAAGCCTGGAAGAGGAACTTCACCTCTTCAGAGACAAGCTCGAACAGTCCCAAGCCAAGCTACGCACGCTCACTGAACGTTTCATGGCGCGAACGGAACATACCAAAGACCTGACCCAGAAGCTGTATACCCAGAATGACCGCCTTCGCCGTTTGCTGGAAAGACTCGGATTCTCAGTCACCCGACACGATGGGTCGATGGTTATACAGCGAGTCCCTCGTGCCGAGCGTTCTGCTGCAAACCTCAACGACTCAACGATAGACCCAAGCGCGTCCCTTCGCAAGTCTGGAACGCTTAGCCAAACAACTGACGGCAGTGAACTCGAACTTCTATACTGGATGAACAATTCAGATGAAACCACGGAGTCGGAGAAATTCCAGGTCTTCATGTCAGAACTCGGTAACTTCGATATGGATACCTTCACGGAGACCGTCTACAAGCGGGTCAAGGACATCGAGCACATGGCCCGGAAACTCCAACGTGACGCTCGGTCTTATCGCGACAAAGCCCACACTCTTCAAAAGGAGGCACATGACAAGATCGCTTTCAAGAATTTCAAGGATGGCGATTTGGCCCTGTTCTTGCCGACGCGAAACCAGATGACCGGGGCATGGGCCGCTTTCAACATCGGCTTTCCACACTATTTCTTGCGCGAGCAAGAAGCACATCGGCTCCGTAATCGGGAATGGTTACTAGCCCGCATCAGTCGCGTTCAGGAGCGAGTTGTGGATCTATCCAAGAGCCTCAACAATCAAGCCACAGGCGCTGGTGTTGCCGAGACCGAATCTATGGACGAAGAGAATGACAACCCATTTGATCTCTCCGATGGCTTGCGGTGGTATCTCATCGATGCTAACGAAGACAAGCCAGGCGCGCCATCGACGCCAGGACTCGGTAAGACCACCGTCGCTGCTAACAAAGTCGACGCGGTGGCAGAGCGTACCCATATTCGACAGCCGTCGGGGAAGGGGCTCGGGCTAGTCGGCCGTGGCGCAGCCGGAATCGACGGCGTGAGCAAGACTCTTTCTATGAGCCTCGAAAGTCGACGCTCGAGCACCAGTTCCAGAAAGGCAATGCCCTTTGGCATCGGTGGAGGACGGGGTAGTGTCCTGGCCGGCGACGCAAACTCGATCCGAGCCGCTGCGGCCGATGCCCCCGCCGAGAGCAGCGGACAGGCGCAGACGACCGCTGAGCAGGCAAATGCCGTGCCTGGCAATGTAGCACATCCGTCGCCGTTAGACACCGCAGCGGTGGAACAACAGGGGCAGCGGCCGCCGACCAGCGCCGCGAGCACCGAGGTGCGCACTAAGATCGATGATCTTCTCGGGCCCTAGTGAGGCCTGGTTCGCTGATGATACCTCTCTTTTCCCAAGCAGGGCCGTCGTCTTCGGTTGCCGTCTCTGTCAGCGCGGCGTCAACCAGGAATGTCACCGCTGCAGCAGCAACAGCAATGTGGTGCGTCTTCTGTAGAGAGCCCCTCGAATACCAAGAGTCGTCTGATTTGGGACTCGCTGTGGAGTTTGGATCTAAGTTATGAAAACGGGCGGAAAGGAAAATAGGTCAACCATGATGATTTGAGCACGAATCTGGTTGGACAGGGAGAAAAAGGACCACGGCGTCCAAAGTAGTTGGTTGACGCTATTCGGGGTTCCCATTCTAATCTGTACCTAGGTACTTAGGTGACACCCGGTAGCAAAATGATTAGTATGTTACATTGATTATACCGGTGAATGTTTCCATGTATGTTGGATATGTCTGTCCCTCTGGGATGAGCTGCTTCCGACACTGGCAGTCCTGCCGAAGACTTCTTTGATACCTCCCTACCTGTCGCTGACGAGTTCCATTGCAACAAAATCCACAAAAATATTAGGAGAGGAACAATCCAGGATCGAACTGGAGACCTTCAGATTTGCAATCTACCGCTCTACCACTGAGCTACTGCTCCTAATAGGACATTACTCTCTATCGTGAGACTGATCGGACCAGCGAGTCAGTCTCACGAGCATACACGAGCATCCAAGCTATACGACCTCGCGGACCATCTCTACATGCCCTACGTTCCTGACGAAAGGCGAAGGCTCGATTACATGTGCAGGTGGTCTATGTGATTTACATCTGAGCAGCTGACGAGGAAAGCTGAGTGTCAATACCACGTTGAGTTGCGAGGATCGAATGCAAAGTCACAGATGTACACGTATAACAGCAACAGATAGCACAGATACTCCGCCGGCAGAGGTCACTCGTTGACGAACCCCAGTAGAAGCTGTAGCTTTGGAAGCTAAACGAGGAGCACATGATTTTTCTGCGGGTTGTCAGAGCACGTATGTGTGTGGCCTGTTGGATTTGCTGCCTCTGGCCTGCGCAAGGTTCAAGTAGACAATGGACACCAAACAGTTAGAATGTGGACAGGTGTGACTATCATTATCTTCATTTCGTATCTACTGCCGATAGGCTGCATCGGCGAGTAGGCAACTACCCTACAACCCGGGGACCTTCTCCGTTCCTCTTTTTGGAGATATTACCGTCCTTCCAAGAGGTTACACACATACACACACACAAACAAAGTGTGAGACCCCGGCGCTGGTCGAGCACAACGATGAAACCTTCCTGGTTCAAATGCCATAATCCAGATTTCGTAAATCCCATGCTATGCTCCCGTCTTTCTGTTTTGGTGATATACTGTACAGTGGCATCTAGGGCCACGGGCAAGGAGTCGAGGACTCAAAAAGGTTCGAACCCTCCACCGGAGAATCAAGTTCAGGTAGCGACTGCTGGCGGGAGAGCGGCGTCGTTACCGCCACCTCCGCTCTGGGATTCAATGAATCCAGGCCGCCACTTCGTGAGATACTTAGCAGCCATAGGTCTGGCGTCCTCGTCTGGAAGCATTTCCGTTAGTCTCCGATTCCACAAAACAAATAGTAGTACCGGCACAACGAAGACTTACATTCGATCCATATGTCTTGGACACTGTCCAACGCCATGTCCCTTACGGGAGGTTTCATCATCACCAGGTACAGCAGACTCGTCAGCGCCAACTGAACCATCGCCGGGTCACCGCAGAGCCGCTTCACCTTGCCCAGGATCGCAGGGTTGAGTTCGGGCATCTCTCCCAGGAATCGAGTGAGGACCTTATCGGAGGGGTTCAGGTAAGGGAAGAAACCATCCACAAGTCTCATGGCCCACTTGTCGTAGTGCAGCGGCGCATTGGCGTTCTGCTTCTGCTGCACCTTGTCACAATACCACTCCTCGCAGAGCCATGACACGCCGATGTCGATACGCTTGCGGAAGTCCTCGAGGACATAAGTATACAAGCGCTCGCGGACGACATCGCTGCTCGCTTGCGACTGGACCGCAACCGCTTCGCTGTCTTCTTCTTTGGGCTCAATGTTCTCCAGACCTGCCGTAGCTCGTGTGCCCCACCGCGTAATGAACGTTAATATCGATTCCTTGTCATACGAACTCGCGGCTAGTCGGTTGATACCTCCCCTCGTCTTCTTTGCGGCCGGCTCCTCTAGGCTTCTCACAGCGTCGAAGACGCGAGCTACCACCATCTGACTAGCTGCTGCGGCAGCTTCAGGGTTGAGTGGTGGAGGCCTAGGCAATCTGTACGGACCAAGTGCGAGAGAGGCGGCATCCGGTCTTGGCTGTTCCTCTTCACGAGGCTTGCCATCAAGCTTGTTCTTGATCTGCTCTTCATCCTCAGCCATCGTGAAATCCGGTTCGTAATCATCGTCATCCTCCTCGACGTCAAGAGGGGCGGTCTCAGGGTTGAGCGCTGGGGCTCGCGCAGCCTCCTTGGCCGCTAAGCGCTCGCGAATGGCGTGGACAGCTTGTGTAAGCGCATGAGGATCTACTCTAGCCAGGGTCGAGACAACAACCTTGGTTGCGATATGCGAAGGGACCTGTGTGGCATCAAATGCCTGAAGACCAACGTTGTGTGTCAGGGTGTAGATGGCTGCAAGGCTGTTGGGGCCAGGAGCCAGTGGATTCACCCGCACTGGCACTGGCTCTGAGGTCATTTTCTGCCGCTTAGCATCCCCATAAGCTGCTTGTTGTTGTTCCGCAAGTGCTCTCTTGCGACCCACGTCGTCAAGGATCTCTGCCCTGGAGCGCATAAGCCGTTCTACATGTTGCTGTATCCTAGGCCCATAAGGGTTGTGTGGATCCCTGAGAAATGTCAGTTTCATCGTCCGTCATGTTCGGTCCCGCAGGGATTTTGGATAGGGGAAGCATACCGCTTGAGGATATGTATGAGCAACATTCTTGTCGTCTTCTCCATTGACTTGATAAGCACACGAGTCTTAGAGGTCATGGGCGAGTTGGCAAGTTTGAGCGGGTTGAAGTTCAGAACAGCATTCATGATGCGATTGGAGGTTGACGGTCTAGTGCGGACAAGAATGGACAGGCAGTTCAGGGTACCATCTACGACAAGTGCATCTCTACGATCGACGGGAGTTCTTGGTTAGAGGGCATTCCTAGTGGGTCAAAGAAGGGCTTATTCACTCACATGCTGTTGTCCTGAAGCACACCGAGTATTCTGTCCAGGAGACCAGTGGCTTCTGCTTCAAGTTGTCTCGGGTCAAGGAAGGGATGGCCTGCTGGAACCATTCCCAAAGACACCTCGAGTCCATTGCGCTGATAAAGGTTAATATATGCCCCAGACAGTTGTTTAGGAAAATCGTACCTTGTCCATGCTGATGGCTGCTGTCTGTGCGAGCACCACACGCTGGGCGAATTTGATACAGCACAGCTTAACTGCAGAAGCAGCACCGTCCCATAACCGCAGTATCTTCTGCTTGATGGCAACCATGTCGTCCCAGGGCGATCGCTCGTAAGGGTTGTGTATTCTGCAACGAGAGTGAGGGTCAGCTCCGAGTCCAAAACAGACTACCACAACTTCTGCTCATGGACAAGGCGTGTGCAAAGGCTTGAAGATGCCCGGGCGGTGACCCGTAGGTAGCAAGCAGGAGAACATGTGGTAATCATATATTATGTCGAAAGTCAGGTCTGCAAAGGAAGACGTACATCCATCTCATAACGTAGGGGTATATGCTAGCCGAGGCTTGAATGGCACTCTTAAGCACATACGGATCCTCCTTAGGGTTCTCGAGCTGGCCCCTCAGCACCGTCATGACCTGGAAGCTCATGACCTCCTTGTCCTTACCAGGGAGCATGGGCGTCGCAAAGGCCTCGGCGATAAAGTCGGTGGCCCATCGTCGCAGCTCTGGCGGCGAGTTGGGTGCGGCGAGCGGCAGAATACCGCCCATGATGGACGAGTAGTAGGTGGGGTCGCTCAGGACAGCCTTGCGGGCTTCATTCAATTGCTTGAGCTGCGTGCTCACAGACTGCACATCAGAGGTAGCCATGGTGGGCAGATTGCACACGGGCTTGCTGAAGGCAGGAGGTCGGGTGACCCCTCTGCTTCTACTCTACGAAAGGAGGAGATGGATGGAGATGGGAGATAGTGAAGTCCCGGTAGATGAGAAGTGAAGGGGGCTAAGGTGCGGATGAGTGAGTATCAGAGAGTGAGTTCAGAGAACTGGTTTGAGGCGCAATTGTCGGGCTATCCGCAGTATATGGATACTGGTATTGTTGCAAGGTTGACGCTGATGCTGATGTTGACGTTGATCTTGGCCAAGTCGGCACGGCGCATGCTTTGAAGTCGCAAGTTGGATCGACAAGGTAGTCGGCGCCGTCTTTTGAGTCGATGTTGGAGGTAAGGGAAGGAATGAAAAGAATGGAGGATGATCCGTGCGTTTCGGAGTCATACGCCAGCTCTGGTCAAACTGTTTGTTAAACAATCTATCAATGACCGCTGTGGCTGTAAATTGAAAGTTGAAGAAGGTTGTTGAAGGTTGGAAGCACTTAAGCCGTGCCTGGAAAATCGAAGTGCAGCTGTGAATGCTCCAAGCGCGTTGGAGGCAGCTGCCGTCTGGGCATTCAGGGCATTGTACTTACGGCGGGTCCGTGCTTGCTACCCCTGTTAGCCTGATGAGATCACCAGAGAGCTAACCGAGCGCTTACGTAATGGAAGATTTTCGTGAGACCGTCCAACATCTGATTCTCCCATCAGAATATCGCTGCTCTCCGCCCAAGTACGGCTCGGTCGACATTGCATTACCTCACTCTCTTCACCATGGCAGGGTAAGTAGCCGGTCCTCAGTATTCCTACGACAGTCTCCGTAATTCTGACACACCTCCCACCACAGCATCGACCACACTAGCTACTACACCCGGCAACATGCCCAGTCCGCCGCCCTGATCCGGGCGCGCCGCCCATACCTGGTCAAGAATGCCCTGACGGGCCTTGCAGTCACCGGTATCGCAGTCGCGGTCTGTACGTCAACATCAAATCCCTTGTGTTTTCTTCGAAATTGAAAGTGTCAGAGTGCTGACCATCGATGACAGATGCCTACACGATATCAGCTGTTGGCCAGGACGAGTTCGAAGACGTCAAGGTCCCTGATGTGCCACTTCACCAAGCCCAGGAAACGAATGCGCCCAAGAAATAGAGATGTAGGAAGAAACAGTACCCATGAAATAGCGTCAGAAACAAAGCGAACAGGTCCCTGGCTGAGTGCCGATACGCTGAGCGTCGAGATTTGCCCGAGGGCCGGGCATATGAGATATCCCGCAAAACAGTGACAATACATAGCATGTGTGAATGGTCAAACAAGCGAGTGGACGGATGATGTGCTAAAAAAGCACAGTGGATATGTCTTCATGTGTTATAATGCCGCCTTGAAGGATTGGCGCATTTAAAAGTACAAAATTGGTAGTTACAAAACCCAGAAACACAGGGGATGCTCCGAATGCAGGGCTGTTGTGGCCCCGGTATAAAACACCCCAACGCCCTTTCCCAAGACCTGCCAGTAGCGGTCGTAATAAAAATAATTCGAAATCTTGCCGCGACAGATATGACGCTCGTGACCCGGACAGCGTGCGGGGATCTTGGACCCGGTGCAATAGTGTAGCAACAGTGATTCGACCTGCTGACGCCCGGCGAAAGGCAGTGGACCCATCCCAGTATAAGCCAGAAAACCATCAAGCCATGGGTATCGCAATTGCAAGGAAAATATAGCAGTGACGCCTTTCATCATCCCCGGCTCACTCCGACCGCCCTCTGTTTGAATCCCTCAGGGCAGTTGACTAAAAGACATACTGTCATACGACAGCCTCGCGTTTGGACTTGACAGCCTCGACAGCCTTGCGTACATGCGCTGGCTCTGGGTCCGCTGTGACTGTAGGATGTCGGCGCCCGGAATCTCCGTTAAGCTGACCATTCGCAAACCACACAGGAGCTGCTGCTTGGTGTGTTGCCCTTGCATGTGCCATCAGGGCGGGCGGGCCAGCATAGGTACTGTGTGAGTGACGCCGGGAGGCAGGGCCGTGGGATGGGTGTTTCGGGTTGGCCCACGGGTGATTCTCGATGTATTCTTGTCCCGCGGGCCCTAGACTTTGTCCAAAGGGTGCTGTGGCGTATTCTTGAAGCGCGGGTTGCATGCGTTGAGCAACAGCCATCGGTGGCGCACCCAGTCGCGCTCGCTGCCATCCCGGTCAGCTCGCCGAAACACGTAATAAAAAGAAGTGTGCGACACTTACGGCCATTGCTTCAAAGTCCTCTTCCAGCTCCATCGATGTCACGCCCTTCATATCGGGCGCGGCTGGGAATCCTTGGTGCTGAGCAATACCGGCTAGTATTGACACTTCTTTGCTGTGCGCAACAGCATGTCGTTTCTGTTCCAATTTTGTCTTGGGGAAGCGGAAGCCGTAATCCGGTATAGGATTGGCAACCCTCCTACGCTCGTGCTGTATTTCGTACCATTCTCTTCCGAGGTCATCGATATACCTTTCTCTCGTTTCGCGTGCGCTCTGGAAGTATTGCGTTAAGATTTGTGCTCGCCGTGCCACAGCCCAATCGTCCAGGGCTGTCATGTTGAACCTGTATTCGAGATCGGCCACTCGTAACCTCTCGGTACGGCGGCTATCAATACACTGCATCATAGCTAGGTATTCGGGGTGTGTTGGATTATCGCTTGTCAACATCGCCTCCTCTTCATTGAGCTGCGCGAGTCTCTCTTCGTAGAGTCTGTGGTAGGCCTGTTAGCATTGCTCTTGCAACTGCATGTTTGGATGGGATAACTCACCGATCCCTCAGAATTGCAAAGTTCTTCTCAATTGAGGAGAGATGGTCGAACGCGCTTCTTTTCTTTTCCACTGTAGTTGATTGGTCAGTGGCAACGAGATCGTAGGTTCCAAAGGATTGTTCCTTACTTTCTTCCTCATTCCTGTGAGCTGCTTCGGCCTCCTCGTCGACTTCAGGCTGGGCCTGTTCCTCGGCCGTGTGACTGCCTGCTGTATCTGGTCCCTCTGCCTTATGCGCCCCTTCTGCATCTTCTTCTGATTCTTTCCGTTTTCTTGTATTGTTGCGCTTCGTTTTCTTGGGTCTAATCGACTCACTAGGTGGTTTCTCGACAGAGTCCGCTACGTCTTCGGCATCTTTCATTGCCATATCTTCATCGTCTTCATCGGCGGTTTGCTCAGCACTCTTGTTTCCTGTTGATTGATCCGGCGCAACGTCTTCTGACATCACCTTAGAAAGAGAAGAGGAGTCGTCGGCGGCCTCGAGTATAGAGCCAGCCCGTTTCCGGGGAGGCTGATTGGAACTGGTCTGCTCTGCCACTGCTGATCTTTTTCGCTTTCTCGAGTCTGCTGAGGAGTTGTCACTTAGACTGCCAGCCAATGTAGAGCTTGCTACAATGTGCGACTCCTGGGACTTGTTGCGCTGCAGTTGCGCGGGTTTTTCACGGTTGCCCCCCTCCTCTTCATCAGAGTCGCCCTCATTATCGACGATGGAGCCCTTATCTTCGTCGTCGGCATCGTGTCGCTCATCAGTAAGGTCATCGTTGTCTTCGTCGCCAGATTCTGCTTCAATGCGAGCTTGTACTTGGCTCTGGACTTTGCTCGGGCTTTGTTGATAGGTACGATTGGGGTTGTGAGGGGATTGCTTGGATTCATCGTTCGCAACCGTCGTTGAATTGCCTGCTTGATTATGGTTCTTGCGGGGGGTGTCGTATAGGCGCTCTGTTTCCGCCTCTGAGTCGTTCGTCTCAATGTCGGAGAGGTTCGATTCCGAGTCATCGTGAGGTGCGTGGACGGGGCCTTGTGCGTGGTCTTTCCCAGAGTCGAGAGGGTCGATGCCGTCGGTATGGTTGCTGTGCGTATCGATGTCCATGTCATCAGGCTCCGCGTCTCTGTCTTCGACCTCGCTGAGGGGGCTCGACACATTGCTGTCTTGGTCGAGTAGGGTATGCGGAGGATTGATCATTGCCATCGGCGGTGCCGTACCGCCTGTCGCCATAACTGGAAGAAGCCGCGGGAATGCTCCGGGAACCCTGAATAATAATCTTGTGGTCTGAATAGAGGGTCTGTGGTGGTTGTGTCGGCGCAGTGTGGTCCCTCCACCGAAATGACGAGCCCAGAGCGATGGTCGGACGGTATCGGTAGGGTAAACAACGAGGGTAAACTAAGGGAAAAGAGGATAGTTCAGAGCAAATAAGAATGCCTTGTGACCCAGAACTGCAGAGCGGAGCTTTGAAAGGTCACATTTGGTCGATTTTGGGGTGGATTTGGCCAGTTGTGGTGTGGGAACGTCAAAAGGTAGCATGTGGTCGAGGGGATGAAATCAAGGACGCCGGCTCGGGTGAAGGACCTCTTCTTGCTCTCTTGTGCTCTGTCTCTGCGGGTGACAGGGCGAGTACTTGGTGCTGGTGACCGCACGCCCATTTCACACTTGGGGATCGGCTTCTGCTCCACTTCACGCGAGCTGCCTGCCGCAAAATAGAGCTAGTAGCCAATCGATAACAGCGATAAGACAACCCTTGGAGACAAGGACTCAGAATTTCCCTTTTGCTCTCCCAGAATTGCACGGGGAATCTGAAGAAGATCTGAAGAAAGAAAAAAAAAAGTGCCATTTTTACGCATTTTTAATATCCTTGTCTCAGCCTATCCTCGCAATGGCTAAGAACAAGTGAGTTATACTCCCACTTGATTTTGTCTACGCAACTAATGGCTGATATTCTATAGGAACGGTGGCTTGTCTGCCTCTTCCAAGAAGATAGACCCCACTCTCGACGCTCTCTTCTCAACGAGTGTATGACATTCCCAAGTGCCCCAGGCACGTCAATCATGAAGCGCATGCTAATGTATGAATAGGCTGGACCAGTGCAAGCTCCTCATAAGTCCCGATACTCTGCACCGATCACCCCCAAGTCGACACAAAAACCGGAGAGCGAGGGCGACGACGACGACGGTGACGACGAGATTCTCAGCGAAATCGATGAAGAGCTTGACGATGAAGCTGAGGCGGAGGAGGCCTCTGAAGATGCAAGCAACCTGAAAGAGGACTCCGAGTCGGTTGACAGCCAGGAAGACGCACAGCATGCTGCCGCTCAAATCCTTGCCGAGGCCCAAGACCAGGAGCGCAAACAGAAGAAGAAGAGGAAACAGGATGATTTCCATGACTTGGAGAGCAAGTACTTCCAGAAGCTTGCAGATGACGAGCCCCCAGCCAGCAAGAAGCGGAAAGGCACAGACGGAGAGGCCGCCGAGGAGGTCGCAGGCGCAAAGACAAAGGAGGGCGAGGTCGAATCTGACGCCGATATACCTGTGCATGAATCCCTCGCCGGCCAGAAGAAGCCGGCCGACGAGATCGAAAAGGCATCGCGCACCGTCTTTCTCTCGAATGTCGCCATCGACGCTTCCAACTCCAAGAAAGCGAAGAAGACACTCATGGCGCATCTGGCATCCTTCCTGGACAAAGACGCCTCGCCACCACAGACGATAGAATCTCTCAGATTCCGGTCCCTTCCCTTCTCTACGGCCGCCATGCCCAAGCGAGCGGCTTACATTACCAAGGCTACTATGGAAGCCACGACGCATTCGGCCAACGCCTACGTTGTCTACAGCACTGCGGCTGTTGCTCGCACGGCGTGCGCGAAGCTCAACGGAACTGTGGTCCTGGATAGACATCTCCGCGTCGATAGCGTTGCGCATCCTGCTGAGGTCGACCATCGGCGGTGCGTTTTCGTCGGTAACCTGGGCTTCGTGGATGACGAGACCGTTCTCAACCTGAAGATTGACGAGGATGGAAAAGAGAAGACAGAGAAGCGCAAGCGTACGAGAGTGCCCATGGACGTTGAGGAGGGTCTCTGGCGGACCTTTGGCCAGCACGCTGGAAAGGTCGAGAGCGTGCGAGTGGTGAGAGACAATGTCACGAGGGTCGGCAAGGGCATCGCCTACGTGCAATTCTACGTAAGTAAAGTGGCGAGGTTGTGCAAGTTGTGAAGAGTTTCTATTTGCTAACAAGTGACATAGGATGGCAACTCTGTTGAGGCCGCCCTCCTCCTGAATGGGAAGAGGTTCCCACCTATGCTCCCGCGCGATCTGCGCGTGAATCGTTGCAAGGCACCGTATAAGACGGCGAGAGCGATTGAGAGGAAGCAGACAGAGAAGGTAGCTGCCCTCAAGGCAGCGGACAAGGGAAAGAAGGGCACAAAATACGTGCCCAAGCTGACGGCGGAGGAGCAAACGCTGGCTGGACGTGCTGGCAAACTTCTCGGTCATTCCGCGGCTGCCAAGTCGCGTATCTCCAAGTCTGGCGGAAAGATACGCGATCGCAGTGACAGGGGCGGAAAAAGGCCCGACAAGGGAGGAAAGGAGGCCGCTCCCGCATTCAAGTCACCCGAGACTATTGTCTTCGAGGGTCGCCGTGCGAGCGCAAGAGACGCGAAACCAAAGGACCTGAAGCAGAAACAGAAGAAGGCTGGCTCGAAGGCTAAGGCGAAGTCAAGGAAGTGAGAGGTGTACAGCCCTGGATGAACGTATGGCATGAGGTTGAAGATAATATGAGCCGCTACTGCTGGCAAGTGAGGCTTTTGGCTGGTCATAGTATTTTAGCCTGCATACTTAGGTACTTCACAAAATGTGCTTGCTGTTGCCTACAAGATGAGGCAGTCATCCAAGAGACAATGGAACTCTTGGACCACGCGACTAGTTGTTCCATCAAAGATTCATATTGCTCGTGTTCCTCATCTACTCTTCCGTTTTGCTCAAATTCGCTTTCAGCCTGATGTAGCTGTCCCACATCTAGTGATCCGCCAGGCTGTCAATACCGCCGCCCTTGTTCGCGGCGTCCTCGACCTTGAGCAGTCCCTGCCACTCCTCATCAAGGTAGTCTTTGACTTTCTGCACCTCCTTGCAATCCTCCGGATGTGTATAGATCTCGCACCGCTGGAGTGCCGCCTGAGCCTTCTCGAGAAAGTATCTGCGAGACTCGAGGTCTCTCGGCGACTCATTTTCCTTGTAAGCTGTGCTGCAGAAGATGAGGGTCTTGACCTTGTAGTAAGGAGAAAGGCCTGGCGTCGTGTAGAACCCTAGTATGGGGCTGAGAACGTGATTGGCGAGATCACTGGCTGCCGTCGCCTGATATTGCCAGTTAGATCTGGCAAACCAGCCGAGGCAAGGGATCAAGGGGGTGGGGGTAGGTGCAACTTACCTCGTGCCAGTCGCGGTCCCATTTCTTCATCTCCTCGGGGAGCTTGGGCTTCGGCTTAGGCACCGTTGCCGTCTCAGACGGTTTTTTGTCTTTGGCGAGGCTGTTGTCGCTATTGTTGGGGGACTCCATGCTCAAGTCGTTTGATGGCTCCATGGTTGTGACAATTTGAAGCGAGGGCGGGGTCGCGGTTAATGGAAGGGAGAGAACGGAAGAAAAGAAAGTATAGGCATTCGAGAGTGCGGCATCTTACATATTTGAACACCATAGGATGAAACTAACAGACACGCTTTGTACGGTACCAGCAAGAGCAGGACGCTCTTTCTTGAATTGAAAGGAGTAGTATCTTCTTCCCACCCAAGTAACCACCCAAACTCCATCCCAATGCAGCCTTGTCCCGGGTGATAAAACACGTGATAGTCCGTCCGTCCATCTATAGTACACTTGCACTCCTCTTAGTCGGGGTCAATGTGCCCTCCGCTCGCCGTATAAGCTCCTCGTACACCGTCCAAGCCAGAGCAGAGCTGATCGCCTTACGGCTCATCCGCAGCGCCAACCCATCCATGAAGCTCCGTGCGCCCTCGTGTGTAGCCATCCTGTGCGCGGCGTGGAACATGTTGCGATACACACCGGGCTGAAGCTGGATGCGCGTCTTAACGGCGTCGAAGGGATTCGATATGGCGGAGCACCCGGCGCCGGCGATGACACCGGAGCTGAAGTTGATGGTTGCCGCAGTAGAGACGCCCATCACGCCAGGCAACCCATTGTTGGATAAGGCATCACCGTTGGCATTCCTCTTGCCCCCGTGGTAGAGCGCGCTGAGCTGCTTCTTGCTCTGCTCGTAGAACAAGACGTACAGCCCCGCATACGGCGCGTCGCGGATGGCCGTGGCGCCGAACCCGGAGAAGAACCCGCGCAGGCCCTCCCCCTTGTAGATGTCCCGCCCTGCGGCGGCTATGGAGCCGTACGAGTACAGGTTGGACTCGTAGCGGACCTTGATGATGGTGAGCGGCATGAGGAGCATGCCGGCGAAGGTGCGCGCCACCGCGCCGGCGAGCAGGTTGCCCGTGTTGGACAGCTTGACGAGCGAGGACGAGTGCCTGCCGTCGTCCTTGGTGGCCGCCGCGAGCGCGCCGTCGGCGGCGAGGAGCGGCATCCGCGACGCGTTATTCCGGATCGCGTTCAGGCCCGTGAAGTAGATTGCGCTGCCGAACCCCGTGCGCAGGGCCGAAGGCGTCGCGCCCCGCCATAGCGCGGGGATGAGGCGCGGCTGGGAGCGGATCTCGCGGATCGCGACGCGGAGGGAGTGGTGCCCGGACTGCTGGACGCGGGTCTTGAGGAGGTCTATGGGTTGCAGGAGGACGGCCGAGAGGGTGCCTGAGCCGAGGCCGGCTGCGAAGTGGAATGCTTTTGCGAAGAAGTTGTGTTAGTTTGGGGGCGCACGCAATGTATGTACTTTGGTACGTTGTCAGGGAGGGAAGCGGCTTACTCGACTTGGACTTGGCCTTCGGAGCACCATCGCTGCTCATTTCGCAATCTATTCCGCGATTTACACAAGTGAGTTCAGGATGTCAAGGCTGCAAGCCGCTCCGAGATCCAGCATTGCTCCCCGGCGACGTGTTATAGCTGCTCGTGAAATGGTGAAGAAAATCAGATCGTGAGCTGAGCCATCATTTGCGATTGAGCAAGGTCTTGGAATCCTAGCGGTCCTTATGAGTGAGGGAGGGGCAGAAAGTCTAATGGTGACGACAGCGATTTTAGCTTTTCTCGAACGCGTCCGGCCGGTGCTGACAACGCGCCGGCTTACCCGGCCCCGGTGAACCTGCCACTCAACTGGACGCCGGAAACCGTTGGGAGAAACGAGGTCCTGGTTTATTCGCAGCATATCAATCAGATTCTACGACAAACTTCGCCAATAGTGGTTCGCGGTATGACTGGAATTTCTATTCCTAGAGACGCGCGTGACCATCAGTACTACAGTTGTCTTCCAGCTCCTCATTCAGGGGTATCACTTGTCTGGCAAGATACACAACGCTGGACATACCATTTTCTCCCCATTACCCGTCAATACGTGTCTTAAACCATAGATTATGTCCCAGTCCACCTCGTAGACTTGCTATTTAAGTGTCTTCTCCTTGTGGTCGCCCACAATCGACTCCAATCGTCCTGCTAAAAGGCGATGCCGCCTCACGACCTCGACCCATTCTTCTTCTGCCTCACTTCCAAGGTCAAGGCCGGCCAAGAACAACCCAAAGTCTCCTCCCAGGCGGCCCAAACTCCCAGCACAGTACAAGACTTGTGTCAATAGGCTATCCCTTGACGCCTGGTCCTTGACCGTTGGCAGGTACAGTCGCAACGTCTCGAGGAGCATATCGACCAGGTACATGGGGAATGTCGACAAAGTGGAGGGCAAAGGCTCCAGGGGGTCTTCCTTATCCTCGGTGGGCGCTGAACCTGGTGCGTCTGCCCCCTCCGGGAAGATGCTCCTGTACATAGAGACTATGGCGAAACTCTGCTCGCGGAAAATCTCGATGTATCGCTTCAGGTATCTTTCCGTCTGCTGTCCTCCCGACCAGACATTACCGCTGCCTATAGACCTTTGCCTCGCCTTCTCTTGATCTGCGAGTTCCTTAAGTGGATCCAATGCGTTCAGCATGTGCATGAGAGTCGCAAGTCGACACACCAAGAACAGGGCACCCAAGATCTTGTCCTGAGAGCCGTGGCTTTTGTCTTGAGAGCCTGCTGTCTCGAGGTCTGGTAGCACTCTCCGCAACCAGCTGATGGTCCGTAGTGAAGCTGCTAATTTCAGTCCCGGAGCCTTCAGGGAAAGTATAAGGTTCGCCGCCATAGTCCTCATCGCTTCATCCGCCTGGGCTGAAATCGATGCGATTAGAGGAGAGTTTGGGTACAAGGAGTGTAGTCTCCGTATGTGACCATTGAGATCTAACGCGGACGAGTAGTTCGGCGGTGATGACGAGATGGCTGAGTTTAGTAGTGTGGGCAGCTCCAGGATATCGACGAGACGTTCAACGTTCCTCGACAGGAGAAGAGCGCGTTTCCTCCTCGCCAGGACATCATTCTCGCTGGCCTTGTTGTATGTGCTGGAGAACCTTACAGCCTCGTTGTCTAACTTCGGGATGGCATTTCGCAGCTCAGCAGTGCTCGTTACCAAAGTCGGCAAAGCCGTCCGAAGAGAGGCATGGTGAGATGCCGAATCGATTATAGGTTTGTGGGATTTCTTGGATAGAGATTGAAGTGATATGAGAAGGGTGTGAGATGATTGTGATAATGATTGGTGCTCGATAGACTCCAGAGAAGAGAGAGACCCAGAAGCCAGGTGGCTGAGATAGTCCAGAGAGCTCGAATCTGCCGGTGCCTTGGCCAAGTCGGAACCAGGTTGTGATGCGAGCAAATCGTATAGTAAGTCGGCCATACTCTCAATTGCTCTTTGACTCCTCGACTTCTCACTTGAGTCTCTCAGGGTGCGTACGATTATCACCGATGAGATAGCAGATAACACGTTCCTTCCCGTATTCCTTCCCTTATCTTTCGGAATTTGGTTGTGTTTTTCGACGATAAAGGCGTCTCTCTTTTGATGTCGGATGTGGTTCCTGCGAGGGTCACAATGCTGATGTTTCCCAAGGTTGGTTTCAATGTTGGGACTCGTGATGCTGTCAAACGGGTAACAAACAGTACGGTATGAGTACGGGCCACGACACGTTACGCCAAGTTACCCAATCAGATGGCCTGCCGTTACTCCGTAGGCCCATGCACAATCTCACCTTTCATCACTTCTCGCAATTGCTCCCACTCTCATGACTGAAGATAGTTCATGGTGGATTTCTCAATTGGACTGAACTGTAACTACGACATCAATCTAATTTCTCGACCTTTGCAGGGCACGGGCTAGGTACTAGGTCTTTAGGCTGCATTTAGTTGTATCCGAGGCCATCTCGGACCCAAAACTAGACAACTAGAAAATACACTACGCAACACTATCCTTGACACATGTAGTGTAATGCGGTACTTATACGTAACCATGTACTGTTGCGATTCTGTTGCTCCTGAGGAACCAGCGTGCTTTTTTCAATGTCAACAGTTGCAAGACAATATATATGTGAAAGGTCCCAAAAATCTCAATCTGCACAATGTTCAGGTATAGTTGGTAGATAAGATAACGAATGCAAGATGCTTCCGCGGAGGCGGATCCCATGTTTCTCCCCTGTCGCGATGCCAAGTTCCGAGGTCCCTGCCGGCACGTGATATCCCGAGGGACTTGGAAATTGTCAAACGCTGATTGGGCAGTCTGGAACGGGTCGGCAATTCGGTTACTTGCCCTTTCTCTATGTCGATGACCTCGACCATCCAGAAAACATCGCCACAAGGTCCAGAGCGTTGTAAAGGAGGCATTAATTCTGCCAATTCTTGTGTCGGCCATACCAACTTTCGGTCACTCAATCTTCCTAACCAATACATCCATCGCCTTCTACTAATTGGAACGAGACCTTACACATAACCACCACACTCCGTTGACCCGACGAAAATGGCCGCTCTCCGCTCTACCTCAGCCCGATTCCTGGGTGCCGCCTCCAGGCCGGCGTTCCGGCCTGCGACGATGTTCATGGCATCCCGATCCATGGCATCTGTCTCCGAGCCCGAATCCAAGGTCGAGAACTCCAATGCCAGCGCTGGGCCCGCTGCCGATGCGCCGCGCATGAAGGCCTTCCAGGTCTACCGATGGAACCCAGACCAGCCCACCGAGAAGCCCAAGATGCAGACCTATACTCTCGACCTCAACAAGACCGGGCCCATGGTCCTCGACGCCTTGGTGCGCATCAAGAACGAGCTCGACCCCACCCTGACCTTCCGCCGGAGTTGCAGAGAGGGTATTTGCGGTAGCTGTGCCATGAACATCAACGGCATGAACACTCTGGCATGCTTGTGTGAGTAGAGACTATGGGGAGGAGGAAGTAGACTTTTGTACTAGGAGTCAAGTGCTGATTGTCATACAGGCCGCATTCCTGCCGAGTCCAACAAGGACATGAAGATCTACCCCCTGCCACACACCTACGTCGTCAAGGACCTGGTACCAGACTTGACTCACTTCTACAAGCAATACAAGTCCATCAAGCCATACTTGCAAAGAGACACCCCGGCACCTGATGTAAGACTAATTCTCATTGGTCTGTTTTCTTGTGGTCGATCGTGCTGACAATTTCACAGGGCAAGGAATACCGACAGAGCAAGGAGGACCGGAAAAAGCTGGACGGTCTGTACGAGTGCATCCTCTGCGCTTGCTGCTCAACATCTTGCCCCTCTTACTGGTGGAACGCCGAGGAGTACCTCGGACCCGCCATCCTGCTCCAGTCTTACAGATGGTTGATCGACTCCCGAGACGAGAGGAAGTCCGAGCGAAAGGAGGCACTGGACAACTCCATGAGCTTGTACCGATGCCACACCATTCTTAACTGCACAAGGACTTGCCCCAAGGGCCTCAACCCCGGTCTTGCCATTGCCGAGATCAAGAAGGAGATGGCGATATAAACTGATTATAAGAGACAACAAGAGACAACAATAAAACAAGAAATCAATCTTCTTTGTTCAATTGGGACATGGGTGGGAGCGGGGTGGAGGATTGAACTGTGCATTTGAGTTTGTTTCATGTCACCGTGCATAACCGGAGTTTACGCTGTCATAGTATCTACAAATGAACCCTTGGTTTCAGCCAACTTACACCTGGGAGGTGCCTTATGGACCGTCATGAGGATCAGACATCGGGGCCAAACACACCGGGCTTTTGGAGGCTTAGGAGCAAGTGTGGCGGCAGTACAGGAGACGAAGAACTGGCGCTCGCTGTGGACAGGCCGAAACTGCGCAGCCCACCAAAGACACGTGGATCTTCCTTGGGCTACCTACCGATCTGAGATACCTAGGTATCGTGTTGGGAGGAACGCACGGCGTCTTACAGAGTACCTAGGTACCTGGGTAAAGAAGCCTTGTGAGTGGGAGGTACCTAGCTTCTCGATGTGTTGAGTCCTATCGCAGCTACCAATGGCTGTGTTCACCCGGTACAGACATATGATTCAATACATGTTGACCCTGGACTTCCTGGGACTTCGCATCTCTCGATTTACAGACTGAAACTTTCAAGTTTTCGGGCTTCACTCTATTTGCTCATCTTTTCTTTACAGCGCTGCGCTCCCAATCACACCTGTATACTAGACTGCTATGCGCACAGCATCAACACCAACATTACGTCTGTAAGTGACTATAATCAGACTAAGTAGATACGAAGGGCTAACTATGTTAGTTATCAACTAACTAATATAGTTTTGTATCTGAGAACCTCGTATTCCCTCGGGGGGGCTGGTTTGCTCAACTTACTCCATTCGCATAAATAGACCCTCATTCAGAGATGGAGTTTCCCCCCGTTGTTTAACATCAGAGTTCGGACACTATTGTCCATTACACCTACTGTAAATTCAACCACCTCCTTAAAACGTCAACATTCACCATCATCATGCATTCAGCCCAGTTCCTCACGGTGCTGTCCCTCCTCCTGGGATTGGCCACAGCCCTGAACTTGAGAGCCCATACTGGAGTCCGCCATGTCATCCCGCGGGACTCGGTTCAACCCGGCATCACAGAGATAATGGACCAGCTTAGTCAAGTAGACTTCCACGGACTGTGCGAGCGTCCTGAAAGCGAAAAAATGGAGCAGGCGTGCGTGGACCTCACACGTAATGTCGTGTCTTGCCTCGTCCGATGGCAAGATGACTGCCTCGAGTTGGCAGACTTTCTGGTCCAGCGTGGCATAGATATTCCCGGTTTCAACCCCCGGGGCAATGGTATGGACAGGAACCTGTTGTCCTCTCTCGACAGCGTTCCCACCGAGCTCCTGCTTGAGAGGGTGGCCGCGTTCGAAGGTGGCCTACTCAACCAAAACCAGCTCAGCATCCCCGTAGGATGTCAAAAAGTGTGCACGCGCGACGTCAACACGCTCTCGCGAGCTTATCTGTGCTTGATCTGCCAGATTGTGGATAGTCTGTTTCACGCTGCACCTTCGGCCAACACGACAGTTTCGGCAATTCTGGATTGAGCCCCCCTTCTTCAATCAGGTTCAACCCCTTTCTCAACGCAGAGGCACAAGCTGGAGCGACCTGAAACGCCAAAATACAGCAGCGAGATGTCCTCTCTTTTCGACATTGGCATATGGAGTAATTCACCACGGCTGGGACGTTGGTGAGTGTCCACAGTGTGGGGTCAGGACAGGAAGGTGGGAGGAGCGGGCAGGGCGACCTAGAAAGCTACCAAAATTGGCTGTCAGGACTTCAGGTGGTTGTTTTGTGTCAGTTGGTTGGTCTGTTTGTTAGGTACGATGGTGCCGTTAAATAGCCCCAAAACTGCCCTGCCGGAGGCTCTTCTCTGACACTGGATCATTGTACCCGCAAGTAGAATCATTTAGACAACATTAACTCCAATACTTCCGTTCGCAACCCTATGTGGATTCACATATCTGGGGTATAATACAACTTGTCTCATTTCTTTCCCATCTTCTCCAAGTATGCCTCCACATCAATGTCCTGGAGCAGGTTTGCCTTGTCGTGAACCTGCTTTTCCATCTCTAGTTGATAGTTCTTCATTTTCTCATGAAGATCAGGAATGAAGGCGCCCAAACAGCGGATTGCGAGCAGTGCCGCGTTTGTTGAGTTGTTGATAGCTACGGTGGCAGTTGGCACGCCTCGCTGTGAAGACGCATTAGTGATATGGACGCAAGAAATGTTGCGAGGATGGTGAAGGGATTGTACTCACAGGCATCTGCACGATACTCAACAAGCTGTCCACGCCATCCAAGTGTGTCGCCTTGACTGGGACACCGATGACAGGCAGAGGCGTATACGCAGCGATCATACCCGGCAGGTGGGCAGCACCTCCCGCAGCAGCGATGATGACCTTGATACCCCTTGACGCGGCCTCGGTGGCCACCTTGGCCATCTTAGCGGGCGTCCTGTGCGCAGACGTGATGTCCACCGTCCACGGGACGCCAAACTGGGTGAGGATGTCGATGCCGGCCTTCAGCACGGGCAGGTCGGAGTCGGAGCCCATGGTGACCAGGACCAGTGGTGATCCCTTGTCTGCCTTCTTCGGTGCCTCGGTCGGCCGGAGCGCCTGGCTTGATGCCTGGAGGCGCTCGTGCCTGATCTCGTCTGCGGTCTGGATGAGCGGCTGCGCGAACCTCTCGAGCTCCTCAATGGAGCCGGAGCCCGTAATGGTGATGTGGCCGATCTTGCGGCTCGGCTTGGACTCCTTGCCGTACAGGTGGGGGAAGACGGCCACGCCCTTCGCGTACATTCCCTCGGCCTGCTCGACGAGCCTATTGTGGGAGTCGGGGTTGGCTCCGCCCAGGATGTTAATCATGATGCTGGAGGAGGCGCTCGGCTCCAGGACCTCCGGGAGGGGCTTGTCCAGGATGGAGTAGAGCTGGGCCTTGTACTGGGACATGTGCGGCACGGCCTCGATGGTGTAGTGGCCGGAGTTGTGTGGTCGGGGCGCGATCTCGTTGACCAATATCTTTCCTGTGGGGTGTTAGTAGGCGTCACGGTGGGTTAGCATGGTCAGGAAAGTATCATACCATCACTAGTGAGGAACATCTCCACGGCGAAGACGCCACGGCCCCACAGCTTCTCAACAACACCGCAGGCAACCTTTTGTGCCTGTTCACAGACAGACGCAGAAACGCTCCGGGGAGGCATGAAGACCTTGGAGCAGATGTTGTCTTCGTGTATCGTCTCCACGGCTGGGTAGGGCACAAGACGCTTCGTCTTTCCCTGGTCGTCCTCCGTCCTGACAACCATAACAGCCAGCTCCAACTCAAAGGGAACCCACTTCTCAGCGTAACAAGACAGCTTTCCGAACTCTTTGACGGCCTGGTCAAAGTCGGCCTCGCTCGATATCTTGAAGTTTCCCCTGCCATCGTACGAACCCTTCCTGGCCTTCAACATGAATGGGAAGCCGAATTTCTCGGAAGCCTGCTTCATGGATGCAAGCATGGCCTCCCCACCCTCGACAGCAATCTGGTCGGCGATAGGCAGGCCTTCTGTTCCCAGGTACTCCTTCTGGAGGTACTTGTCTTGGATCAGCCTCAGGGATTTCCAAGACGGATGAACGGTGACCTTCTTCCCATCCACGCCGTTGGTGTCGATATCCTCGAGCACCTCAGTCTCGATATGCTCAATCTCCACAGTGAGGACATCACAGCTGGCTGCCAGTTCCCGGATCTTGGCTGCGTCCTTGAAAGATCCCGTAACATGCTTGCTGTTGCTGTTGATGTTCTTTGCCGGTGAGTTTTTCTCATCGAGGATAGCTATCTCGATGTCCAGTGGAGAGGCGGCCTCACACAGCATACGGCCTAGCTGACCACCGCCCAGAAGACCGAGTACAGTCATAGTATATGTGTGTAGGTGAATGGGTAAGTGGACAAGTGAGTGGTCGTTCGACTGCCTTCTCTGGGCGGTTGGAAAACGGGATTATCGTCCGTGGGTTGAGTGAACAGGCGGATAGATTGTGAGACACTCACGAGCAAGTGGAACTTGATATACCTGTAAATCGCTTGTGTGCTGCTGGAGGATGGGTATGAGTCGTCACTTACCCGTAGGTGAGTGGATATCAGGAATTTCAGAAATTATCAGGGTTTCCCGCCTTGGTGAGTGATTTGGGAAGTCGATAGACCCTTTGAGGGTGCTTCGGCCAATCATAAGGTGTTATCTGGACCCTAACCCTAACCCGCATCTCGATATTTGCTCTTCTGGCTGTGCTTGTATTTCTTCCAGAAATGGTCAAGGCATATGGTGAGTCTATGAGATAGGCCGCCAAATCCACAGTTGTTCTGTCATCTATGTGGGGGATTCCAGTGCCTCCAACTCATCAGTGGCAGTGAATCGTGGCGTGATGAACGATATTTGTTCCCGCCTAACTAAAAGATCCTGAGTTCCGTGAGGCTTGTTTCTCGTCAACTCTTCATCACCAGTTGATTCCTCCCCATACTGCGAACCACAAAAGCCGAGAACTTCTCGAAAAGTGTGAGAGCAATTGTGGGTGATAATTACCGCTCGGGTACTGTCCGGCAGCCGTCCTTCCATTTTGCCTACGAGCCGTAAGGGCTGTCTCATAATGGACGCTCCTCCTCAGGATGGCACCCAGAGTTATGCAGGCCTTCCGCAGCTGGAACAGTGAGTAGAGTTCTCCTTCCCACATACAACCCTGGATCCCGTGAATTCATAGTTGACAACTCTGTTTATACAGTCCTCTGAAGATCTTTGACCTCGCCAAGAGCCAGAACAGGTTCTTGTATGCCTGCGCGCCTATGGTGAGGTACAGCAAAGTAAGCTTTCCTTCCAACACCAGCAAGAAGCCGGGGACAAACCGCCTTAACATGAATTGTGTTTCAGCTTGCCTTCAGACAGACAGTGCACGCTTATGGAACGGATCTGTGTTGGACTCCTATGATTCTGGCAAAGGAGTTCAACCGCAGCTCTATAGCACGGCACAGTGGTTCGTCTGGTCCCCTCGTGATACTCGACTTATGACACACCATGACGGGGCTTGGCTAATAAGCCGTACAGACTTCACATTCTCCACTGAGGGTCCTCAGCCTCCCACAATAGCCCAGTTTGGCGCCAACTCGCCTGTTGAATTATCCCGGGCATCGTCACTGGTCGCCCCTTACGTAGGTGGAGTCGACATCAACTGCGGCTGTCCACAGTCATGGGCATGCTCGGAGATACTTGGTGCGGCTCTGATGGAGAAACGAGAGTTGGTGAGAGACATGGTCATCGAAACAAGACAGAAGCTAAGGAACGAAGGCTGGGCTGTTGGGAAGGAGAAGGACATCGACAATCCCAAGGGCAGGAGCGTGAGCGTTAAGATAAGGGTGCACAAGGACCTGAGGTATGCCAACGCCCCCGAAGATTATAAAACTTGGAAGATATGGGTACCAAAACCCGGGCTGACTTGTCAAAGGAAAACAATCGATTTCATAGAAACCGTCCTTGGTGACGCACAAGACCGCAATGTCGACTTCCTCACCATTCACCCCCGAACTAGAAGCACGCCCTCTACATTACCCATCAACCTGGAAGCACTAGGGCTCCTCACCGAAAAATATGGCGACCGAGTTCCAATTCTTGTTTCCGGGGACGTTTTTTCCCTAAAGTCATTACCATATGCCTCGCCATATCTCCATCCCTCAGGTGGAGATGAGAGCAAGCCACTCCTGCCCAAGCTAGCAGGTTTGATGTCCGCCCGAGCCCTCCTAGCCAATCCAGCCCTGTTCGCCGGGTACGAGGCTTGTCCCTGGGAGGCGGTCGAGTTGTTTATGAATAAAGTCGTAAAGGCGCCGCTGCCCTTCAAGCTAGTACAACACCATCGTAAGTTCTGAACCACATCTAGTTAGAATTCAAGCGCAAGCAATACTGACCAAGGCTATCCAGTGGGTGAGATGTGCGGACCAGGCTTTGGGCCAGATAAGGCTGCGCTACTTAATAAGACGGACAGAAAAGAGATGTACAACTGCACAAACATGTGTGAGCTGATTGACTTTTTGGACGAGAAGATGCACGAACGAGACGGACAGGAGTGTATCCGGAGGAACATGTCACTATCGGAAATGCCAACAATGTAAGGCTCTGTTTTTGGTGTCTGTTACTCAAAATTTGGCTCGTCCTGATCGCAAATATGCCTTGGTATGATTTTCATGCTGGGATATCGCGGTCTATCACTGAACGTCTGGAAACAGTGCCTAGTTCCTACTCCGAGGGCCTTCGAGAAGTACTGGAAAAAGAGCGCTCCACGAAACCTTGACCTGCCGTCCCTAGAAAGCACGCATTTCCATCCATAATTCCTTGGATGTTTCGTACTTAGTACATGCCATCCCCTGTTTCCGGCCTTTTAAGCGCCACCGGGAGGTCTTTAACGCCTGATACGCAAGCCTCAATTCTACCAGCAGAAGAGCTCCCGGTAAACAAGCCTCGATGTCTCACTTCTGCTTCATCCTCACCAGTCCGCTAGTCTCGAACTTCTCCTTCGTCCTCGTCAGAGAGACGCGTCCGCTTCAGCTCCCTGCCTGCCTCATCAAGCTCTGCCTCTGGTGTCTTTCGTTTCAGTGCTGGTGACTTCAAACCGTTGCTAGCTCCGTTGACCTCTCGAGCAGCTTCATGATTATCGAGGTTGTTTGCTGCAGCCTTAAGAGGAGCATCTGCATCGCCCTTGGCTTGAGACGCAGTCGCCTCCGCTGTGTCGTGATCACCGTTCTCGCCGTTCTCGCCGCTTTCCTTCCTTGAATCTCCCTTGCCGTTGACATCCTCCTCGCGGTACGGCCTGCTATGGAACCGAGCTTGAGGACTCTGCGTTCCACGATCGGTTCCCATGGGTGTTCCATTCTGACTTGATCCGGCATCCGTCTGGCTTGGTAGATCGCGAACTCTTCTAGTGTTCTTGAGTCTGAACACTGGTGACCCCTGGTAGCGCGAGTCGGATTTCCTGAGTGGGTTCTCCGAGTAGAAATCCATAACAACACTGATTGCCGATTGTGTGAGTGTCTCGTCGCCCTTCAGTACCCGCCACCATGGTTCGCCGTCGCCTCCATCTTCGATCTTTTCGTCGATCGAGACGGTTGCGAAGAATATGGCGCTGATGGCAATCTGTTTGGCGTCCATGAATAGTGGGAGAACCGTGAGGGCTGAGTCGCAGCAAAACGCCCATGCAGCATCTCTAATGCGCCGGTTGTGCAACAGATTCAACTGAGTGAGGCATTCGAAAAGGCGTTGATATGGGTTGTCAACCATCAAGTCGAAGGTCAACATCTCCAACATGATTTCCTCATGCATCAGAATGCTGTCACGCCATTTCCAGTACTCTTTGCTCTGCTCGTCCACTATGAGTTTTGGGTTCTTTTGTGCGACTTTCACCACAGAGTATATCAGGTCCTTGGTCTTTCGACAGTTCTCTTCCGTTTTGTTTGCGAGGAACAAGGCGGTGGCTGCTATGTTCTGTTCCATGGAGAACTCAGGTTAGCTTCCCTCCTTGGCTCATGAATGCCAAATCTGGCCATGAGGCGCAATACCGTCTGCAGCTGGGCGACCTACATAATGGTGTATGCCTCCTTTCTCCTGCACCATACTACAGCGCATGTAGAAGCGGTGGAAGAAGACAGCCGCGACCCATAGAGTGGTCTGTGGCAACTCTACCATGGCGCCCGCCTGATAGATGAAGTTGACACCTTTTGCGCGTCTCAGTCTCTCATCGGTGGGTATCAGGCCTTCCAATATGCTTGGTGAGCTGAGAGTCTCGTCTGGCGTGAAGTACCATTGGCTCGTCCGTGTTCGCGACGCGCTCATTGGCGATGGCTGTGCTGAGGCCGACGTGTCTCGCCGAGACTGTGGGGGAAGTGAGGATGTTCGTGAGGAGTGAGTGGGCGGCGATGGGACTGCGGGAGGGACGTCGCGCCGTCCAGATGGTGACCTAGATGGACGAGGGGGCTTCGGAGGGAGAGAAGGAGGCTGGTAGCCTTCGCGAGGCGGGCGATATCTGTCGATGCTAGCCATTGTAATTGAGGAACATGGAGAGACTGGTTCTCAAGCGTCGAGTTCCGTGACAAGTTGAGTGGTGTGGGTTGAGAGATGCAACTAGGCTCGAATGACCGAAGGGCCTCTTTGTAAAAAAGATGATGAAAGATGGAGGTTTACGGCAATTCGTAATTGGGGCCGGGGTACACAGTGAAGGCCTGGGCTATCACTATCGGGTTTGATTAGCGCAGTCCACATTGTCGACCCAGCCCTGTAAAGTGCAAGGGTAAGGCATAATGGCGGGCCCCGCGTACGATTTATTCGGTCCGGCAGGCAACGCCAGCCAGGAATACCAACAAGCTTCAACCTAATTTTCGAGAAGTCAATAAGAGTCCATCTCCATTGTTTTCCAAGGTTGCGCCAAACCACAGAGACCGATCAGGGAACCGTCGTCAAAATGATGCACCCATCGAGGCAAGCGTATGTGGAGGACAACATGAACGAGGTAAGGCAATCTCCTCGCAGCTTCAACAAGGCATACCTTTTGCTCAAAACTTCTATCAAGCAGCGCGCGGCTCGACTGACTGGTGTTCCTCTGCGCAGGATAAGGGAGGACTAACCCTTGACCAAGTCCGTAAGTATTTGACCCAAGTCCTTGTTTTGATCGGCACTGACGGTCTTCAGCAACCGACTACAACTATGACTTGTCAACGGGCGAAAGTGCATCGGCGTTGCTATCCCAGTTCGAGCGCAAGCGCATGGCGGCGCGTCTCGCCGTGCCTACCAACGATGTGGCTGTCAAAGCTGCCCTGCGAGAGAGGGGGATTCCAATCACCCTGTTTGGCGAAAATAACCCTGCCGATCGTCGAGAGAGACTGAGGGAGATATTGGCGGACGAGGCCGAACTGAAAGCTGATGGCCCGGAAGGCGTCGATATCGACATGGAGGATGCTCTGGACGATGATGATGACGATGAGCAGGAAGAAGAATATTACACACGGGGCGATGAGACCCTGTTTCAGACTAGGGTCGAGATCGCAAAGTACTCGCTCCCGAGAGCAAAACGGAGAGTACAGTTCCAACGACAAGAGGCCAAGATTCCACTGCGCACCCATGTCAAGCACCGAAAGCAGATCAAAGAGCAGTTGCAGTCCTTTGAGCTCCAAAGCTCCCAGGTCGGTGGTCAGAGGTACCTTAGCGTTGTCAGGTTGGCACCACAGGGACAACTCTGCGCTACGGGTGACTGGGGTGGAAGTTTGAAGGTAGTCTCGACGCCTGACCTCGAGGTTCGACAAACATTACGAGGCCATACGTCAAAGATTGGTGGGATCGATTGGTTTCCAGGGATGGAAGTTTCTGAGGGCGACAGTGTGCAGCTTGCATCATCTTCAGCAGATGGTGCCGTTAACCTATGGTCGCTCCAGAAAGACACGCCGATTTCTACACTATCTCCGGCTGGCGGCGCCAAAGTCAACAAAATCGGATTCCACCCATCTGGTCGGTACCTAGCCACCGCATGCGAGGACACGACATGGAGGCTCTATGACGTCGCTACCGGTACCGAGATTCTGAGCCAGGAGGGCCATTCGAGAGCCGTCATGACAGTCAGCTTTCAGTCGGAGGGTTCCCTGGTCGTAACGGCAGGGATGGATAGCATTGGCAGGGTGTGGGATCTCAGAAGCGGCCGGACCATCATGCTCTGCGAAGGTCACATTCAACCCATAACGTCCTCGAACTGGATAGACGGACACCGGATATTGTCGGGTTCTCTAGACGGATTTGTGAAGGTGTGGGATGTGCGCAAGGTGCAGCAGGGTGGAAACCTCGCCGGAAATACGTCAGGGGTAACGGACCTACGTGTATTCAAGAGTACCGACGACCCTGTGGATGGCGAGCCTCCTGGACTTGATGAAAAGGGGGCACAGATACCGAAGAAGTCGGCGACCTTTTTTGCATCGTGTGGGTTCGACCGCAAGGTCAACGTTTACTCGATGGACGACTTTTCCCTTATTAGCTCGCTCGAATCTCACACGGCGCCCATCAGTTCCGTTGACATCTCGAGGGACGGCAAGTGGATCGTGTCGGGCAGTCATGATCGGACGATCAAGCTCTGGGCGCGTAATGAGATGGAAGCATTGTAGGAACAGGGTGCAGCAGAAGTCGGTCGGATCTTTAGATACCCGGAAGACACGTAAAGAAGCCGAATTTCGAATGTACATGTATAAGTAGGATGAGGTGGAGCCATTAGCCGACCGACTTTAAGGCCTTAAAAATCAACCCCCTTTCAGGCAGTCACTGACTTCTCAAGTACCTAGGTAGCTCTGCAGCTACCTAGGTACTTTCTAGACCCGAACAATAATATCATGTTGTGAGACAGTCATGGCGTTGCTACTATGTACTTACTTATGTAGTGTACAATAGGTGGACCCATGTGGAAGGAGATTCAAAGTGACCTAGGTACCTAGGTACATAGGAACGAAACCCAAGAATAATTCAGCCGCTTCCAGCCGCATGGATTTACAGGGCTTTAGGGCTAAATACGGGGGAGTACATCAAGGTTTTGCACTGCGGCCGCTGCCGCTTGTCAGCCCCGGAGTCAGGCGGGCAGCCTGGGCTAGTGACTTTATCCCCCCACTTTCTCCAGCGAAAACCCGTAATAATTTGGCTGAAATTTCCATGATCTATGTCCGAGAGGTAGCGAACAGGCACCCTTTCACTTCTCCTTCCGCTTCCACTTAATCACCTACCTCACTTTGACAGTGAACACTGCTTCGCCAAACCACTTCGAGCATTCCAAATCCAATCGCTGATTCTCACAAATGCATACCAGTAACGATACATACGAGTTGCCACTTTCCTCTTTGAAATATCAGATGCGTGTCCAGAGTCACAAGCGATATCCACGATACGAGTTCAACGACACTCGCTGCGACCCAGAGGGACGACGCGGTGCGCCTTGAACGACTGACCTTCGAGAAAAAGGTCGCGACGATTGAATACAGAGACCGAGAACAAACAGTCACGACTCGAAATCGTTCAACCGCAACTATTTTCACAGACCCCCGAATATGATACGATCCGGCGCCCCCACGGCCACCACGGTGGTTCGTGGATTCCAAACCCCGGGCGGCTCTGGAGACGAGGACTCCGACCACGGAGCCACCACGCCACGGTTTGGCACAGCCGACAAGGCAGCCACGCCTATCCTACGAGGTCGGCGTTCACAGAACCCGATGATTGACGACGTCGTCAGCACGAACTGCAGCCCCGTCTTACGCCCGGCGCAATCGCCCGCCGTCAGTGGCCTCAGCAACCTGCTGCGATCCCAGCGGATCGACCATTTCCAACTAGACAGCGCCAGCACGTCGCGCGCCAGTTCCGTTACGCGCAGCAGCAGTCTGCCCCGAATCGGATCACCTTTGGCCCGAGCAGTCCGCGGAAATGGTGGGCGGAGGAGGATCAACAGTGGAGATGGTAGTGGAGATGATGCGGATTCGGACATTTCCACCCAGTATGAGATTAACCTGGTCGACGATTTTGTCAGTGCGAGCGCGCCGGGTCAACGCGTTCTGGACCCCGAGAGTCCCACCTTCGCCGACGCCTTCGAGGGAGACCTGTCCAGCCCGCCGCGTAAGATGACGACGGACGACTTTGAGCCTCTTCGATGTCTAGGCAAGGGGTCTTACGGAACGGTCATCCTCGTGAAGCAGCGCACCACGGGCAAGCTGTACGCCCAGAAGCAATTCAAGAAGGCGTCTCTAGTCGTCCACAAGAAGCTCGTTGAGCAGACAAAGACGGAGCGCCAGATCCTCGAATCGGTCAACAGGCACCCGTTTGTGGTGAAGCTCTACTACGCGTTCCAGGACCAAGAGAAGCTGTACCTCATTCTCGAGTATGGTCAGGGGGGAGAACTCTTCACTCATCTGGCCGAGGAGAGGATGTTCTCTGAGCCGACCGCGGCCTTCTATTTGGCTGAAATGGTATTGGCTCTCTCACACCTGCATGAGGAGCTTGGAGTTGTCTACCGCGATCTCAAGCCTGAGAACATCCTCCTTGACTCCGATGGCCATCTGCTATTGACTGACTTTGGACTGTCCAAAGTGGCTACAGAAGATGCTGCTTGCAACAGTATGCTGGGCACGGTCGAATATATGGCCCCAGAGGTAATCAAAGGCGAGAAGTATGGCAAGGCTGTGGACTGGTGGTCGCTTGGAGCACTTGCCTATGATCTCATGACTGGAAATCCACCCTTCCGTGGCAATAACAACCACAAGATTCAGCAAAACATCCTCAAGCAGAAGCTGGTTCTGCCCTACTTTCTCGGCCCCGATGCGAAAGATCTTCTCTCCCGTCTCCTGAGGAAGGAACCCAACAAGCGCCTGGGAAGCAATATGCCCAAGGACCTGGCCATCATCAAGGGCCACCGGTTCTTCCGCAAGATCGACTGGAAGAAACTGGCCGCCCGTGAGGTAGAGCCGCCCATCCAGCCAATGATCACCGACCCTGAGCTGGCAGAAAACTTTGCCAACGAGTTCACGGAGCTGGCCCTCAGCCCCCGGACGTCCTTGGCAGAACCCTTCAGCCCCGCCTCTGCAAACACGGAAGAAAACCCCTTTGGAAACTTCAGCTTCACGGCGAGCCACAGCCTGTTGAACTCCCACGGGTTTGCGTTCGCCCAGGGTATTTAGTCGAAAGGCTCAGTTGTAATGGTTGCGAAATTACCGAAATGGGCCACGATCATTTGTGGCTCACATGATTACAGGATTACAGGATACACAGTATAACAGAAACACAACACATGACACAATATAGATGGGGAAGGGATGGTTCGACTACTCCCTGTCCCCAGTAAGCATAGGAAGATGCATATTTCATAGCGTGGGCAAGACCCGAGTCTCGGACCCGTAGTGGTGTGATATCGCACCACCGGTCGGTTCGCGGCCGGCTGCATAGGGCGACGGCGTTTTGGCGAGATTGTGATACAGGAAGAAAAGAGGTTATCACCACCAGATAAGTCTTTGCGACAGGGGGAGAAGACAATCACACCTTGTGGTTGCTTTCATACTTGGGATTTTAGATTTTACTAAATTGATTACGGTCTTCGATACTTATACTCACTGAATTGCTGTCCGCTATACACTCCTGACAGTCACAGTCGTTGCACCCCCTTGCCTATGTGCATTCCCTGGTGAGTAGTCTACCTGGTAAATAGTCGGACCCGGTGAGTTTCGCCATGCCGTCTGTATTGATAATTTGAGGTTTTATATGGCCCACTGTATAGAGTTGCGGTTAGTAGTGCTATGGGGCCGATGCTGAGTAGTGAGTGGATCCTCCCGGGACAGAGGTCCACTGGTGTAGTCAACGTATGTCGGACTGCACGTCATCCGATGTCACATATTAGCCTCCGGCTTTCCTCTCGTAAGTTGATACTTCCTTATATCCTAACTTTTCGTTACACACGCGTTCCAGGTTTCTTTCAGACCCTTCTTAAAGCTCTCAGACTGGGGTCTGATTAAAATATCAATCAATCCACGTTCGGCACCTGGGAGGTAAGAACGCCTTATGTCCTGGAAGACACTTTGCGATGAATGAGATCATGAGTATCTTGGCGATCATGGTACTTAGATACGAGATTGAGCCCTTGGAGGGGCGTGGAAGATGCCTGAAACGAGGAGTCACATTTCGATGAGCACTTGAGTATTCTGACAACTGTGAAAGACGTCAGGGTGAGAATAGAGCCGAAAGAAGAGGTACAGGGAATCGGGCGGAAATTTGCCTAGGAGCCTGAGAACATTGAAGGCTGAATAGGGCACATGACGGATCAACTACCGACGTGCTCTCCGATTTGGCCTGCTACTTCCCCTGCGTCAAATGCTACTATTTCTATAATAGGCGAAAACTATTTTTGGCGGACTCCCTCGAAAATCATTGAGACTTTCCATTACAAATTTTGATGAAGTGTCGTTTACTGTTGAATTTTCTGTTTACTGTTTTCGAGCAGGCGGAAAAACCGAAGACTTCATCAATACTCTGAGAGGATGTCAGAAATTCCATGTGACAGACGGCATGATTCTTAGTAAGGCAAGGGAATGTCTACAGGTGATGTGTTCAAGAGCAGGGACCAAGACCAAGGATGAATGGATATCCGATTACTCCATGTACCAGGTGAGAGTGGTGTTATGTTTTGGGCTGAATATGTTGTCCCTGCCGTGGGCTGAACTTCTCTTTCCCACCAGGCATCGGCGGAGAGAACAATATCATAATTATAAGTCAAATAGGACTAAGACATAATTGAATATATAGTAATAATACTATCAGATACATTAACCACATGAGTATACATACCCACACACTCCAGAATATGAAGATGAGTAGGAAGAAGAAGAACAAGGAGGCGTTGGGATATCTGGAGGGTTACCCCAAGGAGAAATCGCCTGTAGCCAGAGAGGATGACGCCGTCCTCAGTCCTTTCGGCAGTTTCTTTGAAGTCGACTGGCAGCCACACGAAGAAGTCCGGGAGAGTTTGGAGGAGCCCATGACGACTGAGTCTCGTGTCCGCTTGATCCGGATGAATGAAGCTGGAATTACTCGGACATGGACTGGGAACAGAGGGGCTGCTGAATAGTATAATTAGATTTTATAGTGACTTCTTGCCAGAAAGAATCTTGGGATTGAGAGTTGGAAGGGGCCGAAGCAAGATAAAGAGGTAATGATCAAGATTTGAAAGAGAATGAGGATGCGGCCTTCTGCGCATCAAAAGGTCAAAATGAAATAAGACCAATTAATTACTTAAGCAATAAGTTAATGTCTATGTGTCGTGCTTTAAACCATTGTATTTGTGGTATGGTTTATAATTCCATTCTCTTTACACATTAATTAGACGTCTATTCCTATATATGTCACAAGAGAATGAACTGAAACAACAGGAAAAATATTGAAACAAAAGGAAAGATACATATATGAATAGCTACCCTAGGGTAACTTCCATACCTAGTCAGCTGCTTATGTCCATACCCCAAATTCTCGTAGTCGCGTCTCTGCTATTTTCTAACCTTCCTTTTTATGATAATTATAAAATAACACCACAAGGTCCTAGTCATCAAGTCAGTCATCCAGCCTATGTGGAGAGCGGACGAACCTTGGAAGCGTGATAACATGAGTGAGAAACCAGCTTGAGACCTGTCGTCCCGGGCATGAAGCAGTTCCATGCAATGTCTCGAAGCTCACAATGATCAACCGCTTGTTGGTCCTCCTTATCAGCTTGTTTCTCATCAACTCATGCCCAGGTATGGAGATTAGAGACATCACAGTCAAGGCGATTTATGCAATTAAAAGTGTAAAGTGTATTCATATTGAATGCAAAAAAGCGTCCAGAGGCCTATAAACCATTAAGAACACCGAGATGACACCGAGAGAATTAGTTTCGACGACTAATTCACGTGGGTGAAAAGGAATGTGCCATTTATCTCGTTCAATCCCGGCCCGGGGTCCTTTCCCCACATTCCCTCTATTATACCTCGATTCTCATCGTAAGTCCCGAAGTATTTCCAGGTCCAGCCGGAATAAACCTTCGAGAAAAAGACCTCCCACTTGTAGTTCACGCCCCCATTCCTGATTTCAAAAGGCGCAATATGATCACTGCCAGTCCCGTCAAAATCAATCCCGGTCCCCGAACTTGTGTGCATCCTCGTGTCAAGGGTGAAGTCAGACTTCCCTTCTGTGGAGCCGTCATGGTAGTAATAACAACCTGTCCACTTGCCCTTCATATCCGAGAGGACCTTTGAGAAATCCGGAGAGGGTGACTTCTTCGATTCAGGTCCCTTCTTCGGGTCAGGTTCCTGCTCCGAATCATCATCAGAGCCCTGCTCCGAATCATCATCGTTGCCAGAGTCCCAACCATTCTCCGAACCAGACTCCTCCGGCTCAGAATCAACATCCGAAGTCTCGTCCTCGTCGTCCGATGTATCATAACCGTCCAGTCGTGGATAGGCCTCGGCAATGAAGCGCTTGTCCATCTTGGAAAGCACCGTGTTGGGCTTGGTATGGTACCCATTCTTGGTAAGGGCAGCAGGTATAGCATACAGCATGATTGACTTCTTGTCAAACTTCGAGAACTGTGTGGCGTCAACGCTGTAGGCCTGGAAAATGTTGGTCTGCACCCTCTCCTTGTCCCAGCCCTGCGTCTTCTTGTAGTACTTGTACACCGCCGCCTTGTTCCAAGGGATGTTCCCGGCCGGGTTCTGGTGCTCGTGGATACAGCCGAGGACGTGGCCAAACTCGTGGGTTACGGTCCGCGAGAACTCCTTCTCTGGTGTCTTGTCGGTGAACCAACCAAAGTTCATGGTCGGCTCGTCCTTTGGGAGGAGCCGGCAGCTGGTGCCGACCACTGAATAAGAGCCGCCCTTCTTGAACGACACGCGGATGTCTGCGTGGCCGTGGTCGACGAAGTGGAGCTCCAGGTTTGCGTATTTCAGCCATACCTGGGCGTACTTCTTCACCATCTTCTGCACATGGAGTGACCCGCCGAGCAGCCGCACCTTGATAGTATCACCCGGCGACCACTTGTATTCCGTAGACAGAGCCAAGTGTGATGTCGGCTGTACGATTTTGTGGTTGGGGGTCTTCTTTCGGTGGTCCTCATCCGCAACCACCGGGATGACGGTGCAACAGCGAATTGGCTTCATGTTAATGTTATGTCGCGAGGGGAAAGAATAATAACTAATGTGGGAATGTATTGTAGCAAGTTGTCTCTGAGGCGAGCACTTGTAGGGAAGATGGTCGAAGAGGAGTAGACTGCACAACAACAACTCAGGTTCGTGTCACAATTTATAGAAAAGTTTCCATTCCTTGTTAATTATCTGCGTCGTCTCTCAGCACCATCTCATACTCTGCAGCAAACCACACCCCAAGGCCTGCTTCGCGCTTCCCGTGCAGGCCTCAATATTGCAGGCTGCCTACTGGTCCTTGTCGATCGGTGAACCTCGATAGCCTGGATTACTATGCATTGCTGTTAGAGTTCTCAGCCTCATTGTCTACCTAGGTAGAATCCACTCGCCCCGCCTGACAGCAGTCTTTTCCCAACGCTTAGACTCCGATAGGTTAGGGTGGTCGGGCAGTGTTTTTCAGCAGAAAAGGACGCATCCGCTTCTGGAGATGACTACAGCTTTGTGAGCGTATTATTTGCTGCCCAACCCGTGGACCGGGACATCAAGGAAACTATTGTCATTTGGCGTCTTTTGGAGAAATCTTGGCATGCTGGTATACATGAGTGGCTACTTAGGTATGTACGATACAGTAGTCGCGTGGATTACGGTGCTTGGGGGGCCCACCTGTGTAGCATCAATCACAATTATACCCGAGACGGAGTTGAGTGATTTGTATTTACTCACTTACCTAGGTAGGCTAGGTATCCTGTGCTAATAAGCCATTCCGTGTTTGCATCAAGATAGGTACCCCATCCAAGATTCTGACAACACATGGGCCCCAGGTGGGTAACTGAAAAAGATAAAAGAGCTTAAAGAAAGGGCTGGAGGGGGTGGGGAGAAAGCAGAAGAACAAATGGGAGAAGATGATAGAGAACCGCAACCACCATCCTCCTTTCTGGACAGTTTTGCAGAATTCTCAAAAGACACCGGTTGCATACGACCGACACTCATTCCACCACACAGATCACGAAAGGTGTACATCACCACCCCTCCCTACACAATATGGGCGCAAAATGGGACAGCAAGCAGTATATCGACTTCGACGAATCCCTCGTGCTGAAGACACGCCCTCGACTAGGAGCGGCCGAGGACTTCAATCTGAGTTCCGAACAAGTGATGAAGATATTTGACATCAACGATGCCAAATTCACCCCCATCCCTAACCGACTGGTTATCCCCATCTTGAAGGGACGCCGAAATGAGCATAACTCTTTTCGCGCCCACGGTTGGCTCTATATCTTAGAACCTCAAGAATGGGTTCCAGTCGTGAGGCATGGCAATTCAGTGACTGCTTCGCAGTTCAAAGCAACTCACTCGAAGACTCGCCGCCCGGACATCTCAGAGGCGAAGTTCAACAGCAGTTGCAAGGCAACCCTCTCAATTCAGCGTGGAGGTTCATATTATGAAGTCAGCGCTGGTGTGAAGCAAGAAAACAACATTACATAATTACCTTCGAATACGCTAGCACAAGCATGACCGAGGATAAGCTCCGCAGGACTGGCGTGGCCGGCGATCATTTGGTGCAGGAACTCGTTCTGTATCCAATCCTGAGATGCAGGGCGATCCGAAAGCAGCGAATAGATTACACCGTCAACGAATCAGGCAAGGAGCCCGCCGAATTGAGCAGAAAGCTCGAGTGGGCCACGAGCTTACCCCGGTCCGAATACCAGGGTCGTAGCTGCGTGCGATCGTCAGATGTTGCTCTCATGAAGCAAATGCAGCTCCACCCCGTACCAGTCAGTGGGCGCGACTGCGAAGACAGGGTACGTCTGCTACCGGCTCCCCATATCGATTCGAATGGAGATCTCGCGGTCACAACGTTGCTCAGCCACGCAGACTGGTCGGATTGGTATGTGTACGAAGCCGAGTTCCAAGACTGTGCGGAGACGATCGACCTGGCTGCCTCTCAAAACGATGTAGCATTCCGTCCAACCAGCTGCTGGACAACGCTTTTGGACGACGATGACAACGACGAAGACGAAGACGATGGCAACGGGGTGGAGAATGAGCCTTCGTCCTCCGAGATATCAGGCGGTAGCCTAGGTAGAGGTGTAGGTGGAACCCCAGCTGAGAGCCAGGATCACAAGGCAGATGGTTTAGTACGGGTGGCAGAATGTGCATTGGAACCGCTGGGCCTTTGAAAGGTTTAGAGACTTCCGGGTTATGTATCAGGGTCGTATGCTCACCGGGCATAATTCAGAATATGTACCGAAATACAAACACAGGTCACCGCGTCAAAGCACAGGACCTGAGTTCGGATTATTTGAGTATGGCCATATGCTACCACGGTAGACATGGATCGGCGCACATGGCTATGGCGATACATACCCTACTGTACTGCGCATATACCAGATGCACCAGTGACAGGTCGCAAACTCCATATCTTAGTCGTGCTCTTTAATATAGTTGACAGAAAGGTCCACATGGATCTATTGAAATTTCTCTGGGTCCGGCGCCATGTGGGGCAAGAAGTCATGGCTGTACAAGTCTCGACCGCCGTAGACTAGAGACAGAATATAATGATATCCACCACCACTTGTATGTCCCTAAGCAAAATTACCTATCCAGGCCTTCCAGGTCTGTCATTCACGTGGGCCTCAGCTCACAAGAGCAGCGTATTCAAAGTAGGTAGATAGCCTGTCAGGGCCTGTAAGGGGCATTACGTCCCTGGTCCTAAACTTGATCTGATAGTCGTTTTTGTTTTATTCACCATTTTGTATTATTTTTCTGCAGCTGTCTTGTACGAAAGTAGTTAGCGACTTCGTTCAGGTAACCAATTAATTGACTGTTCGAATCCCAGGAGAGGCGTCAAAGTCATTGGGGCCTACTGCATGCGAGCTGCAGACATAGCCACCGGCCTAATGATGAGACGACTAGGCGCACAAGCTGAAAGTCAGGGACCACGACATTATCGCGCGGAGTTTTCCCATGAGGCCTTCCCTTGAGGCTAATTGCCAATCATGAAGCCACTCAGCAATAGGCCTCACGATGGTCTTCTATAAATGAGACGAAGTTGCCAGCGGGAATCGACTGTTTCTAACTTTACTTGTCTACCATCATCTCAACAATATTACCAAAGGCCTCCAAGTTTGTGTCTCCCTGCACGGTCTGATACTTCTCGACGAAATGGCTGCTATCGTCGCTTCTTTGCAATCCCAAGGGATCCGGGCGTTCAACATCGGGGATGAAGAATACGAACGTTCTGTTGCAACTGCGAACCTTCTGTTCCGCTACACGAGACCCGACTGTGTGGTTCAGCCCCAGAGCGCGTCTGATGTCCAGGCCACCATTGCGGAGGCTAAACGGGCCAACTTGTCCATCACAATAAAAAATGGCGGCCATTCCTATGCAGGCTTCTCTTCTGCCGACAAGGGCATCTCGTTGGACCTCTCGAAGATGCAAGGCGCCGACCTCGACATGGACAAGGGGATCATCACCTTGCAGGGTGGTGCACTCTGGGGCCATGCTTACAAGAAATTGGTCAACGGCCGCCACGACGGCTACATCATCAACGGTGGGCGGTGTCCCACCGTGGGAGTGAGCGGTTTCACCCTGGGTGGTGGTCTTGGCCCGTTCACCAGGAGCTTCGGAATGGGGTGTGACACGTTGAAGGAAGCCACCATTGTCACCGCAGACCAGCAGATCGTCACTGTCAGGGACACCGATGACCCAAAGACGGACAAGGGCAAACTCTTCTGGGCACTCTGCGGCGCCGGTGGCGGAAACTTTGGTGTCCTGGTCGAGATGAAGCTGGCCGTCCAGAAGCTGAGCAACCCCGAGGGTAATGTGGTGGCTGGAAAATTCGTCTGGTCACCTCAGTTAGACGCCGTGGTGTCAGATTCCAAGAAGCTGGCGTCCACGAAGCAAGAGTCGATGGACAAGTTCAAAAAGACGATGAACAACTTTTACACTGCGGACTGGCCGCAGCAAGCCACGATCGACAGCACCTGGTTGTGCGACCTCAAGGACAAGGAAGATATCAAAGTGCGGTTCCTTGTATACTACGATGGTAACCAGAAGGACTTTGACAAGTTAATCGACAAGAAGATTGACGACAAGGACCTTGCGAAGAATTTCAAACGCCGAGCGATGCAGGAGAAATCCACCCGTTTCCTCCACGAGACGCTGGTCAGCCAGTGGTCCGAGGAAACGATCAAGTCCTTCCCCTCTGAGAGGAGCTTCTCGATCTACACCTCGTTCGTCTTCAAGAACAACAAGGACAGGATCCAGGGAATCACCTCTGTCATCGCCGATGAGATGCTGGCCTTCCGACGCCTCTTCAACGGGGAGAAGGCCACCTTGTCCGTCACCTGGATCCACACGGGTGGCAAGGCCAGCGAGAAGCAACGCTCGGCCACGGCGTTCCGCTGGCGAGACTGTCAGTACCACGCGTACATCATGATCACGTGGGAGGATAAGTTCCTGGAGAGGGACATGAGGGGATTCCTGCAGCAGTTTAAGCAGCAGCTCAAGCCATTCTCCATGATGAGGCGGGCTGCTTTCATCAATTTTGCCGACGCGACTCTGACACAGGAGACCGCGGAAAAGGCATACTATGGTAACAACCAGCGTCAGCTGCAGAAAGTCAAGCGGATCTGGGATAAGGGTGACTTCTGGAATTGGGAACAGGGTGTCAGGCTCCCTGGGGCAAGACCCTCCAACAAGTTTGGAGACTCGCAGGAACCCCCATTGTTCGCAACGTTCTCCGCCTTGTCAGCGACTGGACCTGAGGGGGGTGAAGGCTCGTTCGGTACGCATAATGACGATGAGTCCGGCGACGAAGGGCCTGTGGTGGATGAGCAGGCCTTGACGGACCAGGTTGCAGGACAGCAGTGGGAGAACTTCACCGTGCCGAAAACAACGAGCCAGTATTCTGGTGGTGGTGTCTTTGCATTGGACGACTTGGGTTTTTAAGTAAAACCAAGCTTGAACATTGTCACCAACCGTTCAACTCTGAGCCTACTAGGCAGCGCAGTTACTGACCCTCAGAGACGTTCCCGAAAACCATATAGCAAATTACGGGGTATCTATCAGGTATTAACACGAGCTGGATCTAACTGAGAAAACAGGCACGATAGCATATATAGTACAGTCTTTAATTCTAGTGTGTATATTATATTGTTTAAAGAAAAAAGAAACTAACTAACTAAAGGGGAAAGAAATAGTGTTTTAAGGTAGCTAGCTAAAGTAGCTTACGTAAGCTTTAATATACCCCCCTCGTAAAATAAGACGATTATATCCTTATAATGCTTTATCCCTCCTTACTTCCTCCGTTTCCTTATCGCTTATATCGCTTATATCGCTTATATCGCTTATATCGCTTATATCGCGTATTATAACGTTTTAATATCCGTACCCTTACTCTCTCCTTACTCGTATCTATTTTATATCGCTATATCGCTTATATCTTTTACTAGGTTAAAGGTCTTATAAACTTCGTCTAATCTTAATTATTAACGACCTCTGTTATCGCGTTTTAATCGTTTTAGTTAAAGGTCGTAGCTATTATAACGTTATTATTATCTTCGTTTCCGGTAGTAGTAATATTATCTTAACCGTTTTAGCCGATAATATTCTACTTTCTATTAATAGTAGTTATAAAAGCTATATTATCCCCGGTAATATTTTACTCTCCGTTAATAGTAGTTATAAAGGCTATATTATTTTAACCTTTAATAGTAACTACTTTTATAGTAATATCTATAAAAGCGCCGATATTCGGTTATTTTTCCTTTAAAGTATTACGTTAACGACGTAAGTTATAACGTTAGTTTTTAAATATAAGAATCTTAAAACGTTAGATTTCGCCGCCGTTATTTAACTCTATTATCTATTCCTCTTCTTCTTTATCGTTAGCTTTCTTAACTTCTTTTTTAGCTTTTCGGTTTACTTTATCTTAATATACTTAGTTAAAGTTAAACATTAAATCTTTAACTAAAAAAGTAATATTAGCAATATCGATAACTTACTTATTTTCTTTAAGTAGGCAGTAAGCTTAATCGATACGTTAGTTTTTATCTGCTTTAATTCTTTACTTTAATAAAAGGGTTTAACCGGTTCTTTATTAACTTAAAGACTAATTATTAACGAAAAAGTTATAGTTATAAATAAAGTTATTTAAAAAACCGGTATTATTTATAATAAAAAGTAATATATAAGTCCGAATATAATAGATATTATTAACGTAATATATATATTAAACCTTTATATTATTATAAGCTATAATAAAAATAAAAAAGCAGAAATCGATACTCTTTTAATCGCGCTTATCGGAGATATAAGTGTTATCTATATTTATAATACGTTCGAACGTATATTAATAAGCCTATTTAAGTCTTTTTTTAACGATAAAGTTAAAATAAATAATATTAATATAACTATAAATAGGTCGGCTAAATATAATAATTAGCTTAAATAAGTTCTATAAAAAACCTACCTTCTTATTAATAATTTAAACGTTAATAATAAATATAGTTTAGTTTTTTTAGTATTTATCGATAATAGCTAGCTTAACCTATTTTTTATAAAGTTTGTAAAAAGATATTAAATTAAACTTATAATAAAAGTATTATAATATTATATTATAAAGAGTAAAGATAGCGATTTTAAAAAGCTTATTATTTAAGCTATAAACTTTATATTAATAAAGTATAGCCGCTTTATATAAAACGATATATACTTAAAAAGTATTAAACAGACTTATACCCGAAGTATATAATTTACTAAAAGTTATAATTATAAAGTAATTATTAAAAAGTAGTATTAGCTTTTAGTTTTTAAGCTTAACTTTAAAAATAATACTATTAAAATAATAATAAATAGTTTTAATAGTTAAATTAAGGATATTAACGTTATAAGATAACTATATTCTACTATTATATATAATTTCTATAACAATTATATATATTCTTACTTTATTCCGATAATTAATAATAAGCTTTAATATTTATCTTAAGACTTTTAATATAACTTTTTTAAAAGTCGATATTTTAAACTACTTTATAAATAGCTACTTAAATATAACGATATCGTTACTTATACGGTATACCTTATCCGCAAGAAGTATATTTATACCTTTTTATATAACCTTAAGAATTAGTAGGTTAAAATAAGCGTTATTAATAGCTTTAAGATTTACCGAAAGTATAAAGATATTTCTTTACTAATAGTTATCCGAAATAAAGAAAACTAAAGATTTTAAATAATATTCTTAAATTATAATAGTATTTATTTTAAGTTAAAAAGCACCTTTATTAATAATAATAATTTTTAAATAATAGAAATTATATTCGGTAAGTTAAACTATAACTACTATAGTATAAACTATAACGTTTACTTAGCTAAATAAGCTTTTAATAAGCCGCTTTAAGTAACGTTTAATCTTTTTAAGACGATTTACGTCTTTAAACGCCTTAAGATTACTAACGTTTTAGATAAGATAAAACAGCTAAAGCTTTCGTTTTTAGTTAAAAAGAGTACGGATAATAACGTCAAGGCGGAAAATACCTCCGGTTAGCTTATAATACTCGAAATCCCCTTTTTATTTAACGAAATCTTAAATTATACCGAGGTTAAAACTTAAGTTTATATACTATCTGTTAGTAAAGATATTAAGTTTAAAAAGTATATAGTTAATCTTACGTTTTATTATTTAAAATATAATATTACCGATAGTAACGTTGATATTATTAACCTTAAATATAACGCGGTTTTTAAAGCTTAAAAGGTATACGCTAATATTATAAAAGAGATCGTTATATTCTTAAGCGACTCGTTTACTATATTTATTTTAATTAACAATATATAAAACTTTAAACTAATATAACTATATATCCGGCCGAAGCTATTTTACTTATTAAGCTTTATTTAATTATACTACTAGCTTTTAAAGCTCGGGATTATCTATATCTACTAGCCTAATAATAGAATCTACTATTAAAAGCTTTACCGGAAGAACTTAAAATAATAAAGCTTTAGCTAAAGGAGCTTAAGATAAAAAAGTTTAAGCTAAAGCCTAAGCTAGATCTTAAGCTAAAACCTTATAGTAAGTATTTATAATATTATTAGTTATAAGGTTAATTATATTATAAAGAATGTTAAAGTCTATAAACTTATTATTAATATAAAAGAAGGCGTATTTTACAGAGTATATTTAGTTTTTAAGATATTCTATACGCTTAAACTACTAACGTTAATAAATTAAAGTTAAAAAAAGCTTCGTACTTATTAAAGAGATCTTTAAAATATATATATTTTAAACCTATAAATATAACAGTATTATAGAAATCGTATTATATAAAGTTTTAAGTATAAGGAATAAAGTTTTAAATATAAATACTATAAATAGTAAGGAAAATAGTTTAAAGAAGATCTTCGACTATAAACGGTTTAAAGTTAACTATATTTATAAAAAGCTATAAAACCGTAAAATCTAGTTTATAAAAGAGTTTAAAAAAGGTAATAATATTATAAATTATCTTAATTAAAGTATCGACTTTATTCGGTACGCCTTACTTACCTATTTATAGCTATTATAGTCTGTTTTAAATTATTTTAATACCTTCGAGGAGTTAAAGCTATATTATATCTTAAATATCGGACAGAAAGCTAACCGTAAGCTTTATAGTAACCTTATCTTAGATTATAAATTAAAGGCGTAAGGCTTACGTTATCGCCTTCTATTCTATATAAAACTTTTTTAGTAATTTAAAGTTAACTAAAGAGTTTTATATAATATTATAAACTATATTCTAAACGTAAGATTTCCCGGATCCTATATAATCTTATATAAATCTTTTATTAAATAAAAGCTTTAAAAAGTTAAAGAAGTAGTCGAGCTAGCTATTATCGAATTATAAAATCTTCGTCGTATATATATAAGTAAGATATATTATCCGAATATTATATTTATAAGTAATTTAAAAAATTAGCTCGTTTTACTTATCTATCTATTAAAAAGGAAATTTAATATTTTAAAGAATCTCGAAGTCTATATTATAAACTAGTTTATTAAGTATAAACGTACAGACTTAATCGAAGAAAGAAAATAGCTTAAAAGCGTTTAATATAACGAAAATATCGATAAGCTTATAGAATTACTAGTATATTCTTTATTAACAATAGGTATTATACCTTTTAAAGCCTTTAATACGGCGTTTAATTATAGTAAGGTTAATAGTATAAGATATTATAGTTAAAAGCTTTAAAGATTTTTATACTTTTTATAATACGTATATAAATACTTCGACTAATCCTATACGTTAAAGGTATAGCGGTATTTTAAGTAAAACGTAAAAACGGCTAAAAACGCCTTTAAGCTAGTTAAAAACTTAAAGAAATCGAACTATAAAGTAAAGAGGGCTAATCTAACGTATATCGCTATTCGGGTTTATATAAACTCCTATTTATCAGGTAGTTCTTATAATAATCCTAAAGAGTATACTTAATATATCGATTTATTAATTTACTTAACGACCGATACGCTCCCGATAAGTTTAATTAAATTCGCTAACCTTAATAATCTTCGTCTCTTTATTAAATTTTAACAGAGTTTAAGCTAAAAACTTACCTACTTAAAAAAGCTAAGCCTTATATACTATAATTTAGTTTTAAAAGTCGGATTTAATAATAGCTTTTAAGCTATAAAAGTAAACGGTAAAGATAGCTATAACTCGGTAAGCTCGGTTTTCTTCTTTCTTTTTATAAACTTCGGAGATAAAAGAATATAACTTATTAGTAAAAAGGTTTTAAATAGATTTATAGTTTTTAAAGACTTTATATAAGGCTATAAGGACGGCGATATTAAATATAAAGTCTAATTTAACTAAAGGTACTATATCGATAATAATATATATATCCGTTATACTAATAATTTACAACTACTATATAAGCAGAACGGAAACTAAGTTTTAATTTAGATTTATAATATTAATTTATTAAAATCCGATAAGAATTAAGATAATATAAAGCTCTTAAGTAGAAAGTTTTATTAATATTAAGTTTTAAAACTTATATTTATAAAAGGTCGAGTTTAAAAGTATAGTAAAATACTACTCTGTTAAGTCGAAGGTTATACAGGCTAAAAGTTAAATCGTATTTACTAGTAGTTAAAGGTTAACTATATAAGGTTTAATAATATAACCGTCGGTAATATTATATATAAGTTTTAAAATAATATTAATATAACTTATAAGGTAGAGTTCGTTTAACCGGTTTACTTAATTTATAAAATTAAGCTACTCGATAAAAAAAAAGACGTTAAGCTCGAAATAAGTAACTTTAAAGTACTAGTCTTAAATCTAGCCGATTTTAGCTTAAAAGTTAAAAACGCTTATTTACTAAAGGTCTTTTTATACTTATTTATCGTAATAAAATCGTAGCTAGTTTAAGTTAACTCGAAGCCGTATATACTACACGTTAAATATAACGTCTGTTTCGCGATTAAGTATATTAAATAGTTACTATACTTACTAAATAGTATTTTAAAAGTATTAAAAAGGTTATATAATTACGGTAATAAGAATAATTATTCGAAGAAAAACGACTTAGCGGTTAACGATAGTATAGGTATATTTAATAATAAACGATAGTATTTCGAAAAGTTAAGCAAGTAGTTATAAATTTATATAAAGTTATCTTTAAACGTTATTACTTAACCTACTAAAGGTATTATTTATATAGTTAGTAAATAGCTTTAACTATTTTTAGTTAACGAAAATAATATAACTATAAGTATAAGATTACTTTAAAAGTATAACTCTTTTTTCGAAGTCTACTACCTTTTCGAATTCCTACTCTTTTTTAAGATTAATATCGATATTCGCTATAAGTTAATTAAGTATATTTTTAAATAGCTTTTTATAAAAAGTAAGTGCCTTATCTTTAAACTTTTCTTTAAAAATAGCTTTAAAGTCTATATACTTTATATATTAAACGTCTTTAAAAAAAGGATTTCTTATATAGAAAACGTTAACCTAATCGCGTATAAAGCTTTACTCGGATATTATTATATCGAGAAAGGATAGTAAAAGGTTATTAACAGTAGCCTCGGGTTTATCTTTACCTTATATAGAGAATACCGGCTTAGTTTTAACAGGATTATAAAATTAAAAGGCGGCTTATTTAGTATTATTTATACAAAAAGTAAATATAAGCACCTCGATTATCTTACGATAGTTAATTTAAGTAAAGTCGGAAAAGGGATATATAGTATAAGCTTTATCGAAGTCCTTTTTAAGCTTATATTTTATAGTATTAAAATCGTCGAATATTATTATTTATCTCTTTTAAAAAATAAATATAAACTAATAAGTATTATAAAATAACATATTTATAAGTAGAACGTAATAGATATATTATTAAATTAAGGTAAACTTTATAAATAAGATAGGTATAGTTCGAAGCGTTTAAAGATAGTTATTAATAAATTAATTATAAAGGATATAGTTATAAAAAAAGATATTATAATAAAACTCGAAGATTTTAAGTTATAACGTTTAATTAAAGTTAGTAAACAAGAGAATATTAAATATATATAAAACGTAATTATTATCGTTAAGTCTTTCAAGGCTATATAAGGCGTTATAATACTAGTTAATATTCGTAATAAATCTTAAATCTGCTTTAGCTATCGAAAGATTAACGTTAAACGTAAGAAATTATTATATTTTATTTTTAAAGATAACGTTATTATATACGTATTTAAATGCGTTTATCGTAAACTCGCCGTTAATTTCGTACTTAGTTTTTATTAGTTTATTATAGTTAATAAAAAAGGGCGTATCGGACGTATAACCGATATAAAAGTTAATAGTTTATCTATTAGACTTAATAAACTAGTTAATAGACTTTATAGTTTACTTATTAATATCGTTTACGTTAACTTAAATCTTAATTACGTTAATAAGTTACTTTATAGTAATACTAATAAAAGCCTAAATATAGAAAGCTAGAACTATTTTATAATTAGTTTAAAGCTATTTAGCTATTTTATAAGAAGTTTCGTAAGAAATATTATAAAAATATTTAAAAAGGAATAAAATACCGTTATTATAATTAATATAAAAGCTAGTAAATACTTTTATTACGTTAGGCGTATTTAACGTATCTACGAAAGCTGTAAGCTTAATATTAATAATAAGGTTTTTATAAACTATTTTAATTAATAATAGTAAGTAGATTAAAAAAAGAATTATATAATAATTTATTTAGTATAAAGTTTAAGGTTTATAATTATAAAGGAATTAATAAAGTTATAAAAGGTTTAATAGTTTAAAAGTTTAATAGTTTAAAGGTTTAATAGTTAAAAGGTTTAATAGTTTAAAGGTTTAATATAGTAAAAAGGTCTTTATAATAGTAGGTTACTACTTAATAACGTTAAAAAAAAAGGTTTATAGCTAAAATAGGTATAATATATTTTTTTAACGCGAAAATTCATATATTACGTTACAGAACGTTTTAATTTAGAATTAAAGGTAAAAAGAATAATAAGAATTTCGTTATTATATATATAAGGTGTTAGCTCTGTTTACAAGTTATTTTAATATAACGATTTATTATTTCTATTCTCGTTTAAACTACATTTAATTAATTCTAAATTAATATTGTTTAACATAGTAAGAGATAATAATTATTAAAAATAAGTTATTTATAAAAGCATAAGATATAATAGTCTTATCGGTAGGTTTTAACAAGCTTTAAAATATTATAAATAAGGCTAAAATACAGTTCTTAAATTATACCGTTATAGTTTATTTATTTAACTTTATAATAAAAAGATTTAACCTTGTTACTAAGCTTCTATATTTAACTATAGCCGATAATAGCTTTAATAATGAATTTTTACTTTTTATCTGTTATAATTAGTTTTAAGCTTAAAAGGGTAGCTTTAGCTTATATAAATAAAGTAGAGATAAAATATTCGACGAAGATTTTAAAGTTTTATTTTAACTAGTAAAAGAGTTCGATACAGTACTTAAAAAGGCTAAGTTTATCGAGGATACGATAAGGGCCGGCTTATTTAAAAGATAGTTTAGTTTAATAGTCGAATTTATAACTTCGGTTAGCTTTTTTAGCTAGTTTAATATAAACGTAGTTATTTTTATTAAGATTAAGTAGTTTATAATATCGCGCGTTATAATATATTTTTATATAAGCTTATACGATTTTTAAATGTTTTACCGTTTTTTCTTTAACGATTTACTACTAATAATTAAACTCGTATAATAAATTTTTAAATAAAAAAAAGAAATCGTAAAAAAGTTATCTATAAAGTATAATATATAGAATTTACTTTATCGATATTAATTATAAGATATTTAATATATATAAGACGTAATAGTAACGGTACGGTATAGTAGTATATAATAAAAATAGATTCTCTCTTTCTCTCTTTATATAACCGAGTACTCTTATAAACTATATATAAACCTACGAACTTACTATAAACTTACCTTAAGTTTACTATATAATTACCGTATATTTAACTATCCGAATTACCGGTAAATATATAATAAATTCGTAAGTGCGTTTATAGGTAAGTTCGCTATAAACCTACCGGTAGGTGTATAATAATTACCTCTAAAAGAAAAAATCCTTATTTATAGGAATATAGGTATTATAATCGTAATTAAATTAATAATAAGTTTATAGTATAAAAATAGTTATATTTATAAGATAAAGAGAAAAACCGTTATTAATTTATAAAAAAGGTACTATATTTAAGTAATAACAGTATTTAAATTATAATCCGATAAAAAAACTAGTAAAGGCTTAAGTAAACTATAGTAGTATATATAGTAAAAAAAATAAAAGCTTATAGAAATATAAAGTATAGTTAAGAAAAGAGTATAGTTAACTATAAAAAAAGGAAGATAAAAGTAGTTTTTATCTTTAAATACTTACCTTACGGTATTAGTAAACCTATATATACTACTAATACCGCTAAACGAATAAAAAAAGAAAGGTAACGACTGTTTTTATCTTTAAGTACTTATTATATAGCGTCGGTTTACTTATACGTATAATCGATATTATAAAAAAGCTTATAAACTTATAAACGTAAAATAACGAATATAAGAATAACTATAAAATAACGATTAAACGACGACTAAACGAAACGTATTCTTAAAAAACTTAGTAAAGTTTTAACTCCTTTTTAGCTAAAAGGGATAGTAGACCGAATAGCGTCTTTATATCTTTATTAGAAACGTTTTTAGTTAACGTTATAACCTTATTAAACGTTAAAGCTATAGCTTTAATTATACTATAGGCTTTAAGGTACGAATTTATACTATATAAGCGGTATTTAAACGTTTCGGTAAATATACGACCGAGGTTACTTATATAAAAACGTTTTTATTTATACCGAGTGTTTACTTAGTTAATATTACCGCCTTTTTAAAACTTAGTTTTAATAAAACCGAAGTTTATTCGGTAATAAAAGAAGTACTTAAGTATAAAGGTAACGTTAAGGTATTATATATACGACTCTTTATCGAGTTTTTAAATATAGCGGATAAAGTTTATTACTTATATAATAGTACCGTATAGTATTATAATACTAATACTAGTTACGTTAAGTAGTAGAATAATATAGAGCTTTTAGCTATTTATTTAAACGTAAGCGTTAGTTTCGAGCTTATAGCTTACCTCGATAACGCGTATAGTAGACGTAATAGTATTAAACTAAGTAAACGCTTTAAGCTTATTATTTTTATATATATCGTCGATAACGACGATAAAGTATATCGAACGTTTATACTTTATAAAAGGTAAATTTACTTTAAACTTATCTGATTTATAAACTATAATAAGCGAATTATCGTCGGTAGTGTAGCGTTTTCTGCTTATAGAAAAGCTTTTAACGAAGTTAAACTAAAAGCTGTATATTAGTTTTTCTTTAATATTATCTTCTATAGGGATAAAAGCGGTAAATAAGCCTCTTCGGCTTAATAACTATAGGTTTTATAGTAAGCGTTTAAGAGTTAGCTACGCTTTAAGCTTTTTAAAGGCGTTTATAGCAACCTCGGCGTAAATAATAATATCGGATATAAAGCTATAGTATTTCTTTTTAGTCTTTTACTATTCCCTTATAGTAGCGTAACCGGTATTTATAAGCTCGATACTTAAAAACTATAAGCTTATAGTAATATACTATATTATAACTAAGTCTATTTTATTAATAGTAAGGTTACTTACGCTTTAAGCGAATTAGCCTTTTTTATTATAACGGATATATTTATTACGTCTATAAGATAAGGTAGATAAAGGCGTAAAGGGACTATAAGCGAATAAGTTTAAACCTTTTCGGGCCGATATTATAAAAGAATTTAATAAATATACTAAGTTAGTTTCTTTATATCTGTTTATAAATAAATTCGTCGCTTAGCTTATATAGCTATTTTATATATTAAGATAAAGCTTTTATTTACAGTATAATATACTATCGCGGTTAATCTATATAAGGATAGAATATTAACTAAAGTATTATTAAGCTTTACGATAGGTAACCTTACGATTAATCGGGTATATTAAGAGTTTTAAAGGCGGTATATATATATTAAACTTTACTTTTCGGTCGGTAAGGTTAGTATATCCTTTATTAATTACTTCTTATTAAAAACGTATCCGCTCGGCCGTATAACGATATAAGTAGGTATTAAATCGGGTGTTAATAGCGGACGTTTTAACAGATACTTCCGATTCTCTTTTATATAGGTAAAGTTTTTATTTATATCTGTCGAGGTTTAATATATCCCGATATAAGGCTTTATAGACTTTTATCGAGTATTCCTTTATATAGCTTTTCTATAAGTATAAACGACTAAGGTTATAAAAGATAAAGTATAGTATTAAGTAAAACTCTAGTATTTTAAAGTATTTATAAAATATTCGGCTACTAATGTTTTATATAGGTTTTTTAGTTTAGTATATATACTTAACGGTAAATATAAAGCGAGTTCGATATAATAGTTTTAAATTATATAAAATAATAAATAGATAATAACTTTAAGGTAAGTTTTTAAGTAGAATACTTTATATAATAGTTAAGCTAACGATATAGTATTTTAAAGGTAAGCTTTAACGAAAGGAACGAGATAAAGAAAAGTAGTAGATAATATAAAAAAAGAAGTTTAGGTTAATAGTCGGTTAGTAAACAGGTCTTTTTTATTATTGTTCGTTACTTAATATTAATATAGACGTATTTAACTTTTATTACCTGATAACCTTCTATAAACGTCGAATATTACTTTTCGGCTTTAGCGTTAACGTTACCGGCCGATCTGTTAATCGTTTATTAAGTAGTCTTCCTTTTAGCCGAGGCTACGGTATTTAAGTAACTATTTTTCCGGGTTTTAGTTACTTTATAAGCGGTTCCTTTCTTATTATTAACTAAATATATAGCTTTTCTATTTTTTCTTATCTTATCTCGAATTCTTAAATTATTTTATTAGTATTTAAAGTATTTTATAGTATTTATACGTTAAAATAGCTAAGGTATTTAGTTTATTTTATAAAATACTCGACGTATAGCTATTTATAACTATACTTTTATTTACATTTAACTATAATATACTATAACTTATAATATTTAAAGGCTTTATTATATCTTTACGCTTTATTATTATTTACTTTTATAGGCTTTATAGTTAGTAGATTTCGTTTATATAGATTAAATCGTAATAGCTTATTTAAAGACAGATAAATTATAAATAATACTAAGTAGATGTTTATATATAAAGCTATTTTAAGCTTATATACTAGTCTGCTTACTTTATATATAACTTAGAACGGTTTTATACGTTATTAAGAATACTTTCGGGTTAGATTTTTAGGTAGTATATAGCTATAATAGAGTTCGATAAAAACTTAGTTACTTAAAGTAAACTTATACTAATAATATTTCTTATTATACTATAGTTTTATAGCTATTTAAACCTCGGCGATTATAAATTACGCTTTCTTTTAAAATATATTTCGGGCTAACGTTAAAATACTTTTTTTTAGCTAGCTTATTCCGGTAAGATTAAATTTATATAAAAGCTAGTTAATAGAGTATTTTATAGCTTTATTATAGGCGTTATTTAAGTTAAACTATAGTATTAGAATAATATCGGTTTATTCGACTTTAAGATATGTTATAGCGAATATCCGGACTATTAATTTTACTATTTTATTTTTACTTTCGGATTAGCCGTCGGTTTATAGATGTTAGGCAGTTAAATAAGTTAGCTTAGTATTTAGACCGGACTATAGGCTTTATTAAAAGTCCGAAAAGAACTTAAAATCTCTATTAAAAATAATACGCTATAAGATACTTTAATTATATAGATATAATATACGTAATAGTACGTATACTTAATCTGTAGCTATATATATAGTATTACTAAAGATAATAATAGTTGCTTTATTATACTTATTTATAACCGAGAGAAAGATATCGAAAAAAAGTACTTTAAGGATTACTTATAAAGTATTAGTAGTTAAAACGTTAGGTAAAGCCGTTATAAAATCTATAGTAATAGTATAGAACAGGATTAATAGCGAGAGAATAGGCTATATTTCCTTTAGTAGCTGTTAGTTTTTACTACAATTTACTATATAAACCGGATAATTCTTAATATATTCGAGGACTTTCTGACGGTAATTTTTAATTATAAACCGGTCGGTAAAGTTATATTAAACTCTGTTTTTACCGAAGTAATGTTTAACGTTATAAGCTTTAGTAATAAGATTTATAGCTACTTATACCGAGATATAAAAACGTCGTTTACCTAATAACTTTATAAGATATAAAAGTCTATTTATATTTAACTCGAATAGTACGTCTACTTTTATTTAATTACTTTATAGTTACTAAATAATATTAATCTAACTAATATATTTTTAATATCTTATAACGATACGATCTTTAAACGTTTAATCGATAGAGATTTCGGATATACTATATAAAGCAGTATTTTTCTATAATTTACCGAGTATATTATTATCTTTTATAGGCTATTAACTTATCGGCAGTTTAAAGATAGTATTTACTAATACGTTAGTTACTTTCGGAATATAATAAACGTTTAAACTATATTAGCTTAAGTACTTTAACGTAAGAATAAGCTTTATATTTATTTTAGTTTTATTTACTATATCGAAGGACGTTTATTTAATAATACCAATAGTAGTAACGTAGTTTATAAGGATATATATAGGTTATTTATAGTTTAAATTAATAACTGTACAGAGTTTATAAACTAGCTATATTAAATAGATAACCTCGAGTTCGGTTAGCTAGTATTTACGTTTAACCGTGTTAATAGTCTTATTTAAATACTATAGTAAATAGATTTAAATACGAGGTATAAATAACTTCCGGTCTTATTTAAAATTATTGCTTAGCCAGAGTTGTGAAATACAAGCAAATACAAAAATACAAATACAAAATACAAAAATACAAATACAAAGGGTCAGAAATAAATACAAATACAAATACGTATTTGTATTTGTATTTATTTTGTATTTTTGTATTTCTAATACAAAAATACAAGTAATATAAAAGTAAATATATAATATTATTATTATTAATATAACTTATACTAGTACTATTAATCTGTAAATATAAGTATTTAGTATATAAAATATTCTAAAAAACTTAAAGTTATTTTGTATTTTTGTATTTCTAATACAGAAATACAAAATAAATACAAATACAAATACGTATTTTGTATTTTTGTATTTGTATTTTGTATTTCTAATACAAAAATACAAAAATACAAAAATATATACTTATATAAATATAAATATAAAATTAAATAAAATAGATATTAATATACTTTAAGAGCTTTTATAATAATAACTATAATACTTAATAATATAATAGTTATTTATACCTTTATATAGTTCTTTATTATTTTATATAGTGTATTTTGTATTTTTGTATTAGAAATACAAAAATACAAAATACAAAGGTTCAGAAATAAATACAAATACAAATACAGAGGTCTAGAAATACAAATACAAAATACATGTATTTTTGTATTTTCAAAAATACAAATACAAAATACAAAAATACAGTCATAACTCTGTGCTTAGCTAAAAGACGATATCTAAAAATCTAACTTTTTTCGAAGTATTTAACTAAATAAATAACAGCTTATCCGGGTTTTAATAAAATAAAGCGTTTTTACTTATTAAGGCCGACTTAAGATTATTAAAGGAATATATTTTTTCTTAGGTAAGCTTGAAAGAGGTTTAATAAGTATAGTTCTTTTAAGCGTTACCTTTCGGAAGTTTTCTATTTTCTTATTCTTTAATAAATATTTAAGTCTTCTGTTTCTATAATAAATCGATACGTTTAATATACTATAGTATAAGATAACGAAGATAACCTATAAGGCTAATAAACTTTTCGAGTTATTATAGTATAGTAAGGAACTATAGTTAAGTAATAGTCTTTACCCGGTTTAAAGTATTGTATATACTTAGTTTATTAACCTTAAATCCGAGTAATTCTATAGAAAGATATCCGATAAAGAATTTCTTAGCTAATAAAGATATATAATATTTTATAAATAGTATAAACAGCTATTTTAAATACTTTATATACTTTTTAATAGTATTAAAGAAGACGATAATATTATTAATAAATATAGTAGTAAAATATTTAAACGGCCGGAGTATATAGTTTATATACCGTTAAATATACGCCGGTAAGTTACGAAATCTTATAAATATAACTTTTAGCCGTTTTTAACTATAGTAACTAACTAAAGTAAACCGTTCGCGATATAGTAAGTATACCTAAAACTAATAAAAAAATAAACTTGTGTCGATAATAGTAAAAAAGGACTTATTACAGATATTTTTAAAAACGTTTAACTAAAGAGGTAGCAGATATATATTAAAAATAGTTACCTTATTAAAAGTATAAAGGTTTATAACTATACGTCTTTTATATTTACTTTTTACTATCTTTTATACTACGAAGATAGGTAAGCCGAATAAGGTAGATTAAATAACTTATTCGGTATAACCTTATTTGTAAAGACCGTTTATTATACTATTAATAATTTTTTAGTCTTCTTTATTAAAGTAATACAGTTATTACGATATCTTTTAATTTTACTAGCCTTCGACTAAAAAAACTTATATCTACTTACCTTTAAGTATTCGAATATTTAAAGTATTTTTAAATATATATACGAATTCGCGTACGAAACGGTCTACCTTCGATATAAACTAAGGCGAATACCGGTATATATATACATCGTTTAATAGCTTTATTTTAAGTAAGTCTTTAATACGAGTAATACTAAGTTTTCTATTTAAACGAAGATATTTATATATCCTTACGTCTATCTTATTTAGAAGCGGCTTATTCGGGATAAATACTTTAATATTAATAGGTTATTTAATATTATTTAGAATATTTAATACGTTAGTAAGGTTAAACTTAAAAGATAAGTTAACGATTACATTTTATATAAATAGCTCGGAATAATAAAAAGGTAATTAATTATAATCTAATAAGGTTTAAATAATACTCTCTTATCTTATACGTTTTATATATTCTTTAAAAATAAGTTCGAGTATACTTAAATAAGTGTTTTTATTAATTTTTAAAGGAAAGAACGATTAATTTATAACTATTATATTATAAAAGTCTTAGCTAATTAAAGTATTTACTTAACCTTTTTACTTTAGCTTAAATAAGAAGGATTTAGTTTTCTTATAAATAGCTTAATAATAAATATAATATAGTTTAATCGTAGTAGAATTATAACGGTAGAAGCGGCTTTTACTCTATAAGTACGTAAGGCGGTCTTAATAAAAACCGATACCTTTACTTATATATTATTAAAGTAACTAAATAACACGCTAACTACTAAGTTAAAGATGTTTATTTAATATAGTATTATAAATTCTTATCTTACTAATAGTTTTACGTTTAAGTGTTTAAGTACTTACGCTTTTATCTTTACCGATAAGATAGTAGACGAACTATTTAAGCTAACTTAATAAAAGATATTAAACTCGGCTTAGTTAAAAGCACTTATTTTACCTATCCTTTAAAGATTAGCTTAAGCTTTTTAGTTTATCTTAATATTAAGTATTAGGTTTAATATCGCTTAATAGATTATATATTTAAAAGCCTCGATATTATAATAAGTACTAAAAGTATAACCGGTTAAGGAACTATACGCCTTAATACAGGCGTATATATAGCTATAACCTTTATATAATAATACTTAAAGCGGTATATTAAGGTTTAGAATAAGACCTTTTTATTCTGTTATATTATAATACGTTTTAGCGCTACTATAATAACGATAATACTTAAAGAAATATAGTTTAAATAAGGAAACGTAACTATAATCGATATAACGGAGATCGTCCGGATAAAACGGATATCTTTTGTAATAGATATCGTCGTTTAATAGTTTTAGAGCAGATAGTTTTATATTAAAGTTATATATATCGACGTCTTCGACTATTATATATCTATTATTCGAAGGTTTTTCTTTATCGGTAGGTTAGTTATCTTTTAAATCTATCTATTTATTAATATCGTCCGGTAGTTTATTTATTATAATAAATATTATTTTTTTATTAACCGGATAAAAGCTATCTTATATTAGCTTTTTTTCGTAAGCGGTATTATATTAAAAGGTACTGTTATTTACGTTAAAAAGTTAAACGTTTTCTATTATTATATTACCTTTATTATCTTAATAAACGAAACGTCGGAAGATCTTAAGCTAATTATAACGTTTTTATAAATAACATCGTTTAAAAGGACCTTAGTCTATAGTATTAGTTAATAGCCGTAACGTTAGCTTAAGTAATAATAGGTTATAAGTAGCCTGTTATTAATCTTAAACGGCCTTTTACGTTTCGATTAGCTGTTTTTACTACTTAAATAATAACTTTTAATAATCGCTTAAACTAAGCTATAAAAGCTGTTTTAATACTTAGGCTTAAGATAAGGCTTATTTAAACCGCTAAAAATTAAAACGGTTAAACGATAAAACCGGTTATTAAAAGCCGGCTTTTTATAGCCGGGAACAGATAAGCTAAGCTTAGTATCGTAGTAGCTCGGGTCGACGTTTATTTATAACAGGCTATTATAGCCTTATATAAACAGACGCGGCCTTTTTTTCGAATATATATTAAGTCTTTTACTTAGCTTTAAGCTTATATTCGAAGTCTTAAGAGTTAACGTTATACTCGAAGCGATTAAAGTAATAGGTAACTATTTATTTATCGATTCGGTTTTATATATTTCGAACGACGAAACTATTTAATTACTTAACTAGAACGGTAAAGCGACGGATACGTTAAGTAAAGTTTAAAATATTCCTATTATTTCAGGTATTACGTTATATATATCGAAGGCTATTTAGAATTCTGTCGGCTATATTATAAGGTATACTAAAGTCTGTAATAAAATACTCTTTCTACTTTATCTATATATCGAGGTAAATAATTAAGTTAGATCTTTTTTCGTTTAATAAAGTATTTTAAAACTACGAATAAACAGATCCGGTAAGGTAAGTAAAGAAATTCTAATATAAGGTTTATTATCGAGTCTCGATATTAGCGATATATATATAATAACGTTAAATAAACGCTAATAGGTCTTTTTATACCGTTACCTTATTATTTATACGGGATACTTCTATAAGCTTTTCGGTATTATTCTAACTAATATATAGTTTAAATTTTCCGAAAGTGTTTTCTTTAAACTTTTAGATAAATAATAGGTTTATAAATAGTTAAAGAACGCTAATCGATAGTTTATACTTATAGTTATATATATCTTAGCCTTTATTTCGGTTAAGATAATAACTAAATAGGCTTTCGCCTTAATCGCGATTATAAACGAAGTTATTATCGTTTAAGCTATTATTTAAATCGTTATCGAGGTTTTTACCGTTACCGGCTATATAGTATATATAGTTTTTAGCAGGTTATATATTACTTTTTTAAGCGGTACGACTATATTAACGAGAATTCCCGGGGTAAGCTGTCGGTTTATAAGTAATATAGTAGAAATTAAGAAAATTACTTAATAATATATAAAATAACGGTACTTATAAACCTATTTTTTACTTATATAGTCGGAACGCCTTAGTATTTCTTAATATAGAGATTATAACGTTAATATAACATTTCTTTTTAAAACTGCCCGGTAAGTTTATTTATACTAAAGTAATTTCCGGTCGGTTAAATATATTAGTTTAAGCGGCTTATAAAATTAAATTCTTTTTTTATAGTAGTATTATAGAAATAATTAAAAACGATATAACGTATAAGCGGATAGTTTCGGTTATTATTTTAAATAAGGGTAAAACCTTTAAATTACTATATTATATACTTTCTATTGTTTTTAATCGTTATTCGAGGTTTTAAGTAGTTTTTTTATTTTTTTTATCTGTTTTAACCGTTATTTTTCGGCTTTTTAACTTTTTAAGTTCTTTTACTATATAAACTACCGGTTCGACTAAAATATAGGTAAAAAGTTAATATTTTAATAAAAACGGAGTTTTTAAGGCGTTATAGATAATTACCTTTCGTTTACGTTTTATTTAGCTTAAACCGAGTATTACTTTAAAAAATAACTTTTATTTTTTATAAAATAAGCCTTTAAACTTAAGTTTTTATAAAAACTAATAGATCGGTTTATATTTTTTAAGGTTATAAGTATAGCTTAACTATTATAGGTTATAAAAGTACTAGAATTTATAATAGAACTTAATATTTTTACTAGACTAGTTATATATAATAATAAAGAAATAAGCGTTATCGGGCTTTTATAGCTAACGATTAAAATAGTATACCTTATAAATATATTCTGTAAAACGCTTTCGAATATAGCGAAGTTAGTTATTTTTATTTTAATTATTATAATAATACTTAAGGTAAAAGGTATAAAGCTACTACTAGTTAGTATAGTTAATCGAGTACTTTAAAAAGGTAAGATTATAATTTATAACGTAAGGTCGATATCGGGTAAAGTATTCGGTAATAGCTGCCTTAATACGATATAAAAGCTAAATATTTTTAATAACTATATAGTTTTAAGGTATCGCTAAAAATATATCCGGGAAGTATATATCGAGTATATCGTTTAAACCCGATATAGCTATAATATAGAATTCTTATAATAAATAACCGGTAAGTTATAGTAAACAGGTAATAATACCGGCTAAATAAATAAGATAACACTTTTACGTTTTTCGATCTTTTAAAATCCGGAGATTAAAGCTAATTACTTATTAGCTACTATAGTAATAATAACTCGATAACTATTATAATATAGTCCGATAAACCTAATTCGTAGTATTAAAAGGCTAGGTAATATATAATAGAGTGTATTTAAGTTATAGTTACTATTTAATAGTAACGGTATAATATAATAATATATAATAAAGATAAATTCTCTCTTTCTCTCTTTATATAACCGAGTACTCTTATAAACTATATATAGACTTACGAACCTACTGTAAACTTACCTTAAGTTTACTATATAATTACTATACGTTTAACCGTCCGAATTACCGGTAAATATACGGTAAATTCGTAGGTGCGTTTACAGATAGGTTCGCCACAAACCTACCGGTAAGTGTGTAATAAGACGTAAAGTAATCGACGTTCTTAAAATAAAGGATCTTATAAAGCTCTAACGTATAATATAAGGCTTAAGGTTATAGTTTAAACTATCTGCTTAGCTTATTTATTTATAACGGGATAGTTAGCTATAGTTATATAAATATCGATACTTATAGCTTAATATAAACTTTATTAAAAGACTACTATAAACTTATCGTTTATATTAGAGATAAAAACGTTTAATAAGCTTTAATTAAGATAAATATACTTAATATAAAGCTTAACTTAGTTTTTTACGTTAAATGTAGTTTTACTAATAAAACCTTTAATAAACTTAAACGTTTTATAAGTAATAAAGAGAACGTAGTTATTATTTTTAGTAAAAATTAATAAACTTATAAAGAAATCGAGATATAATATTAATAAAAGAATTCGAAAAGTATTAATCGGCTATAGATTACTAAAAGGGAAATACTTAAAGGTGTTATAAAATTTATAAACAGTATATTCTTTAATATAATTTTTAACCTCTTATTTTATTTATAAAAAGAATATTATATTTCGAAAAAACTTAAAGGTACGATTAATACCGATATATATACGATTATTATAAGCTATATATAGAATTCGGCGGATTTAGGAAGAAGGTATAACTAAGCGGCTATAGTTTTTATTTATATAATAAAAAAGGCGGTTATAAGGATAGAGACAGAAATTATAAAGGCTAAGATTTAGTTTTTAAAAATTATTTTAAGTTTTATTTAATTAGTTATATAGGTTTTTATAGATAAATTTAAAACCTTTATCTATTTTTAAAGCTTAAATAAGGTCGGTTTCGAATACTTTAAATATTTATATAGTTACTATAACTATATTATTAATAAAAGCGGTAACGATATTTACTATAAGTATATACTATAAAGCTATTTCTGCTTACTTAGTTAAGTCTTTTAAAGTAATTATAAGCGAAAAAGGTCTGTTTAAAAGCTATAGTTTAAGCAGAGTTTTAAGTATAGGCTAAGTATTAACTAAGATAGTTAAAATATCGGATATAATCGGTATAGTCGGCTTTATAATTAAATAAGCTTATTATTTAATAACGATATAAGTATAAACGATAAGATTCGTAAGTTTATAATTAAAGGCTTATAGTATCGGTTTTATAAGAGTATACTTATCTTTAATTTTAAGTAGTTTTAATAAAGCGTCGGTATTAATATAAGTTTTACTTAGCTAATAAACGATATAAATCTTATTAGTATATTTAACTAGGAATAGCTATTATTTAATAATACGATAAACGTTTCTAGGAAACTTAGCTATAGCTTTAAATAAGTACTTAATAGATTTATAATTAGTAATAATATAAATATCGCTATAGTCGAGAAAATAAGAGTATTTCTTAAAAGCTTAAATAAGTTTTAATATCTTTAATTTTAAAGCGAAGTATCGAGTTTTTATAGAGTTAAGTATTTATAATAGAAATAAAATTAAACGGCTTTTTCTGTCGGCTTATAGTTAATAAAGGCTAATACTGATACCTTTTCTACTAGTATTAACGTATAGATAAAATAGCTTAATATAATTAAAAAACGTTAAGTTTATAATATTAATTAAAGCTTGTTTAAGTTGTTTTTAAGCTTTAAAATATTATTATTAAAGTACGTTATAATAATTTTACTTCTTTTTTTAAGCCGTAATAACTATAGGCGTAGTATTAATAGGTAAGGCTATAACTTTAAAAAAGAATTTAAAGTAGCGAGTATATATATTACGTTAAGGATTTATACGAAGGCTACTTTTAAAACTTAAAGTCTTTAACTTATTAAGCAGGTTAACGATAATAAAGTAGTCGGGGATAAAATCTCTATAATAATCTATAAGACTTAAACTTATCTTAAGAGTTTATAAATCGGTCGGTATTTTTAAGTTACGAATAGCTTTAGTTTTTTCTTTTATTATAAATAGTTTTAAACGTAAAATAAAATATTTTAACGCTTTTAAACTTAACTACGCGAAATAATATTTACTTAATAATATAGTATAACCGGAGTTCTTAAAGATAATAAAAACTACTTTTAAATAGTTTAAGTAATTATTAATATTTTTAAAGAAAATAATAATATCGTTAATATAAACTAAGATAAATTACTAAAAATAAAAACTAAATAGCCGTTTTATCTTATATTAAAAGAAAGCTAGTAAATTTATAAAATTTATAGTATTAACCGTTATATATTATAAACCGCGATAAAAAGTAACGAATATAGTTTTTTAATAGTTTTCCGGAATAATCGGTTATTAGAAAAACCTTTTTATAATATCTATAATTATAAAAATAGTAAAACCTTTTAAAAAGTTAAAAATATTATCTTATCGAAGTAAGGAATAGCTATAAAGAACGAGTTTAGTATTAACGCGATAAAGGTCTACGACTATATATAGCTTAAAATTACGTTAAACGATAAACGTAAGTAATATATAAAAATAAATTTCGTTAACCGAAACGTTTTTAATAACGTTAATACTTTTTAAAAAGTTAATAATTAAATTAAAGACTATCCGATCTTTATAAGATATATTATATAGTTTTTAAATAAGGTTATTAAAGTTAACGCCTTCTTTAAATAAAATACTTATCTTAATACTGTTATTAAATTAACTTAAGCTTAAACTAAATAACCGGGTATAATAAAAGATTAACTATCGAACCTTATTAATCTGTTTCGAGGTTTACTTATTATAAATATTAACGTTGTTAATATTAAAATTAGGATCCGGTATAAATATATTAAAAGGGTAACCGTCGGGAAATTATTTTTTTTTTTTATTAAAAAGTATATTGTTTAATAAGTCGGCTAAAAGAATTATTATTAATATTTTATCTTTTTAAATAAAATATATCTAAATATTTTCGGTAATAATAAAGCGTTAAAGATAACTTATAACTTAGCCTTTATAAATTATAATAAAGAAGTTACCGAAATTTAAAAAAAGGAATATATAAGTATATTTATCTATAATAGCGTTAAGAAAAGATTTATATATAGTATTACAGCTATCGACTATAGCTTATAAAGTAAGTAAATATTTATCGGCTATTATAAGTAACTGCTAGTAACGAGTTTCGATATTATAACTTTATTTAAGTAATATAATAACTTTTTATATAATTTTAAAAACTATAGTTTATCTTTAAACTAAAAGATTTCTAATATAAATAGTTTAAATTTAACGACTAATATCGGTAATATAAATCGTTTTATTACGTTTTAAAGAGCTTTATTTAATATATAATTACTTTACTTTTAAAAAAGGAAGTTTAAAAAGTAGTTTATAAGAAAGTTTATCGATAATATATATATATTTAGTTATAGTTTAAAATTACTTCTCTTTATCGGGAATATCGATAAGGATTTTAACGCAATAAGTAATAAGTAGACCTTAGCTAATACTATTAAAGGGAATAGGTTTAAATAGTAGCTAATATTAAGTATCGAGGTAATTCTTTTAAAAGAGTTTTTCCGATATAAAAGTAGCGTTTAAAGTAGTATCGAAGACTTTTAAAATATATTTACTAATTAAAGTTCGTATAACTATTTTTAAGTAATTAAGTTTAAAAAAGGAATAAAACTAGTCCTGTCGGTTAAAAGCTATAAAGGTAAATAATAATATATCTGCTAAAGGTAGTTTATATTCGCTTTATATAACTTAAACTTTAAGGTTATTATAATAGGGCGGCGTTTTAAATTTAATAGATAATTTACTAGCTAATAAGGTTTTCCGTTTTAATATAAAGGATAATTTCTTATTTAATAAGGTCTTTATAAATAATTTATTACTTAATAAAGTTTTACGTTTTAATTTAAAGGATAATATATTTTAAGGTTACGGCTTTATAATATTATAGTATAGCGGAAGCTTAAAATTAATAGAATTAAGTATTTCGGCCGGGTTTAGTCGATAAGTAGGTAAAATATCGTTAGTATTCTTAATAATAATAGAAAGAAGAACTTATACTGTTAGCAGAGACGTTTTTTAAGCTATTTACTAAGTTATTTTTCCGACTTAATAGAACTAAAACTAAAAGGTTTAAAACTATTAGACTCGGATATAAAGTCTGTATAATAGCGATTATTATAGTATTACTTAATATTATTTAAAATCTCTGGAGTAAGTTCTTTTTTAACTATATAAGCTTTAATATTAAATCGACGATTATCGTCTGTATTAAAGTAGCGGTTATTTTTAACGTACCTTTTTATATATCGGTAGCCTTAATCGTTACTATAGTTATTATAGGTAGGCTTTTTATATCTTTAGCTACTATCTTTATCTCGGAAATTTTAAGGTTTATTAGTAAGGAGTTCGGAAGGCTTATTCTAGCGATCTCGGTCTTAGTTTTAACTATAATCTCGACGGTCTTATAAGTTATAGTCGCGGTTATAGTCTTAATTATAGTAGCGGTCGAAATCTTACCTACAGTTATTATTACGAAGAGTAAATCTAAAAGAGGCTTAATTATTATACCGACGGTTATCGAAACGATTTTTATTAAAAGTCCGATCGACGTAAGTATTAAACTTTTAGAACTTTTAAAGCTTTCGCCGGAGATCTTTAAGCTTTTAAGCCTACTTATTTATATTCTCTTTATTTTTATATTATTTTTAATAAACGTTATACTTTTTATAAGTAACTGTATATTTAAATTCTTTTAATATATTACTTTTTAAACAGAGTATAATAACCGTTTAAAGATCGGCGTTTAAACTTCTATAAATATAATAGACTTTAACGTTTTCGTCGATCTTACCGGTTTTATTATATAAACGAATCTTCTTATCGATATATTATTAAAAAGAAAACTAGTCTTTTCTGTTAAAGCTATACTGTATTTTATCGGCTTAAAATATAAAGTCGTTACGATTAAACGTAAATTATTATTATAATTTAATCTTTTAAAGAAAAAGATTATTTTTTAATACTTTATATTTACTCGGAGTTAATAATATAAATTATTTAGCTTTATTATTATCGAAGTAAGAAATAATACTAATAAACAGATTAATAAAAACGTTTTCTTTTTTATATAGCTTAACTAAGTAATAAATTTTAAAGATATAGGCGTTTATACCTTTACTATTAAATTTAAATATATTTAGCTTTAATTTAAATATTATATTCCGGAATATAACAGAGGTTCGGTTTATATTATTATATAGGTTTTAGAATTACCTAAAGCGGCTTTAATTATATTTATAACTATAGTTACGGTTTTTCGTAAGTAATAAAACTCGAAATCGTTTAAGTTCCTTTAATAATCTTTAACGCTTTAAAGATTTCTAACAGGATTAGAAGTAAAAACGAGATCGAAAGTAAGGTTTACGGTTTTCGACTTATAAAAGTAATATATCGCGTCGACGGCGACAGCGTTCCGAATTATCTTCCGTTTTAAATTCCGCTATTTTTCCTCTGCTAAGTATTTATTATCGAAATAAGCTAAAGGCTAAGCCGGCTTAAATAAGAGACTATATATCTATAAACTTAACGTTATAAGCTTTTTATTATTAGTCTAGTAATTAAATAGTAAATCTATATCGGAATTATATTAATATAACGACGAAAGCGTTCTTCGAATATATTACGGCGTAAAAGGAATCGAGGTTTCGACGAGTAGCGCTAATCTAAGCTATACGTTCGTCCTTACAGAACTATTTTAAAAGGTTTCGGATTTCGTAAAAGACGTTATATAATATATACTTTATTAGCTCCGGGAAATTATATAAGGCTATAACCTGTTCTATAGTATAAATAAAAACAGTATCGTAAAGGTAGTCGATTTAAAAGTATAAAAGAGCTTAAAGTAAAGGATTATTTATATTTACTATAGTAAAAAAGGTAAGTTATAATTAAGGAAAGGGTTTAATATAAAATAAACTATACAGATAAAGGCTATTAACTTAAGGTTATTTAATAAGCTCGACTATACTATTAAAATACTAATAATATAGAATAGCCGGTTAGATAATTTTATTAGTCGCGATATATTACGGTTTTAAAGGCTTTAAAGTAAAGGAAAATATAAAGCTTAATAACTTCGATATAATAATTTCTGTATCTTATAGAGCGTTAATAATCTTTATATTTTATAAAGCGTTAGTATTTTCTATATTTTATAAAGCGTTAATAACTTCTATATCTTATAAAGCGTTACTCTTTCTTCCGCTTACCGAATAATTAGTATTATCTAGCTTAAACAGAAAGGAGCGGTTTTATATTTAAATAGCTATATCTTTTACTAAAAAGGCACGTTTTTAATCCGCTTTTATTATTAACTAAAATAATAACGTCGAGGGACTTTAGTAAATAGAAAGAGGTTTAGTAGGTAACTTAAAGGTAACTAAGGCTACTAAAGCTTTATCGGGGAAAGCTTTTAAAGCTTTATCGCTAAGAGCCTCTAAGGCTTTATTAACCTTAATAAATCGGCTGTTAGGTCTACGAGCTTTATCGCGTTTACCTTTACTACCTATAAGGGTATTTTTTATCGTAAAGTAGTAAGAGGAAAAAGAAAAATTAAACTAGATTAACTAACACGCTGTTAGAATTAAAGGATCTCGAGGCTAGCTATTATCGAGAACTACTCGGTTTATTTTAGCCGATGTAAACGGAAGTCGTTCGAGTCCGATCGCTTTAATAGTACGCTAGATTAGTTACGGCTATTAGTGTTTATTCTTAGGCCGCTAGCCGACCGGGCCTTATTATAAAGCTTTTTAACAGGGTTTCGTACTAGTACCGTAGTAATAGTATCTTTCGAACGCGTTACACGACGTAAAGGGGTTTAGATCGTAAGATTTAACGTGAAAACGATTAAAACAAGGTTATTATAGCTACTATATTAGGTATTAATACGAGCTAGATTTAACTAAGAAAATAAGTACGATAGTATATATAGTATAGTCTTTAATTTTAGTGTGTGTGTTATGTTATTTAAAGAAAGAAGAAACTAACTAACTGGAGGGGAAGGAAATGGTGTTTTAAGGTGGCTAGCTAAAGTGGCTTACGTAAGCCCTGACAGCATCCCTATTCGAGGGATTGGTATCTCTTTCACATCAATCGTCCTATAAAATAGTTGCGCACAATAGAACATGCTCTAATGATAATGGCACATTATACTTTGATGATGAGATTACTTGCTCCCATGGGGCGTCTTCCATCTGATTACGCACGTAAATATTTGACAATAGTTGCTGTCGATAAGCCAATGGAATACAAGCTTTATAGTGATCTCTAACATACCCCATTTGGCATGCCCTCATCTTGTTAACCTTTTTCTTCGATTCTATTTTGACAGGTAATCCAAACGGTACCTCATACCCTAGGATGTATTCCTGGGCAATCAGAAGAATCTTTCTCGCCTCATATGCTCTGGAAGAAAAGATCAAAGAAGCATTGTAACAAGCAGACCAAACAGGAAGCGGCGAATTTCTCTCAGAGCCCCGACACACCGGCGCCTTCAATATCGATATTCAACTGATTCAAGAATGATTGGGTAAGGGGGCTATTCCGACGCAGTGCCTGCATCGCTTGGAGGAGGAACTGTAGCGAGCAACGCATTTGCTGGTCTTTAGGTCGAGTCTTCAGGTACTGGACGAATACCCGTGCCGCACAATAGATGCAGAAAGATATGAAGGGATTCATCTTTTCACGGCGTCAGCCTGCGTTTGCAAATAGATTCCCGGGGGAGCTTACCGGAGCCAAGTCAACGTGACTGATAAGTCTCATCAGCGAGGTGATTTCCCCTGCAGCAGTAACACATCGAAGTTTACTCTCACTGCCGACGCTGACAGGTAAGCGTTGTTTGTCTGCCTTGAAGATAGCGGTTTGGTGGAGACAAATAGCTGAAGTATGTAGACTCATGTTGAAAAACACGACATTCGGGTCTGTGAGACCAGAGGGTAGTCGTAGATGACCTGGAAGGCCCAGTGCCGTATTGAGGAGGATCGCTTCAATGGCGCGATGACGAGTCCAGAATTCTCCATCCAGATCATCGTCATCATCATCTGTGCTCAGCCGGTCCTGGTGAAGGAGGCTTCGGCCAAAGAGCGCCGCGGTGAGCACGACCCCTCCGAGAGGTTGAAGGTTCGCTGTTTCGCCTTGGTCCATGGCTTGGACGAGGGATCCCGAATGCATTGGCTTGCTCTTCTCGAATGCCTCTTCGCTCGAGGGTAGGTTCGTCAATACCTACTGTAGTTAGCATCATCAGTAAAAGGGTTTCCGAATATTAGGAAGCTCACATCACGCTCATCTATGTTCATTGGCCACCCTGCGGCAATACTGGTGTATCTATCGATGCAGAATGCCATCCAGAACGTTCTCCTACGCTCTTCTCCTTCGGTCCAATCTTTTGGAGGGGAGAGGCACTGATTCGAATCTCCATCTCCATCTATCTTATGGAGATGCATCATCTGAGCAAGCCGAGCCGCTCTTCCGGCAGAGAGCCAAGCTCTTGGGAACAGCATCTGCTTGAACTCGTAAGTGGCCATGAGAGTCCATGCTTGGCAATATTCAATATTTGTAGTAGATTCGCCCCGGCCTTTCATCTCATCCCTCTCCGCGTACTTCCTGGCTCGCTGATAGAAGTTCGTCTGTAGACCGTCGTATTTGTCGGATGAGGACGCCGCGAGTGTCCACATGGCGTACCGCAGACACAAGGGTGCGATATTCGTGTTGGCCATGAAGCGCGATCGATGAATCATGGGGAGCGATGGGTGGTTCTTCGTGAAATATAGGCCATATCTGCATACCCGGATGTTAGCTTGGGGCATAGACACCTGGGTACCGAGGTACGGAATGCTACCCAAGCCATTCTCACTCACAGGTCATCCACAACTTCTTTTGGCGGCAGGGGCTCCTCCCGGCTCAGACCGATACTCGTCCATGGAATGTACTTCTCCCCTGCGCTTGTATTCGTTGGACCGTTCATCGGGGCTGAATCGGGTCCTAGCGAGGCAGGCTTGGGCTCTGGCGATAAGGCTTCTTGGAGGGTCATCGGGGCCTTGTACGTGCTACCCAGGTCGTCGTCATTATTGTCACCAAAGTCGTCGTCAAGGTCGTCATCAAGGTTATCACCAATGAGACTGTCACCCAGGATCTGGTCAAGGAGGTCGTCACGAAGGTTATAGTTATCACCAGTGATTAGATAGGCCTGCTTTGTTGCGTCGGTATTATCGGAAAGGCTGGGAAAACGGGTTGATGTTGGATAATGGCCCTGGCTTGATGTATCCGTATTGTGGTCGTTCAACTCTTGGTTCTTCTTCAAAAGCAAGGTCTCTACTTGTTCTGTATGGAGTACATGTTAGATTCTGATTCCTTGAACCCCATGACTATGGAAGACCAATACGTACGTAGTCGAGCCTCTAGCATCTTAATGTATCCTCGTTTTGGTCCGCTTCTCTTCCGTGCCTCATCGTAGGTACAATCGTGTGATAAACGTTTGCAAGTCCCACATATCGGTCTGTCACCATCGCATCGCAACTTGCGTTTGCGACATAGTCCACATGCTGTTCTCTTTACGCTGCTCGCCGCGTCATTCTCTTGCACGTCTCCAGTCGAACTGTTGGTCATTGTCAGGAATCTTCGCGTTCGTGATCGATCCCGAAGACTGCTGAGAACGAGGAGTATTAGGAGGAAAGGCCTTGTCTGGAGTAGAGGGCTCGGAGAACGATGCAGGGAGACAGACGGGATGATAAGTGTCACACCAGTTACACAAACTCTATTATTGAGCCGCTTTCCGCATAAGCAAAATTAATATGTGGCTGATAAACAGCAATATTACCCGGTTTGCCCTTTTCGGAATCTCAACTACAGGGGGCGTTGATATCATGGCTACAAGTGGCATATTCTCACTGGAGTATTCGGCTGTTTACTAAGTGTAATGGCTACTATATGGCAGGAGCCAAGAAAGCCTTCAAAGCACTACTGTTCCGCCTATACCTGATCCCAGGTAAGCTAGCTGTGAGAAGGAGATAGTTTTGCAATGATCAAAAATATGTAAAAACGAAAAGAAAAAAAAAAAGAGATGGGCGCACGGTATATGTGGCTGTGTACCTGCTTGCATGTAGGTTACCCTCAAGTGCTTCCTGGATTTCCTATATTGTGGACTATTTACCAACTGCAGAGCTCCTTCATGAATAATCACAAACATCTATGTTCAGGATTGCAGGATTGCAGGAGCAGCTTGAGGTAAGCCGCCCCTGCATCAAGTTTCTCGTGTAGGCGCCAATCCCTCCTGCAGAGTTTCGTCTAAACCTGCCGATGGGCCGTTGTCAGCACTTGGCATGGAAGCAAGCGAGACGAGCTGAAGTGCACTTGATTATATAGTACAATTCTACACTGGCCCGTACTGTACTGTTCCACAATTTATCGGCTTTAAGAGTCTCATTGGAATCGAGCCCGTCAACCATTATCTGTAGTCGAAAACAGAGCACTTGGGACCAGCGGCTGCTAAGTTGTGGTGGTGGAAGGAAGAGACAGCCGCACTCAGAATCGTTGCCTACTTCTTAAGTACCTGGGTTGATTATCTAAGTACTTAGTAGGCCATGCCTGGCGGACATTGTTGTCGCCATCAATTCAAACGTAACACAGTTCAATCCGTTGTCAGTTTCCAATTCAATGTTCTCCTTCTATCGTTGCAACACCCGGCACGATCTACTTATTCACCATGGCATTAGGCTTGGTATACCTAGGTATCCATTTACGAGGTACATTGAGTAATTCGAGAGTTGAAGTAATTCAGACCCAGTCAACGAGTGTGCTACAAGTGTGAACCCTGCTCAAATATATATGCATGTTCAGTAATTAGTTTCTCCTGTTACGTATATTGATGTGAACTTTGGAAGGCCACGGCAATAATTACACTCGGTATTGGTTTTAGTACGACGGTCCCCTCCTGCTCCTGTGACATTTCCCTCGCCATGGTTGGTTCATTTGGTTTTCGTCTGGTTTTCAATATCCGACATTGAAGGCTTCCATTTGTTACGTGTTCAGGCCTACAGCGTTACTTCCTTTACTTACACTTTTTTTCCTTCCCTTCCCTTAGGCTTTAGGCCTGTTTGTTTACTCACAACAACAACACACACAAGCCTCAGAATTGGATGACTGTAAACTACACAAAATCGTGCCTGTTTCGCAGTTTGATTCCCTGAGGCCTTCGTGTTGATACCTGACACCGAACTTGTCCTACCAGCACTGAGATCAAGCACATTGTCACAAAGGTTGATTACTGCTACCAGGAGAATATTATTCTCCTCTGCTAGCACGACACATGACCTAATCATTCAGAAGTCAGCATTCTGATCGTAGTTCTTTCAACACGTTACAATGCCAGTACTACCCTAGGGTAACCATCAAACTTGATGTCGCAATTGCACCGCAACGCCCCAGCGACCACATCCTCTACTTTGCCCATCTTGACATCGCCAGTCAAGCACGTTGTGATCCCGTGCCACGGTTCTTGGACAACCGCTATTGGTTATTGATGATTTTCGGCGCGAACATGTTCATCTAGGCATCTCCGATCAAGGCACCATACGCCCGGACACTCTTCCACAGCCACGAATACCGTGCTTCGCAGAGCAGTAGCTTCAAGCGCTGCACTTCACGGATGGTCAACGTAACCCGCCAGCGAGCCTAGGAGGAAAAGCTGTGGCTACCTAGGTACCGAGCATCGACATTCCCTCCCGGAGCCAGGTGCTTGAAACAATACCCAGAGCGCCAGGTAGGCTGTGCAGTAGGTGCCCGACAGCTCTGGAGGTTGTAGTCGAAGACGGGGCAAGGGGGCAGGGGGGCTTCATCGGGCCACCGCCTTCGTCGTGTCCTTCTTCTTCAAGTTAGAACTACAAGACAGGCAATCCCCCCAAACGCAATGCACTTACCCACTTTATTTCTCGCTTGACAAATCTAGGACCAAGTCGCGGAATTGTGCGACCGAGCGCAAATCCGGCCGACGGGTCCACTGTTCAGCCAGCCCCCAGACCAGAGCAATACACTCTTCAGATGTTGAACGCGGCGAGCAGCGAGTCCCAGTCCCTAACGTCACGTTTGGAAAACTTGATCCTCTCGCCACCATCATCGCTCTCCCAGGCTGCCAGATGGTCTGCCCCGCGGGTGACCATGACAGATCTTGAGGTTGATGTAACCTCGACGATCGTATCCGGCGCTTAACTTGGCATTCCCCAGTATTACCCTGGTCGCCACAGGTCTCGATTAAATTCTCCGTCGTCCTCTTCGGGATATCAAAGAACCTATGTGGTATTGTGGAACGAGAAAGGACATTGTCTAGGAGGCCCGATTCGACTGGGAACGTTTTATTCCACCTCTGATCCTCTCGTTGAGCACACGAGGGCTGCAAAGCCACAGCACGATCGACACACGATCGACCAAGCCTGTTTTCCTGGTTCCCAAAATGGCTTCACTCCAACCCACCTCACCATCCATAATATAGTTATTGGAGGAAATTTCCATCACCCTAAGAACTTGTGTTACCAAAAGGCAAAACTCTATCCTACGACGTCCCCAATATTCCGATTGGTTCGGCTATAGACCTCACTATGACCACCTGGGCATATTTTCTTCTGTTTACTTACTAAGGCTATTGCGATATCCTTGCTACACCTCTGTTAGATACACCCCCTTTTACTAGATTTGCGCATCAAAACATGTAGTATACAGTACTCATATGATCACTCTGAGGATCATTTTGTTCAGATATCTCCACACAGCACCCTTCCGGGTCCTCGGGCTAATGTGAAACGCGTTATAAGCGCAATTCTCGCACGCGCCCTCTGCACGAACATGAAGTGGATCGATGATAAAAGGACAGGCTGGACCGATGATAAAAGGACAAGCTGGACGCGCTGGATGGCCTCCACGACGTAGCTGTCTTACATCGATGACCTCTAAACTTCTCGTCAAGGTCATCAAGCAAACATGTCTTCACGACTGAGCCTCGAACGCGCTCTAGGCCTTGTTGCCTCGGCCTTCCTCACACTCGTTGCCGCCGGGCCTTGTGACATCTACTCTTCGGGCGGCACACCCTGTGTTGCTGCACACAGTATGTCATCCGAGAGCATATCTCTTTGCCTTTCGCCCCTTGTTTCGAGTTATGAAGCAGCGTTGTCTCAGGGGTAACAAAGTCAACGCTGCTGGGGTCTTACCAGAGATCTTGAGATTGCCTTGATCAGGAAATAACTAACTCTCGATGGCGGGTAGGCACCACTCGCGCCCTGTACGACGCTTACTCCGGCAACCTCTACCAGGTACAACGCGGGTCCGACAACACCACGACCAACATCTCGCCACTGGCGGCCGGCGGTGTCGCCAATGCCGCGGCCCAGGACACGTTCTGCGCCGACACTACCTGCGTCATCAGCATCATCTACGACCAGTCCGGCAAGGGTAACCACCTTACCCAGGGCCCACCTGGCGGCTTCAAGGGCCCGCAGAGTGATGGCTACGACAACCTGGCCAGCGCGGTTGGCGCACCGGTCACGCTGAATGGCAAAAAGGCGTATGGCGTCTTCATCCCGCCGGGCACCGGCTACCGCAACGACAAAACCAGTGGCATAGCTACGAGTGATAGTGCCGAGGGCATGTATGCGATTTTCGACGGAACCCACTACAACGATCAGTGCTGTTTCGACTACGGCAATGCCGAGACCAGCGCTACCGATACTGGAAGTGCCCACATGGAGGCCATCTACTTTGGTACTTGCACCATCTGGGGATTCGGCACCGGCGCTGGCCCTTGGGTTATGGCCGACCTCGAGAACAACTTGTTCTCTGGCTACAACACTGGCGAGAACGCTGCCAACCCGTCCATCTCCTCCAGCGACCGGTTCCTCACTGCCGTCGTCAAGGGGGGGACAAACGAGTGGGCGATCCGTGGCGGCAACGCTGCGTCCGGCTCGCTGTCGACGTACTATAGTGGCGTGCGCCCTTCTGGCTACAACCCGATGAAGAAAGAAGGCGCCATCGTCCTCGGCATCGGCGGTGACAACAGCAACAGCGCCCAGGGCACGTTTTACGAGGGCGCCATGACTTCGGGATATCCGTCTGATGCCACCGAAGCCTCGGTGCAGGCGAATATCGTAGCCGCCAAATATGCTACTACCTCGCTGACCAGTGGCACGGCGCTCACTGCCGGCTCTTCCGTCTCGTTCCAGGCCACTACGCCCGGCTACACGACACGTTACATTGCACACACCAGCGATGTCGTCAACACCCAGGTGGTCACGTCGTCCAGCGCCACCGCGCTCAAGCAGGAGGCCAGCTGGACGGTCGTCGCCGGCCTGGCAAACAGCGCCTGCTTCTCGTTCGAGTCCGTCGACACCCCCGGCAGCTACATACGACACTATGGGTTCAAGCTCTTGCTCAATGCCAACGACGGCACCAAGGCGTTCCACGAGGACGCTACCTTCTGCCCGCAGTCCGGCCTCGAGGGCACTGGCAGCTCGGTCCGGTCCTGGAGCTATCCCACCCGCTACTTCCGCCACTTTAATAACGTGCTGTACGCCGCGAGCAACGGCGGCCCTCACACGTTCGACGCTACCTCTGAGTACAACTATGACGTGACCTGGAACATCGTCACCGGCTTCGCATCTTAAATCCGATAGGAAGCACTTGAGTGTGGGAGGCAGGGAGGTTGGAGTGTGCGATATCAACCTCAGGACAGTTATACGTGTGATGTGGGGCGGCAAGTTTTGGTGGCGGGAGTGATTGATTGGCGGGCAGCGAGCGGCGTCTGAAACGCGCCTAAATGGGCGGTTGGCAGACGTCAGCTGTTCAATGTTTCTGTTTCTTGCGAACAATCGTTTCCCATTACATTGTACATTGCACGGACCATATGCAGATCACACCCTTTTCTTGTCTTCTTAGTTAGTTAGGTCCCCTTTTGGTATATAAGTCAGAATTAAAATCAATCTGCTTGGTATATTTGGAATCGTCTTTACGCCGTCCTCAATCCCAAGTCTAAGCTCGTAAGAGGTAAATTAGTTGAAGAAGACCACCCAGGCACCAGTTGACTGTATTGGGAGAATATGCAATCTGGAGATGGTCCGTACTACGTGCAACGTAGACGCGGCGGAACTTTTGATCGCAAGAAACAGCACTTTGAGAGGGGCCGTTACGGGTCTGCTGTGGATCCTGGGGTGCGTATTTCTTTGTCGGATGTCAACCCATGCAAGATCCATTCAGGCACCAGATCGCTAATCTTTTCTTTGTGTATCCTCGTACTGCATCACTTGTCGCGCGCTGTCCTTGGCTATTCTATTGGCTGGCATGTGTTTGTTTCAAGCACCATGGCAGTGCAGCGCTTCCAAGCTTGACCTTGATAAAGACGACCTTATGTCTCAAAGAGACGCCTGCTCCCTGCTCAAGTTATTGTTAGATCATGTATGTATATAGCATCGTTGATGCCGCTAGGCGATGATGGAAACCACCCCTTGAGTATCTGTTTGTTTTATTCTACTTCTTTGATATCAATCATTATGTTCTGTTAAATCCTTCTCAAAAATATTCTTTACTTTTATTCTCTTCGTCATTCGTCAAACAATACAGAACCAATTAATATGAAATCACCGTTCACACACACTGGAGCTGGGCTCCCCGAGAATGAGTGGCAGTCACGGAGCTCCAGCCAGGACTCTCATTACCCAGAAAAGCCGTCGCCCGAGCAAAAGCCGAAGCCATCAAAACGAAGACTTTGGAGGCTGTTGCGACTAGGCTTTGCGTTAATACTCACTATTGCCGGGCTCGTTCTAAACCTCATCATTCTGGTCGACGCTGGCGGCGACCTTTCTCTACTGACTGTAAGTGATGTCGGTCCGAATTAGTCAATATTAACCTGGCTGACATGATACACAGATTGACATGAGCGACTTCGCCCGCTGGGATCCGCCGACCATCAACCTCGTCCACAACTCCACAGACGCCTCAAAGACGCGCCGGGGCTTAGGTTCGTGGGCGAGCGACGTCTCGAGCGCCGCCGGAAGCGCAGAATCCTCCGTCGAGAGCGCCGTGTCGGGTGCTGCCGGCGCGGCCAAGAGTGCGGCCGGGAGCGCCGTGACTGCCGTTGAGACGGCCGTTTCGGCAGCCGAGACCGCCGCGGTGGCCGAGGCGGACAAGATCGTCGACGACATCGGAGACGGCCTGGAAGACCTCGAAAACGCCGTGACGGGCCTTATGGACAAGGTGCTAGACACTATCCAGGACAAGCTCAACGAATGGCTTCAGGAGGTCGCCAGCTCCCTCGACGATCTGGACATCCCGAGGAAGGTCTCGTTGCACATGACGAAGTACTGTGTCTCCAGCTCGGGCTCCTCGAACTCCTCGAGCTCCTGGAACTCTACCACCAACGAGACCTCGACTTCGACAGCATCGTGTAATGGACTCTTCTCTCTTGGTAGGTGGCCCTCTCACATCCCATGGTTTCATATTAACCAATACTAATCTTTGCTTCCAGGTGGAGACGATTCATTCAACTCAACCACCAACAACGGTACGGTTTTTGGCTTCCAACCCGGAAGTGTCCTCTCCAAAGCCCTCGGTGTCTTTTACGTACCCGAGAGTGCACGGGAAGACATCCGAGAGCCAGTCGACAGCGCCGCCAACGAAGTCGAGAAGTTAGTACAAGAGGCCGGAAACGACATCTCCAGCTGGGCCCTCGATATCCTGTTCGGGCCCATCGTGGCCGTCTTCATCATCTCCTGTGTCTTCACCGGTATCCTCCTGCTGGTGCTCCTTGCGGCCGGTGTCTACAGTCTGCGCACCGGCGAGTCCCTTCCGTCGAAGGTCTATTCGCTGTGCGGCACCATCGGTGCTCTGGCCGCCTTCTTCCTCTTGCTGGGCAGCGTCATATTGACCGTGATCGGCCTCGTTGCCTGGGTCGTGGGTATGGCTCTTGACGTGGTTGATATCTCTGTGTCTTCCAGCTCCCAGCTCAAGTGGTTATCGTGGGCGGCCTGCATCATCATGGCGGTGGTAGCTGGCTTCTTGAAAGTGGAGGAGTTTGTGGCTGATTGCGTTTTCTGGTGGAGATTCTTGCGCAATATTCTGCGGACGCGAAAGAACAAGGACGAGTTTAGAGAAGTGATCAGGAAATCTTAGCGGGGAGAGGGGAAGGGGAGCGTTGATCGCACCAAGCCTGTACTAGACTTCCTATGTTATTATTATTTTGCTCTCAGTGATAATACCAGCATACGTGTAATTGTTCCGCTCGATATGGTGGCGTGTCGCACTGTTGAGGGCGCCAAATATGATGCCAAACGCTCGCCAAAAAGGACAGCATGAACAGTAGATCCTCGTCTTGCTCCTCCTGGCAGTACCGAGCAGTCAGAACACAAGAGATAATTCAATGGGATGAGACGGGACCGGGAGAACTAGGATCGCAGGGTGAACGGCTGTAGTTGTAAGCCAATTGACCTCTATATGTTAAAATTTGAAGAGTCTACCACAGCCACCTTAATCCAAACGGCTTGTAGAGATACTGACGACAAGGCCAAGTGACGAGTTCACGGCATGATGTGCATGGACTGTGATACATCTCAAAGTCTGCATTTCTGAGTTTTTGTTACATAGCCATCTTCTCGACTTTCCATCTGCCATTACTAGGTACTGAGCTCAGGAGTTCTGTTTGGCATCTCCTGCTGGTGCCGCACTCGTTTCTGGTGCATCGCTTTCTTGATCACTCAATGCCGCCTTTTCCTTCCGCCACTGATACCCTCTGCTGTAGACCATCCACAGTGCCGGAATTGTTCCGATCCAGATGGCTGCAACTATCGTTGCCGCATATCCAATACCAATGGCATTGATGACGGGCGTGACTGCTGCGACACCTCCAGCGCTTAACAAACAGCGTACCAGATTCATGGCCGCGCCGAGCGAGGCGCCGTTCCCCATGTTGATGTCCGAGAGCAAGGCCGTGATGGCTACCAGTGCACTAGTGAGCACATTGGCCACCAAGAAACATATGACAAGCACAGGGGCGATGTTTGTCTTGAACTCCAGGAGCCATCCGAATGCAAGCACGAACACGCATGTGGCGAGGATCATCGGAAACGCTATGATGAGCCGCATCTTTTCCACGTCTTGCTTGGACAGGTCTTGCTTACGGTTCTTGACAATCGTTACGCCTAAATTATTGGTGAGAACGGGGCAGTTAAGGGGACGCCGTGGATGGACGCCGCATATGCGCAACTCTGGAAGGTTTTGGAAGACATCTTACCCTGCTTTTTCGCCTCGCGGTTGAGATTCCAGTCAACCAGCTTGCCCACTGTCCAGCGGGAAACAAGACTTCCGACTCCGATGGGGAGATAGCACAGCCCGACCTGCACCTGGTTGTAGTTGTAGCGTTCCGGGAGCTGCGAAGCCAAAGCGGCGGTCAGGATTGAAGAGCCAGCAAAAAGCAGTCCTGCGTAGATGCAGAGTATAAAGTTCTCCTTGCCGGCCAAAACTCGAAGAGACTTCAACGGATTGACTCCGGTTACTCTCTTCTCTAGACTGTTTGGGTTTGGAACTAATAGGTCGTCCTTCTGGACCAACTGGACGAGACTAAGGTTCCATCTCTGCGGCGGGTTCGACCCATCTCCAACGATTGCTCGATTAGTCTCGCGGAAGAACACTAACATGGCCAACATGAGAACGCCGCCGAGAATCGCGAGGAACCAAAAGATTGCTCGCCAGCCCAAGTACTGCGAAAGCAACCCGCCAATGACCTGTTAGAGTACAATTGTTAGCCCTGAATTGATGATCCGGTACCTAAGCAGCACTCGAGGATCTTCCGAGCACCTACCGGGCCAAGCGCAGGACCCATTATGAGTCCGATTGATAGGTATGCGAGAAACTTGCCGCGCTGTTCGCTCGTTGTGATGTCGTCCAGGACAGCTTGACCCAAAGCGAGGGTGCCGCTGCTACCACTGCTCTGAAGACACCGTAGAACGAGCAAGGACTCATAGCCATTTTGCAAAGCCAATCCTATGTTGGCAGCAAAGTTGATGGCAAGACATAGCATGTAGGCAGGCCGGCGTCCGAACCTATCTGAGAGAGCGGCAGTCACAGATGGGGCGAGGCCCTGAAAGATCTGACGGCCAGAGAAAAGGTCAGCATGCTAGGTAATTGATGTATTCCAAATAGTCAGGGAAGTTCTCAGCGCTCACCTGATATGTGCTGATGGTCAGGTTAATGAGTGTAATCGAGACGGTCAAGTCATTCGCCAGAGAAGTGACGGCCGGGTAATAAGTGGTCGTGGAAGCCGGGGATATGGTGGCCGCCAAGGATGCCACGATAAGGAGGAAACGTCTTTGGGACTCTGAGAGAGCGCTGTAGGCAGGCCGAGTGTCGACTGCAACTTGAACGATATAGGGTTCATCTGCATCATTTCTGCCAATGGAGGGTATTACCGCATGAGATTCTGCATCTTGTGCCAGGGGTGACTTCTCTTGCATCGATACTGCGCCACGGTCCGCGTGTACGCTTTCGTGTGCACTTTGAGGCGTGGAGGAGTTTTTGCTTTCCATGCTCAATGAGGTTTGTTTGTAGTTGACACACTCCAAACTATTTTTCCTGGCGCAGGGTCCGTCAAGTCGACGTCGTCTTTGACACCTGGAGGGTCGTACAGTGACACAAGAGGTCGAATCGGATTGCTTTCGACCCGTTAGCTGCTGCCCGCCCGCATAAACGAACACCCATTCTGCTGCGTCTTCGTTTGTTGTTCCGTCGGCGTCGGCGGAACAAAACGATCCCGGCCCAATAGGAATAGTGTTCGAATTTCTTGGGGGCTGACAAGCTATCGCTCCCTGAATCCTTCCATTCGCATAAGTCCGTCCGTCCGTTCCATCTGCAGGGACTAGACTACTACTCAGAAATCCCCCAGTCTACCATATGGATTGTGTATGGGTTCTTGGCGGGTGGCTCGAAATATAGGGTAGTAGATTCTGCGATAGGATCATCATGCGTTACAGGACAAGTAATCAAGAAAACCACCATCGAGACAGCCGAGGGGAAATAGGTGAGAAAGGGACACGGCATGGCGTAATGTTGACTACATCTTTACATACATCATCTACAAATTCGCACATGTGATCCAGAGTCCGACCTCCCCCTTTCTTGCATATGTTGCACTTTCGACACACATCACACACACGCACATATGGATATTCACGAAGATGATAAATCCATTATAGATTGATGGTTTACAGCGACAGCCACGTTTGATCGTTACTTATATACTCAAGAATATATCCAGCCCATCACATAGATAAACCCGAATTTCCCCCAGAGGAACTCTGTCACACCACCTAGAAAAATACCAGAGAGCGCACCTCGATAGATCGGCGATCAGGGGCATCAGCCGGTGCGTTGTTGTCCCAGAAAGCACTGTGAGGTATGGCGAATTTGGGAACAGAATCAAATGAGCAAAAGACAAGACACTCCTAAGATACGAAACGCCGTTGTTAGCATCGTCTTAGGCTTTTCAAAGGTCCAATGGCCCATACTGAGGAGGTAAAAGAGAGTCTTACCTCGGGCTTCAGGCTGTCCACATATTGGTACTCATACCGAGGGTCGTGCTTAACGACACAATCGTAGCTCTTAACCCCACGTGCAGCGTTGCGTGGGTCATTCTTGGACCAGACACGGCCGACGTGGGTGTCGTAGTCCCACTCTGGGATGCGATCGTGGTTGATGAAGCAGAGCGGCCACATAACGGCCGGGTTTCCAATAGGCCTCCACACGTTCACCTGGGCCCAACGGTCATACTTCGAGAGGAGCTCCTGTGCCTTCTCCTTCCCCACCACCTCCTCCAGGGCAGTAAGAGCAGTCGGTGGGTCTCGGTCGAGGTGAGCTATCGGGCGCGGAGCAAATATGGCCTCGGTGCTGCCGAGCTTCTCGTTGGTGCTCTGCTGGCCGCCCTTCTGCTCGCGTAGCCGGAATGATATGGGCATGATCAAGTTTGCTCCACCGGTGACCTCCTCTATGACTTTCTTACACTCCTTGAAGTATACATCCTCGATATACGCTTTGCCTTCCTTGGTCTTGTTTGCGGCCAGAAACTGCTCGGTGGTCACCTCCGTGGGTATGTCCACGAGTTGGTAGCCGTTGCCGTTCAAAGTAGGCTTCGTGGGAAGAGTCAGATGGGGTTGAAAGTCTTAACGAGTGGTAGGAAAGTGAAAGGATAAGCCGAAACTGGTTTCAAGCCGTTTGGCTTGAAAGCACATACCTGGGGATCAAACTTGCGGATGTCATGAACTTCGATCTTGTGCTCCTTGGGACGATTCACGTTTGTTTCGCCCGTTGCATAGTCTAGGTACAGAGTAATATCAGTCATTGAGCAATATGACCTCAGTGTGACAAGCTCTTATCAAATAATTACCCATATATCCATCTTCTGCACCGTCCTTCGTGCCATCCCACAGCCCCAAGATACCAGTGGTGGAAGAGATGACGGCAGTCGCCATAATGGAATCGCTTTTTGGGGTATGAAAAACTATTGAGGGAAGTAAAGTTGAAAGAGGAGAGAGACTACACGAAGATGAGTCAATTCATAAAAAAGGGAATAAATAAATAAATAAATAAAAGGGGAAGATGTGGCATATCTTTTGTGAATATCGTCTACTGAATAACCGCCGGCATCCGTAAATCACGTTTATCCGAATAGGGATGTGACGACGGATTGCAGGATTCTATATCACAGAGTACATATGGAGGATCAAAGCACGTGATGTATGTACTACTTGGAGGAGGTCGAGGTGTTGAATATTGACAGGATGGGACGCGGGCCAGTAAGCAGTAATTCGGTGGGATGAATTGCAGGATCCCAAAAACATGACATCTGGAGGATCAAGTCCAGGAGTGCGGCCGTCCGTACAGTGATACATCGTGATGCAGAGGATCATAATAAAATGCATACATAGGTACCTGCTTTGTACTATCTAAGTACCTAAGTATGTAGGTGAAGTGATTGTAATTGGTGACGGACTCAGGATCCTAGGAATAAAGGATGTAACTACTCTGTCATTTGTGTTTCGACCTCCGGAATGCCGATTGGTTCCTCCATTGCTCCTCTGCTTTAACAAGGACCTGTGCGCCGCGCCGCAGTAAGTATACTCACCAAGTCTGCTGCAGCTGGTGCGTAACGAATCCTACACGAACCATACCAACTCTCGTCTACTCACGCAACATTCGGACAGGGAGACCAAAGATGACGAACGCCACGCCACAGTCGGAGTCAGGACTGGATTATCCTACTACTACTACTGGGACCATCTATGTTGCAGACAAGACCACAGATGGCAAAGCGGCATACTACAACTACGCCGATGGCTCCGGCAACATCCTCCTGAAAACCATTCACATTCAGGTGGAAAACGTCCGCAAGCTCAGCCAGCGCCCAGAGACCAGCCGGGAGGGTTACCAACTGGTAAACTTCCACACCAGCGTCGCGGAGGAACACTTCCTCGACGCAAGCCTCCCGGAAAACAAAGCCGTCATCAAGGATGTGTACCTTGAAGAGTGCCGCAAGCTCGTGCAAGACGCCAGCGGTGCCGCCGAGGCATACCCTTACGTGTACCGCGTCCGGAACCAGGAGCGGAGCATCGCAGACGTCGACAAGGCAGACTTCCACAAGGACTCTGTGCCCATCGCCCACGTCGACCGCGACCACCTGACAGCACCGGCTAGGCTGCGCTCGTCTCTGGGCGAGGAGAAGGCCGAGAACCTGCTGCGCAAGTACAAGCGCTTCGGCAGCATGAACGTGTGGCGCCCCGTCAAGAACGTCGTGCAGAAGTGGCCGTTGGTGCTGATCGACCATCATGCCGTTCCCGACTGGGATTACGACACGCACATGCTCCGGCTGCACTCAAACAACGACGACAACAGGGTCTCTGACCGTGGGGCCAAGAACCATGAGACGCTGCTCAAGTACGATGAGGGGAATCGATATGTCTATGCGTCCAACATGTCGCCGGATGAGGCTTGGCTATTTTACGCCTTCCATTCGGACCCGAAGATGGCGGTACCCCACAGTGCCTTCTGGGATGATTCGACCAGCCCAGACGCGCCGACCAGGTGGTCCATCGAAGCGCGAGTGTGGGTGTTCTTTGATGAGGCTTAGATTTGTAGCGTTTATATAGAGCTATTGTAGGGAATAAACGATGCCAGAGATACATAGCAGGAACTTAAGGCAAAAAGTGTGTTTCATTGAGAGGAGAGGAGATGAGGAATGTTTCCCGCAGCTACATACTAGGTAGTTATCTCTATAGTCATTCCTCAAGTACCTAGGTGCAATATATGAGATGTGTGCCACAACAAGCTCAAACACCATGACAGTTCTGAAATCCACCACATCAATTTCACCCCAGTGCCCATAATTACAGCTAGGCAACTCTCGCAAGGATGAAACAGCATGCCACACAGTCTAGAGAGTTTTCAAGTTTATCAAGACAGAGGATAGCATTGGGCTATATATGTAGTTGAAACAGAAAATTATTATTTGTACGGAGTGACAAGTGTTTGTAAGCGATCGAGGTCATAATATCGAGGAATCCTTCAAGTATTTATGTGTCCAGTCTGGTTGTACGCGAAGAGTTATTCATGTACCCGCCCTTCCGACCGTCAGTAACCAGGGACCAGGGGCTTTCGTTGGAGGCCTTCACGGCTTGTATTTCTGCAACGGCCTCCAGATCTTGATTGGGTTACCTAGAGTTCCAGGTTAGTGACACAACTTGTCATACGGTGGTGCAGCATTGGGATTTTGTACTTACTCATCGCCTCCCTCCAGTGGGCCATTAATCCCGCCATCCTGGAGATGACCATCAACCCAGAAACTACCTCCTTGGGCATATCACTACACCATTATTATTAGTCAACACGCTTTACCGCCCACCAGACATGCCACGCCTCGCAACTTACAGTGCAATATACAGGAAGCAGCTATAAAAGTCGGCATTAAGCTTCAGCTTCCTCTCGATAAAGTACGGGTCCGAGTTCGCCTGCCTGTCGATCTCCAGCGCGACCTGGAGCAGGGGGTTCGCGTCGATGGTCTCGCGGTGCTCCTCCATGAGCTCCTCGAGGAGCGTCGCGCGGGGGTCCTTGGTCTTGTACACGCGGTGCCCGTAGCCGAAGAGGCGGAACTGCTTGGTCTTGACGGCCTCGATGTAGGCCGGCACGTTCTCGACCGTCCCGAGCAGCTCCAGGCCCTGGTAGCAGAGCTCGATGGCGCCGGCGTGCAGGGGGCCCGCGCCCGAGGCGACGGCGGCGAGGACGCAGGCCATCGGGTCGGTCATGGTCGACGCCGCGTGCAGGAAGGCGGCGGTCGAGCACGAGAGCTCGTGGTCGGCCATCAGGATCCAGATGCGGTCGATGGTCCGGGAGACCTTCTTGTCGGGGTCGGCCATGCCGATCATGTGAAGGAAGTTCTCGACGAGGGTGAGGCCTTCCTGGGGCTCATGAAGCTCCACGTTCTTTATGTGGCAGTAGCAGATGGCCATGGTGGTGACGACGTAGGCGGTTGTCCGCATGATCGCGGCGTCCGTTTTTGCAAGATTTTGATGGTAGGTCAGGGCCGCCTTGTAGCGTGATGCTGTCATCTCCTTATCTGTTGCAACGTATGCCGCAAGACCGATCGTGAACATTGAATAGAAATTCGCGTTGTGGCTGGTAGGATGTGTGTTAGCTTTCCGTGGCTGGCAGCACATGGCTATTTACCTACTAAGTAGATAGGGCTGGCACTTACGGCAGACTTCGAATGACATTCAGCACTTCCTGTGGTGGGCTGGACAACTTCGCCAGTCGGTTCTCAAAACTCGTCTTTTCCTCGCCCGTGGGAAGGCGACCCCAGACCAGGAGGTGAAAGGTCGAATCAAAGTCGTGATGGTGGAACAGTTCCTCAACCGTCATGCCACGGTACCTCAGCACTCCTTTCTCTCCATCACTGATATTGCAACATGGCAGCTGTTAGCCAAGGGCTTCAGGCACACAACTTGGTATGAACAAGCAAGCATCACTTTCACTTACATATGCGTGATAGAAGACTCTTTGCACGCCGTGTGCTGATAGCCAGGGTCTAGGACTGCGAGCGACTTGAGGCGTCCGTCCTCTCCGGAAATGGGTGCCTTGATGGTGCTCAAGTCGGAGCCACGGACGAAGCCATCCGAGATGGGAATGTTGTATACCTTACTGGTACGGGAGTCCAACACCTGGAGATGGTCTAGTTGATCATGACTGGCGCCATTAACTTTGCCTTGGGCTGGGCTCGCGTGTGTTGTGGTTGTGGTCGTGGCTACAATGCCATTGACCCTTTCCCCGGCGTGAGACTCCGAGTCCCTGACTCCGTTGATAGTCGTTGTCTCGCTGGCAGTATGCATGTTGTGCTAAGGATTACTGTGACTTCCATCTCTATCGGCTCTTTGATACGATCGACACAGTATTTAAGGACCTTGCAACTTCCCCCAAGTGCTTGGTTTTCCCCCGAGTCCAGACATCTGGACCGTCGCCGCCTGGGCGATCTCACTCATCCCAATCCCCGGGCCAATCCCACAATCCTCCGATCCCATGATGATCCCCACGGCTGCACCATGGCCGACTTTTGACAGGGCATCGCATAATCGTGTTGTCACATGGCATAATGAACATTGATGGGTGATGTCAATTTCGGGTATTTGTTTGGTCCGACATGGAGCATGTTGGAACAACATGGTAAAGGGTAGCTTGACACTAACAAGTCCTCCTGAATATGTGAAGATGATCCCCGTGAAACTACCCTTTAGTATACATGCCCAGTGTGTGATGGCGGGATGCTGATCCTTCAGCACTTTAACGAGGTGGGGGTGACACTGGCCGATGCTGCGCTTGGGGTGTGTGGTGAGGGAGGAACCCATGTTCATGCGGTGTGCGGACTTCGCGTATCAATGATCTTAACAATGACGTTGAGGTTTTAATGAAAGGATCACGTTGTATCAGCAGTCTGCTTCAAGGGGTCCGTCCCTAGCAGAAACTTGTGTAGCTAGCTGGTTTACTTCTGCTCTTACTACTGATCCTGATGGTGGTGGTTTTGGTGTGGGTTTATTTTTTTTGGTTATGTGTATGTTTATGTTTCTGTTTCTGACTCTGCCCTTTCGTAATCGTTCGCTCTAATTTCCCTCTATCACTCTAGGACCAGGCCTCTCTCGACCATTTGAATACCGACGCACTCTGCTACAACTGTTCTTGGCAACATGCTGATTCCTCGCTGTTGTCCGGCTAAAGAAGGCGCCGCAGGTCGGACACTTGAAGTTAGGCCGCGCTTTTCCTTTCTCAATCTGGTGTCGTAGGAGGTTGCTACGGGTGGAAAACTGCCTCCCATTGCATCCATGGTCCCAGCAGCGGGTTGTGTTGTCTATTGCCTTGTCCGTGTTGACGTTGATCGTAGTAGTATCTGGGATAATGTCTACCGTCATAGCTATATCCAAATCATCCCCGTCACCATCACCATTTTCACGTTCTCCCTGGGACTGTTTTACCAGCGAAGGGTCAGTGTAGCTGTCAGAGAACGCGAACGAATCGAAAAGATCCTGGTAGTCCGAATATAAATTGGATACGCTGCTATCTTGCTGTTCGGGGCTGGGCTGGGTTTCGCTAAGGAAGCACAGATTAGCGATCAGTGTTATTGATCTTGGCAGACGAATAGCTCGTACCTCATTAGCGAGTCAACCTGGTCCGAGTTGCTTTGCTGTGTAACACGCGAGCTTATAGACTCAGCCTGTTCCTGGTGGCTGGTAGCACCAACAGCACTATGGGCATTAACCGAGTCGATGGCTCGGTGACTAGGTGTCAAGGATGTTTTAGCCACCCCTAATGTACCTGGCAACTGATTCTCGAATCCCCCCAGCGGCTGGTCTACTAGCGAAGGGTCTGTATAGGGGTCAAGGGGTCCGCTGAAATGATAAGGAGCTTGGTGACTGGAGAATGACTCGAATAGGCTGTTACTAGTCTGAGAGCTTTGCTGTGCCGCGAATGACTGCATAGAATACGCGTCGACTTGCTCCAGGTAAGATTCACTATTGATATGTAAGTATCTATCACTGCAGAGTGGTGCTGCTTCTCATGTACATACCCTGTGGGCAAGTCACCCATAACCGTGCGCCGCTGGCTTGATATGTCACCAGCCTCAGCGGCTGGAAGCTCGGATGGCGAGGACATTTCAGCCATCCCCAAGATATCTGGAAATAACGGCAGCGGAGGCCTGTCTTGTACCAACAAATCCTTGAACTCATCTTTCCATAGTTAGCAGTGCCAGGTAAATGGAAAGGAGCTCACAGAGCATACCATTGGCAACCCGCAAGTTCGAGATCAAGTCCCATATCGACCCAGTAGTGGACCGTCCATCTTTGGGTTTGGAGTTTGTGGGCATCCCTCGCTGCCGCCCTATGTATTTGATCGGGTTAGTCGGCGGCCCATTGTACAACAGTCAGGAGCAAAACATGCTACCCAACAGACGATTTTGATTATGTACCTATGCGATCCCCAGATCGGGCCGGTGGCATCTTCAAATGTTCACTCCCTCAAAAAATGGCATTCGTTAGATTGGCTTCTTTATACCCTGACGTGCACAGCACAGCACAGTTTGCACTATCTCCGTGCTCGAAGCAAACGATCACATACGTCTTGCAAGGAAAATTACAACGCCGGGCTAAGGTAGCATCAACATATGCCGGGAGCTTTGCTCTTAAATGCAACACCCACGTTCTCGATCAAGTCAACGGGCGGTGGCTTGCAGAAGTGGTGGCCCGCCATGCCACCCCCAGGCGTAGTGCTCCCCGTACAAACAAGGCACCTGGGGGCCTCTTGGAAGCTGAAGACGATATCTATGAGATGCAAGAAGTGATGTACCTAGGTATTGTTGTGTGGATGTTTCTGCAAGTCTGACCACCTATCACATGTGCCACAGCACAGCAGCACGACCAATCATCCCAGTATTGTTTTGGTTGTCAACAGCGAAAGGAGGCAGCGATGGGCTTGAACCAATGGATATGCTCCTTGAAGATCAAACATCACTGACCAGGTATCTTTATTCAATAGCGTAGGATTCATATTGGGGGCGCCTTGATGGGGAGCACTAAGTGCTGCCAAGTACCCACCACACACCTCGACGCACACCACATGCGCATGTGTATCTTATAACACCTCGACCAGTTCCGGCCGTCCCGTCATATCTTGTCATCATCTTCCGAGAAATTATTGCAGTCTGATTAGATCGGTTAGCCGGAGAACTTGTAAGCGATATGACTGCATATTATCGATTTCTTGGCTGGTGGGTCGAGACACATGCAGAAGACAGCAGTTCGTTTGCTCGCTTATTATAAATTCCGTCCAGACCGCCGCCGAGGTCGTAGCCATAGCAACCTTGGGACCCCCCCCCTCCTCCTTGATGTCCTTTTGCGAGTATATCTGTGGGACTTTTTTTCTTCTTGTGTTTGTGTTTGGCTACTAAGGTTCTGGGCACCTACAAGTGCACCTTGGGCAGTCTGAAGCCGAGGTTGCTGTGGCAAAGACGAAGGCACGTTGGAAAAAGGCCTTAGGGGCCGACGGGCCGACTCAGTCGGCACTGGTATTCCGTGCGCCGCGCCCGTGACAGCCTTCCCGCCCCGTTCCACTTCAACGTTTCAACGTTTCCAACGTTCCAATTGCAACTCCACACCACCCTTTCATGTTCCAAGGTTCCCACAACTCGACTCTACTTAGTACACCACAGTAAATCTCGTCACCCTGCATCTCTCAACTTGCCAACTTGCGTTGAGAGATCGCTTCAACCCACTGACAAGTGATAGTTCACAATATTCCCCATGTGGTTGAACCCCAGATTGACCGAAACAGGTTAGAAGTATCTATTACAGTCGACCGTCATCGCCGCATTCTGAGGACCTCGTCCCAGTGCACAAGTGAACAACTAGAGGATGGCGGCAGCAATAGTGACTTCCTTCCAATGGGTATCTTGATCGAGGTCGTATCCAAACAGGAAGGAAAAGAAACCGAAAGAGAAGAAACAGACGGTCTTATTTGCTGCTAAACGGGCTGCGTTGATAAGGTAAGGTAGGTACTTAAGTAGGTGGTGTTTAGCCGCCCGCCCGGCGGCCGTGGCTTCAACTTAACGTCTATGCATCATGCACACGCCTGCCCAAGCGTCTTGGCAAGCTGCCGAGCTTCCATATCAACATTCGTCCAATCCAATACTAGCCTTATCCGGCTCAGGTGTTCGCCTCGCCCCATTCAGCCTGTAGGACCTCCATGCACCCTGGCTGCAAGGCAATTGTTAGCGATGTGACAGCACAGCACCAAAGGCGACATCTGGAGGAAAAGACTAGAGCACGTTCGCCGATAACCTCCGGATTGACGACATCAGGACCATACATGGATGTTCCATTCGGACAAAGTACTGTACCTACAATCGTCAGGGATTCCAAACGCTAGATCGGCACTACCAGCTGATAGTCGTTCCCGTATGTGTATATATGTACCTAGGCTGCTAGGTAGTGAAGGAGTGCATAAAAGTGCGAGGCTAACGGTTTTGGAACTGCTGACCATTGTACCGGTAGAAGGCTCAATGCTCACCGGTGGCCTCCTCTTCTTCAATGTTGTACTCGAGAAATCGTGACCGGTCTTTCCGAGATCTCGGGCGAGGATGACCAATGACAGTGGGTGCCAACGACTTAACAAGCTTCTACCAAGTTTCCGAAGTGTTCCGGTTACATCCACGCCCACGGTCTCAGCTTTCCAACAAGTCCAGCACGCGTCCAGATGTCAACTTTGCGGCTCGGATGGCATCTGGAGCTGGCTCGCATGGCACCCAAACCTTGGGGCTCATCCTGTCATACTGCGTACTCGCTAACCCATGACGCCGCAAAGCTTGGCACTATATCGCTTACAGTCCAACCGTGCTCACCCGCATTCGGTTGTAGTGTAAATCCTGTATCTTCCTTTGCTCCCTCCATCTTTGGCTCCTACGCCTCGAGGCGCTCTGTAGGACGCGGAGCTCAGCAACACCCCGATGGAACGATGCACTATTCAGCTCTGCTGGGATGGACGCTGGCTCGCTGGTTCTGTGTTCCGGGACCGATCCCCTATTTCCCCGGTGTACGAGTGAGTCTTGTTCTTCTAAGTCAAACCATCTCATATCCCTTGTGATTTCTCCAGTCATGGCCTCCAGACATATCTTGACGTCGTAACACTCGGTTGCGATTCCCTCATTGAATCTAGCGACGACCTCAGGCGGACACCGTCAACTCATATGCTCAATATATCCGCGTCACATACCTAGATAGCTAAACATCTGACCAATCCGACTCCAAGTACACCAAGTACATAATTGATATGGCCACTTGCCGCTCCGTTTCGACAATCCACCCCCAACCTGTTCTGTAGAGGCCTCCCGATCCAGGTTAGTTCCAGATGTCAACATTCCTCGCTCAGTTCCAGAGTCCTTAAGGGCATGTGCATTATGTAACTGTCTTGTACCTCTGGGTGATAGGGATGGCTAACATGGGGTTTACCCTCCTTCGATATTCTTTTGCTTTTTGGCCTTTTTTTTATAAAGCAATATGTGGAATAGAAGCATCCATTTGTCCCCCTATTGTATACAAGCATCATGTGACGCCGCTCGTGCTGCTATTTTGGTAGTGGTGGGGTTATTACCATTTTCCAATGTCCTCAAAATGTAAGTATTCCTTCTATTTCCCACAAATTATTGGGGAGCCAAATTTTGCCAAACTGGTACCTGGTGGATACAACAGCTGCTGTCTCTTTCAGGATTACAGCGGAGGAGTCAAATATACCCTAACAGAATGGGTGATTAAAAATAACAAAGACTGATGTTTTGTAAGTATCCAGGGTGGCATGTCAAGCTAACTAAGTGTCAAGAAGGAAATACTGTTCCGCTTTCCCATCTTTACTACTTAGTAGGCAGACCATCCTTCCCAATCTTCAGTTCGAGTCGTCCCACATGCAGACACACGAGGGCTCGACCTACCTAGGTACATCGGATTGCTCTTCTTGCGCGGGTTCAGTACTGAACTCCTGCTCAACAGAAGGTTCAAATGTTCTAAGTCTTATAGCCTTGGGCCAGCTCTTCCCGTCCTCCCCAGAACGTAAGGATATCGACAAGCATCTTCCGTATCCACGCTAATCGTTTTGGTATCTTCTCGACGCTGGTGATCCTGTTTTCGGATAATACATTTCGAGTAAGATAATAGCAACACCTTGGATACTTGCCTTGTTTCTACCACGAATACCCCAGGCTAGGGACTGCCACAGCCCGCCAATTTGAACTTATACACTTACCAAATGCCTTTTAGAAAGGGATTTCGTTCTCTCGTATTAGCCCACTTGATTTTACAAACCCTCATATCTCCACATGCAGCACTATGTATGCGCCAACCTTATATCAACGCTACCGTACCACCACCCTACGGGCACTCAGAACTCCCCTTACTTCTCGTGAAACGATCAATCCTATGCCATGACCTATAGTCCATATACAGAACTGTGTTACGAGCTGTGATCCACTTCTTGTCTCTGAACTCAGGTGTCTTCATCACTTTCAGGCATGGATCACAGGTCGCAGGACTTCAACTGGTTAAGCCTATGCAAAGCTTGATCCAGCTCGCATAATAAGGCACTCAGAGAGACCTTAGAATGAAACTGAGAGATATCCATCAGTTCCTCTTTTCGCACAGCCCACAACAAGAGATAGGTTGGTTGCTTGACACATATCAAAGTTAAAATTGCTTTCCAAACCCGCATTTCCGCAAAACATTTGTCTTCTTTTTCTTTTGAGTCTCAGGACAATATATTCACGTTCTCCACGTATAAGTATGCGACTCCCAATAACAGGAACCTTTCACAGATTCCATTTATGTACTACATGTAACTCGGATAGTACATGATTGACTCTCCAACGTTAGAATCTAGGTACAACCAGACTAAATATCCTCACGCAACCTTCTGGGGCCCTGGGTTTGTTTTCTTTCTGCGTCAGGTATATTGACAGACTTCTAGGACACTGCATCTGCCAGAATATCTATGAGGAGCCAAGTGCGTGAAGCCCGTAATCACCTGTGAGCCTTGATTCTTGAGCACAAAATTTGTTGTCTAAGCTTATACCACTGATTCTGGACAGCATAACAAGGAACCATGCAAATAGGCATGGCATTAAATTGGGAAGAGGAAGGGGTCAATCCAGCGCCAGAAGTACGGCGGCTGAATACCGAATGCCACACTCAGACCGGACTTACTATGTGACCAGCTATTTCCAGCGACGCATGCCACGCCAGTCAACCGGTGCGGCACACACCCTTTGTCCCTTTGGTATGCAGACGGGCCGCCACTACGGAGCGTTGCCAATTCGGGCAGTTTTCTCACCCTCAGCAGCGGTCTGAAAGGACTGTCAGTTGGCATTCCAATGGTACATGCCCCTCCCCGTAGGACCCTGACCTTCCGAGGAGGGCTATTTATACCTCGCCACTGGTCTTTGAGTCAAAGGGGGTCTTTGGCTCACAACGAACGAACAATACTTGGCCTGACATGTACTTGGAGATCGAGGAACACGCCACCTGGGACGGGAGACGCATACTATATCTATAGGTAGTCTAGTGGTCTTATCGATGGATAGCAGACATTGAAATCGGTCCGGATCAAGATCAAAGACAAGAAACTCCGACGTATGACATAGTCTCGGCTGCTTTCATTGTCGCTTAGTTACCACCTGAGGGTGTGGGCTGTAAGCGTCTCCCATTGTCGTAGCCAGAAAAAAAGATGGCTGACTTTCAATGAAAGTGAGTTGCTGTAGCTGGTATCAAAGTTTCGTGTCACCCTTTCCCACCCGTAGATTATTACCAAGCTCGTCCTCGTCCTCGACTATGTCGAACTCAAAAAACATCATCTTCTCGTTCTAGCTTTTTTCGCAGCGCGTTATCGACGCCAATCTCGACCTGTTTCGAACGCCAATGTTCTAGCAACCAACCTTAACTCGACTTCCTACGTAGACTAAGACCGACGAGCCACTCTTGGCGCCGCGTCAATCCCCTCGCGCACCTTTCATCTTCCCAAAACCAGAGTCCGTAGACTCAGAAACAGGGCTTGGCTCTATGCTGAGACGGCATCTGGAAAGCTCCTCGCAAGCCTGCGTGAACGATACACTAGCAATTGAAGCCGGTGCGCGAGCATGTGCCATAACGACATAGTTGCTGAGGTTATATCATCTCGCGCTTCCCCCTTCCAATCCCTAGGGCAGCACGCCTCCGGGGACTGCGCATTGCACTATTCGAACTTACACAAACGCGTATCATCACTAAGCTTATCTTACCAATATCTCGTCGCAAAGGCAATCAGGATGCATACGCTTTCAGGCCTTGTGGCTGCGGCTGCAGTGTTGTGTAAGTGACCCAAGACCGAACAAGCGCCAACATTGGCATGCTACTACATCTCACCTCCCAGAAAGGGTGCTGACCAAATCGCTTGGTACAGACGTAACAACAGCACGAGCGGCTACTATCAGCTTCTGCCCTTCAGACAATATATGCTACGCCGTCGGCATCCCGAGCACCACGGCTTCATCTGGCAACGGCAACATCTACTTCCAGATCTCGGCGCCGACATCCTACCAATGGGTAGCCTTGGGCACCGGCGCAAGCATGGTCGGTGCGAACATCTTCCTGATGTACCAAGACGGAAACGGCAACGTCACCGTGTCGTCTCGGCAGTCTAGCCGCCACGCCGAGCCGCAGTATGAGGCCTCGACAGCGTCGGATCTCGAACTGCTCTCGGGTAGCGGCGTGTCCGGAGACTCGATGATCGCCAACGTCCGATGCGCGAACTGCGAAAGCTGGTCGGGCGGGACGCTGGGTGTGGCGGATACGAGCGCCCAGTGGATAGGGGCCTGGAAGGCGGGGTCTTCGCTGGCCTCGACGAGCCTGTCGGAGAGTATATCGTTCCACGATGGGAGTTTACAGTTCGACTTGGACCTGACGCAGGCGAGCTTGGGCACGGACAGCAATCCTTTCAGTGGAGCTGAAGGCACGACTTCGGGTTCAGGTTCAGGTTCGTCATCATCTGGTGTGAACGTACAGACGCCAAAGTCGAAGCCAAACAAGAAGGTCATCTGGGCTCATGGTATTGGTATGGCGATCGCTTTCGCCATCCTGTATCCACTGGGCTCGGCGTTGATGCCCTTGGTTGGGAAGTGGTATATCCACGGCGGTATCCAAGTAGTGACATGGCTGTTGATGTGGGCCGCTTTTGGGCTGGGCGTGTACGGAGCGCAACAACGGAACCTGGTAAGCAGTCTTCTGTGTCGAGAAACTACCGTAACTCCATGCGAACAGTGGCTGACAGACGTCTATAGCTGTTCAACAACACACACACCCAACTCGGCACCGTGGTCGTCACCCTTCTGGCCATCCAGCCTGCCCTAGGCTACCTTCACCATCTTCACCAGCTGAAGAACGGTAGTCGCGGTATCGTCAGCTATGGCCATATCTGGTGGGGTCGGATATTGATGGTCCTCGGCGCCGTCAATGGCGGTCTTGGACTGCAGTTGACAAATGCGGACGACGATCTCATCATTGCGTATTCTATTGTGGCTGCAGTGATGTTCTTGGTGTATGCGATAGTTAAGACAATCGTCTCAATGCGCAAGAAGTCGCCGAGATATGCCGGCGATGAAAAACGTAAAGGTTCTAACGCTGGGTCATCTGGAACTGTCGAATACGGGAACGAGATGCATATGAGCCGGGTTGGCCCCCCGGGTCGTCATGTCGACAAGCGTGGAAGGTAAGAGGGATGGACCAAATGTACAGGGGAATGGGCACCGACAGATGCCGAGATGGTCTGAGACCTCCTGTTGTTGGAAGAGAGTATCGTGAATGCTGAACGAAGTTATACTGATGTGCATCCTTCTCGAGGATTATCTGTTAGCTCTTGTGTCTTGGGTATTGGGACACGTTGAGTACATCCGGGTGACCTTCTGACGACAGATACTGTAATGCATTTATGAATGAATGAAAAGCTGGTTTTCAAGAGGACCAAATAGAGTTTACAACTAACTGCCTAGGCAGTGTAGTAGTGTCATAGTTGAAGTGAGGAGGCGGGGGGTGCGGAGGTGAACATCGAATATACCCCAGCCCACTTGAAGAGTTCGGGTATGCGGTGGTGAGTGGGTCGGATTTATCCTAGGCTCATGCTTGGGGGGAAGGGCGTGTGCCACGTGACCTGTTAGCAGGCGAAAAGAGCTCGGACGGTGATGATGCACCCGACCTTCCCTTCCGCCTGCAGCGCCCGGCTTAGCCTCCATTTTTTTGAAAAGACCTCAGCAACCACTCTATTCCCAACGCTCCGCCTTTCCCCGCGTCAATTGAGCACCACATAACAGCCAAGATGCTCTTCTCCGTCTCCCGATCTTCCGTACGTCTCTCTGCTGATGATGATTTCCTGAGCGGTTGCCCTGGGCTTGTTGTTCTTGTCCCGAGAGGGCCCGCGGTGGTGCGGAGTCCGTTTGAGCTGACACTGACCTTTCCGGCAAATGTAGAGCCGCCAGGCTGTCGCCGCCGTCTCCAGAATGGCTGGCCGCAACTCTGTTCAGATGAGGACCTTCCTCAACCCTACGGTCTCGCGAAGAGGTACGTCGATTGGATTATTCGAACCACACATGCCCGTTACCCGAGATCGGAGAGCTCTGGGTGGCGCCGGATTGGTGAGGAGGTGTTGTCGGGGGGCTGGAGTTTGGGGATAGCATCACGCCACGAACACGACCTGCTGGAACCAAGCTTCCATCGTCCCCTTCAATCCTCTACTTCTTGGAGGCTCCCGTTTCATCTCAATCCGGTCCCAGCAGCACTATCTTCTAATCAAACCCCATTCCGCCTCTCGACACAAAAGGCCCAAAAGCTGATCCACGCTATCCCTTCGCCAACACGAAAGCGTCATTTGCTAACATGTCGAACCAAACATCACAGCCGACTTCGTCCAGGAGCTTTACCTGAAAGAGCTCAAGGCCTACAAGACACCAGCACTCAAGGCCAACGACGCCCAGGGCCACGTCCTTGAGTTCCAGCAGCCTAAGGCCCCCCTGTCCCCCGAGGAGGCCGACCTTGCCTCCTCCCTGAAGGAGTACGAGAGCATGGCCGTCGAGGTCGAGGGCCAGGAGGGTGCCGACGCCGGCAAGCCCGCCGCCGTCGCTCAGGACTGGCTGGTTGACGAGGAGGAGGATGACGACCACGCCCATGGCCACTAAATTTGCTGATGCCCGGGATAAAAGAGGGGAGGGGAGTGGAGGTGTGATGAGCGGAAGTGCAGAGAACAAACTTTGGGAAACGGGCACGTGGAGAACAATTTTCATCATGGCCACGACAAGGGACAAGCGAACCATGGCTGATCGTCTATCGGGAGACGTCTTCGATGGCTGGGGACGCATCTGAGTTGAGGCGGCAGAGACTCGGAGGAGTAATCCGTGTGTGTACATTTTATAACGCTTTCCTTACGAAGACAAGGAATCGGGAAACCTCGCCATAACGGCATCCTTCTACTCTTGCTTACAAAGCGATCATACATTGAGCAGGGTCCATACTTGAGTCCCGCCAACAAAACTACCCAAGAGGGTCACTCGAAATACGGAACAACACCTGCACCTAAACGAAACAAGCCATTCCCGTGGCTACAGAGATATCAACGACGTCGTAGATTTCTCCATCACGTGCGGTTTTTACAAGCTTTCCGTAATACTGATTGTAGTTGCCACATATGCCCGTATGTGCCTCAGGTAGCACGAAATCATGGGCAACAAATCTAAATTTTGACTATATATTCCTGTAGTAGCAACATCATCCATCGGCGTGTAAAGCAAACCCGGGAATCCTGAGGCCGCCTTGGTAAAGATACTCTGTCATTCGTCTGGTCTTATTTGTTAATAGGCACCTTTGGCCATTAAGAGCAGGGTCTGGGATCGTCTATGACCGTATAAACATGTTCGGGTCGCCCGGAACAATCTTGAGGTATGGATATCAGCTTGTAGCTGGGCATTTCGATCGAATCATTGACGGCATGTTAGAAGGTATGGTCAGGCCTGGTCGTCACGATTTACCCCCAGCATCTCAGCTTATCACTCCTGCTTGTGAAGTCACTGCGGTGAAAAGGGAAGTGGAGCAGCTTGCAGTGTGATGTAAACACATCTCTAGCAAGATGCGTGCCGCCTTCTTCCCTGATATCTCCCCGTCTCTATCTGCTATCCCACTCCGCACACCCTGCTACTCCTTCCTGTCTTCTCTTGCCCTCCTCGCGTATACCCCCTTTGCCACTGATATACTGTTAGTGCTTCTCACACTCCATCCTAGGCAGCATGCGGTCATAACAAAGGTAGGCAGAATTGGGATGTGAGCGTCCTCTTCCCGAGCGCGACTAGGTGGACGATATGATGTAATTAAAGGAGCCAAAATCCGGTTTACTGCTGCTTCCCGAGGCGGTTCACTTCGGCTTCATCTATCACTGGGAACACAAAGGCGATAGCGCTCTCCCGCACAGCAGACCTGAGGATTTACCATATTGGCATTGTAATCCGGTTGACCTGATGACACCTAACTAGGTACATGCTCGCATCTGCCCTCCGAGTGAGAGCAGCACATTCTCTCACCCCTCTCCCCACCCCGGTCGCCACCCTTCTGCTACCACCGGCAAAACACTGCTGCGTCTGGTGTACTGCGTTTTCAGATACCATAACCACATATTGCTATCTTCTGTCTCAAGTGGTCATCGAAATACTGGTATCAGGTATCTGAACCCTGTCAGGCGGCGCAAATCAGCCAAGTGGTGTCACCAACACACCAACCGCTGGCAAACACACAACTAGAGTAGGCAGCATATAATATCCACCCTGCCTTTCCTTATGTCCTTGATTTCTGCTAGGTGTCTGTCCCTCTCAAATCCACGCCTCGCTCAACAGCAAAGCCAAAGCGATCCATGTGCTTTCGAAACGATCAGAAACACACAAACTCCCGTGAGGAGAGCCACCTGCTTGAAATCATTCTGTTCGATGGTAAAAATCAAGTCATGTTTTCAGACCAGAACGCCGGGCTGCATCAGTTTGCCTAAACACAGCTCTTTGCGAACCGCCCCATATGCAAATGCTGATGCGTAGTACCAATCTCATGAATGTGAAACCATGTCGTTTGCCTTTTTGAAAATTCGAGAAGGAGAACTTTGAATGGAAGAGACGTAAAGCTTTGCCGATCCATACCGCGTCCTCACATATCGAAGTGGCTGCCGCCCACCATTTCATCGTTGTTGCGAACGACCCCGCTCATCCCATTCTTGGCACCATCATTCACATCGTCCCAGTCGTTATCCCTGTGTCGGTCCACATCCATCTCGTCGTCGGTGAGTCGGTCCCTCATGTGGTCGTCCAATGCGCTTTCGTCAACAAACGTGAAGCCCTGGAAGTTGGCCTGTACGGATGGCGAGAGTGGCGTTGATGTGGCGAATCCTCGGGCTAGAGCGGCTGCGCGGTCGTTGAGCGAGCCGCTGTTGTTCAACGCATTGGTGAACTCGGGGTCGAAATATGACACGTCTGTTTCGGACTTCAGGCTTGGCTTGAATGGTGGCGTAATGACCTTGCTCGACAGAGCCTCCCAGTCGATGTCATTGAAGAACGGGTGTCGCTTGAGCTCTTCAGCATCGTCGTTAGCGCCCAGCCGGTGCTTCGCGTTCCTGTTAAGCAAGCCTTTCACAAAGTTGCGGCCCTCCAGTGACAAGGTGTCTCTTGGAAACCTGACCTTCCCGAACGCGATGTTCTTGTACATCTGCTGGGTGTCTTCTGCGTAGAAGGGGCTCCAGCCGCAGCACATCTCGAAGACCAAAACACCTAGAGACCAGAAGTCGACCATCTTGGTGTAACCTTGCTCGTCTAGCAGGACTTCAGGGGCCAAGTACTCAGTCGTTCCACAGAAGGTGTTGGTTGTGTCGTTCTTGGTGAGATTTGCCTTGGAGAGGCCGAAGTCACAGAGCGCGATGTGCCCGTTCGCATCGAGCAGAATGTTTTCAGGCTTCAAGTCGCGATAAACAATGTCGTTCCTGTGTAAGTGTTCAATGGCCAGGATAAGCTCCGCAATGTAGAACTTGGCCCGCTTCTCGTCGAATCGACCCTCCTTCTGTAGGTGCCAGAACAGCTCGCCTCCCGACATGTAGTCCGTCACAAGGTAGAGATCAGACGGCGTCTGGAACGAGAACTTGAGGCCCACGATAAAAGGCGACTCCGAGGTTGCAGTCCGAACCAAGATGTTTCTCTCGCCGACTGTGTGAGCCACCTCTTTCTTCTGCACTATCACCTTCTTGGAGAGGACTTTCATCGCGTATATCCGCCCCGTGTCCTTCTTCCTGACTTGGTAAACCTGGCCAAAGGTGCCTTTACCAATCAGCCGGAGGATTTGGAAATCTTCTGGGCCAACGTGTCGGCGTTCGGTTCGCTGGTACATGGCTTCGACGAATAACTCGCCAGTCGGGGCATTCTCCTCCATCGTGTCTGCGTGGCCCTTCAGGGCAAACCAGCCTCGGATAGGCTCCTTGCTGTCAGAACGTCTGCCTTGGAAGTCCACGTGTCCTAAAAATTCGGCACCCTTCGCGCCTTGCTCATATACGGATATGTCGACGAGCATGTCCGTATCAACGACATCACTAGCATCAACTGTTAGAACCTAGCCCCTCACTTCACCTGGGCTGCACCGATGTCTCAACTTACAAGATGGCCTCGGCGTCCCACTTCGGGTTTGTGAACGATCCACGCGGCTTTCGGGTGCGGGAGAAACTGTTGCGTTCGCCGATGCTAGTGTTGCTGCTTTGGCGGCTTCTCATGGGGATGGCCATTGGTCGGCCTGAATCGCTCCCTTGGCGTTGGATTGGCACGCCGCCCATCGCGACGTTGGAAATGGCCGACTCGTCGTCATCGTCGTCGTCCATGCGTGGACCGCCCGAGATCAGTTCGCTCCGTTGGAATACCGCAACCACGTAGGGTGCCCGACATTTCTTCAGACCTCGTGCCTCGCTTATTTTAACGGTGAGTTTGCCCTTTACCGCTGGCGCCTCTGTTGCCGTGGAAGATTCGGGAGGCGTCTGTGTGCTCGTGGCGCTTGTCGAGCTCTCCTCACTCGTCCTTCGCTCGTCGTCCTGGCCGTCGTCCTGGCCGTCGTCCTGGCCATCGTTCTGAGATGCTTGCTGCGTCGAGGACTGAGATCGATTAGGCGTAGACCGGCCGCTCTTTGAAGCCGAGTCGTTTGTTAGCTTCTTCAGTTGACGAACAGAAGCAGGATCTTCAGGGATATCCTCCTCTTTGGTAGTAGTGAAGTGCTTGTGATTTAGGGGGTCTTGTGAAGTGGGTGCTTTGCAACTACCAGGGGTAGAGAAGTGACGAGCATGAACATTGGACTCAGTGACCTCTGCTGCAGAGGTCAAAGGCACAAGCATGGATGGCCTGCGGCCACCCATGCTGGTGAGTTCTGATATGCTCGTCTGTCGGAGAGGAGGAGTTACAGCAGACGGAGCCCTCTTGTGTGCCGCATCTCCACCGTTCTCGCCAACCTTGGCACCGCGTAGGGAGGAGCGCGAAGAGGCGGGAGGGGTGGGATACGGGTGGAACTCGCCACTGCCACTGCCACTCTCGGGAGGAGGCTTCTCTATTGAAGAAGTTCCCACCTGCTCATGAGGGAGGAGAGGTGGTCCCTGGTCTTCAGCTGGGGTGCGAGAGGCTGACTCGGGAGGGCTGACTGGCAAATGTGTGGACGGAGGGGGGTTGAGGTGCTGCTTGTGCTCTGTCTCTCGCTCCTGCTCCGGCTTCTCCTGCTGAGACGCCATCTGATCAGATGGTGCAGCCTCAACACTTGTAGTAGTCCCAGAAAAGGTGCCAGACCACAGACGTTGAAGAGAGGCTGGACGAACCTGGCCAGTGAAGTAGCTCATGATGCCGGGCAGTCGCTTATCTTGGAGGTTAGGTTCGGGAGTTGCGATGCCTGACCGAGCTTGAGGAGTGTCATAAATCTGGTCTGCGCCGCCGTCGTCGGTTTCCGCCGCGGCAGTCCTGCTGCGCTCGTTAGGGTTTTCTACTTTGCCCGTCATTGATTGTGTGGTGGTTGGAGAAGAGTGCAGAAAGGCGGAGGGGCAGGCGGCAGAAATCGGAAGACAGGGGCGGCGAGCGGTAAACTTGTGAAAGTGGACGGTGACGATTATGTGCGGATCGGGGTTTAAAAGAGGCAGGCCACGATGGAGAATTGCTAATCTGGCGAGAGGGGGTGCATCCAGGTGCGGGTCAAATAATGACGTCCTTTGGGTTCAAAAATTGGAGAAATTTTTGAGCACGCTGGGGCATAACTGGGGCGCACTGTCTTTCGGGACAGTCAGGGCACTCAGGGCTCGAGCACTACTGGAGCAGGGCCGAATTACAGGAGGATAACCCAAACACCGTCCGCAAGAGCGGCGAAGGTACCACAGTAGTTTGCCTCAGGTCTGAACTTTCTTTCGCCTTTTTGACGACTCTTGTGCCCCAGGTTCCCCCCGGTATCCCCCATCAGTCTCTGTCTCTCGAAACGCAGAGGCCATAGCCCTTGAGGCTAGCTGTTACTAACTCTAGCACAGCGGTGACAGCACGGCCACGCAGCCGTTTTACGGTCTGTGGTTGATGAACGAGATCTGAGACCGATAGACACGAAAGGTGGGCGACGGTGTGGGGGCAGAGTTTGTCCGCTGTTTACAGGCACAGGGTGTCGACTTCGACTTGGCTCGGAGCCAACAGGGGGTGAGTGCAGTAAGTGTAATGATTGGGGCTTGCTCAGTGTACGTCCGTAGCGAGTCATTGGCAAACACCGGCATCCTCAGTCAGCGCTTCTTCAGGTGTCCCCTTGGCCTCTGATTTGGAGTCAGACCCTGGTGCCCGATGAGAATGACAGCTCAAGACCACTGAAGATGCGGCGGTGACTTAGGTACTACTGAGCCCAACGCACCGCCTCGCGCCTCCAAGGGGCTGTTCGGGATGGCCGGAGTACCGCATACCATGATGGTACGGTTGTACGGAGTATACCACCAACACCAGACAAGCTCAAGTGCAAGTCTTCTAGCGCGGGAGCCGGGACAACGGACAAATGCCCAAAAGGCAACGGCACCGGACCGAGTCGAGTCAGTCTGCATAGGGCAATTTCAGGAGCTTGGTGCAGCGTGCCGTGACGTGATGACCGTTGTTGTGTGGTCACTGGTGACAGCTAGCTGGCGAGGACCTGGTCGGTCAAGTACCGCAAACAAGGCACAGCGAAGCAGCGACAACAACTTGATGCAATTGCTCGCCGAAACGCTGTTCGGTCACTTGCCATTGGGTAAACGATGGATGGAGGGTCCAGCGCCTCCACTTGGCTTGTTGGGATGTTGTGGGTTATATTGTGGGTGCGGGCTGGGTACGGGCTGTGGATTCAAGAACCCCTGGAGGCCACTTGCCATGCTGCCCATACAGCCATATGGCAATTTATGTTCCAAGATTCCGTGATGCTGAACAACCGACCAGCCCGACTGGCTAGAAAGAGGGGGTGATTCCCCAGATTCAGGTTCCAGATGAGCCACTCGTGTCCAGTTGTGCCCGACGACTGCAGGAAGGGTCCCGCTCAGGGAACCAGGGCTGGGGGGAACATTTTGAGCAGCCGCTTGGACAATAACAGAGGTTTAGAGGTAGTTGACAAGGCCAGTCTGGGCAGTGTAGCGTCGCAATAGGTGGTGTGGTGGAACTTCTAGAAGCAAATGGCGCGGAGATGGTAGATAGTGATTTAATAATAGGCTTGAGGGGGCTCTGGCGTGGTATGACAGGGAGAACCCTTCCACCGCAGCTGATTGAGGATGAAAGGACAGATGAAAGTGCATACGTACCTGTTGTACATCATCTTCTGCGTTGCCCTCCTCAATAGATCGAAACCGTCGTCACCTGGGTTCGTAGTTGACATCTTTACTTGGCAATCTTGGCTGACGATTGGCGAAGAGTCATGAAAGCCTGCAGCAAGGATGGCCGACGGGCACAAAGACGCGATGGAGATTAGAGGTGATGTGATGGGATATTTGAATGTTATGTTGCCTCGATGGTCGACGCGATAGACGATGGACGATACTTCACAGTCATACGGTACCGCAAGCAGGAGCTGCTATCAAGAAGGGCTGAGTTGAAAAGTGTCTGAGCTGGCTGGAGTCAGAGACAACGTCGATGTAATCTGTTTGTGGCGATTAAAGTGGTGATAGTGGTGATAGGCCCAGGCGGTTAGGTGTGGATATCTATCTTCCTTTAACTGTGGCCCGTGTGGCTATCGATAAATAGCCTAGCTGGAGACTTGAGGGAATTGCGCCCATGAGATGGACATTACCGATCGACTGATATCACAGTGGGTTGAGAGGCTGGTTGGTCGTTTGTTGGGTGGCAGGATCGTATCTGATGTGGTTCTTCTTACTTTCTGCTGTTGGTGTTGGTGACTGATGAGTGTGTAAATGGTGATCAAGATCTGGGAAGGTAAGAAAGTTGGGTCCGGGGGTGGGCAGAGGGGAGGTGGCCAGGGCGCCCACCTTAATGGGCAACCTTTTGTGGAAGGCGGGGCGTGCATATCCGCGCACAGGCCCACACTGCTTGATATGTAGAGTAGGTACTGTTAAGTAAGCACTCTATACTGTGTACTATAGCACTGTCACATACTTAAGTACCTACCGGTAGATAAATATATGCACAGACCCGGACCCTTAAGTTTTACTTAGACAGGATCTAGACTACCCAGCTGCCTACTTAAGGACTTAGGTAAGTAGGTAGGTAGGTAGGTAGGTAGGCTGGTAGGTAGGTAACCGAAGGGTGTAGAAATCACCTTGAATGATGGACATGGAAACAGACTGCCGCATGCATAGTTGGTGCTGAGCAACACTCAAGACTCACAAGCCTGACAGACTAGACTACCTGTCATGTAGGTACCTCTTTTGTTTAATTGTCATCTCTTATCCTCACCCCTCTTGGCCTTACAGTCTCATTCAGTGGCTGACTGGTCACCCTTACAGGATGATATTGTGCAGCAGGACCGAAATGGCTCCCAAGGCTGACTGGTCACCAGATATACCTAGGTACGGCCTCGTGGTATGATCTTACGACAGCATGCCTCGATCCCGGAAATGGACACGGAAATGGACATGTCCATACGGACGGAGTACGAGAAACAGAGCTAAATCAATTTTGGGCCATCGTGCGGAATGGCTGAACGGTCGCTAAATCTGTGGCCCAGGAATGCGACCTTGCCATGCGTCCAGCTCGAGTCTCATGGCTGGAACTCGACAAGAGTACACATTCTATTTTTGACAGTCTCCGCGGACGACAGCAGGGAACTTATCTCAGCAACCATTTGGCTGCGTACTGAGTAGACACTGGGTGACTGGGCCGACTGGGTATGGATTCAGCACCAGAGTTTCAGCTTGCCCATGTGCATGCAGGCCCCGTGCCTGCATTTGCCAACCGCAAGTGGCCTTCGGCGGCCCCTTTTTCGAAGCCGTGTTGCGCCTACAGCACGACAAAGCCACACCCGTCTTCCCGAAGGGAGGCGAACCGCACATGGCCCCTTTCCCCCCCAGATCAGGCCATTAGATGGGACAGTCTAGCAGTCTGGCAGTCTAGCTAACGTCGGCAAAACGGATGAGATTAGGCTGCGGGCGTTGCACAAGGGTTTCGCCGCAATTTTGCCTTCCTTTGATGTCCTGAACCGGATCTCGCTCCAGATGTCGGGAGACTGTGTTCCCACGCTTGTCGCTGTCGAGTAAGCCGCATCCGACAGTTGCCCAAGATCATGCACATCGCATTCCCATCACGCATTTCCTGGCAGGCTGCGTGTCTAGCCATGTGCAAGCGCCGTAGTAACTTGTCCGTCATAGATGCTGCATGTCTTGGCTCTCGTTGGACCCCGAGACTAAACCATCTCATCAAACATCAATAACATGGATGAAATTCCTCCCAGTGGATCGAAATACCTCACTGGGAACCGCCTGGCTGCCTGCAGCCAGTTTCATGGACATACCATACTCAAGACAAGTTTAACTTTGTCATGCAAGGTCGGACCCTCATGCTCGGGCCCTTGACAGGGCCAGGCAACTCTGGTGCATCCCATGCTACTTGAGTACATTGGCGAAGATAAACGAGGGGCGTATTACCGATGAGCCTCATATCAACATCATCGGGTGCACAAGCTAGCCAATAGACTCGGTTCTGCATAGTTAGACAGTATATACTGTTCCTGTCGGCACCAGTCAAGCTACCAAGCCATAACGGTAGGTGCAAGGGCAAGCTTCGGTCCATCTTCCCGCCTCTAAACAAAACGCTACCTTGTCGGGACGACTCCGTCACTATCCAATGGGCGCCCCTTTTGATTTCGCGAACTGCGTCTCACTACACAATGTAGATCACTGCGCTCGCGCATCGAGATCCTGCTTGGCCCTTGACTTGGCAGGCAGTAAGGTATCCAATGTAACGGTCTTGGGCTGGCCGGCTGTTCTTCGCCGCATCATCAGATCGGTCACGATGCGGATGGGTCAAGCCTCAGAGGTCTAGCCGCTTTGCCCGAAGCATCTATTTGCAAGAACTCTTTAGTGCTCAATTACAACGCGTGGGCTGGTTCTGGTCACGCTACGTTTTCCCAAGTAGCAATCATAGGTGTCTGATATCTTTGTGCAAGGTCTCATCATGTGGGCGCTAGGAGACGGATGGCTCGCCCCTCGGAGTTAATAGCCCTGGACCTTCCAGTATCTACGCAAATAGGTTGGTGAAAAAGACTATAATGTTGCGTGTGCAGTCTGCCTCGCCTCTTGGGTTTGGGGTTGGGATGCAGCCGCAAGTAGCTTCGAAACTTGATGAGAACCTGTCCAGATGCCGGTCGTCTGGTCATGGCGAATATTATCAGTGACTCTGCATAATGGTACGAATCAGTGCTCTCTGCTCTCAAGGCCACCGCACCGGCCCAGTGGGCGGAATAATTCATCCAGTGTTGAGCTCGTATGCGCAAAGGATATACATCAAAACACCATGTTACTCTTTAGAGTCTTGCGAAGGTCTTTGCGAAAGTTTAGTTTCTTCAGACTCATGTATTGACCATCTCCCTTCTGCCCTGTCAGCCTAGCAACCGTTGCGTGTCACCAGACCCCGAATATGGGAGAGGAGGACAATGGAGGACTGGGGAAGTTTGGCATGGGAAAAGGCGAGGTTGAATCCGAAGTTGTCATGATCGATCCCAAGCTCTCTGTGTGCAATGGCTTAGGTGTAAATACTGCTTTCCCGAGAGACTCACGAGCCTTTCTTAAGTAAATACTCTCTAGGCAACTGCTGCTAACTTGCTCATGATTACTTGCAAACCTTTTGTTTCGGGATGACTGCTTGCTGAGTGAACAGCTCTTGTGACTTGGGAAAACCAGAGGTCTCTCCATAGTTTGCTGTGTGCTGTGATATAGATGCCTTGCAAGACTCCCCTTGGCTGATGCTACCTGGACGGCGTTGGCAATTTCATGTTTTCTGCATTTCTCCCCTAGCACTCTCCGTATAGTAGAGTGGGTAGATAAGGTGCGCGGCGTTCCTGACCGTGCTTACATGGCCTACGTTTCAGATGTCATACTTCCCCATGTTGGCTGCAGAGCAGCCAGCGCACAAAGCTTTTCTTTGGCAATCAATATCATGTCACAGTCAATATAGAAACAGATAGTCTTCAGAAAGTGGACCGTCTCAATGTGAATTAGTAGCAAGACGGATGTTTCCTTGCCTTAGGTGGCCGTATCAGGCTTGGAAACATCGTACAGGCACCTAGGAGGTCACCCTCTCTTGCCCCACTCTTCTCCATGGCATCTCAGCCTTCGAGCTCATCTTCCTCCTCACGCTCCTCCTTCTCGCCCTTCTCCATTCTCTCTAGCTCCTTCGTCATCCTCCACTCAAGATGACCCAGAATCATGTAGACGTCCCTGCGCCCGATCAACTCGGCCAGCCAGGCTACAACCCAAGGCCTCTGCATCTCCTCGGAAAACTCCATCGCGACGAACTCGTGCTTGCAGTCCCAGCTAGGGCAGTAGGCGTACCCGTAGTTGAACAGCCAGAACTTCTTGACCCGCTCGTACATCCCGATCTCCTTTGTGAGCTTGCGTTCGGCCCACTCGCCGACCCATCTGATGTTGGTGTGCTTTGGGTGTATGAACAGGTCCTTCTTGATGTTGTCTGCGGGCATTTCAGGGATGAGGACAAGATCGTAGAGGCCACCTGTAAGGGGACTCTTCTCCTCGACCAGCTTGTATCGCAGGGGCAAGGGCTGTACGAGGCGGGGGGATGAGAGGTCAAAGTGCTTCTCCTCCCAAAGCTCTTGTGGTGTCAGCGTCTCATAGTGAACGGGATAGACGTTGTCCACATTGTTGCGCTTCGAGAGTACGATGGGTCGGGGTTTGTTGTTACGCTTCATCTCGGATGGCTTGTGCTCGACCGTCATGACCTTCACTTTGTTGTTGCCATCGGGGCTGAGGCTAATTCGGATCGTCTTCTTGGTGGGTGGGGGACTTGGGTAAGCCTCCGATGCGGTTCGCTTCTTGGTTGGAGTGATAGGTGTGCTGAAATGTTGGGTGTGCTTCTCCATGTCACCTGCGGCCTTGGTGACTGGTTCAGTGCGATCCCGAAGGTCAACCTCAGCTGTGATGACGGTCGTGACGTCCTTCTTGTGGTTGTCTTTCTCCTCCTCATCTGATGGAATGATTTTCCGCCGGCTGCAGCGACGCCGGCCGCGTGCCTCCAGTGTCTTTCTGACAATACCAGACAAGGTTATGTCACTGTCAGACTCGCTGTCAAGGGTAGGTTTGAGCTCCATGCCCATCTTGGCCTCGCATTCTTCGTGAGTCGTCATTTTGAGGTGGCTTAGTGCTGGCCCGGTTTCAGATCGGTCTAGATGAAAAGGCCTTTGCCTTTGCGGAGTTTAGACTTCAAGGTTATTGGGGCATATTGAAAGTCAATGCAACGAAAGTTGAAGAGGAAGGTGGTGACGTTGGGGTTTGGTGGACTGTAGAGAGAAAGGCCGTCCGAAGATGCAGACGGAAAAAAAGTGTGCTTAAATGGTGTTCAGTGTAGACCATGGCAAGCAATTGCGTTCCCCATTGAGGTCAATGGAAAACGTTTTGATAAGGGTCAAATATAAGCCGATCAATCCAGTTCCGTTTCCCAACAATAGCTCCAGGTTGGTACCATAATTCGTTCTCACCCAACGTCCATAACGTGGTTGAAACACGAGACAGCACACGTGCTTTGAAATTCTTGGTCATGGAATGATGAACCTACGTTTGTCTTTTCTGATTTGCCGTAACCTACGTGTCAGAAGAAATGATTTGGAGGTTGTGAGAAGTCATCCATCTGCTCTCCTTGAGGCCCTTTGAACTCGTCCACACTCCTGAGGGTTACTCCTGGAACCTCGATTGACGAGAGAAGGGTTCAGGCAAATTCGGACAGTCCAGACCGCGCCTCTAAGACACTTATCCATGGCAAGGTCATACTCAGATATACAGATCAACTGGGTTATATACCACTTGGATGAACAGCCCTGGAGAACCTGATGGAGCCTCGGCAATTAAAGGCTAACCATCGCCTGCTCCTCGAAGTACAGACGATAGCCTTAAGTTTAGTAAACACTTGACCTCTGAGGTGATCAATAGCACGGGAAGAAGGCATGGAGGCTTGTCGTCCGCGGATATGTTGTGGTTGTCCAAAGGTAATCAATGAGACAAAATCAAAAACAGACAGACGAAGAAGTATATGTCTCGATAAGAACTACTGTGTATTTCCACCTTTCGAGATTCCTATAGAAAAACGGTTGTCGTGGCTGGTATTTGAGGGAACCTCTTGAAGTCTAGAAGGGTTCAGTATATGTGCGCCTGTAGACACCTGAGAAACATGAAGGAAATGAATACAAGGATGAGTGACAACCATAAATTTCTCATTCCGGTCACAGTTTGTAAAAACGTCAACTGTTGCAAGCTTATTCCAAGCTGCTGATGGGCAAGAGCCTGGAAGTCGTAAGATAGAGTGTTCCAACCACTGTCATTGAGCTCAACCGAGACCACTTACTTTACGACAGGCGCGGTAAGATTCCAGGGTGGTACCCTACAGAATTCCCCGCCACTGAGTAACATTAGTTCGTAACCTTCATAATTAGAGCTGTGGTGGTCTCGTTCCCGGTCCTTCATAGTCTTACATCAAAAGCCCCAACTTCCGCTAGCGTGGCTGGAAGTTGACGTCTTGAATGGTAGTTGGACTATCCCTCATCCTTAAAATGTACATCTGGAAAGTCTTGACGGGTCCTTTCCCATATGTATGTTATCAATTCTCCAGGGTCATCCGTCGAAACATTCGTGCAAAAGCTGTGTTCAGTTTGCCATTTCCTTGTCCTTCAGGCTCTCGTCCCTCGGGTTCGCAACAAGCTCCCGTAGCCGCGCCTCGAGCTGGGGCGTTATGGAGCCTGGGTTGTTGACCAGAGGCGGGTCAATGGGATCGCGGAGGTTCACTTGGCATGAGAGAAAGGTTAGCAATAGTAATAGAGGCGCTTCCTTCCAGCTCGGGGCCAAGTGGCAGGCATTGTACTGTATGCTCACATCTCTTGAACGCGTCACGGTGCAACAGCCTCGCATCCGCCGCCTGATATTCCTCCGTCCACTTGCTGTTGTTCAACCACTTGATGGGCCGGTCCACTGCTACGGTGGCCGTAATGTCTGACATGGCGACGTCACTGCTCGTGCGGTGTGTGGGTGGAGGAGGCTGGCTCTTGGGAGTGGGAGTTTGCGCAGGGCTGTCGAGCATAACAGAGTCCGAATTCATAGCGGGTGGCCCAGATAGCTTGACAGAGGCTGCGGTGCAGGGTATTTCACTTGTCAACAGTGTGGTATGTTCACTATAATAGTCCCTAATGGGTTTGATGTTGCTAATGGTTGAATAGAGCGCTATGAATATTGTCGCGTTTGATGGTCGAACACAAGTAGATCAGTCAGTCAGTCAATAAAGTGACGTTGATAATACCCTGCGGCTCATGACAGGGGACCCTTGTCAAAATGCCCACCGTCATAGAGCCGCATGTAAATACCATCTGAACATCTCACCGCACAAGGCATCTTTTGTCACGAGCTGGAACCTATGCAATAGAATTTCAACCACACTTCAACTTTTAAAATACAACGCCCATCTACTCTGACGTAGGCAGTTGGTCATGCGCGACAACGGCACTGCTCAAAATTGAAGAGGATCTGATACCTATCACAAGCCCCAATAGATGTGGCACACACATATCAGGATAATGTTGGTCAAGAAGCTTACAAGCGTTTGAGTCTATGTATTTTTGTTTTTGATACGGGAAACATCCATCGGAGAGCGCCTTTCCAGGTCGTCTCCTTTCAGACAATCAGGCAAAGAAACCAAGCGACTAAGCAACCATTGCCCGCGTCATCATCGCCAACCGTGTTGACTGCGTGCTAGATGGTTGCCACATAAAACCTCCTACTTGGTGTGGATGAGGCCACCCTCAGCACGCTTCTGCAGACCGTACTTCTTGAGGCGGATGGAGGTGATGCCAATGAATCCAGTGGTGTCCTCAGGGCTGAAGTTGTCGAGGGTGTCCATGGACGCCTCCTCGGCATCGTACAGCTTCTCAGTCTCGGAGAAACGGCCAAGCACATAGGGGTTGCCCTTGTACAGTCGGAGGCGGACGAGACCGTTGACACGGTCCTGGGCAGCCACCAGGCAGGTGTCGAGCCACTCACGCTCGGGCGAGAAGTACATGCCGTTGTAGAGAAGCTCGCTCCACTTTTGGGTGACGAAGGTGTCACGCAGGGAGCGCATCTGGCCGTCCATGACGAGACCCTCGAGGTCCAGATGGGCCAGGCGAAGGATGGTCATGGCGGGTGAGTCGTAGCAGCCACGGGACTTCAGGCCGATGAAGCGGTTCTCGACAATGTCGATACGGCCAATACCGTGGAGCTTGCCGAGGGCGTTGAGCTTGGTGAAAAGCTCAACACTCTCCGTGTAGGTCTTGCCGTCGGCCAGAGTCTCCAGCTTGACGGGGAGACCCTTCTCGAAGGTGATGTTGATGTCCTCGGGCTTGTTGGGAGCAGTCTCGGGGTCATCAGTCATGGTCCACATGTCAGTGGGGGGTGTCTGGTCAGGGTCCTCGAGCATGCCGGCCTCATAGCTGCAGTGAGCCAGGTTGGCGTCCATGGAGTATGGCTTGGCCTTGGTGCTTGTGACGGGAATGCCCTGCTGAGCGGCGAAGTCGAGCAGGTCGTTACGGCCAGCGAAACGCTTGAAGAAGGCAGGATCACGCCATGGTGCAATGACCTATATTGTTCATCGTTAGCCATCATACCTGACGACAAGTTTTCGATTTGTTATTGCCATACCTTGATGTCAGGGTTGATGGTGTAGAAGGCAAGCTCGAAGCGAACCTGGTCGTTGCCCTTGCCGGTGCAACCGTGAGAGACGAAGTCGCAGCCCTCCTGTTCAGCAGCTATTGAATTGGTCAATTGGATGGCCGAAGGAAGTGGTATCAGCCAGAGAGTCCATACCTCGCATTTGAGCGCGAGCAATGACGGGGCGAGCCAGGGAAGTACCCAGGAGGTATCGCTGCTCGTAAATGGCGTTGCACTGAACAGCGCGGTAGCACAGCTCCTCAACGAACTCCTTGCGGAGATCCTCGATGATCCTGCGGTCAATATCAGTGTCTGAGCCTGACGGTGGTTGGGACGTAAGGGGTTTTGTGAGGTCGACTCATAAGACACATCATAAGACGCTGTCTAGAAGAGCTTGGAGCACGTAACCACCCCCCCCCCTTCTACGCCCAAGAGCTTAGCAGCACTCACATCTTGGTGGCACCAATCTTCACGGCCTTCTCACGAACAGCATCCCAGTCCTCCTCCTGACCGACGTCGGCCAAGAAGCAGATGACCTCATATCCCTGCTCCAGGAGCCATCCGAGGACTGAGCCATACGGTCAGCTTCATCGTTGCATATAAGGCAGATTGACTAAACACTCACTGGTGCTGGTATCAAGACCACCTATGAAATCAATGTTTAGCTTCGTACTATGTCATCCCTTGAGCAATGGAACTCACCAGAGTACGCCAAGCACACCTTTCCCTTAGACATCTTGAATTCTGCTGATATTACCGGACTGCCAAACGGTCAATTGATATTCTCAGTCATGAGTAACTCCAACCACGAGAGGTCGAGGGTCCAAGGAGATAAAGTCTGCACGTGTGCAGGGCGTCCTTGGGTCTCAGCTTGAATTATGGGTTTCACTTACATATAAACTCAGACAGGAGGATGGAATTGGCACAAAAAGAAGACTGACCGGAAATTGTAGGAAGGAAGAATGTTTGGTGACTCCAACAACACACGACTTGGGGATACCTTAGAATTTCCCGGGCGAGATCGGTGCCGTCAGCGGGTTATAATTGAATTGCATAAAAAGTTTGGAGGGGCAGCATTAGAGTCACCGATAACGTACCCTAGAGCTGCGATAAGCCCCACGAGTATGTACCTACACACTACCCTAGGTACCTAGGTAGGTAACCCTTACCCCTGTCGCGGGGAGAGTCAGCTCATATGGTCTGTGCTCCTTGACGGGATGGAACTCTGACGACCTTTTGAACTCCCAAGCTTGGTTCTTGGGAGGAATTAGCATTAGCACCAGTCTTACGAGTCTGCATTCATCATTCATGAAACGACAACTATCTTATACGAGGCCGATTACTTAGCAATGAGCTATATCCAATAATAGTCTCTGACCTTTCAACACATCTTTTGTCTGACAAAAAGCACCGAGAAAATGGCAAACAAGTATGTGCCCGACGCATGGGAGGACGACTGGGAGGCACAAGCCGACAAGACTCTCCAGGAAGAGGACATACCCGCTCCACAAGTAGCCACCAAGACCAGGGCAGAGCGCCTGGCTGAGCACCGTGAGCTCAACCGCCAGATATGGGAGGCAGCGTAAGCTCAGCACACATTTTGTTCTTGGGACGTCAGTCGGCGCAAGTACGGGTATGGACTAACCCCAAAACCAGTGAAACACCCTCAGAAATGTTCCACGTAGCGGCCACAAGCAACGTGCCCCTCGCCCAGGGCTTCAAGCCAAAGATGAAGCTTCTAAGCCGGAAGCCACCACCAAAAACAGTCAAAACGAAGGATCCCGTTACGGGATTGGAGAGACTGACCATCCAGGACGACGGCGACGACGATGACGAGGAGAAGCCGCCACCGCCCACACAAGAAGAGATCAGGGAGCGCCAACAGCGCGAGCTGGAGGAGAAGCAGCGCAAGTATGAGGAGGCCCGCGCCAAGATCTTCGGGGAGTCCGCGTCTGGACTATCCTCAGGGGCTTCCACCCCTGGGGCCACAACCCCTCCGGCAGAAGGTAGCCGAGGGGGTTATCGCGGTCGCGGCCGTGGGCGGGGTGGTAGGGGAGGCCGTGGCGGTCAGCGGAGCAATGAGAACTATAACAGGAGTGAGAGCCAGGATCGAAGGCCTGGGAACGGCGGCAGCCCATATCGAGAGTTGTTCGACCCCGATGCCGCATCGAAGCCTGGGTCTCGTCCTCAGCGTGGGGGCGGTACTTCATCTCCTCCACGAGGCCCAGAGCAGGCTATTCGCAACCCCAGAGGACCGGACAACAGCGGGAGAGGAGGTTTTGGATTTGCCAAACGTGGCGCGGGGGAAGGTTGAATTTTGATCCAGATTCTATGCTGAATATGAACTACCAGCCACCACCAATCTTTCCGGCCAGCTGGACGACATTTGCCTTGTCGGAACTATCTTTCCCGACATCGCTGATTACCTCACGGAAACTCGTGTACGCCAACCTCGTCAACTCTATGCCTGTTATATGCGACCAATGCGCCAGGGTATTCTGAATGTACGAAGGAGATAATCCGTCCACCAGATTCTCGGCGCCACCGGACTGTGATGAAGACATGCCGGCGTCCTCAGTCTCCGAGTCAGACGCGGAGAAATACGCCTCATCAACCTGCGCCAGCCACTGCTTCTGCTCCTCAGGACCGGGGTTGGCGTTCCATCCATTACGCTCCACGACGACGGGGTCTGACACCTTGATTTGGCCGCCTCCGTTGGTGCAGCCGCCGGGACAGGCCATCACTTCGATGTAACCATAGTCAAGACTCTTGGCCTGCGCCGTGGGCCGCCTTGCGGACCCGAAAGGTTTGCCGCCAGGCATCCTTGAAGCCTTGACTGGCTTCAGCTTCCGAACGATATTCTGGATATTTCGAAACCCATAATACTTCGCCGCCTTGAAGACTGGCTCGCCCGAGGCGGACATGATATTATATTCGACCACGTCCACGTTCCTTCCCCTCGCAACGACGATTTGTGAGCCCGGATTTCTGGATTGAACATCCTGTAGGATGAAATGGAGGTTTCCGCCGGAAGTACCCGCAGCCGGTGTTTGTGGCTTCCCTCCGCGTTGTTGAGGGAAGAGGAACTTTTGAAGTTGTGTGTCGGGGAAAGGGGTGCTTGGTTGTGATAGAGGCGTCTTGGATAGACCCAATAAGTCAATTCCCCTTGATTCTGTGAGCATGAGTATCTCTTTGCTTGTGATAACACAATCGACATCCCGCACGCCTCGGCCGGGGTTCCCGTCGCCAGCCCATACACTGTCTGTTAGTTCTTCTCGACTTGCTTCCAACTTCTTGTCCAGGCATGGCATCACCGCGAGATGCCATATGCGATCCGGACTTATACCCAGCTTCTTGCTTAATGTCGTTTTCAGGAGTGTGCCTATTAATGCCTGTGGCGACTTGACTCTTGACAAATGTGGTAGCACGTGGGGGTGTGTCTTCTCGGCGTAACATATCCACCCAGGGCATGACGACGTAAGGACGGGTTTCGTAAGCGCTGCCTCACCGTCCCTGACCTCATCAGCACCGAGAACTAGGGTGGCCTCCCGGGCCGTGTTCGTATCAAACACCCAGGTGAACCCATTGTTGAACTTGCCGCCCGCCCTCAGCCCCTCCTCGCCCCTCAGCAGCCTCTCTATCACATGCCCGGCCTGCCTCTCCGTCGTGCCCTGCCCGTAAGCCGCGGCGAGGCTCGCACGCGTCTGCGGGGACACACTGGCGACGAACAGCTTCGCATCCGGGTTCTCCAGCCCCTCCACGCCGAACTGCCCGTCGCCGTGACTGGGCCCGCGCACACGTAGTGCTGGCGCAGAGTCGAGCAGGCTCAGGACTTCATTGTGGCTTTGTAGGCTGACGAGGACGGCCTCTGCGGAGGTCACGCAGCCGGAGCAGGCGAGGCAGTCTGTGAGGGAGATCTTTGACGGGCCGTCAGAGGTGGATGTGGAGCCGGAGGGTTGTTGTTGGCCGTCGAGAATGACTTCGTTTTCGAGGGAGGAGGGGTCGGCGTCTGAGGGTTGTGGGGGGGCGGTTGGGAGAGATTCGATAGGTTTGATGCAGGCTACGGAGGGGGAGATGAAGTCGTTCAAGTCGTCGGCCGAGAGGATTGCAGACATGGTCGTGGATGGTAGTGGGGGTTTCGAGAGGATACCTAGGCAATGTCGAAGTGGCTGACCCAGGCGCGTGGCGATGAGGAGGTTGCGCGGTCGCAAAAAGACAGTTGCTTTATATCAAACCATGTAATGAGGGTGGTTGTACAGTTGAGTGGTCGAAGTCTCGACTATCAAGTCTGGCAGAGTTTTCTGGTTTGAAAAAAGAAAATACAATAGATTTCGAAGCCAGAAACTTTGTTCTAGAGCTAGAGATACTGTATATTTCATGGAGTTGAGTTGCCCGCCTGCTTGGAAATGCGAAATTCCTACAGGCCCAAAACACGATGCGAGATCGGATCGTGGCGGACCCTGAGGGGCAAAAAGACCCCTGCTCAGGAAAGGTGAAGAACACCCCTGGTCAGAGTCCTTGGCCAATCACACATCACACCTCCAACAGGGGTACAATGACGTACGTACTATGGTACCGAGTATCCCAGGCACATCGTGAGCTCCGGGAGCCTTCAGCTTATGAATCCTGGAACGCCTCTACACTGATGAAAGCTCAGGAACCTTAGAGTATTTCTTTGTTCGTCAACAGACCCTAATTAATTATATCTTATTTCGTAAGAAGTCATCTAGCAAACAATGGATGTAAGTTCCTCTCCTTTCAAGGCTGTAGTACATAATCTTTGCAACTTGTAGTTACAAGACTGACACGCCCTCCTTGTATGTAGGCCTCTGCATACTACAGCTTCGCGACGCTGGCTTGGCTCTCGGCGCAGGCCGTACCTTTGATCGTCTGGCCCACCTTCATTGCATCTCTGCTAACCCCGGACTATCAATATGCCAACCGTGCGTAGATGCTCTGTGTATCCCCTCCAGGTTGGAACTGTACGGTACATGATACTAATACCGAGTCAGTCGTTGAGCAATACTTCGCCCGATCCCTAGGCTTGTCACAGCTGACACTCGGCATGGTCGTCGTCTGTCTTTCTGGAGCTGTGCCACTGGCCTCAATCGCCGACGGTAAGTTCATAGCATACGCCCCAACCCGATACGGGAAAACACGTCCTGATATTCTTTCCCAGCTCCCGCGGGTGCTGTCTCCCCCTTTGCCGATGCTGTGATCCTCATCTCGTCCTGCTACCACTTCTCCACGGCCTTTTATAGCTACCACAGATATAACACCACCGGTACAGCAGGATATGTCTTCGGTGCCGTCGGTTCCGCGTTCCTGGCTGCCTTCGGTCTGTGGTGCCTCATGTTTGGTTCAGGCGGGCATATCAGCAAGAGAACTGGGGCGGACAAGAGGACAAGCGGGTTTCCCTTTACGAACCATGAGGCGAGCAAAAGGAAGGGCAAGGGCAAGGAGTTGTAGGGTACAGATAGAAGTGTGTGTATCGTGCATGAAGCCGAGAACAACAATATGACCGTTGACCTAGAGATCACCATCAATTCATATTACAAAACCTCCGGTCCCTCTTCGCAACTAACACCGTATCCTACTCCTTGAACTCCGGTTCCTTTTACCAGCACGAACTTATTGTTCATCTTGCGTATGACCATGTCCCAGAACGCCCAAGTTTCAATCAATGAGCCGTATTTTGACCCTCGCCTCTGAAACGCGCCTACGGTGCTCAATGCCAGCGCAAGCCCTGCAAGTAAGGCTTATGATATTGTAGCTTTCCGTTCCTGCACCAGATTCATCATAACCCTTCGGCACCTCCGCCTCCGTCGAGATTCATGAGAGGAGGGTAGGTGGCATACCGAGCATTCGAAGCAGCGCTGCTAGTGTTGGTGGCAGCATTTCCGTGACTGACCGCATTTCCAGATGAAGCCTGGTATCTAATCCTCGATCCCGGGGGCTTCACTGGCATCCCCGTTCGCGGTAGCTGGCTCAGCGGGAGCCGACACGACCTCCGGAGCGCCTCCGTTGATGACCACATCGGTTGCACCCGTCAAAATAGCACGTCGTCGGTCGTGCCACCCCAGCTCACTCTTGATAGTTTGCTCCAAGAGGACCTCTTTCTCCAACCACGCCTTCTTTGCGATCTCCTCCCATTGCTTGCACTCCTGCTTCAGAGTTTCGGAATCTTCTTGTGCCCACTGCAGCTGTTTCTTACAAACAACTGCCAGCTTTGGGAATGGCATCGCCAGCTCCCGCGGCGTGAAGCCGTCTTTCTCTGTCAGCTGGGTGTAGAGCCCCGCTGGGCTTTCATCTCCGCTGTTGCCATCATCTACGGCATCCTCCTGCCCCGCAGCATGAGACTGTGGTGTCCGGAGAATGATCTTTAGCTTCGTAGACTTGCCAGCGGTGCCGCCGGATTGTAGACTTTTAGGCACCGGATCGGAAGGCCGGAGTGCTTCGGTTTCGTGAACGGTTCGCATATGCTTCGCAAGGGCGTCGGATCTCGTGAAACACTTGTCGCATTCTGTTTGAGCACGTCAGAAAGGGAGAACAGGGGACATCTCGAATGCGCTCTCATGGTGCGGGGGCTTACCTGGAAGATAGCAGAAGAAGGGCTTCTCACGCGTGTGGCTGCGCATATGCGCCTTAAGTGCATAACCGCTGGCATGGTTAGCACCTTGCCGGTTGCAGCCAACCCATTGACATGTGTATTTCTTTTGTCGACCCTCAATATGCTCGTCGTGAATGTGTTTGACCAGTCTGTCCATCGTGGCCAGGTCCCCAGCGTCGCAGTCCTCCCAAGCGCACACGGTCACTTGGGGCTGGTAATCCTCGTCCTCAAGCCGCGCGTTCGCCGGTGAGTTTGGAATGTCGCCAGACGAGTCAGAAGATATCGAGACATTGTCGAACTCAGGAACTTTAGTCTCTGATTCGGGCTCGGGCTCTGCATCTGGGACAATGGCTGAGGAAGTGGTAGAGCCACCGCCGAGCTTCACACGCTTTGCTGGACGTTCGATCTCGTCCATTGTAACATCGTGGGCTGGGTGCTCGTCATCGTGTGTTGGGTGTTCGTACTCATCGCCCGCCTCCGAGGATGACATTGACGACAACGAGGAGTCGGACATGGTGGCAGGATGGAAGGGTGCCGTAGAGAAAAAAGATGTTCGAATCGTAAGCCGTTTTGTTGTGTCAATCAGGAATAACGCCGCCGCAAACCAGGTGCTTATCTTCAATAGTCTCAGGTACAATGGTATAGATGCGACAAAGAAGTTGGCTGAGCTTCACTGAAATGAGGGCACTTCCAGGGTTCCCTCTGAAGCTGAGTGTCTGGAATTCAGAGTAGCTCATAAGAGGTTGAAGGCTGAGGTGCTAGATGCGGCGCGACTTACACGGCTGAGCGTGTTGAATACGACGTTACTAAGAAGCCGTGTCGCCCAATTCCGCGGCCGGCAACAGCTGTCAGGCCGGGGTGCGAAGTTGCGAGGGTGCCAAAGTGCCAGCCAGTCACGCTGAGGCCTGTCGGGCTAGCCCTGCAGACGGTCTCACAGCCCTGCGTCTCAGGGGCAACCCCTGAATTCCAGCGGGTTCGAATTGTTTATGCACTTGTACTAGTATTGCCCCTCAGCCCCCACCAAGACTTACTTGCACATGCCTTTTTCGAGCGAACTTTGTCTATGCCTAAACACTCATACCTAACTGCGACTCGTCATAGATCAAGACGCAAAACTCGCGATTTCTGTACACTAGAGCCATTTGGCATACAGTTCCTTTTCTTCTCTATACCAACATGGTCGATTCCAAGAAGGTCTTCTCCCTCGAGGGGAAGAGCCTGAAGCTGGACACAGCCGAGGACGTAGAGCCTCATATCAAGGAGCTCAGGAGCATGGACGATGTCGAGGAGGTCAGATTACTCGGAAACACTCTGGGCGTAGGCGCCTGCAAGCTTCTCGGAGAGGTCTTGGCTACGAAAACGTCCTTGCAAGTGAGTCTTTACCATATGGCGCATGCGAGCGCAAAGAGCCCACCACACTGACTGAATGACTGACTGACTGACATGAGCTTAGGTCGCGAACCTCGCCGACATCTTCACCGGCCGTCTCCTGAGCGAAATCCCCGATGCGATCTCCCACCTCTTGACCTCTATTCTCAACCTTCCCAACCTTCACACGATTAACCTGAACGACAACGCCTTCGGCCTGAACACGCAAGCGCCCCTCGTCGCTTTCCTTGCTGCCCACGTTCCCCTCCAGCATCTGTATCTCAACAACAACGGTCTGGGTCCCCATGCCGGAATCCTGGTCGCTGATGCGCTGAGCGAGCTCTACGCTAAGAAGCAGGCTGCGCGTAAGGAGGGCAAGACTGTGCCTGACCTGGAGACCGTGATCTGCGGGCGCAACCGTCTGGAGAATGGCAGCATGACGGCTTGGGCCAAGGCTTTCAGCCTGCACAACCAAATCAAGGAGGTCAAGATGGTGCAGAACGGCATCCGACAGGAGGGTATCTCCCACCTATTGAGTGAGGGCCTAAGCCACGCCTCCGGTCTAGAGACCCTGGATCTCCAGGACAATACGTTTACGCTGATGGGCGCAAAGGCTCTTGCGAAGGTTACGCCCACCTGGGTTGGCCTGAAGGAGCTTGGTGTTGGTGATTCACTTCTGGGCGCCAAGGGTGGTGTCTTGCTTGCTGAGGCTCTGGCCAAAGGCAAGAACAAGAACTTGGTGACGCTGCGTCTGCAATACAATGACATCACCGCGAAGGGCGCCCTAGGCTTTGCCAAGGCTGCAAAGGAGGGTCTGCCGGCGTTGAAGAAGATTGAGCTGAACGGCAACAAGCTAAACGAAGATGACGAGGGCATTGTTCTCTTGCAGGAGCTTCTGGAAGAACGGAAGGAGGAATTTGGGGGAGACGTTGTGCTTGAGGACGAATGGGGCCTCGACAGTCTGAGTGACCTTGAGGGCGAAGACTCCGATGAAGAGGAGGAGGAGGACGACGACGATGATGATGACGAAGATGAAGAGCCCGAGGAGAGAGATGAGAAGCTTAACAAGGAAGCCGAGGAGGCACAGGAGGACCCCGTCATTCAGGCCAAGGATAAGGAGGTGGATGACCTCGCGAAGACGCTCGAGAAGACCATCATCTAGAGCGATCTCGGTTTATACGACGTTCAACGGTTTCACGGAGCAGAAATGTCATGAGGTCAGGTTGGGGACGACTAGACGATACCCGAATATAACATAACCTCCCGGTTAAGCGACGGTGCTTTCTCACTCAACTTTGCGCGATTCTTTTGACTTGCTGATAGATAGTCAGGGAAACAAATGTTTCAACCTTCATCTTTGAAGCCTCCATCAACTTGCTACACATGTCTTTGTTCGAATTCTTTTTGCTGATGTCTCACAGTCTACTCGCTTGTCAAGAACATCATGGGATTTTTGTGCAGATACCCCCACGGCTTTCCTTTTAAGGCATAAATCTACGTTACGGGATATCTCCTGTCGGATCTTGGCTTGGCGGGCAGTGTTTCTTGGCGTCAAGTTAAGCTTCAATCGCTCCGAGGCTGCAGTTGGTTGCCCTTTTACCTATAGAAGGCTGAACATTCCAGATGAACGGCTGGTATCAGGCCGTCGACTCTTGGCTCCTCCTCTAGCTGGCCTTCCAGTTTATATCCTCCGGTCAGTCACGTTTATCCCTTACGGAAATAAACGGTTTCTAAAGGGTCTCCGCGAGGCTAGGGGTCAACGGGTGTCTCACTTTGCCAACGTCTCAGCCACCCCTTGCCACGTGGGAGCGTACTGCCGTGGCATTCCCGGAACTTCTGGCGAGGCTGGCCGGCACTGCTCGCATTCCTCCGGTCGGCCAGCAGGAGGTTGAGGGGATTCAGGGCTGGGTGCTAAGGGAGCCCGAGATGGTATCTAGGGAAATCAAAGCCGAGTATGGAGGGGCTCAAGAGGTTATTAAGGAGGGATCCTCGACGATAGAGCTGGCGGCATGATGCAGTCTATACGCAGGTTATCCCTTCTTCTCAAAGATCAGGTCCAGAATGATCACTACCACCCTCTTCACCGTTGCCCCCTTGATTTTAGCTGCTTTGCCAGCGGCTGCAGTCCCTCAGCACTTATGGAAGGATGATACCTACTGTCTTGAGGCGACGACGGAGACAGTAACGCTCACGCAAACAGCCGCTGACGATCCAGCCTCGTCTTCTACGGATCCGGATGAACCACAAGTTACGGGTTTTATCGAGACCACAACAGAGACGATGACACTTACCAGTACTCTGACTGTTGTTCCCACAGTCGATGCTGAACCACTCGAGTCCGCGGATCCGATTATGTCACCAGAGACAAAGGTTGCTGCTAGTCCTGAAGCCGAGACTGTGACGCTCTTCAACACTGTGACAGAAGTCAGCACATCTATCAGTACCGTCACTGTTGAGATCCCCCAGCCAACGGTGTTCCCGTTTCCGACATCAGACCTGGACTTGCCGACAAGTACTGGATCAGCTGTTCCCTTGCCTCTTAACCTCCAGCCTTACTATGTAAACAGTACCGTGGGACCATATGGCAATTCGTCCTTGGCCTTCAACGCCTCTGCTCCCGTTATTCCAGCCTTCAACGCCTCTGCTCCTCTTATTCCAGCCTTCAACGCCTCTGCTCCTCTTATTCCAGTCTTCAACGTCTCTGCTCCCGTTGTTCCATTCTTCAACATCTCTGCTCCCGTTCTTCCTGACTTCAACCTCTCTGCCCCCGTTATTCCCGTCTTCAACGTCTCTACTCCCACTAATCCATTGTTCAACCTCTCTGGTCCCGTTGTTTCAGCCCCTCCCTTGGCTGCACCCTCTCCTTCCAGCATTACATACTCTGGATACGAGAATGGCATCTATTTCACCAACTGGTCTGTACCCTACATCCCATCAACATGACAAAATCCCAACTAACACACAACTAGGGGAATCTATGCCGCGGACTACCAACCCCAGTCCCTACCTGCTTCCCAGATCACCCGCGTCATATATGCATTCGCCGACATTGATATCAACGGGACCGTTTTCTCTTCTGACCCCTATGCCGACGTGGAAAACCACTATGACTCGGACCCATATGACGAGCCTGGGAACAACGCATACGGCTGCGTGAAGCAGCTATACCTGCTCAAGAAGCAGAACCGTCAGCTCAATGTCCTCCTCTCCATCGGCGGCTGGACCTACTCCGAGCAGTTCCCGGACGTCGCCGCCAACCCGGTTGCCCGCCAGAGGTTTGCCGACAGCGCGGTCAAGCTCGTGACCGACTGGGGCTTCGATGGGGTCGAGATCGATTGGGAGTACCCCAGCGACGCGATCCAGGCCGCGAACTTGGTGTCGCTGCTGCAGGTGCTCCGCTACGAGCTCGATAACTGGGCGGCGGTGCACGCGCCGGGGCACAAGCTCATCATAACGATAGCCAGCCCGGCCAGCGGGGGGAGCTACAGCATCATGGACCTGAAGGGGATGGACCCGTACGTCGACTCGTGGAACCTGATGGCGTACGACTACGCCGGGTCCTGGGACAACACGACGGGGCACCAGGCCAACATCTACTTCAACCCCAAAAACCAGGAGGCCACCAAGTTCAGCACCGAGCAGGCCGTCAGCGACTACATCGCCAGGGGCATCCTGCCCTCCAAGATCGTCCTGGGCATGCCGACGTTCGGGCGGACGTTCGAGACGACGGCAGGCTTGGGCCTGCCCTTCAAGGGCGTCGGCTCCGGCTCGCCCCGGCTGGACCAGGCCGGCCTGTGGCTGTACAGAGAGCTGCCCCGGGTGGGCGCGACTGAGATATACGACGACACGGCCAAGGCGAGCTACAGCTACGACAACGTGACACACGAGTTGATCTCGTACGACAACGTTCACGCTGTGAACGAGAAGAAGTCGTATGTGTTTTCGAGGGGCCTCGGCGGTGTGGTCTTCTGGGAGGCCAGTGGTGACAGGAACGGGAGTGACAGCTTGGTGTCCACGCTGGCGTTCGCACTGGGCGTTCTGAACAACAAGACAAACTTGTTGAACTATTCCACAAGCCAGTATGACAACATTCGCAATGGGATGGCGGCGCTGGCAGTATGAATGCTTTCGATTCATTTTGATTGGAGAGTGGGTGTTCTCTTAGAGCTACGGCGGTTCGCATATACGGTCCTGCTTTTTTTTTTTTGTACCTGACGACTCTGCATGACCTGCCTGTCCTTATTGTGCTCTACCTAGGTAGTACCTTTTGAGATGTGTAAACGAATAAACATGACTTTTTGACAAACCACCGACCAGAAAATACACTCTTACACAGTAACTTGCTGCACCGGAGTTTTGATTGCGGGCGATATGGCGTATCTACCCTAACCACTGTCTGTCGCAGCATAGGATGAATAATAGGACATTGCGCAGCCAATGAGTAGGGTTGTGTCATGTCTAGAGGGGTATGCCATGCTATTGATTGCTCGCTAGACCTTGGTCTTCATACTAGGTATCATAGGCTGAGGTCACCGCTGACTGTGAAGCTGCATCGCTGGATTGCCCAAGTAGTTGTAGCTCGACGGCATGTCCAGCTCAGCTCCACGTATGGTTTCGAAGACTACCGTGGAAAAGGAACAACTTTTCATTGAGAATCCTTCATATCGTCCCGTTCCCGTCGGGCCTGCCACTTCCTCCGTATCGAGCTTCCATAGACACCACCAGCCAACCCGGCCACCGACGCTGCAAGAATAGCTGAGCCGTGGTAGGACGGTTTGAACAAGCCCCTCTCGAGCAATCTCAAGTTTGAGAAGTACCTCGACGTTCCATATACTATGGAACCTGAGCCCAGGGCCATGAGCACACCAACAAGGACCTGCGACTGCTCCTTCTCGAGCTCGTGCTCGATATCAGCCAGGTTGGGCTCAGCCTTAGAGACCAGACCCTTCTGCGGTGGGGGACGCAGGGGTTTCAGCAGCTCCCTCAGGTCGAGCTGTGAGAAACGCTCGATGGCGATCCCAAGAGCAAGGAAGCCAAGACCTGTTCGCATCCATGCCAGAAAGGTCCGTTCACTCGCTAGATGGTCTCTGGCTGTCGAGCCCGTATTTTGGTAAACGGGCGTTTTCCAGGCGGCCAGACGGGAAAACATCATGAGTCGTGACGGTGAATAGTCTCGACCATATAAGCCCAAGGCCCCGGCAAATTGTATCTGTGAGCCCTTCTTGAGCTCAGCGTCCAAACTGGCCTCAACCTTGATTTGGTCCAGATATCGATCGAGGCTTCTGCCGTGGAGATGCGTTTGTTTCTCTCAATAACCCGAGGTAACTCGTGATCCGGGAGATGGTACTTTAAGCTCAAAATATGATCCGAATGTGTATGCGTTGAGCAGAGCTGTCTGTTTCGATTCGGTTTCCGTGAGAGTCACGAGCAGCTAGGGAATATTTATTCGGTAAACTACAGTACGGATCCGTACGTATTATTCACTCACATATTCAGGGGCAACGGCCCGGCTACATGATCAAGACCCACACACACCCCGTCTCACCGTTACTGCCGATGACCTCACCCACCCGAACTCCTATACTGTGTAGTATAGACATGCCCCTACATACTGTCGAACAGTAGTGTTAATCAACTCGAATTGTTGAACAAGGAGGGTATTCTTTCCACCCTCAACATCCTCACAATGTCAGGACTCCCCAGCGAAAAGACCAAGGGCGATGAGAACCGCCCCCTTCTCCCATCCGGGCACAAGTCCAAGTCCAAGCAGCGGAAGAGCAGGAGGGCCCTGGGACGCGTCTGCGAGGCCATAGCCTGGGCATTCTTCCTCGGCTTCACCTCCTGCTCCTTCATAGGGCTGTACCACCACCGCCAGTCATGGCTGCCGGGCTCCGGGCCCTCTGCCTCCTCGCTCGAGGCGTGCGCGTGGGCCCACCTGGAACCGCACCTCGGCCTCCTCGACGTGCCCCCCATCACCCGCGATGAGTTCCTCCAGCGCCAGGCGACCCTCGCGCGCGCGCTGGGGGAGGCCGGCGTCGATGCCTTCGTCGCAGAGCCATCGGCCTCCTCGGCCTACTACGCCAACATATCAGGCACTTACGAGCTGTCCGAGCGGCCCTTCCTGATGATCATCGACAAGGACGCCCAGTTCTCATATCTAGTCCCCAACTTCGAGGCCGGCCGCATCGCCGGGCTGGACATGGTCTACAGCGACAAGAACGTGATCGGGTGGGGCGAGGAGCAGTCGCCGTACGAGGTCCTCGCGGGGGCGAGCGGCTTCGGCAGGGTCATGCTCGACGAGCACGCCCGGTTCATGATAGCCGCGGGCCTGCAGGGCGCGGGCGTCGAGGTCCAGCCCATGAGCGAGGCGGTGCAGTCCCTCCGGGCCGTCAAGACGGACGCCGAGGTCGCCATCCTGAAGGGCATCAACGGCTTCACGCTGGAGCTGGTCCGGTCCCTGCAGAAGTGCATCGAGGTCGGCGTGGCACAGGAGACGGTCGTGACCACGGCCGAGGCCCTGTTCACCCGCGCCGGTGTCGGCAGTGGGTACTGGTCCATCGTCTTGTTCGGTGACCAGGCGGCGTACCCGCACGGCGGGAAGCACGGGAAGACGCTCGAGGAGGGGGAGTTCGTTCTGATTGATATCGGCTCCAAGCTGCATGACTACGGCAGCGATGTGACCAGGACCATCTTGCCCTCCGGGGCGAAGGTTAGCGATGAGCTCATGGGCATCTGGGAGACGGTCCGCGCTGCCCAGTCGGCCGGCTTCAAGCTCATGCACCCGAACGAGACGTGCTCTGAGGTAGATGCTGCCTCTCGCAAGCCGGTCTCCGATGCTGGCTATGCCGAGTATTACACACACAGGCTTGGGCACGGCTTGGGCTTGGAGATGCATGAGCACCCTTACCTGAACGGAGCAAACGCTGAGAAGCTGAAGATCGGGGAAGTCGTGACAAATGAACCAGTAAGTTCAGTCAGCACTGTGACGGCACCCGCCCATTCCCATGTTCGTTGCAACGTACGGCTGACATTCTTTTTCTAGGGTATTTACGTCACGAGTGAGCAGGCCTATAAGATTGGAAAGCATGTTGGGTTTGGCGTGAGACTTGAAGATCCCATCTTGGTTACTGAGAACGGTGGCGTGCCGGTGACTGGTCGGCGGGCACAATCTCCTTACGACCCTTGAATGGAAGACAATGACGCTGGTTACGGTTTGTTGAGCAGTGTTGTGTTCTCAATGTACCTACCTCTGCTCTAACTATATATAACAAATATCTTTAACAGTGGTGTCTAGGTCGCAACTCCTAACCCAACAGCTCTAGCAATGTCGGGATAAATGGTAGGGAATAGGCATAATCAATACCTTGTATATATAGTACAGAGTATAATAATTAGAAACAAGCGAATCGTAATACATACAGCTAATCCGAACTACAGGTTACAAGGCTGAACTCTGCAAGGCTGTAGGTGGTAATTACTGGTGGTAACTACTGGTTCTTCTAGAGCAACAAGTCAAACATTGCACGACCGTTCTTGTTCTTCCAAAATATATAATATTCGCGTTGCTGTGTCACAATCCGCGTCCAAAATATCAAATTTGCACCAGTCCCTGACATACTCTTACAAAGCCCATACATCACAACTTGCTTTGAGGAGGTTGAAGTAGGCCGCCTAGGTAGCAGTGGATAACACGATTCGAATAACCCTGGAACATATTCCTCAGAACATAACGCCGGGCATACTCCTATCAGCAGCAGCCATACTTGCAACAGTGCAGGTTCAATGAGACATGGAACATTATGATCCTAGTGCATCAAAGCACGTCCGTCTCCTTATCAGGTAGTGGGGGCACTCCACTCTGCCGTACCTCCCCTGTTGAAGCTTGGTTGAAACCGTTCACGACCATCTCAATCACCCATAGGGCCGGCTGCTAGAGACAACACCAAATAATTCCGTCCACCGCTGCTAAAAACAGACATTGAAGCCACCAGCCGGTAGTGGAAGGTGCCTAGCTCCCAGACGAAGTATTCAAGTCCGACCCCAAGATTGGCCAGTTTTTCTAAACAGTGCCATCTGTCGGCGTGTTCCCGTCAGAGTCCCGGTTCTCCTCAGCCCCGTACATGGCCTCTCCAAAGGCCGAATCTTCCATGCCTATGTCACCAAAGTCGCCAGAAGTAATGTCCGCAACCTGTTGGTCGAGAGCCTCACCAGCGGTGTTCATGTCCCCAAGGGAGCCAGAGTCATTGTCACTGGGCTTGCTTTCGGGAACAGGAGCTTGTGTCGACTCTGTGGGAGGTACGGCATTGGCGGATGCACTAGGCGAAACACCGCCCTTGGGGACAACGACCCAGTCACCACTTTCAGTGCCTTGGTCTGGAGCTATGTTCTTATCCTTTGCTTGATCCGTGTCTTGCATAACGACATCTTCTGGGGCACTCTCTTGAGATGGAGCTGGTCCGGCTTGGAGTTGTGAAGAAACAAGATGGGCTGGTGTTGATGTAGACAAATGACCCTGGGGCGTCAGAGTGGATGACAATCCACTTTGCACCTGATCCATCAAGCCCGCAGTGCCGCTCATGTCAACATCGGCTTCGCCAGTTACGACGCCACCTTTCTGGGAGCCTGCTTGTGATGGTTGTCTGGACAGCTGGCCCGGCGCGCCACTAGTAGCAGCAGGAGGTGCGGCCGGAGGCATGGGAAGAGTTTCAGGCTCTGGTACTGGCTCCTGGTATCCACCATCTTGAATACGCTTAACGTCGCTTACGACAGCGATATGTCGACCAAGGGCCGACTCAACTTCTGCGACAATGTCGGCGACCTTTCTGTGCTGGTTGCCGTTCCATCTGCTGGCGATGTCCTCGTCGTCTTCTTCTCTTCCTTCAAGACGCCAGATTTCTGGACCCGTTTCATCAACGGCGACGCGCAGTTCTTTCTCAGAGCGGTTCAAAACTGAGTTGGACTTGAATTTATCCATCATCCTCTCGTGTTGAGCCTTCATTCGCTCCATCTCGGCCTTGTCATTCTCAATCTTGTCTGAGACCCTCTGTCTGAACTCGTCAGCCAACTTAGGATCCAGATGACCAACTACTGGCTTCGTTGGCGGCTTCTTGTGCGCATCAACACCTGACGGCTCGTAGATTCCTCGTGTAAGAGATGAGAGGTCTCCCTGCAAGCCGAGACCAAGATCCGCAGGGGTAATCTGGCCTATCCTGTATGCAGACCCTAGAATCTCCTCCATCCATTCGTGATTGCGTGTGTACCTGGCCATGCTGATGTCGCGCGGAGTCATGCGGTCAAAGATATCGCCCTGGTAAGTGTCGTCTTCGTCATCAAAGGGAACGAAGTGAGAAGCCCCTATCAGCTGCTGTTGGGCAGCGTGGGCAGCGGCGGTCCTAGCACGCTTGTTTGGTACGGGCGGCTGGGGAGGATAGGCCATTGGCTGTGGAATTGTGCGGGCGTGAGGTGGTTGAGCCATCATTGGGTGGCCTCTACCCTCGCGTGGCGGGCTGATGGTTGGCCAGTTGAGTCGATCGGCAAGCATGAATTCCTTGCGATTAATTTGTCCTCCCCTTTGTAGCTGCATTCGAGACTGCAGGATGCCCTGCGTACGAGGGTCGACAGGAATCATGTTGGCGGGCATGCGATCTTGCGGCTCGTTGGGCCCGTAGTGAACAATCCACAAGCTGGGATCAACCTGTGGCGCGCCATGCATGGGTTGCTTAGGAACCAAGCGAAAACGCTGTCTCGAGTGCGCTGCAAATTGCTCTCCTTGACGATAACCTGCCCTCTGGAAAAACATCTCCAGCACCTAGAAGAATCAGTCAGCTTGGTCGGTGGGGCTTGTTGGTCGGGACGAAGCTGCACTGACCAGACCGTTGCCTACGTCCTGCTGATAATACGCCTCAGGCGCGGCCCAGATGTAGCCGTCCGTTGCGAAGTTCGTGTCCATTCGTTGTAAAGGCTGCCATGTTAGCATGATGGACCCGTCGGCAGGAGCATCCAGATAGGTCCAGAAGAATGGCGCCGTGTCGCGCGCAATCTTGGGGGCATTCATCAGCCACTTGGTAACATCTTGCGGGGAAACATTGGCCATCGAGGCATATCGAAAGGTATTAATGAGGTGTAGATGAGGGATCTGTGTGGTAGGAACCCCATGTCAGCAGTGCGCCTCCAGTTGCGGTTTTGCGGAGAGACTAGATTCCAGAGCGCAAACTGACCATCCTCTCGTGGATATTCTGACTTGGGTCCGCCATGTTGGCTGTGGTCCCAGAGGGAAGCTATAAGCGTCCAATGCAAATGCAATCCGGTATCCTTTATCCAGTAACTAATAAATGATATTGATGATGCGCCGTGGTGATGTTGTGGCTTCACAATTGCAGATGGCGCATGTGGATGAGGCTCCCTTGCGTGTCGTTCGCGACGGATGACAGCTGAACAGTCGTTGATCGCGCCTCGAAAGACGAGAAGCAATGCGCGTGCCGTTGGACCAAAAAATCACGGCCTGCAATATTATGTAAGCAGCACCAGCCACTCAGAGGTAACCAACCCAGGTACGTACAGATTACCTACCTACTCCGTGCTGCCTCAATTAGACAAATAGGAAGATTGAAAATAACACTGATTAGACAGACGATGGAATTACACGCGCTTTATACAGCTGGGAACACTTAGGTTGTGGGAGTTAATGCCTTGTACTAGGGCAAAGCTCGGCATCAACCGTTTACTTCACAAGCTACAAGTTCTGTGCGTTGCATCATACCTACTTGTACTTAAGTAGCCGACTCTTATAGTATATGTACATAGAGTTGAATGGAGGTTGGACAGCCATAGATGGATTTCACCGGAGTCTACTGAGCTGATTGGTATTGGTTCACAAAGCATTGGTAAAAGGAACTTGCAAGTTGGTTGGTAGTAACTTTGTATATTCATTCATTCTTTATTACCCGAGCCAGCTTCGTGTCGTATCCTCTCATTTCAGCCTGGAACGGATGGATCGATCTAGCAGCATCTTATCTAACAGGCTACAATCAATTTATGCCTGGTAGGTAGAGGCAGAAACGTTTCCACCACGACCGGTCCAGTTGACGTGGACATTCTGGCCCTCAGGGTACTTGGCGCTGGCATGCTCGGGCTTGATCTTGAAGGTGTGAGCACCGAAGTAGTCACGCTGGGCCTGCAGGAGGTTGGCAGGCAGGTCCTTGGTTCGGTATCCGTCGAACCATGACAGGGCAGTAGAGAAACAAGGGGTTGGGATTCCGAGGGAGGCAGTCTGGGCAATAACCTCTCTCCAGCCGGGCTGGGCGGTGTGGATGGCCTTGTTGAAGAAGTCGTCGAACAGAAGGTTCCTGAGGTCAGGGTTGTTGCGGTATGCGCTGGTGATGTCCTTCAGGAAGACGGATCGGATAATGCAGCCACCACGCCACATGAGGGCAATGGAGGGCTTGTTCAGCTTCCAGCCGTACTCCTTAGCAGCCTCCTGCATCAGCATGAAGCCCTGGGCGTACGAGATGATCTTGGAGGCGTAAAGAGCCTGCTCAAGGTCGGCAAGGAACTGCTCGCGGTCTCCCTCGAACTTGGTCTTGCGGCCAACGAACTGCAGCTTGGTGGAAGCCTCAGTACGCTCGTCCTTGATGGAAGACAAGCAACGTGCGAGCACGGACTCGGCAATAAGGGTGACGGGCATGCCCAGGTCCAGGGCGTTGATGGCAGTCCACTTGCCAGTTCCCTTCTGGCCGGCGGCGTCGAGGATCTTCTCGACGAGAGGGGTGCCATCATCGTCGTTGAAGTACATGATGTCGCGGGTAATCTCGATCAGGAACGAGTCCAGAACACCGGTGTTCCACTTGGCGAAGACATCACCCATCTCCTTGTTGGTCATACCGAGACCACGCTTCATGATATCGTAGGCCTGCATAGCAATGGTTAGCTCGTGTTCGTGCTCCCGCAGATGCTTCCAGGGAAGTTGCCTACCTCAGAAATGAGCTGCATGTCACCGTACTCAATACCGTTGTGCACCATCTTGACGTAGTGACCAGCACCCTCGTCACCGACCCAGTCGCAGCAGGCCTCGCCCTCGCTCTTGGCGGAGATGCTCTGGAAGATCTCCTTGAGGGGAGCCCATGCCTTCTCGTCACCACCAGGCATCAGGGAAGGACCGTAACGGGCACCCTCCTCACCTCCAGAGACACCGGAGCCGACGAAGTGGAGACCCTTGCTGCTCAGGTATTGAGTCCTGCGGTTGGAGTCGGGGAAGTGAGAGTTTCCACCGTCAATGATGATGTCTCCGGCGTCAAGCAGGGGCAGGAGGGTCTCAATCCAGTCGTCGACAGCCTTGCCGGCCTGGACAAGGAGCATCACACGGCGGGGGCTCTTGAGCTTGGAGATGAACTCCTCGTTGTTCTTGGCACCAACGATAGACTTGCCCTTGGCCTCGTTCTCAAGGAAGTGGTCGACCTTGGAAACGGTTCGGTTGTAAGCGCAAACGGTGTATCCGTGGTCAGCCATGTTCAGGATAATGTTCTGACCCCTATAAGGATTGTTAGCGACCAGGCGCCTGAGGGGGAGCGCACTTGGCAGAGGTCGGGAGAAGACTTACATGACGGCCAGGCCGATGAGGCCGATGTCAGCACTTTGGAAATCATTATGGTCAGCATTGGTTCGTCCTGGGTTGATGACCCCGCTAGCAATATTGGCTAGCCGAGCGCTGGAAGAAGCACTCAGCCTCGAGAACCAGGGGATATGGTTGGAATATTGTGCATTGAGCAGATAGTCCAGAGCAGCGTTTGCAGTTCTGTTCTGTGCCCCAGCAGACTTGCGATGTCTCAAATGTCTCGATGGAAGAGAAATAGAGGGGTTTCGCTGCTGTGGCTGCGAAATGGCTCATCGGAGGGGTATAAGGTGGGGTAGAGAACCAGACTCAAACTCACACTGCGCCAGACATAGTGACGGCGTAAAGGTTATACGGAGGGGTGTGTTGGGGTGATAGAGGAGTGACTCTCTAGATGGCTGCTTTCAGTAGTTGATCTCGAAGTTTAAATCGAGAATGAGAAAGGCGAGGTTGAGAATGGAGAGTGAAGGGGAGAAATTTTTGGGAGCCAAGTTGTTTTCGACTCGGGAAAGCTGGATAGATGTCGTCGTAGCAGAGAGTTAAAGTGGGCGGCGGGGCTTACTCAGAAACATAGAAACCCCGATCAACACAAGGTACGGAATACACACAGCAGGGCAGGCTACCTAGTAGATACTACAGCAGATTGATTACGGAAGCAATCTCTTCTATTTTTTTCTTTTTCTTTATTTCCCTCACCCCGTCCCTCTCTATCACTAGTTTGTTATTTATGGATGAGTTACTTTGTATATACAGTAGATATAGTTGACTTCGACCTTTTGGTTGAACAGTTGACTGACATTGCTCAAATTGGTGACCAGCGAGGAGCATTCGATAATACCTAGGCAGTACAAGTATACGAATATACAAATATATGCTCTCGCTCTCTCCGGTCCTTTTCCACCGGTAGGTACCTCCCGAAACCCTACTTGTCGTTTGGGCAATACGTACATACATGGATCCGCAACACTTGCGGCACTTGTTGCGGTTCAGGGCTGTCTTGTCGGAACTTGTCAGACATGATGCGGCATAATGGGAGACGGTGTCCACACTACCCGCGTTTCGTGGCCCAGAATGCCCAGGTGGCAGTGGTGGTACATAGAAGGGGGATGGGCAACTCAAAATTCCACACTCCGTCGTCCGCCCTGCTGCCCCTGACGTTCTCCCAGAATGTCTTTTTTCATCAGGAGGAATGGATCATTCTTTGCACAGCCTTATGTCATGACACTCGCAACCGTCCTTCCACGGAGTCAGGCGCCCGCTTTAGTGCCTGGCCAGTTCCTCAGACTCTTCACATTTTAGCCCAGCTTGAAGGGGCGAGGGCCCTGGAGGGGTACCTTGGCGGTCAATATTCTACCCAGGCCTTTTGCTTTCTCATCAAATCGAATCGGATCTCTGTCACATTATTAATGACGAAATAACCCTGTAGTCCAAAGCACATGAGCGAAATCGCTCTTTACAGCTCCGGGATACGGAGGACGGGGTTCCTTCACCCCCACGCTGGTTTAGCAGCCTGGCCCTGCTGACTGGCTGACTGACAAGGTGCGGCGATTGTTTGCAACGGGGCAAATGGCGGGAGTGGAAACACTCAATGGTTGAAAGTGGGATGTGGATTGCCCCACCGAGACATACGTCATAGGCCAGGAACTGTTCTGGAGAAGGCCCATCCCGCAACATTGATTGTTGACCGGGAGGCCGGACAGGCCGGGGCGTGAACCTCGGACTACACGTACTATGGTGGATATGTACTTAGGTATACACTACAAGACAGGCCGGCAGGCAAGGGCGAGTTCCAAGCACATAAAGTCGTGAGATAGAGTCAAGCCAGCTTTATCAAACAAGATGGGAACGCTAGATAATGATCAAATAACCTCACAACAAGTTAAGTAGCTGGGGTTTTCACCTCAAAAGTTCAAGTGATCCAGGTGTCTTGGGGGATTTGATGATGGCGGGGCTGCCGAGGCCTAGCCTTTTCTCTCCTGGTTGGCTGTAGCGCAACGTGGCTGAATTACGCCACGATTCGAGAAAGCCAGGTGCTTGGTCGCGATTAATTGAGGCTGAATGAAGTCCAAATCGTCAACATTGACATTTGCAGCAGGCAACGCTTTCTTCTATCAAGTGACGGACCAACTCGCGTCAAACCACCATCTCGTCGCAACCCAAGAGACACCATCGAGAATCCACAGATATTAATCACACGCAGGAGATTTCGAGTAAATTTCTTTCACGATCGTAGACTGAGCTCAACAGGTACGTGACAACGAAGCCTGAAAGTTTGTCCAAACAAAAGGCATCAAATTCATCATGTCCTATCCGGGGCCTCCAGGTGTCTCGAGCAACGCCTCGCACGCGTCCCTTCCTCCTCGACCGCCTGCATCCAACACCGGTGGCGGATTCAGGTCGTCCTTCTCTCCCGCTACGAGCGCTGCTCCGACCTATCCAGCAAGCGCACCATACTCCAGTGCCCCGACCTACAACCCGCCGCCTGCCGCAGCACCTCATTATGGCGCGGCTCCCTCCACCTACTCATACCCCCAGGCGCCTCCTGCAGCCGTAGGCGCGGGTCGCGGGGGATATGGGCAAGCAGCGACCTCCTATAACTACCCTACGAGCTATTCACAACAACCTTCCTACTACGGCGCAGCCGCTACTACGGCATCTTACTCGACGCCGCCGCAGATTCGCAACCCCTTCCCACAGCCAGGCGCCGCTCCCCAGCCGCAGGCGGCGTCGCAGAACCCGTTCGACCGTAGCGACCCCAATTATGACCCGGAGATGGCCGCGCAGATTGCGCAATGGCAAAGCGCCTACCTGCCAAAGGAGGGCGGGGATGCCGCCGCGACCACTGTCCCCAAGGCAACCGGCGGCAAACCTGGAACGGTGGCCGGGCCTACGTTCAACGCAGAGGCTGCCGCCAAGGCAGCCCAGGAAGTTGCCGACAACAACGGAGGCGACAAGAAGAAGACGGTGTACCGCGAAGGTGGTGGCAAGAAATGGGCCGACGAATCACTGCTGGAGTGGGATCCGTCGCACCTGCGGCTGTTCGTCGGTAACCTCGCTGGCGAGACAACCGACGAGTCCCTGCTGAAGGCTTTTGCGCGATGGCAGTCGGTACAGAAGGCGAAGGTGGTACGAGACAAGCGCACGAACAAGTCCAAGGGCTACGGGTTTGTGAGCTTCAGCGACTCAGACGATTTCTTCCAGGCGGCCAAGGAGATGAACGGCAAGTACATCCAGAGCCACCCGGTTGTGGTGCGCAAGAGTACGACCGAGATCAAGCCTGCGGCGACCAAAGACAAGAACAAGGGCAGATATCAGAAGAAGGGAGGTAACAAGGGAGGCAACAAGGGAGGCAATGGCGGTGGCAGCGGCGTGGGCAAGGGCGACGGTGGATATTCGCCGGCCTTGGGACCTGCTGGTGGAGGCATCGTGAAGCCTGGCCAGAAGAACAAGAGCGGTGTCAAGTTCTTGGGCTGAAATCGCCCGGCTGGCTGTCGAGGAGACATCTCTAACGGTGCTCCTACGGTTGGTGCCATGTTCTTCTGTTCATACCTTGTGATAATGGAGCGGAAGATATCCACAGGCATCGATACTATTACCGATAGGGGACGGGCGGGGCTGAGGGTATCAAGGTGTTTCAAGGTACCCCAGTAATGCCGATGGGGCCAGACGGGCAAATTTAGAAAACCCACAACCTCGGCATGTCCCAACCAAAATCACAACCACAACCAAATGTCATTTTGTATGGCATCCCAGTACTAAATTACATGACCTATCGGTTGATTCGCCTTCCGTTAACATTTTTAATATCAATCCAGCGCTGTGGCATATCATCATATACCCTCGCGATTGCCTCAGTTTTAACCCTGGCCCAGCCCTCTTCGGCTAGGTCCCTGACCTCTTTGATTGTCGCATGCCCGTACCTTTTTATATAGTTTTTGACGACAAGTAAAGAGGCACGGTCTTCAATAGGGTTTGTTTCTGGGCATTTAGGTGCGTTAATTAAGGCTGTATAGCCATTTTCACGCTTCCAGTCACATGAAGCCTTACTAGTATGGCTGCCATCGCCGTCCTCCCATAGTACAAAATCTCGAGATCCGTAGTGTTTCTCGATGTCCTTAAAGACACGTTTATATACAGCAATATACGTAGCGCTGTCCATCTTGCCATTGTTGTTCGAAGCCACCTCGTACCAGTAGAGAGGGCTTTTGTAACCAGGCCCGATAACGGCCACGCAGTGGATAAGATTTTGGTCTACCTTGGCTAGCTTTTCGAAGTGTTTGCTACGTCTCCTTTTCCGAGGTTTGTATATGCCGTCTGCAGTAATCACGGGAAGGTTGAAGTCTTCTTCACGGCTTTTGAGCAGCTTCCGTTATGCCTGGTTTTTCACAGTCTATGAAGCGAGTTTGTGACGTGGCTTCCTTTTAATCAACCCTCTGAATTCTCCCTGCAAACTAAAGTGCCATTCGTCAGCGCAGTAAGCTTGTCCTCGCCAGACAGGATCAAACCACCAACCGCCTTCGATCTCGCGTGTAGCCCGTCGGGCACGTTGTTGTTATACAGAGGGACTGTCCGCCGTCTTAAGAACTTCCATACGGGAATGCCACCCAATCTTTCTCATCTCTTTAGCAATTATCTCTTCGTGGATACCCTCAACGTTAAGGCTAGCGTCGGTGGCGATGTCACGCCATGGCTGGCGGGATTCTTCGTACATACACTCGTCACCACGTCGGTTTAGACCTTCGAGGTAATCGTCAACTATTCGAGCTTTGTCAGGCCTAAATTTGATGGGCCGGTAACGAGGTTCTTGATATCGAAGGTCGTTATGTAAAGTACGTGCGTCAGGGTCGCTTCCGAGGGTACCGAGGTCGAGATTAAGGAGGGGCGGCATAGGTTCATAGTCAAGGCGACACTGAATAATAAGGCTTCCTTGGTACCTAGATACGCCAAAATATTCGTAGACCTGTTGCTTTGTGACTTTGCCTGTCCCTTAGCCGAGGAGATCAAAGTAGTCGAGAAACTGGCAGACCTCACGGACCTTGGCCCGCTTTAGTGTATCGAAGTGTTTTTGGTCTCGCTTTGGGCCCATTGTGAAGACGATTAGGGTAAAGTAATTAGTATGGTTCGAATCGTCGTTTGAATCTAATGATAATGATGAAAAGAAATAATAGCACACGTTATGTGGTTGTTGAATAAATGAAGGTTGAAGATTGAAGGTTTTGGTGTGGTTGGTGTGGTTAGGTGTAGGTTGTGGGTTTTCTAAATTTGCCCGTCTGGGGGCGTGGTATCACCTACAACGAAATACTGGACTCACAATATGATGGGCTATGATCCTCTCGGGTACGATGAGGCCAAGGCAGGGCGACGGTGACATAACGCAAGAATGTATATATGTCCTAGGCATATGTCCCCGGATAGACGGTGATCCAAGTGAATAATGGATTGCGATAGACATGAAAAACGGTTCTTAGGAAGTATTGACTTTTTTTACCCCCACCAGTCGTGCCTCGACATCTGTATTGACTGAGTCCAAGATACTAATCCTGACCTGCGGTTCGTTGAAATGTAGATGGAACCGGAGCAAGTACTCCAAGCTGGCCAGTGCGCCGGATGCCGAAGGATAGGCAGGTGGGTTATCCTGCGGCGTGCTGAAGATCCAATCTGCCAGGCCGGACAATACTGGACGGCATAAAACCGTCAACAAGTGTGACTTCTCATATCTTGTGTATGTGTGTGCATGCCTTTCCTTTACTATTCTAGGCGCGTATCTGCATGTTGATGCTCATTCCGGGTTAGCGGCCTGGCGAGCAGAGCAAGCAGCCGTGCCTTAGCAGTTCTCAAGGTGCTTGGCTGTTTACCCCATCGCAATCAACGGCGACCAGGGGCTGAAGTCTCCCCTGTTGCGTCCAAATTAAAGTTGGTGCTGACTCCTAGAAACCTCGGCCTTCCTGTCTCTGAAACATGGGCTTTTGATTTCCTCGTCTCTTCTCATTTCGGCCTCAGCCTCCCAGGAAAGTCGTCCCTTTCGGTTTGCTGCCCTCGTCCTTGCGTGCGTGGGTTGAGTCTCTCATTATTATCATTATCCCCGGGGCTTGTTCAATCTCTATGTCACCGAACCCTTCCTTCTTTCTCTATTCTATACTCGGTATCGTTCCCGAGACTCTCTGAACTACGGTCTATCATCCTTGCCCTCCCTCCTTCTACGTTTCCGTGACCCGGCCATTACAAGCCTGCAGGACGTGACCAGCCAGACAACTGAACCTCGGGGCATTTCCATTCATTATAGTCACTGAGTGACTGAGCCAGTCTGAAACGGCATACTATCATCGCTTTGGTTCGATTGATTCATCGTTTGCGAGGGTTCTTGACTTAGACACCTATTCACACAGTATCCCCTCCTTCCCCCCCACGTGTTCAGGGAAATTTGAACGACGATCTTTCCTTTATACGCTCGCATATCGACTTCAGCAACGACGCTATTCCAATATTCCAGCCATTGCTTCTTCTCGTTGTTATTCTCCAGCAGAGCAGAGGACCACCCCGCTCTGTTTGCTATCAGCTTGTGCAGCTACCCGAAAGCGACACTGCGCTCTTCCTTTCGTGTGGTTACACGAGGCACTAAATACGCCCCGTTATTTGATTGAACGACTTTGGTGGCTACGGCAAGTTGTGTTACTGCGAAGACCATCACAGGACTATCAAGACATAACGACCACTTCCTCGGAGTCCAACTATGGCGACGTAAAGAGCCACTTTACAGAGATTAAACCGACTAGACCGAAGAAGTACTGCTTCTCGGGTCCGATTATCCTTGTTAGTTTGGGTATTTATCTATCTGTTCGTGTGCATCTACACCCTACGTCAAGATGCCTTCAATAGACGTTATGATGGCGAGGAGTCTGAGGGGAGGGGTTTGGGGTTCAATAGCGAGGGCGGTACAGCCTGCTTTGGAACCAAGGAACGTCATCTCGGATGCTCAAAGTGATTTCTCGGATTTCAAGACGGCCTTTTCGAGCTGGGACAATTGCATGGCAGCAACGTATTGCAAGTATGAAGACCCCATACCATTCTTTCGACATGTCCGATGGTTTTGCTGACGTCTCACAGATGGCCTGTGATTGCCGTAATCATTGTAGGTGGCTTGATAATATTCTCCATCATATATTGCATAGCAAGATGTCTCTGCTGTGGTTTGTCGTGCTGTTGCGAGTGTTGTCGATGTTTGAAATGCTGTGGCAACTGCTGTGGGTGCTGCGATACACCGAAGAACGGCAGGCAGAAATACCTCGACGAACCCTATGTTCCGCCGAATCAGGGCTACCGCTCCGAACCAGCCATGTCGGCTGGCGCCATTCCACCTCAGCGTCCAGCTGCGACAAAGGCCGCCGACCCGCCACAGTATGCGCAGTTCGCAAGCTTCGACATGAAGAAAGAACAGGGCGATGATTCCCTGCCGGCGATGCCGACCTGGGGGGATGCGGAAAGCAAAAAAGTGGTGCTTGAGGAAGAAGTGGTCGAACTGCAGCAGTTGAAGAAGCCCGAGGCCAACGGTCAGGGCCAGCCGCTCATAAATGGCATGTCACCGGCACCTTCCCCCGGCCCCAACGCTCCAAACGGCCCTGGCGCATACGGACCACAGGGCAACCAAGCCGCAGCAGGCGGCTACAGAGGCCCCGGATCCCGTGGTCCTGGAGGACCTCCCGGGGCAGGCGCCATGGCAAATCCTTATGGTATGCAGCAGGGACAGGGTTATAACCAGATGAACAATGGTTACCCCCAGCCCCCGGCTTTCCACACGGAACAAAGCTGGGGCGTGACTGGAGGGCAGGACTATGGGCAGATGCCAGGGCCCTCGCCCTCAGGTTATGATGATTACAGCCCGCCGCCGACGCATGCTCCTGGCTACTTCGAACAGGGCGCATACAGCGAGTACGGCGGGAACGGGAGCGCTCCGGCGCCATCAGGCATGAGCCAGCCATACGGCATGAGATCCGAGCCTCCGCAGATGCAGCAGCCGCCGCCAGAGCGACGGGGCCCGCCGAGAGGCGCCCGAGGTGCCGTTGGAGGGGGTGCAATGCCCGACCGCTCGCGCGGTTCTCCGGCACCGCAGCAGCAACAACATGAGGCCGCATACGGTGGCGGCCAACTCAGCCAACCCCCGCTCACCTACTCCCCATCACCTGTGCAGGGGGCATTACCCCCTGGCCCTGACAGGTCTTTCTCTCCCGCTCCTCAACGTACCTTCTCTCCTGCTCCCCCTCAACGGGCTTTCTCTCCTGCTCCCCCTCAACGGGCTTTCTCTCCAGCTCCTCCTCAGCGAGCTTTCTCCCCCGCTCTTGCTCAACAAGGATTCCCAGCTGGTCCTCAGCGAAATTTCTCACCCGCTCCTCAACGGCAATACTCCGCGGACTCCGCACCAGGTCCTGGTCCTGGCCGCGGACCCCTGCCACCGCGTGGACCACCTCGCGGACCTCCTCGCGGGCCACCTCGTGGGCCACCCAACAGACAGTTCTCGGCCGACTCTGCTCCGGGCCCTCAGCGTCAGTTCTCCGGAGGTCCAGCGGGGCGGCCACTGGCAGGCGGCCTGGTAGGTCGGCCCCCGCCACGGAGGCAGTACACGGCCGATATGGACCGGCCACCGCAGTCGCCCGGGCCCCAGAACAACGCGGGCTTCGACTTCCAGTCCGGCTCCACCCGGCCATCTGGGACGAACACGTTCGAAAGTGTCGGCGGGGACCAGCCGGAGCCGAGCGGCGCGTACCCTGGGTATAAGCCGTATCAGCCTGTTCGGTAGATGAGGAATTTGTGTACACGCCTACATGCTCCCTTTCTCTTTCACCAAGACCGTTTCCCCAAATGGAATGAATACTTAGCATCGATGTGGGTGATGTTCTTCAGGAGTTTGGATGTTATTTGAATTTGCATACCATATACCTCTGTGTTGTCTTGTTTTTCCTTCCAGACGGAGCATACTCAAGCCGAGGCAAAATTCTCCGGAGAAAAACATGTGGCATCTGATTACCTTGTTCGTTTTGCGTACCTTTTTTTCTTAAAAAGTCTTTTAGCCACTTGGGACTTTCTTTCCATCTCGGAATGGTCTTACGAACCCCGGTGTTCTTATAGCAGGGTTGCTCTCGTGTCTTGGGACAAGGGCGCTTGGTGATGAGCATTGGTTTGCCAGCAGAGCTGGCTTCTCTGGTTTTCTTATGCATGATCGGGTGGGACGTTTGCGGCGGCGAAGGTGTGGGAGTGTTGAGGCCACAACGATTTCAAGCAAGATACCCGTGGTTGTAAAAGATGTTGAATGTATTTTGGATAGTTGTCCCGATTAGGCGTCATGTCAATGAAGAATTAACATCAAGGCTTTGTTTTTTTTTCCCTTTTCCCAATTCAGATCACCGTTTTCCCTATGACGCCGAAGGAATATTATGAAACGAGAAGACTCAACGCCAATGCCACCTGCGTTTCTCATCAGCTTTGTACTCCGTGCTCGTTGCACTCCTCACGCTCTCGTGCTTCCGAAAGTACCTCACTTCGACCTCTCGAGAGAAGCGCACCCGCTTCTTCCTAGCTCCCGGGTTTCCGCGCCTGCCACTCGATGATGATGAAGCCACCTCAGGCAGAAGGGGAGACTGGGTCTTATCGCCTTTGGTGCGTGATCTCCGGGAAGAAGACAGAGCAGATATGATGCTTGGCCTACCCGACCCTTGGCCTTGGTCTTGCCTGTCCCGGCCGCCCTTCTCATCACTGATGCTCAGAGCCCGCCCAAACGTCTCTTCCAGACCACAACACGGCTCTCCCTCCACAGCCCGCACAGCCCCATGCGCGGACCCCATGGACGTGATGGCAAGCCCACGCTGCAAGACATGAGCGTACGGGTGGTCCTGCGAGGCGATCGTGCGCCCTGTGTCCTTCGTCCGCTCTCGCCGCTTGAGCGACATCTTGGGCATTTGGTCGTTGAGAGAGGGGCCTCGTGGTTTTGTCCTTCGAGTTCAGAGGTATCCCGTGGATTTGAGGTCCTTTCCCGAATGTGGAATCTTGGTGTTTTGACCACTAACCTGTTCTGAGGCGGAAACCGAAAGATATACCTTTCGGGTGCTGAGAGGGTGGTAGCAATCTGGCTGTCCTCCTGTTATGGAGGATATCGGCACAGCTCAGTATATTATGAGCTGAGGTAGTCTGTTTGCTCTAGGCTTCTGCCTCATCGTGGTGGTTCTGTACTGGTATGCGGTAGAAGGTAGATACTTTGATTTTCTGAGATATAGGAACGTCTCCGCTTCATCTTCCCTTTAACATGATTCATTCTGCTCTGTGTGACTTGATAAACCCTGGTATTAGTTGGCTCTGTAGCCTAATCACAACGTTGAAGGGTCATTTGCCCTCCTATCGGAGCACTCACGTATCGTGAAATTAGTGACTTGTATGCCTGGCTGTGTCATGGCGAGTGACGGGCTATCCCCGTCTTCTATCTCACTCCGCTCGCGTGCCGTTTCAATGTCGCTTTGCAATATATATCTCTCCCTCCAATTCACGTTATATACAATTCAACGAGTAGTTGTACTCTTTGATATGGTGTCTGCTTAAGTCAAGAAACATCCGACCCAAGATGCCCATACCATATACTATCCTTCGGCACCGAGCCCTTCTCAAGCTCCTCTATAGGTGCCTCGCACAGCTGAGCGTTCTGCTCAGGTATCGTCCAGTTCCTCATGATCTCGAGCCTCGATGCGAACTGCATGGCCATCCCTGCCTCACCGTGCCAGACCATGTGCTTGGGAATAGAGTTAGTATTGATCTTGAATAAGAGAAAACGGGGTTCAAGAACCACTTACGCAGTGGAGTAGCCATAGCCCGGGATTGTCCGCGACAAACCGTATCAAGGTCCATCCGAATGCTTCCGCGGTTGTGACATCCCTTCTCAGCGGGTTCGCAATGATGGAGTTGTCAGTCGGGTCCAGGAGGCCCTTGCCCTCAGGCTTTAGACCTAGCTTCTCGTACCCGGGAAAGTAACCATGTCCATGGGCCAAAATGAACATCTGATGGCCGTGCATATGGAAGGGGTGGTTCCCCTCGTCGAAATTCTGCAGGATCACATCTACCACCTCGACGCCTGCTGTGCTGACAACGAGCTCGTGCTTCTTCTCAAATGCCTTGTCGTTCACGCCCTGAATATCGAAAGTCTCGTTACCGGTGTTCAACCCATCTACAAAGCGGTGTAGAGTCGGAGACTGTAGCTGTGGCCGGAAGGTACTCTGGTTGAGAAACCCCCTTTCCAGCCGCCACGCGCCAATCTCCAAGTTCACGCGGAGGTACCACGATTGATGGGCGTACTCCGGTGCCGACCTCGCGGGGACGGGCTTATAGATCTCGGATGCCTTGTCCTTGCATATGACAGTGAATTTCCCACTATCGTTCTCGGTTGAAGGAAGGACGGTCTCCGGCCCCTCGGACTTGCCCGCAGGGCCTGTCGTGTTGTACCTGATTATGGCTTGCGCAGTGGCGACACCTTTGTCTGGGAGTACGTTTTCCGCGAAACAGTGGTTGACCATGCGCGCGCGGAACCAGTACAGGTTTGAAGGATCGGTCTGGTTCGTCGAGAGAACGATGCTGTATCTCTGCCCCGGACCGACCAGGACGCTGGAGTCGGATGCTGCTTCGACAGTGACACCATCTACTTCCGTGACCGGGAGGTCTAGATGTCTATCGACGCTAACCTCGAACCAGGCGAAACCGCCGACATTGATCACACGGAGTCGATGCTGCTTGTCGGGAGCAAGGTCGAAGGTAGGTAGCAGTGCTGTGGACGCGTCACAGCGCCGGTTCTGGTGGAGCGAGCAGTCCACCATGTTCGCGCCGTTGATCAGGGCTCCGTTCGGGGTTGGAGACGACTCGCTTCCCGGAGAGAGTGTGGTTCGTAGTAAGCCGTCCGAAAGGACGTGATACCAATCCTGTACCATGACTACGCGATCTGTGTCGTACGGCAGGGGCTGGTTCTCCTTTTCCTCCTTGGAGAGGATGATGAAGGGACCCACTAAGCCATCCAGCGACTGAGCAGCCTGATGTCCATGGTAGAAATCTGGTGGTCTGTTAGCACAAAGACTCGCCGGTGTAGGAGTCACAGTAGACTTACATGAACCAGCTTGCCCTTTCACGGCGAACTCATAGCGATATGAGCGACCCGGCGCAATGGGGCATTGCGTGACGCCTACCGTCCCGTCATTCCAATTCGTACCGTTCTGAAAGAGCCCATGCCAATGTATCGAAGTGGCGTTCTTTGCCTCGTTGACCACATTTACCACAATAGTATCGCCCTCGTTGCATACTATCATTGGTCCTGGAAACTGGCCATTGATAACCATCATGGGTCGAAACACTCCATCTGGATTTGCCGTAATGTCGGTGATGACCCAGTTGTACTCGCGCCTCATTGGGGATGCATCGTAGTCCCAGTCTGGATCAATGGTGTAGTCGGACGACTGCCGGCGGAACGTGGATCCCTCGCCCCTCAATTTCTGAGAATACAGGTGTATCAGGAAGACTGCAATGGCAGCGGAGAGGACAATTCCGATCGCGCCGAAGAGGCCCAGGCGACACCATTTCCTTCGTCGCCGTTCCAAAGAGAGGCCGTCATATTCATCGGCTTTCAGTGTCTCCTTGTCATCCTCTGGCAACAGGCGTTCCTTCTGCTCACTGACTAGGTCTTCAGTTATCTCTTTCACATGCTCCTGGAGTTCCAGATCATGGCTGCCACAATGTACGTCTAAAGGCGAAAACGAGCGGACCTGTTCGTATTGTCCCATCTTGGCCAATTAAAATGCACCGAGGTTTGCGCCCAGATCTAATGGTTATCGTCTCGACATTTGCGACAGACGTAGCGTGTCTCTCTACTGCGTGGTGGAATTGTTTGCCGAAGCGCGCGAACGGATGCCTTTGGCCGGAGGTTAGCACAGCGCAGCTGTGATATCTATTGGGTTTCCGTTCCACAGAAGGCCCTGCTTGCTGAATTTTGTCGGTTCTCTTGCACTAAAACAGAAGAAGAAGAAAAAGAAGAAAAGAAAGAAGAAGACCGTGATGTTTTGGAGTTTGCATTCTTAGCTGCTGATAAGATGTGAGGCGAAAAGGGGACTTTCGGGGGTAGTATTGTTTCCGGTGGTGTACTGTGTAGTGGTGCCACCAACCACGTTCTCAGACAAGACCTCGTGCATTCCCGTGTGGGGCTGATGTGATGTGAGGGAGGGATTCTCAATGCAGTGAGTGACCATGTTCATGCAACCCTTGGAGAAAAGCTTAAAAAACACAGCACCACAATAATCAGTCATGGGACAGTGTGAGGATATAATCCGGTTTCGACTACGCCCAGATGGGTGGTGACCTACGATTCTAGATCGTAAGTCAAAAGTACTGAGGCTATGATGTCTATGCGTGTTGCTTTGCAGCCGCGTACCACCAATCGCCCTCTTGTCCTCCAGATAGAACAGTTTCACCTCGACAGTTGGCCTGCTTGTAGGTGTCGACCTTGTCATTGCATCTCATCCTTGCTCTTCTAGTTTTGCTTCTTTCTCTTGGCCGGTGTGCTCTCACCCTCCCGAAGAGGACGCTTCAAATTAGGATTCTCGAAACGTTTAATGAATTTCTTGGTGACAGCAAACCGAAACTCGGGGTCAAGCGTATCGTGCAGCTCGGAAAAAATCTGAGGGGGCATTGCCGCGGCAGCCTCCGCCAACATGTCCTTGAAGGGGATGTCGTGCATCAGGCAAATTCTGAATCTTCGTTGGAGCCATTTGAACCAATAAAAAAGTTGGTGATGGGACGAAGAAGCATCCTGATAATAAAATTCCAGGATCTGGACCTTGTAGTCTCTCAGTAGCCAGGCCATTCCCTCCGTGGCAACGGCTTGCAGACGGCCGTTCAGAAAGCGGTCCGCCAGTTTCCACAAACGCGGAAGAGTATGAGGCTTCTTGGCCCTGGAGCCGAGATGCTTGTCGCGGAGTTTGAAGTTCTCGTCGAAGTACGAGCGAAATGCTAAATCGACGTAGAGAGCAAAGGCCTCGGCGTCAACGTCGTCCTGGAGGTCGATAGTCTGAGTTTGACCTTCAAGAAACGGTCCGTTCAGCGCCCTGTCGAAATAGGGGGAATCCTTGACCAAGACAGCTTTCTGGACCTTGAAGACCTTGCCCTCGACCTTGATTGTGACAAGATTCTGGGCCTCGCTGCGAAATTGTCAGCTTTCAAGGCTGGAGCGACCCAGACTTGATAATCTGGTGGCACTTACAAGGACAGAGGCTCCTCGGCAGAAGTGTCATCGTCGCGTGCTGCGCCCTCCTTGTTCTGATCATCCTGGTCAGACATTGTGCTTGTTGTCGAATTATGGATTTGATGGGCTCGTTGAGCTGATGTTCTGGTTAGGGGAGCCGTTGCCTTTCGTTGATAAGAGACGGGGAGGGAGAGACGGGGCAGAGAACTCCTGTCAGAACGGCAAGGGGGCGACGTTGTGGTTTGAGTCCCAAGGCGTCGCCAACTTTGATGTAATAGACCTTCCTGCAACAAGTGGTGACAATCTGGCGTGTCAAAAGGATCGGTAGAAGGCACAGGTAAATAAGTATATCAGGTGATTGGACAGAAGCGTATAAGTAGCAACAGCAGCCTAGTACGGTACCTGTTCCTCTTCTGGGGGGCCTTCTGACTCTAAATCGTCGGACCCAGTGTACATTTTTAGGGCTATTACTCTGATGCCTAACGAATTGGTTGAAAACCTTCCAAATCCCTGGTAATCTTACTTCGAAGGAAGCTACTACGTCCCTCTGCTTGACGAACAACGGAGAGAGCGTCCACAACCACCGCGACCGAACGTCGGGGAGGACACCTTCCCAGCCAACAACAAAGTCCCATAGACGTGGTTCGAACGACTACAGCAGAGATGGGCGATAAGACAATGCCACCCCGTCCTGGACCGCCTACCCCGCCTGCTGCCGACGATGGACAAGATGGAGTGCCTGGCAGCACTGCTGACAAGACTGAAGCGGGTGCACTCGGTCCTATTTGGTACGCATGCGATATTTGCCCTGCCATGAATAGAGTTCTATACCCCTTGATAGGTAATGACTGACTCCCTTCAAGCGACTTCACGAAAATAGTCCCGCTTATACTCCAGGACAAGACGTTCTACGTCCACAGAGACATCCTCACGAAGAACTCTGACTACTTTCGTGAGGTATTGAACCGTCCGCACCGCGGTGGAAAGGGCCAATCCGTCAGACTCGACAATATGCACTCAGATTGCTTCGCTGAGTACCTCCACATCCTGCAGAAGTCGGTCTATATGCCTGACTTCAAGCTGCGGGCACACCAAGATCTTCACCTGTTGATCAAATTGTTGAAGCTTTGGAAGTTTGCCGACCGCTTTGGCGACCTAAAGACCAGATCCATAGTGGAAGAGGCCCTGGACATCCACTGGGAGATCTTTTCGGTCGAATGCTGGCATGGCTCCTACTTGTCCATATCTGATGCTGGCCTGAAAGAGCGCATCTTGCATCTGGAGGAGGCATATGAGCGATGCGAGGAAATGTTTATCCCATTCAAGAACAAGATCGTTGCAGCTTGTGGGAATTGTCCTCCCCAGGTCTTTGCAGAGGTTTTTGCAAGCCTCGAGCTTGGGGCGAAATTTCGAGCAGAGGTTACAAAGAGCTTTGCCCTACGGCACGCGGACACAAAGCTCACGAAGAAAAGGAAGGTGACCGAGGAGCAGTCGCCGATGTCACCAGCAAAGAGACGAAAACTGGAACGCGACTGAAGATGCCAAAGTTGGCAAGATTGAAGGGAGTCCGTATGGAGAGAGTTGATGAAGTCGCTGAATTCACCAAGCTGCAGCACTCGCTGTGGGGCTTCCCTCCGTAGCACTTTCGCAGGCTTGCTCGTGGTGTTGACTTTGGGGACTAAGTTTGTCGGGAAAAGGGGGAATGGACCACACTGAAATTCTTGGTCGAGCTTTCCGCGGACTCGTGAGCTACGTAGAAGTGCTCGAATGAAGGCTGCCATTTAAATGTGGTCACGAATAATGCATAAATCCCCGGTCCAAAGTGATATACCTAATATGCACGTAAGCAGAATATGCAATAAATAGGAGAATGTGGGGCCCTCTGATGATCGATCGGCTTGCAGCAGCAGCAAACACGACCTTCACTCTCATTGAAACGCCCCAAACATTGAACCCAGAGACACCATTTTGAGATCGCTTTCCGACATCTACAACTCTTCCTATTCCCAGCGATCAAAGGAAAACCAACATGGAGAACGGAGCGCCATCAAACGAGGGCAGGGACCCCTCAGGTTTCCTCAGCCAGATCATCGGCAACGCAGTCACCGTCAAACTCAACTCAGGCGTCGTTTACAAGGGTGAGTGAGCTCTGTCACCAACCCACCACATCCCCGTTTCAGAAGCCCATGCTTCGCACCTACGGCTTGCTCCAGTCTCAGATCCCCTCCGCTCAGACACTCACTTCTACTACTCCTGTGAACACAAGCTGAGCACTCCAACACAGGTGAACTGCAATCTGTCGATGGCTACATGAACATCGCTCTCGAGAAGACCGAGGAGTACGTCAACGGCCAGAAGAGGCGGTCTTATGGGGACGCCTTTGTGAGAGGAAACAATGGTAAGCCCCTCTATCAAGTTACTGTCCGGTTTTTCCAACCACGCACTCTGACCACAGTACCTTCTAGTCATGTACATCTCCGCCGACTCCTAGAGTAGGACCAGCGGACCATTTTGGCAGACTTCTCACGCGCCCAGTCAATGGCGATATGGCATGGACGGTTAATGGTTACGGACGGAGACACGAAGACAATCTCTTCGAGGCTTGACCGGTGCGACGATTGTGCACCGAGATGACGGGCAGGAGCACAGTGATGCGGGCTCGTTGTCGAAGCTACGGACCACTCTTTGGAGCGAGAACAGTTTCTTTGTCGAGCCAGAGAGCATAGCGCCGATACGATGGACGTCGCTGGGGGCCACGTGGAAGCCTTATCGACATAGCCATGGAGTCACCAACAATCTACGATACCAATTGCGTGCGATGAGGACAATGTCTATCATATACGTGACCTATTGGCGCCTTTCCATCTTTATGTTTCTACTGCCGTTTCAAGCGCAACGCTTCTGCAGTATGACAAGCAGTCTAGACGGCCGTCAGTATTTCTCAATGAAGAACTCAGGTCTGAAGGGGCTAAACCAACCTTTCCTGAACACTAGACGCTTTCTTTACGCCCGTTATGGTATATGCGAGTCCATCAGATGTCATCCCATCCCTCCCTTTCACATCCCATCCGTCCAAGCGAGATAGGTCCGCCCATGGCATTCCACCTCCCCCTTCTCATTTCTGGCCACGTCCCCCATCGCCATGGCCTCCCTGAACACCCCCTCCGCCCTCTCTCTCCCCTCGCCCTCGAGCATCGCGACCTGGCTCAGCGTGTTGATCCGCTTCCAGAGGGCCTCTTCGGTCAGCCAGTGCGTCCACTCCACGCTGTCCTGCCCGATAGGGAGGGAGAACTGCGGCAGGTTGTTCGTGAGGGTGTCGCGGATGACCTGCACCGGGTTCGACTTGAGCTGTCTCGAAAAGACCTCCTGCCACTGCAGTTCCCGAAAGGGGTGCGCGTCGTCAGAGGCCAGGCTGTGGATCCACTCGTTGAGGTGCTGCTCCCACGAGGCCCTTGCCGTCCAGGACTTGGGTTTGTTGTCTTGTCTCCCGGTCAGTACGAGGAGCCCCAACGGTATATAGTATGCGAGGTGCTCGGTCTGGGAGTCGGCATGAGAAATCCCTCACAGTCATCGATGTTCCAAATCATCCCAAACACCGCCCCACGCTTCATCACCCGATGTATCTCGTCCAATGCCTTGTTCGTAGCAAACCTTCTCCACACAGACGCGACCAGTCAGTCAAATGAAGAGAGAAAAGGGACGATAATACAAACCCCCCCCCCCGAAGCGCTGCCAACCCAGAACTCTTCCACCAACAATCATGAAACAAAAGAAAACAAACTCACCAATGAAATGCCTGCGCAGCGATACACCCGTCCCCCCACCCGTCCTCCACGCCGGCGCCGCCCCGCATGTCCTCGGCCGCCCCGCCCCTCACGCTCACGCCCCGCAGCCCCTTGGCCTCCAGCGCCCCCCTCATGTCCGGGTGCGGCTCCGCGGCGACGACCTCGAACCCCTCGTGCCTCGCGGCCAGCGCCTCCGTGAACTTGCCCGTGCCCGCCGCCACCTCGACGACCCTGGCGTGCGCCCGGTCCGCGAGCCCCATGTGCTCCAGGAGCCTCTGCACCGCCTCGGGCGGGTACGCCGGCCGGTGGGCGTCGTAGGCCGACGCGTCCTTGAAGCCCTCGGCGGCCGTGTGCGCGAGTGCCGACATCGTGTTGGCTGGGGCTGGAGGGGAAAGGCTGGCTTGGCGCGGCGGGATTTCCTTTGGGAAAAGAAAGTTCGATGTTTCTTTTTGTCTCCTGTCTCTTCACTTTCTTCTTCCTTTCTTTCTTTCCTTTGGAGCGTTGGCTGCCTTATCATACCCCAAGCTCCAAATGATGCATGCGCGCTTGCGGCGGGTTTCCAGCCCGTGCGTCGGCTCCGTTGGTCTCGGCTCCGGGAGGAGAATGTCGCAATATGCAGGCACATGTGCTAATGCGCATGTCGATCTTGCGTTGTCGCTTCTTGGGCCTGGGATTTACTGGGTAGAGGACGCCACTGACGCGAAGTAATCATTGGAATTCCAGCACCTCAAACTTTCCTCCCTGATTTTCAATACTTGGTAGTTGACACCTGTTTTTCCTTTCTCATATATATGCAATTCGGCTCCTCAGCAACAGATGTCAATGTGATGATGCCCAACGCCATATGAACATGGAATACACAGACAGCCAGAACTTCAGGTCACCATTGGAAGATGAGTAAGTCAGCGTGTAATTGCTAGGCTAAAACTCCTAGGTCTACATCAATGACCCTTCACAAACAGCTAAGCAGGATAGGTAATTTGGTCATGAAACTCAATACAAATAAGTTTGTGTCCCACCAATTACTTTGCCACCCATGCTGTGGTTGCCCATGTTTTGGTAATATCCATGTTCTGCTCATCTCTGTTCCACCCGTACTAGTCAATACATACTATCTCGTCACTCCTTCACAGAAGTCACCGTCTCTTATAATAAATACAGTTAAGACTTGGTGTTGCTGTCGGAGGGCTCGCTCCGGGACTGATTTCGACGAGAGCCAGTGTATCGGGGTATCTTGTAGCTAATCTTGCGCCGGTTGTTCTTTTGCTCGGTTTCTGGCTTGCCCACCAGCTTCGTCACATTCTCAATTGCAACGCAGCCATTGCCGGTGCTGCCTTCTGAAACGCTCTGGGTCCAAGACCGACCAACCGGCCGAGGCAGGGACACAATAGGGCCACCAGAGACCTGGAGCTTGATAGGAGTCGCCGTTGTCGTGACAACGGGCGCTGGGGAGGAGACAACGGGGCCACCGGGGTGCTGGATTCTGATCGGAGTCGCCTTGGTAGTAACCATAGGCGTTGGAGAGAAGGGGTCATGGGCGACCGTCATGGTCTTGGCCATCGGGCTTAGCAATGACCGCGGAGTGAACTCCGGAGCATCGGGGTTCAGCTTCGATCCCTACAAGCAAGAGGTCATTAGAAACTGCCAAAGAATACATATAAAGATGATTCTCCAGCGGCATCTATACCTCTTTCTTGTGGCCCGAGGGTGTCGTCACCTCGGCGGACTGCTCCTCGCCACCCTTTGTCGACTCTCTGGCCTGCGCTCCATCTTCCTTTGCGTCCGTGGCAGTCGGTCTTTTAGGGGTGTTCGACTTCTGCGCATCATCTTTGTCACCATCCTCATCAGCGTCCCCGCCTTTGGGCTTGACAAAAATCTATTTGCACCAAATCAGTATTGACTTGACTCAACGTGGAAAGGATAGGAGAAGGCCTCACCTGCTTGGACCACAAATCGGCGTATTTGCCTCCAGCAGCTATAAGTGTCTCATGATTACCTTGCTCTAGGATCTCGCCGTTGGTAACAACCACGATCCGATCGGCATTCACAATCGTGGACAATCGATGAGCCACAATGAAAGTGGTGCGGTTCTTGCAAAGCCGCCGAAGCGCCTGTTGGATCAAGAACTCTGTCTCTGTGTCAATTGCACTTGTTGCTTCGTCAAGTAGAACAATCTTGGGCTGCCTGAGAATTGCTCGAGCGATCGCGACCCTTTGAAGCTCTCCGCCAGAAAGCTTCATTCCACGCTCTCCCACCCGGGTGTCGTAACCGTCGCTGAATCCGAGGATCTGTTCGTGAATGGCGGCGGCCCGACATGCTTCGAAAACCTCTTCGTCGGTAGCCTCGAGCTTTGCGTACCGAATATTGTTCATAATGGTGTCGTTGAAGAGGGATGGGTTTTGCGGAACGACGCCAATATGGGCACGAAGACTGTGCAGATCAACCTCGCGAATATCTTGGCCATCGATCTTGATGCAACCTTCGGTCACGTCGTAGAACCGGTCAAGAAGCTTGAGGATGGTGCTCTTGCCGGCTCCTGTTTGGCCCACAAAGGCAATGGTTGTACCGGGCTGTACAGAAAAGTCGATATTGTTCAGTACTTGCTTCTTGTTGTCATAAGAAAACTTGACATCTTCAAATTGGACCGAGCCTGCCTTGAAACGGAATGGCGGAGCATCCGGTTTATTGACAACACTCGACTTTGTCTGCATAATGTCGAGAAGGCGTTCGGCCTGGAGCAAGTTGCGGGAAATACTACGACCCAGACCCGCGAAAAAGTTCAGAGGGGACATGAGTTGAGACCAGTAGGTCAGGAGCGTCAGGAAGGCACCGGGTCGAATCATGCCGTGTGTGACCTGATATACCGCCAGGAACAGTCCGGCCAGAAGACCGGCAAGCAGGACGAGATATTGGAAGGCATGGGCGGTCATATAGCCAATCCAAACAACTTTCTGCTTCGCAATTCGATCCTGTATTGCCGAGGAATACCGGTCTTCCTCGTAGCGAACTTGGTTGAAAGAGCTGACAGTTGACCACCCTGAGATTCCCGACTGTAGAACATAGTGCTCTTCAAAGTAGGCCGAGATCTCAGTCTCGCGGGCTGCTCGCATACGGGATATGACCGTGGTGGAGATGTACAGGAAGAGGACTGATGTGCTGATCGTGATGAACCCCTCGTATGGACCGAACATGAAGGAGAGGTAAATGAAAGCAACGACTAAATCGATGAGGTTTGGGAGGGCCTCAAAACAAATGGTCTCGAGCATATCGCTTATGCTTTGGCCGTTCTGGATGGCCACCAGTACATCTGATAAGCTCTGCGTATCATGGAAGTTGGCATCAAGGTTCATGACGTGAGAATGAGCGGCTTCGACAATTGCACGCTCCGAGTAAAACTCGACTGGAAGCCACAGTCGCTTTCTTATCAAGGAGATCCCAGCTTCGGAGGCACTGAGTTTGAGGCCTGCAAATATTAGGACCTGGATCCACGGACTCTTCCAAGAACTGGGTGATTGGAAGCTGTCCTGAGAGTTGTACAGGGTGAGGGGGCCGTTATGTGAACTGGTAAGGGAGTTGTTGTACGAGCTTGTCAGGGTGTCCGTAACAAGTCCGATCTGGGCTGGGATCAGTACGTTCAGGCCATTGTTGGCAAGAAGACAGAGGCCGACGAGCACAGCGCGGATCTGCAAGCTTCGGTCGTCGACAGGCCAGACGTAGGGCAAGAAGAGCTTAAAGCCCATTGCGTACGTCCACCATGAACCCGTCTCCTTGAGACGCTTATCTCTCTGCTCTTTGGCGATGCGCTGACGGCGTTCCCACTGACATTCGGGGGCCTTGTTCGATGCCTTGGTAGAATCGTCCTCTGCAGCATCGGTTGTGCCATACTCGGTGACAAGTGTGTCCTCGGACCCACCCTTGCGAAGCAGAGACTGGCGCTCAGAGTCACTACCGAGTTCCTGGGCACTTCTCTTGTGGCCTGTAAAGTAGACAGTCAGGATGAGAATGATGCAAGACAACCGAGTTGCTACCAGTGAAATCTCAGTGAAGCGGAAGGATCTCGCAGGGCCGTGAGCATGGAGGTGTAGAGATATGGCCTCCAGAAAAGGGTCGAAGACAAGTCCAATGGCGAAGGAGCCGATGTAGGGATGCCATAATGGAGTCTCGCTATCATGCAACACAGCGAGCTCAAGGCCAAAGACCAAAACGCAAGAAAGAAGACCGACGATGGCGTCCTCGCGAGCTGGAACCGGGGAGATGAGAATGAGCAAAACCTGAAAAGCATAGGTGAGGACAGTAATGGCCATCAGCGAGGTAATAAGTGTCCGTCGGGGGTGTTGATCCTTCGAAGGAGTGGTGCGAAGGGTGCATGTTGCGATGGCGTAACAAATGAAGTAATAGATGGAGACAAAGGCTGGGTAGACATAATACAAGCTATTGAAGAGCGACTCGAGTGATGGAGCCATGTTGATAGCTCTATGCAAGCAGCTTGTCGTCTAGTCTTTGGGACCTTGTAGTGTTCTGGGGAAGCTTGCAGTGGACGCGCTGTCGCAGAAGGCAAGATGGCTGAAGAGAGACTTTGGTGCAATGTGCTTCGGAAAGAAGGCTGTTATGGTGGATTGGGGACGGATGGGATGTCGAAATTCAAGACCCAAGCCTCTGATATTAGGAAGAAGAAAAAACAACGGGGGTCGTAGTAACGGAGTGGGAGGGACGGAAAGTGAAGGCAGCCAGCCGTTGTTCTTTCTTTGCGTGGGGTCTCGACTGTGTGGATTATGCTGCTCCTTGCCGTTTGCCTTCCAAGGTTCGTCAAAGCAGTACCAGGGTATTATGTACGTAGGTGCTGGAATATGTGAGGCGGAACAAGACGGAACAAGACGAGACGAGACGAGTTGGTTGGGTTGGGTTGGGTTGAGGTTTCCGGTAGGACAACGCACTTCGAATCTGTGCATTTAAGGCTTCAAAGTCCAAAGAGTTGGGTGGATTCCAGACTCCAGTCAGGCTTCACTCGGGCCTTTGCACCTTCTCCAGGCTCACAAATTCCCACAATGGAAGCTTTCCGATGTTGCTAGTGTCTGTGAGGTCTGTGAGTGCGCCTTCCGATCAAGAGGCCAACAAATAATGATGTTCCGTCAGGTTCAGGCTGTTGCGACTTCCTTCGCAGTCGCCGGCCGTATTTGTGTCTGTTGTTTTTGACAAGTATCAAATGGTCTTTACACCAATGACAACTCGATATACATAAAGTGTACGGAGACAATCAACCCAGGTGGCCATTCTACTATTTCCAATATCAGACGGGCGATGCCTTGTCCGCATGTAGTATGTCTGTTTCCCCTGTTAGCCTCCAAACAAGCAGGCAGGTATCAAATGCTTCCAAGAGGGAAACAAACACATGAAAGAAAGGGCACTACCTACCAAACAGGCAGATATATTGGCTCAGCTCACTAGTGTTAGGAAGTTACGTCGTTGCGTTGGTTTGAGCCTCCTCGGTTGCCTGCTTGGCCACGCAACAACAACAACACCACTCAGAGCCTCATTGGACTGATCGATCACTGGTCGGCACGCCACCTGAGTTTATTTCCCAACGTGGAGGACACCTTCTTGAATTTTCTTGACCCTTTCCGGTAGAGCTGCATGTGATCGTAAGCATGACGTTCATTCCTTTCCAACGGGGCATCTGGATACACACCGTCTCGTGAAGGTTTCCCGCTTTCCAAACCAAGAGAGGAGTCTTCTACAGAATGACAGCTTATATACTGACAATTACAAACAACACAGAGTGCCCGCCAGAGAGGTCGAGAGCATCAAAAAGAAAAGGGCTCGAAAGGACTTCAAAACATGCCAAGGACAGAGGAATCCGCCACAAGTCAAGAGCAATCGTCGATCCTGGAGCAAACACTATTCGCCTGAATCTTTCGTCTTTCGTCTTTCGGGATCTTCGAATGCGCGACGGCTCAGGTCATGTGCTCGAGAAAGCGTCAGTCTTATAAGAAATATGAGGCACGAGGGAGACCTCGGTGGTCATTAAATGCAGTGTCACCATCACAGATATGGAAATCCTTGAGACCAATCCTATGGACCCAAAGAGGCGGATACGAAGCAGGATCGAGGGAACCCGTCCCGGGGGGGTTCTCTAGTCGATGCGACTCCTTGGGATCCATCCTGGACTAATGGCAATACAACGTACCAGAGCGCTACTAAGCATCGCGAGCGGCGAGGAAAAGCCCTGGAGGTGCTTGGTCAAGCTTGTTGTACACTTGGAAGGAAGAATGAGGCGACCTGACGGTGAACAGTTTGGCCAGTAGGGCCTTTCAGCTAAGCGGCCCACTGCCACACTTGTTCGCATAATTTTGCACGAGGTGTGGACCACTAAGGAAGCTCCAGGTTTGTATGGACGGTGCGGCCGCCTCCCGAGGTCCTTGTCAAACAGAAGCAAAGGCGAAAATGCAACGTCAAGTCAATCCAACATGTTTGCCCGAATCTACCGCTCGCACTTCAGAGTTCACCATCGACGACACAGTCCCCATCCACCTCCTTTTCTTTCCTCCAACGGTCGCAGCAAAGGCGGCCATCCGCTCTGGATCTAAGATTATTTGGACTCGATGCACCTGTTAAAGATTCAGTACGCGTGTCGCCTACCCGAGTAGCACAATCCTGCGGTGCCTGCCTTTATCCGCTCTAATGAGCTCACTGCAGATGCTGCCGCCACGACATGCGACCACACGAGCCTGCAACAGAAACCCCTTTCTGCTTGGGCGCGTTTACATACAGCTCTGCTACCTCCTGACCCACGCTCGTGTTTTGTTGTAACGTGAAAGACGACGGTGTGCAACTACTATATACTGTACAGCTATACTTAGTACATGCTGTAGTGTCGTGAGGTGGATTAGATCCTCGGTTTCACGGCCGCAACAACAGCCACTACGGAATTCGGGATGATGGAATCAGCCTTAAAATAGGAGTTCATCTCCACCCTAACGGGCCCGTCTGAGTGGGGATGAAGGGATCAACAACTGAACTGCAGACAGTGAATTGGGTACACTATCCGCGGCCAAGGGCCCATCGTCGACACGGTAAATGCCGATATGAGACTTACCCGTGACTTGTCCTCTGCTGCATCTTTTTATCACTGCACAACTGCTTGACCCCGGCCTGCAGCTAACAGTGAATGCCACACAGATCATCGATGCAATTATTGAGACTTACCCTGCTTTGCTTTGCAAATGATTGCCGTCAACCGCTGCAGTATCATCACTGGCGATGTCCAATATTCCCCGATCGGAGCCTTCTCCCGAGCTTGATCGCAGTCCTGTGCGACGACGAGCATATTCCTTGTCGGGGCAAGACTATCCAACATTCGCGTTTGTGGCGTTTCATGACCAATCTTGCCATGAGGGTCGCATGTCACGCCAGTTAAGGTTGCAACTAAAGAGGAAAATGCCCCGTGCTCGCCAGGTGACACAAACCAACTATCAGGGCCATATTCCACGCAGTAGTGGCATCGAACAAGATAGCGCGTCCACAGCATATGCCTCAAATCGAGACTAGGCAACACTCACCCGAGATGTGGTGTATCCATGCACGGAAACGTTCTCGTGCGCAACCTTCATTCCAATCGTCACCTCGGCCGGAGCGGCGAGGTTCCCAAGTGTTGGGGTCTGAAAATGGAACGCTGGGAACATAGCTCGTTATGCTGTGTCCGCACACACGGGCCATCGACGCACACAGCGTGGGCCAATGTCTAGAGGGCTGAGAACCATAACGTGATGCCCCTTCCCACCGGGGTGGCGGTCCATTTCTCGCGGCAGAGCTACTTGTCGAACCGCTGTGCGCGGTGGCTGATGGCGAGATCCAGTCTCGACCGCCCCTCGACGAACTGACCCGTCTTATAGCGCAAAGTTATCTACCATGCCCGCCCCTCGTGTTTCCCACGGCTGTCAACCGCGAAAAGTCCCCTTCTCTCCCTCGGGACCCTCGTCATACCGCGAGCACGTGTGGGAATGTCACGCTCTTAGACAAGGAAGGCCTCCTGATAAGCTTCACGATACTCTTCGCAGTCAAAATTTGAGGAGCTGGGGGCGGGCATTGGCGTGGCTGGATGGCTACAAGCAGCCGCATAAGCCGCTGATACGTTACATGGTCTGAACTCGAGATGCTGGCTCTGCTGTAAACGTTTGGGGGTCTACCCTTGCCGGGGAAGAGGTGAAAGGTGCAAGTTGTGCCACCAAGCGATATGCACTGAGAACATGACGAGAAGAATCAGCGCACGCAGGGCGTGCCTCCCAATTGTCTATCGGCTTGTCCGGTTTGCAATTCCTCTGAATGCCCAAGTATGGACATACCTTCACTCTACATACAGTATGGGCGGGGAAACGAGGAGAGGAGACGTCAAGGGACAGCTCTCTTCGAGCTGAAATACGACGGCAACCTCGTGTGACAAATCTATTAGTGGAAGCCCAGGATTCTACCGAGTCGTTTGTGAACACCCACACACGCTTCAAACCAGACCTTGGTATCTATCATGCGTGATGCACAGAGCCCACGGATGCAACGCTCCATAACTCCCAACGCTGAATGAAGCAACCAAACAAGATTCCGTGGACATAAAGACATCGGAACAAAAGATACAGGCAAACATCAGGCTTCCTCATCTTGCACCTTCTCCACATCGGACTCGTTGAACAGGTACATCACCGTCACCAGGGCCTTGCCACCCGCGCTGACGAGGAGCGCCACGTCCGAGCCGGCACGCCTGTAGATCCCGGCGCCGGCCAGCGACCCGGCCAGCAGCGCGACCAGGAAGAAGAACCGCCTGTCCCGGGGCCTGTTCCCGCCCCTGGCGGCGAACAGGTGCGGGTCGATGAGCAGGTCCACCCACGCCGCCGTCGCCATGGCCGTCGAGATCTCGGTCATGCGCAGGCTCCGGCTCTGCACGACCTGGCTGCCGCTCGCGAGCGCCAGGAGGCCCAGGGCGACGAGGTCCGGCACGCCCGCCGCGCCGCCGTGGCGGTGCCGCGCCCCGTAGGCGCGCTGGACGCCGGCGGCGGCGAAGACCATGGCCGTCTGGGCGAGGTTGCAGAGGACGAGCCACAGGCGCAGGCGGGGCCCGACCACGTGGCCGAGCTGGCCGGTGAGGTAGGCCCCCGCCAGGAAGAGGCCGAGTGCCACGCTGATGTTGGGCGTGAAGAACATGTCCCCGTTGAGCTCGGGCATGACAACGGCCACGGCGAGGAAGACGGTGTTGCCTGTCTGGTTGGACGCGAAGCAGTGGTAGTCGGGGAAGGAGACGGCATCTTTGAAGTTCGAGGAGTATTAGTCTTTGCTATACCTGGTGATGGTGGAGGAGTATGGTTTAGGAAATGGCTATCCCTTCTGGATCTATGGACTGTGTTATCAGTCGTGCCGGTCCCTGGTTGGTAAGGCTCACCTTGTAAGCCGGTGCAGAAGGTCAAGATGAGCAACTCGATTTCGGCAAAGGCTGATGGTCTCACAGGTACAAGAAGATGGTTCTTTGTCCTAGAAATGAATGTCTGTGGTGTTGATGGCAGTGGTGGCGAAGAGGAGGCAATCTCCTTCGAGGTAGAGGAGGCCTGGAGGGAAGAGCCTCTGTTCTCTTGGCCATGTAGTGTAGTTGCTGAGTCTGACGGTGTCATTTCGAGGTTCGAATAGGTGTTATCAAAGGCTCTCTAAGTGAGATACAAGCGGCAAAACCCCCCTTTTGGATTGTATACTATGGTTGTACGAATAAACAAAACAAGTCTGGGACAAGCACTGTGATCCTTGATACTTCTCACTTCTCGTCGTCGCAATGGAATCAGAAAACAGTCGAGTGTAGTGCTCATCCAAACATGCCAGAGAAGCAGAGGAGAGTGGAATGGCGGCTTGTTTTGAAAGTATCTCTGTATTGCCCGATATCTAAATACCTACCTAGACAGTCAACAATGGGAAGAGTGCTACCGCTCCTCACTCATACCTTCCGGTCTCGAGGCCAGGCCAAGGCATGGGGCTAGAATTCTTGTTACATTCCAAGACACGCCCGGACACATCACGGTTGGCTAGCTGTGACGTGCCAGACGTTGTCAAGGAGCCCCCCGAGCCTGGCCCACCCCGACTCCCGGGTGTTTGTTGCCGTGCTGGTGCCGCCGCTATCACAGCCGGCCGTGATCGATGTCTGCACAATGACTGGGTGCCCAAGCAATGGGCTATCGGGCAGGTGGGTACAGGCATCCTGTCATTGACTCTTACATATGGCTGTCCCCACGTGTGTGTTACCCTGTTTGTTTGCCCACGTACCAGCACGAGCTCCATCCTGTGGCAGTTTCCTTCTGCCGAACTGGGTGAGCGGGTGGCTGCACCCGAAGGCCCAAGTCTCTCTGTCCCACAATTGCGGCTCGGGAGGTTTGACACTCCCGGATGGCCTTCCTTCATCGTGGCTGATCTCGTGGGAAACATGGGAGCCACGCCGGCGGCGAGCGATGTTACCAAGAATGCTCACAGTACCCTCGTAGCTTCATTTCTCGGAATATCGTGACTGAATCTGCTTGACTGTTGTTCCATCATCTGCAACAGCCGCGAGACGAAAATCGGAGAGACGGCCGAGAGACAGGATCTCCTCCGAGCCGGGTGGAGCGGGACGGCACAGGCCGAGTTGGACTCCAGCGGCGTTCGGTCTAGTGTGGAGTATCGATCCACCTCTCCACATTGACCGACTGCCGATCAAAGAGGGCCGTATCCTGCGTATGACCGACCCGACTTCCGATGTTTATACACAATGAAACCTGTATAGACGAAGGTGGCGTCCAGACATGAACTGGAGTTAGCGGCCATGACATCAACTCATACCTCAGAGGTGGGAAATGAAATCGGGGTTCTGTGGGAGAACGATATGGAGCTTGAAGGGAGAGACCGTGCCGATAAGAAGGGGCAAAACACACTTACCTAGGTAGTCTGAGGACCTTCCGCGTTGCGTAGGTTGAGACAAAATGAGAGCAGCCGGACCAGTAAGTTGGCTAGCAATATACTACCAGTAGTGATGCAGGGCAAGACCCAAAGTCAAGGCTGGCTGGCTGGCCAGGGTGTAGTGGTGCATGGCCATGGAGAAAAGCTCCTAGATATTGCTGAGTCGCCAACTTGTAGCGCTCACCCATAGCTTGTCTTTGCTAGGTACCTAGGTAGGTATATAGTGTCAAATTAAGCTTACCTAGCCTCCTAGGTACTGAAGTAGCTGGTAGGTACCTAGGTAGTTTGAAAGCGGCTGATGTAGTGTACAAGCGCAGGCAGGTGTGAGGCTGGACCAGCCGATCCGCTCAGACCAAATAACGGGCGGTAGTCTTTGTCTTCTACCGGGAGGCGTTGACAGGTTGACAGGTTGACAGGTTGCGGAGTCTGCTTATTGGCAGATCGAGTAACAACTTGGTCCCTTCCCAGCAGGCCGGTTCTGGCTCCCGGGTCGGAGGAAAACACACGGTCGTCGCTGCTGTGTTTCGCCTGTATTTTATCCGAGACTGAGAAGAACCGGGACGTCATGTCGTCGCAACTCCGGCTCACGAATTCCGTCGCCTGTCAAGCTGCCGATATGGCACTGCTCGTATATCGTGGGGCCGCCCAGTCGAGTTTCTCTTGGTGTACGGAGTACGGAGTACGGAGACGCGTATCACGGAAGAATAGTCACTAGTACCGACGATTCTTCCGGGCAACAGTGTATGGTGTCCATGTCGGACGTTGTCTTGGTTCGAGGCTGTTGGTTGCCACGAACTATTTACCATTTTTGGTTAGCAGTCAGTCAAGTACCTACCTAGGTAGATACTATGGTACATACCTAGATACATAGTAATGTGTGAACTGATCATGTCCCATTTGCGTGGGGCGTGGGGAGAAGGGGGGCCACTTAGAGTTCGCCAAGTGCGGTGGTGTTATAGTCTAGCATGAATACCTAGCTAGCCCATACTAAACTGTTAACAGAACACCTTTCGGCCCCTAAAAACAATGTATGGAACCGGCTCCATGTCTGCAACGTCCCTGACAACCTCGCAACTTTCAAGTCGATGACAATGCTTCTACGCTGTTGACTGATGGATGCCATTGACATCCTTTGAGATTTATGTCAAGAAAATACACAAGGACTGTCACGGGCACCAGCAGAGTGCATCTTACATACTTAAGTAGTCAAAATGGCCCTCGTACGATGACAACGATCTAGTTTCCCCGGGCTAATCGGTATCATCCGTCTGCTATCATCCCATCGAAGCAAGGCCAGCTCAATCCGAGTACCCTGACAGATAAGGTTCAGCTCCTGGTGAGATATTGCCCTATGGCCAAAGAGGCCTAAAGCGTGAGGGGCACATGTCTGACAACGCTGACGCCCAGGATCAAGCACCGGGCTCTTATCTTGGAGTTTCGGCTCTCCAATTCGGTGTGCAGGCTTCATTCATATATGAAGCTCGTCTACCAAGAAAGCTGTGACTCTCTGAAGCAAACAAAGTCTTGATTTATTCGAACGGGTGGCTACTTCTGTAGTCCCAAATTGCCCAAGATCGTCAACATGGGTCTAGGCTTCACCTTCTCGGACCTCATCAGGGCCCCCGAGGTCAACCCTGTCAATGGGAAGGCTCGAAAGATACCCGTGCTCAACGTCGTCGATGTATATGGACGTGTCTTCTTTTCCTCCTGGTTTGGCTTCATGATCTCCTTCTGGGCATGGTACACATTCCCCCCTCTGGTACGCAATACCACGTTGGAGCTCCACGACACACGGCGTACGAGGTACTGACACACTGCACAGTTATCACTTGCCATCAAAGAGGACCTTCACTTGACCAATCAACAAATCGCCAATTCTAATATCGTATCCCTCTGTGCAACGTAAGTCATATCACTACAGACTGTTATGAACGAAGACCTGACGTTCGACAGGCTCGTCGTCCGATTCTTCGCTGGCCCCCTGTGCGATCAATACGGTCCCCGGAAAGTCTTCGCTGGGTGTCTGCTCCTCGGAGCCTTACCGGTAGGACTGGCCCCCTTGGTCCAAACAGCAAGTGGTCTATATGCGAGTCGATTTTTCATCGGCATTCTGGGAGGCTGTTTCGTGCCCTGCCTGGTATGGACCACTGGATTCTTCGACAAGAACGTCATTGGCACCGCGAATGCGTTGGCCGCTGGTTGGGGTAATTCCGGCGGCGGCATCACTTATTTCATCATGCCGGCTGTCTACAACTCTTTCGTTGCCCGTGGCTACTCTGTCGGTCAGGCATGGCGGCTCACATTCATCGTCCCCCTCATAATGCTCATCTTCGCCGGCGTCGCCCTGTTGCTTCTCTGCCCGGATACACCTGTTGGCAAATGGAGCGATAGAAAACTCCACATGCAGGAGAATCTCCACACCCGGAGCCCTCTGGAAACTCCAGTGCATCGTATACCCAACAGCATAGACAAGAAGCCACTTTCCACCAGCGGCACCACCTTCAACGAGCAGGACTTCACGGGTACTGAACACTTAAACGATGCTACGCTTGAGAGCAACGGCAGCCCTAGCCATCATGCCGGCGATGATGCAATGTCGTCTAAGGATGAAGTGGTCCAAGAAGCACAGGGCGAACTGGTCGTCAAGCCGTCATTCAAGCAGGCCCTGAAGGTCGGTTTCAGCCCGCAGACGTGCGTGGTAATGATGTGCTACTTCTGTTCGTTCGGGGGCGAGCTCGCCATCAACTCGACCCTCCCGTCTTTCTACAGCGAGACCTTCCCAAACCTGGGGCGCACCAAATCATCCTACTGGGCGGCCATGTTCGGCTTCCTGAACCTCGTCACCCGGCCCATGGGCGGTGTCATCTCCGACATGCTCTACAACAGGTTCGGGCACAACCTGTGGCTCAAGAAGGCGTGGATGCATATGTGCGGCACCCTGACGGGCATCTTGTTGATCGTCATCGGCCGGGTCGACTCGCACCACCTGCCCACCTTCACGGGCCTCATCGCGCTGATGGCCATCTTTCTCGAGGCGGGTAATGGTGCCAACTTTTCGTTGGTCCCTCATGTACACCCTCAGGCCAACGGCATCGTGTCGGGCTTTACGGGCGGCGTGGGCAACCTCGGCGGAGTTGTCTTTGCGATAATCTTCAGATTCATAGGTGATGGGACGGATTGTGCGAAGGCCTTCTGGGTGATTGGGTGCATACACGTGGGCATTAACGTGCTGTTGTGTTGGATCAGGCCTATCCCGAAGGGTCAGGTGGGAGGTCACTGAAGCTATGGACGGAAATTCGATATGCTGTGCTTGTACTTTCTTACTTCATTTCGATGTTTCGCGACTGCATGGCCTGATTGAGACGTTGAATCTTGGTTGTGAAGACAGCAGCATATCGAGCAAATACATCATGGTGCTGCACATTCGCGGAAATAGTCCATAAAGGTTGACAGGATATTGTAGGCATGTGCACTTTATTGCGTCTTGGCCGCGTATTCTTGCGCATCTCACGGTGCATAACGTCCTATGCAGGCGGCAGCATCGTCGGCCCCGCGCCTGTGGTCGAGACTACTGCTTGGACGATGGCGCCAGGGTAAATTTGCGAGGTAGGAAATAATGCTGATACAGCCATCTATCCAGTGTTCCAAACATCGCTGCCGACAATGCATCCACTATGACAACTGCCTGTCATCTGTAAGCCTCATCACACCATAGAAGGCCATCCCGAGACAAACGAAAGGAGGCTGCAAAGAAGATGGATGAAAAAAAGACGACAAGATATGCCTCTCCGCGTCTTTTACACGGCATCGACCCCTGCACCGACCCCTGGCCACGAACCCAACAGCTCCTCCAGGCTCACCACATGCGCGGTCGTGGGCAGGACATGCTCCACCAGCGCCTCGTGTACCCCGGGGGCCGAGTCCGCGCAGGCATCCGCGACCACCGTCACGACGTACCCCTTCTCGGTCCCGTCGCGCGCCGTGCTCAACACGCAGCCCGACGTGGAGATCCCGCCGACGATGAGCGACCGCGTCCCGTGCTCCCGCAGGATCCCGTCGAGCCCCCCCGAGGACAGCGCCGACACCAGGCCCAGGCGCCGCGTGACGTGGTACGGGGACGCCCCCGCCCCCGCCGCCGGGGCGGTGCCAGCCGCGGGCCCGGGCTGTGCGGGGAGGAGGGCCGGGTGGACCTCCCCCAGGCGCGGCGCCTCGGCGAACGCCCTCAGCATGGCCCCCGCGCTGTCGTGCAGCCTGCTGCGCCGGGGCGGCGCCCGGCCCGTGTCGACCGAGGCGATGACGACCGGTATGCCGCGCTCGTCGGCCCAGCTGCGCAGGGACCGCGCCGTCCTGGCGGCCGCCTCGGCCTCGGGGCCGAAGTGCTGCACGATGAGGTTCTGGAAGTCCGCCAGGAGGACGGCGGTCTCGTGGGCCGGGGCGGAGAGCGGGGACGCGGGGTTAGCGGCGTCTAGGATGGCACGAGGTGCCATGATGATTATGATTCCCCGCGGGTGGCGGGGATACAGCCAGATCGAGGTGGTATGCTTGGGTCGTTACCTGGATGTCACGAACAGTGCCCCTTTGAATTTGAATGGATTGATTGCCTGGTTATCTTCTTAAGTTTCGAAGTGGTCATGGAATATGCAGGCTCCCCCATACGCAATATACTGGCGACGTTCACGTGATCATGTTCGGTCCCGGAACGGCAATCGGCAGGTAATCCCGCCGAATCGGGGCCGATCGCCGGTACGGCCCTGTCTCGGTTCTTGGGCCCGGCAGGCCGGGGTTCAGAGGTCCAGATGTCCAGAGCCCAGTGCCTCAGGTGCAAGGGACCGGGGCCGGGGCCAGCGTTGCAATGATCCTGCTAGCACAGACAGGAAGGTTATTTCAAGGTTATTTACACTACTTACTTATCAGTACTCAGCTGACTGTCGATCACCTGCCGTGGGCGTCCTAGACTTCCATCTCTATTGTTCCTATTCAATCCGCATATTACTACTGACTGAGAAGGTAGGATGATTTAATGGTCACAACGATACTGAGCTCTAATCCCTTCGATTTTTGCAACCCACCAAATACAAATACTTCATCAAACATTTACACATACATCGAACAAAATCCTTCCATCAAGCACTCTACGTTAAGCACTCCAATTACGTCCATGTCCACGAGACCTTCAATGCCATGCCGGGGTTCTTCCTTTGCCCAGACAGGCAAAGATTTGCAACAAATTGACGTAGCATTACAATAGCTATCCCAGACGCCGCCCTTACACTACCTATACGACTAACAGGGTCATCCCTTTACAGAGCGAACAGAGCGGCCGCGAGGCCACCCATGGCCACAAACGTGCCGGCGACGACCTTTCCTGCGCCGGCCGTGACGACGGCAGACGGGCTCGAGGACGTGCCGGACCCGGCAGAGGACCCGGTGGAGGAAGCAGAGGCGACAGAGGTCAGCGTCGTCTTGGCGAAGCCGGTCGAGGCCGGCTTGGAGACACCAGTGGCCGTAGACGTCGCGGCGGTGGTCTCGGCCTCCTCGGTGGCCGCGGGCTCTGTGGCTGTGGGCTCGGCGGCGGAGGACTCGACGGCGACGGAATCGGTGCTGGTGGTTTCGGCGGCGGCGGTTGAGGCGACGGTGGCCGCGGCGCTGCTGAACGAAGAAGATGCCTGCGAGATGGTGGATGAAGCAGAAGGAGAGCTGGAACCGGAACTGGAGCTCGAGCTCGAGTTGCCAGATGCCTCGATCTTGAAGGGGAAGGAGTACTGGAAGGTGCTGGAGTCCGAGTCCAGGGTGATCTTCAGGCCATATGTCGCGGCGGCGCCCAGGTCGCTACCGACGGTCCAGGTGTAGGAACCAGCGCTGTTGTCGATGCCGCCTGCTCGTGTTGTCAGTCACTGAATTGCTGGAGAAGGCAAGGGGGAACTAGTCCTGGACAGGGGACATACTCGCCACGGTATCTCCAAGCTCCAGGGTCGTGGCGGTCGCGCCCTCAAGGAGGCTGATAGAGATGGTCCCGTCGTATTGGGAGTCGTAGTCCCATGTCACCTCGAAGGCCGAGCCGGCAGTGAGGACTTCATTATAGGTTGGCTTAGTGATGGCGTCGAATCCGTCGGTCTGGGCGACGACGTGGCTTATCAGAGCCAGGAAGGCGGCGGCAGAGGCTGTGAACTGCATTTTGACTGATTGTTCGTTAGGTATTTCTTTCGATGGGAACGTGGTCGTCTGGCTTGGGATGAGATGAGATCGAAAATGGTCGTCTCAAGGGATAATATGATTATAAGACAGGCCGAGTGGTCGATTGTCTCTAAAGGAAAAAAGAGTGACTGGTGGTTAGGGCTGAGATGGTTGGAATGAGTGACTATTGATATACGACCTAAATGAGTGACTGGAACCAAAGGCTGGGTAGACTGAAGCCGTGGTTGCAAGAGGTAAGCAGAAACAGAGAAAAGAAGTGAAGAAAGTCAAGCCGGTAGCCTGACGATGGGAAAAGAGGGTGTGTTCTGCTGACAAGACTTATGGTCCCCCTGTTGCAACGCTATGCGTACGTACTACTGCGCTTGCTTACATTACATGGTAATAGACGCTGCGCCGCCCATAGTTTTTTTTTATTTGATCGTAATTGTTATTTGCAGCCAAGGTCCTGGCTGACGAGGCAGGCTCACGAGCACCTCAAGGAAACAAGGATCTACCCAAGGATCAACTGCAAGCTTGACGGCGTACCATTCGCCCGAGCATCCACGGTTGCATGTTCCATCTGACTGTGTACGCACTGGATGGCCTCACGTGGAATAGCCTGTTTCCAGGGGGTGAGGCAAAACCATCCGAGCCATTGTCTGGTTGGTAGGCAGGTGCCTGGCTCACCTGGTAACCGATAACGGAAATGGGTGAGGAATCTGAGGCCAAAGTTCGAATGCAGTAGTTGTTTCCGTTATTACTTGGGGACTAGAGCTCAAATCCAGGGGCATTGGGCCGGAACCCCACCCCTCGACCTAAGATTGACACACAGCTGGAACCACTTTGGTGATCTCGAGGTCCAGTAATCTGTACTTACATCCATGGATAGTACGTACTTTACGCCAAGAGTCAGAAGAGTCAGGGGTTCGACGCCGGAGACTAAATCTTAAAACCCTTTTAGGCCACAAAATCTGGACCCGCCTCTTGCTTATTGGCCCTTTCAGGGTACTTGGGTTCGCTTAACGTACAGCTTAATTTGACCATGCTGCGCCGCAAGATACTCTGCGGTAAAGCACCGAGCTTCTTATGTCTGGATAAAGAAGTCCAAATCTCGCAACTTGTGCTGTTTTCTTTTATGCCGAAGGAATTAGCAGCCATGATAAGACGCCGGAGGCCACCCGAGATGTGAATCGCTCGGATCGTCTTCCTCCTTACTGGTTTTTGCGCCTTCACGCGCTTCTCCCTGCGTATCTGCGCTAGTTGCCAGCCACGAGATGATGATCACCGTGGATACCTCTCGACTGGAATCTTTCACAGCCAGGACAGTGTTGCCATGGCCACCCGGCTGCCTGGTCACTCCCAATCCCGGAGACAGGCCGTCTCCATTCCAGTCTTGTCGGACAATAGATGGTCTTCCTGATTGCTACTATCCGTCCGCCTAGACTTGCTGGCCGAATTTGACCCGTACGGATCCGTACAGTTCGACTCCATCATACCGCTAATCGTTCGGCCTGCCCTTGTATCTCCTCGAGCGCAACTCCTGCTATCATGTTGGCGATGTCTCCCGACCTTCTGGGGCGAGAAAACATCGAACTGCAGGTGATTGTTAAGCAGTCTCACGTGGCGCAACCCCCCCTTCGCAACTTGGGCAAACTGAGCCGCAAATGCTGTACCACTTCGATGTGGGAAAGGGACCTTCGCAGCTGCAAACAAGGGGTCGAGTGACTCATGAGCCGATGAGGGTATTGGGCATTTCGTATCTGCGCGTCTGACAGCAACATCTTCATGAGCGATGGCCCCTCCAACTCAATATTTGACGCCCCAAGGAGCCGCACCGTGTAAATTGATTGGCTGTATACCAACTTGGAGGGTACCACCAGGCTCCTACCTCGAATTCCCAGCCCAGGAAAGCGCCTTGAACGTTACCGCTACAGGTACAGGCGGAAGATTGGATCTCGTCCCCTTGGGTGTCCGTCCATGCCTGCAGATGTTGATGCCAATAGAGCAAGATACGGCGAATATTGGTGGTGAGTTTGATACTATTCTCGGAGACATCATAACAGACTCTTCGGCCAGTTCTGTAGCTTCATCACCCGATATGGCCACGCGGATTCATGACGGGAGGTGACTCCATCTCTTCTGCCATGCTAAGGCTGATGTAAGATTATAGCACCCACGGAAGGAGGATATGGGCATCAGGCATCGCAGAGTCGAGATAAATGGGGTATCAATCATACAGGATATCGATTTGGCCGCCAGAAAGTAGACATATACCTCTGCTCCTCTTCCTCGTCTTTTACATTTCGAATGCCAGCCCAATTCTGCAGTGAGGCACGGCTGGGAGCTTGGTTTCGAAGGGGCGTCTCCCATGATCCGCGAATATGACCACTGTCATCCACATAATGCTGAAAATCTTGCGTATCATCTACGTGGGCCAGAACCCCCACATCATATTCTTGCACTCCATACCGTTGTAACACTGGAGAACAGTCACCGCTATCTTCCTCCTCTGGGCGGCTTAAAATGTCCTGCTCAAGCTGAGCGATGTAGTCCTGCATGTCCTGTTGGCGAGAGATCTTTCGTTGCAAAATATTCCCTCTCGACGGCATTGCAGGAATGTCACTCGCCCTCTGCGAGTGGCCAGTAGGAACGACACTGGCTCTGTCATCCTGCGCGCTCGGGATACTGCCGACGAAGCCATTCCATTGCATCGTAGCGTACCGCTGAGGAAGGGAACCCGATGTAGCGCCGTGACTTAGAGTCGGTACCAACGAATATCCAAAAGCCGGCTGTTCTACGTTTCGATGAGAAATGTGAGCACACTGTGTTGTTCCCTGTAGCGTTCGATGGATGCTGACCCCTCTTGGGACGTCTCCTTGCTGCTCGCCTTGCAAATCTTGTGATTGCTGCTGATCTGGTCTCGGTGGACCTAGCAGGCCAGGCCGAGCAAGTTCGGAATGGTTTGATGATACCATATTCTGCGTCGAAGATTGGTGATCGTCAGGTACGGGGTATCCATCTTGGGCATTTTGCATCATCCGTCCTGTTGACGTATGACTCTGAATGTGTTGGATTTCGCACTTCTCCGCAGCTGCCTCCAGTTGTTCAATCACCGCCCATTTTGGCGATCTTGGGCGCTCTGGCCTTGCCTCGTTTTCTGCCTCCAGGGAAAGAGTATCTGCGTCAACAGTCACATGTTCAGGACAACTGATGTCCTCCCCTATCTGGGCAGGCTGGTCAGTCGTGAGTTTACCCATAGGGATTGGAGCTGTTGCTAAGTCATCATGCAGTGGACGGCCTGTAGTACGTAGCACTTCTTCTTGCACGTTCGTTGGACTGAACCGTGCCAATGATTTTCCGTTTTTGTCATTCGTAACTTCTTCGTCATTGTTGGCCGTAGTTCCACGGTCTTGGTAACGGACAATCCGGACAGGTTGACTTTGCACTTCATGCCCAACCTGCACGGTATAAGCGTTAGGCTCTTTTGGCAGCTTCAGATTGCTGGTTTGGTCTTTGCAGCGTGTTGCAGGCCCTTTGTTATGGCTCTGGTGATTTGCGACAGCGTGAATGCCTGTGTTGTCGAAAATCCCAGTGCGGGCAAGCGCTTCGCGTACTTGCAACGGTGTCGAACTCCGTTCATGTTGTCTCTCCGGAAGTTCGCTCGTTGGCGCGAACTCAAGGTCATTGGAACGATGGCTAGCTGACCAAGTGAGACATGTCGTTGCCTCGCTGTCCCCCCGTTCCCTGCGCTGCTTTGGCACTCTAATCTTTGCATGATCTTGGAAATACCCATCGTTACCAGGGCCACCACACGAAACATTTCGATATTGTCGAGTTTCAGGGCCGTAGGCTGGGCTGTCTCCCAATACTTCGTCAAGGCTCGAAAGACCACTGACAGTGGTTTGCTTTCGACCTGACGCATCATAGCTCTCTGGCAGGTTCTTGTGAAGAAAGAATGCGGAGACTTCCTCCAGCTCCCTCTCGCCTCTCCTTCTTTCTTTTTCCCGGGAACGCGATATCGGCTTTGGCGATTCGCGACGGGGTTGTTTCAGAAATGCCATTTCATGGAAGGTGAGGTCGGGTACTGCGAGAGGAACCAGTGAGTGATCTACTCCCGAGGGTATTCGCTGCCAACCGTGACTTACGCTGGTTTTTCGATGCTCGACCATTGTCGAACAAGCCTGGTCTCAACGAAGGCTGCATCTAAACCTTGATATTAGTCCGACTTGTTAGAAAAAACAGAAGCCTATACTGACAGTGATTCGAGCATTGAGTATAGTATTCGAGTTGAAATTATTCATAACTTCGCGCGCTGACGACATATTGTTTCTTTTCTTTCTGCTTTGCTTGCCGGACTTCTTTTTTGACTTCTTGTCCTTGCCAGCATCGTCATTTTTGATGGTATTGTAGCGGTCGTCTCTCGTCCTGCGCCGGGCTCTCTTCTCGAAGTGGGGATCTGCGTGTGCTATAGCCCCAGAAGCAAGACTACTAGCTTCTGAGACTGTTTGCTGCCTAATTTTTCCCCTTTCGTAATAGCACTCTTTGGTGGCGGGAAGGCACCGCAATTGAGTGTCTACTCGGTCTCTAAATCGGTGGTGATCGTCGAGAGGAGCGATAATGGAGCTGTCTTTGTAGAGCCCCTGGTGATGTCGATGTCTTTTTCTCCCTTCACCGGTTCCAGGCAGAGAGTCTAGAGCAAGGTAGCTCTCTGGAACATAGCGGTGATGTTGTTTCCAGTCATCTGATGACGGATGCGCCTGCGAACGCTTCCTTCGTGATCCACTTACAGCCGGGTATTCTTCCTCAACTACCGGCCGCGGTTCTGGTGCTTGGAGGTCTTTCAACCAAGTATGAACAAGACCTTCTTTGCTGTGATCGGGGTGATCAGTTGCAGTCGGTAATGCTTCCTCGGACTGCCTGTGGCCTGAACGACGAGCTCGTGAGCCATGACCCTGGTGATGGTGTCGATGTTTGCTATGGTGGGTGTGACGACGTCGTGCTGATGGGCTCGATGAGGCCATAGCCGGCTTACTTGGTTCGAGACGGATAACGAAGAACAGGGGGTATATATGAAAGTGGAATCGAAGTAAGACTGCCTTTCGGTGGACACATAGGCGTTATGCCATCCAAGCAAGGAGCAACTCCACCTTGTCGGGACAAGAGCGACTGACACATATGGCGTTGCAAAAGGTCAAGCTCAGTGATGAAGAACTTAGAAGCTGGAGAACAGATTGAGAGTCTGCAAGATGTTTTCATGGGGGGTAGTTAAGTGGAATACTCCTTTTTTTTTTTTTTCTTCTTTTTTTTTGAAATCAAGTGTTTCGTGGTCTACAGACATACCTGTGCAGTAGATGGGGAAGGAGCGACACAGACCACGTCCCGTGAATCCATACCTGCCCCCGTCTCAATACAAATGATTTATGGTCAGGTACTTAAGTAGGTAAGTAGGTAGAGACAGTTCCAGACCAGGAATTCTACCGAACAAGATAGTTTCAAGTTTCCACCAAGGCCCTCGGTATTATGTCCCCGAGTTCTGCCACCGTATGACGAAACTTGGACGCCGATGGGCCTCGGTGTGGAAGTATACCATGCCGCGCTTCCGCAAGAGTGTTCCACATCTGCTCACTGTCATCAGCTCACTGTCATCAAGAGACAGGTCCAGAAAGAAAAGCCAGGCTTCAAATCGAGACAGGGTGGCATGCGTCAGGGCCAAACCACTCCTCAGATCCCGTCTCGTCAATGCAGCAGTGATGCGGAGAACGGCAGGCCTGGCAGCTCAAATTTGCCAAACCAATCTGCCGTGTAAACTGCTCGAGACTCTGCGGCCGACCTCAAGACCCTTCAAGTCTCCGGCTATATATGCATCTCGTCAAAGCCAGTGGACGACCGATGGGGGCATATCGGTCTGTGCGTTACACGTGCGAATCACCCATGCAATCACTATATGCCATTGGAGATGTATACCGACACAATGGCATCGTGGTCGACAAGAAACCATGGTGATAATTTCAGCAACCACTCCCACCATCTGACCAGTTGACTAGGAAAGTTTACATACTTTCGGCATGGCAAGGTCATCGACAGCAGTGTCCACCGCAGTCTCATCGGTGTTCCAGACGTGTGGGGTACACGAAAAGAAAATGGGACCAGCAAGATTGTTCGAAACAGATTGTTGCCATCTCAGTTTCCGGATCTTGGAATTGATCTGTTTGGATATTATCCCGGCATGAGGACCGTCTGCGACTGTCTATATCCGATAGTCTCCGCCGCATCTATTCCCTCTTGGAACAAGATACTTAAGTAGCTCAGCAGCTAAGACCACGCAGTGAGACTATCAAGTGAGGAATGTGCAGCAGTTTCAGCGCGTGTTCCGTCCAAATTTATCAATGTGTACATGACTGCTTCGTCAGTTTCGCATCCAGCTAGGATGATCCTGCATGCGTCCCACCACGGCTTCACAATATGTACCTCACGTACTTTCGGTTCGACAGCCCTTAATGGAACAGAGTGCTCCAGTCATGGGTTGTGCTTGGATTTCTTTTTGGGAAGAATCCCTGGATAGTTGTTCAAAGCGACAGAAGACGAAATCTTCTGATCAAGAAGTTTGCATGGCATATATACCTAGGTAGAGATAGGTATTATGTATGGAATATGTATGCTATACGCTATAGGGTAACCCCTGCTCGATAAGATGACGTCCAATTTGGCTTTGCGAATTGTCCCAGAGTGGACCTTCATCCAGGGCGTCGTGGCCTGTCGTGCCTGTGCTCAGGGGTTCCACGGGGGGCCCCTGCAGGTGACTCCAGCGTGGAGGCCCCTTGAGCAGGGGTCAGCTGCAGGGTTCCGACGCTGTAACATCTTGCTCCCCAACGTCTGCCCCAGAGATGCAGGACTGCGGCACTTACATACAACGTGAGCCACATTGATGATACACACCATCAGATCTGACCACATGGCGCTGGATTATCTATTTAGCCCGAGGCTTGATCAGTCTTTGACTACCGAAGAAGAACGACTCTAGAGCTCCAGGCATGTCCCCTCTGCTTGGGCTGGTCAGATGTGACCCGGGAGATGGGATATTCGACGATACATAGCCACAAAATTTTGACAACGAGACAGCCAACGGGTCACTGTCTTCCACGGCCGAGCAGCAATCTGGAACTACACAATACACAGATATATGCCAAAAGTGTGCGCCTGAAGCCAGCCCTACACTGAACACCACGAAATGACCAACAGCGTTTCGTGGCCGTCGGCGAGTGAGACTATGATAGGTAGCTTCCGACTACTGCCAGGCTAGCTTCTGCCGTGCTCTCCTAGCAACCCTGGAGACCCAATCCCCTTCGCAGGCTTGCCTGGGCACTATTGCAAAGCTTTCCTTTGTTTGATGCTTGTTTGGCCAGATCACCCTTGCTGGCACACTCCATGCGCCTCGAAACAACTGCGAAAAAACACTGGCCCGCTTATGACTGAGGTTGATGAGCTAGAGCATATATGTGCTTTGATCACACCTCGAACAGCTCTACGACACACATATCAGTATCAAGCAACTCAAGACCAGAGCATCTTCCTACGCAATCTTCTCATTATTGGAAACTGGCCTCTTCTTCATCCGCTGTCCGCAGGCTGACCTGACTGACGGTACTGCTGGGAGAACCCCTGATCCTTACGTGTCGAGCTTTGCGACACTACCTCGCCGGTCCCTTTCCCAGATTCGGTCGGTCATTTCCTCCAACTTCTCTCGGAGCTAGACCGGGCTGTCGTGTGTGTTTCTCGTTCGTGCCCAAGAGCGTCACGGTCACGGTTGGCGGTGTCTTCAAGAAGCTATACTGTGTCTCTGTTCCTTCCCCAGGCAAGCTTTGCAATCACAAAATCCAACCAGGGATATTGCATAGAGAACTCTGTGTCTCGCAACCTCCCAAGTCACCAATAGACCACGATAATCGTTGCAGAAGAGGGGTACCTTATCTTGGCCGAGTGATCAGGTCAGGTCGTTTTCTTTTTCCAGTATTGGGCGCGCGGAAATCGGAACTACTGACGTTCTGTTCTACCTACCATCATTCCCACCCTCCATTCACCACAGCAAACAATACATCTCGGTCGATAGATTCAAGATCTCGATCAAGATGGCTTCTACAACCAAACTGTTCATTGGGTAGGTCGCGCGAAAAGACCAGGACCATTCAGGTTCCTTGCTAATTGAAACTAGTGGCCTTGCCTGGCACACCGAGGAGGGAACCCTGCGTCAGAAGTTCGAGGAATTCGGTGCCGTCGATGAGGCAGTACGTCGCACCTTTGGTCATAACGGCTAAGCTCGATATGGGCTCTTGACAGCCCTTGCGTTCATGGCCCTTGCCCTTCTGAGCTTGCTAACGTTACCTTCGCATCTCTAGGTTGTGGTCAAGGACCGCGACACGGGACGCAGCCGCGGTTTCGGTTTTGTTCGCTACACAAACGAGGACGACGCCCTGCGCGCCATCGCGTCTATGAACAACGTCGAGTAAGGATCTAGTCCCCACCCTCTCCCGCCCGAACTTGTCACCTGTCTACTGCAGACTTCATGGGGACTCATCGCGGACAGTAGCTGATCTAGTATCACCAGGTTTGACGGCCGCACTATCCGAGTCGACAAGGCTTCGGACAACGGCCCGCGAGGTGGCTACCCTCCCCGAGGCGGTGGTATGATGGGCGGTCACGGAATGCGCGGAGGATATGGTGGCATGCCGGCCTCTGGAATGCCCCAGATGTCCTACGGGCATCCTCAACAGGGCTATCCCATGCCTGCTCATCCCCAGATGTACGCTGCTCCCCAGCAGTATGGCGCTGAAGGATACCCTCCCCAGCAGCCTTCAATGGGCTACGGAGCCATTCCCCAGCAGGGTAAGTGAATCATTTGGCCAAGGACCCTCCTCACCCACGCATTGCTTCATCATTTACACAGCACCACTGTAACAACTTGCGCGCACGAGGCTGACGTGAAAATTGCATTGCAGGTTGGACTCAGCAAGCTGGATATTCCTACGGCGGAGATCAGCAGCAGCAACAGGGACAGGGACAGCACCAGGGACAGCACCAGCAGTATTCGCAGGGACAGCAACCCTCAGGCGGCCCACCAGGTTACTAGAGGCATCCAGCACACTCTTCCGCGTCTCTGCCGGGCACGTTCTTGGGCTTACCGGAGTTGAGGCGTTGCTGAGACCTTTGATTTCTAGCTAGCACGACCAAACTGTGCGGACCGCTCCTTGATACCCCCCTGGAGTATACTACCAGCCCACGATGGAGAGTTGAAGCCTTTTCTTCCCAGTCGAGTTCGGGGGTTTCCATACTTCCACTGAATTTTCTTTTCACTCAAAATTTGCTTGCGGGGGACATCTTTAGGTACCTGAATTACATTCTTTGTAAAAACTGAAGCTGGGTGGTCCTTTTTTCAAACTCGGGCTGCCGGTGATTCACCGTGATCCTTCTCGCTTACGATCAACTGCAACAAAGCAAGGGCCTCGTGGAAAGAGATAACACGGAGGGTCCTGCCGAGCCCAGTAGAGACTTCCGATATTGAGAATCATTTTCATTTAGGCCATGTGCAAGAAGAGGTAGATGTGTCCAGGGGTAATGATACTCCAGTGTTGATTCCCACGGAAATGCCTGTAACACCATGTCATCAGGTAGCTTTTTCCGTCTCTTCCTGCTCGTTCACACTGCTGACCCTCCTGAACTTATGATGAGCAGCCGCGGGTTCGTTGCTTTCTTGACTCACGACACGGTCAACAGCGCCCCCGTCCTCTGCCGCCAACGAAATGCCCTCTTCGCGAGCCATTATCGCCCTCACGCGTTCTGACAAGTCAGAGACGTGCTCATCTCCACTCTCAGGACTCAACTGCTCCAAAGCATTCTCGAGACCCAATAGATAGTCTCTATTCAGCCCGCTTGGTCCCTCGGATCGGTAGATATGCTCAGCCAAGGTCTGGAGTTCCTGTGGGCCGACAAACTGTTCGTTTTCGGGTGTGCCGATGTACGCCAGCGTCCGAATGGGGTTTTGCGGTTCTGCAGCTGGATAGAAGGGCGTGTAGTGCTATAGATGTCAGGTGCTGTTCTGAATAGGTTCGACGAGTGAGGAGGGGGGAGGGTCCAAATGTAAAGGACGACAAGTATAATGGGTCAGACAGGGGAAGGAAAGGGTCAGATGTACCCGAGACATGTCCTAATAGCCCTAAGCTGCCTGCAACAGAAGAACGGTTTTTACACCCAAAACAAACAAAAAGGAGGGGACAACTAAAGCCTAGGATTCACTCACTATTGTGTACCCGTTGATCTCGCGGATATCTAGATACTCTTTGACCTCTTCGACATGCTCAGATTCGATTCGGTACGCGACCCCCCAGACCTTGTCAGGTGCATCTGGGTGTGGATCGGGTAAGGTTTCCCAGAAGGAACGCTCAATAAGAGTCACGACGCGGCCCGGTGCTTCAGGGGTGCCACGGTGGTCTTGACTGTAAGCTCGACTTTAGTATGAGCGGGACAAAAGGCGGCCAGGGTATATCTGGAGGTGTTTTCCAGTCGCCAGCGTGGCCAAAGACATGCCGAGCTTGTTGGAAAGACCCAAGAGCTCGAAGGCCTGCTGCCCCGGCGTGGACGAGGAGACGAGAATCATACCTTCCCTACAGGTCTGTCAGTAAGAGTGTGTGATTGAGGTGGAGTCGGAGAATCACTACGGGATCCGTATGCTGTCGAAAGAATGCAATATGGCAGCACACACCAACCAGCATGGCAACGGGAGGGTATACTCACTTGCCAGAATCTCCGAACATAACCGGTCACCCAGCCAGGTATTCTTCTGTCTGATATAAAGGGTTTGTATGAGCCTAAGATTGAAGATCATCCCATGGAGACCAGGATAGTGTATTTACCGAAGTGAGGTGGTGGTTTCCAGATCAGACTCCTGCGGAACGGTCAGATCATATGTCATTGGGAACACTTGAGGTCGAAGCTAGCCCCATGAGAAATTCCAAGTAAAAAGACAAGACGAATGTCTAGCGATATCCCACTCCTTTTTATTAAGAACACGCGGATGTAGAACTGAAGAACACTGCATACCCGTATCCGAAGAGCCAGAATTCGCCGTTGTCGGCGAGAGGTGCGCCTGGATCTTCGATAGTCATGATTTAGATAATAGTACAGCCCGTACTATAAAAATCCCACAAGGATGCGAGATATGAGAATACAGTCCAAGGACGACAATGCGATGATGTTTCTGTAGACTGTAGAGGCATGTTTGCTCACAACATAACCTGCAGTATACGTGGTTGTGTGTATTACATAATCAGTTGTATGGCGTGGCGTTGGTCGGCTGACACTTCCAAAAGCGGCTCATGACTCTCTTCTCGACATTCACTCCTCTGATACTTTCAACAACATGAGGTCTTCACTCCTCTACATACCGATCAGTCTACTCTCCTGCATGCCTACCTCTACACAGGAACGGCGGTGCAGCTGCCGTGCGGTGAGAGAAGGACCTTGGAAAACTTGTTAAAAAGGATCCGGCTCACTGCAGGGGCCAAACAGTTGCGAAACAAAGGCTGTGACCCCGACACCGACCCAGACAATAGGCCACAAGGCCAAGTCACCGGTCGACCTAGGATTCGGCTGTGTGGAACCGATACAAACATCACGACTGAGACAAACATTTGCCTTCTTAGACTATCTAACGTCATGGCCTGGGGGAGAGTGACCGTTGGTTTGTATACGCAGTAGCCGTGATCCGAACCCGAAGACACTTCTGAACCGGCAGGATGGATGTCGTTACAGCGATTTAACGTGTTGAACCGAGATTCACGAACCCTTCTCTGTCACTATGCCATATTAGTCACTGGCACCACGAGTCTGTAGTGAGTCAGTCTATCTTCTGTCGTCTGCTGTGACTGCTGAAGATTGGCTTGGCTTCAAAAAGGACCCCGAACTCCTTGTCCTGAGCTCTGCCTCGTGTAAGCAAGCCTCTCGACTTTACCACCTACCTACTAAGTAGATAGGCACATACTACAGTTTGCGATACCCTCCCAGCACCGGATCATCCTTCCCTATAATCGCAAAATAGCACGTCGACTGAGCGGTGTGCCCGGTTTTCAGAAACCAGGCTTCCTTCAATTAAAAGGATAGACTTCATTGCGAATCCGCCCCAACACAGCCTCGTCAGCCCCTTGACGTTGCTGCCCCGCGTCCCCACCCCCTTCCCATCATCGCAATCTCAGGCTGTGCTCGCCTCTATCCTGCCGTACCAACACCTTGAATCGCAAGCGCCTCACCTCTGCATATAAACGTCGCCCCAGCCTAACTGTTACATATTCGACCGCCTTTGCGCCAAGGCAAACACAAAGAGTACCTTGTTGTTGGCCTCGAGAAACGGACGGACTCGGATCCAAACAAGCTTCCTCCTTGTACCTCGGCGGCTGAACGACCAAAAGGCCCCACCGACCGCGACCTTATCAATTCTAATTATTGCCCGCTTCTATCCTGGACACGCACTTCCAACGACATTATTGATCCTTCGACTTAGTGGTGGAATATTCCTTGGAACTTCTTGTCACCATTGAAACCTAAAAAGTTGGCCGGTAACCTTGTCGACCTAACCAGCACACCTTTTGTCGATACCCGCCGCAACAAGGAGCCCATTAAGTCATCATGGCGTACAACAGACCTTATAACCCAGACGCGCTGCCTCAGTGAGTCTTACAACAAACCGTCCATCCATACGACAACAAGCAAACACCTAACCACTTTCGTACCAGGTTCGCCGAACCCGAGCGTAAAGAAACTGCGACCTCGTCAGCACCATCGTTTACCCCCTCCCACTACGACACCAAGCCCGCTCCTGCCAGACCCCACGACGGCCACGGACGGTCACATCCTCACCCAGCAGCACGACTTTCCCCCTCGGGACATCATACCACTTACGCATCGACAATGTCGCCGCCCCCAACAGGTGGTCCCCGACCGAACCCCGTTCAGAACCGGCCCCCTCCTGTCTCGCGACCACCGCCAAGCCCGGCTCCAAACGAGAGCGGGGCGGACCCGACCCTGTTGCCCCTTTTCCGGGCTGTTGATAAAGATCGTACGTTATATTGAGAAATGACGATGGAAGAAGCCATAGAAGACGCATGACTTGTTGGACAGACCAGCTAACCTCCGGCGGTTCTGCGTGAACAGGCACCGGCCAGCTCTCAGAAAGGGAGCTCAGCGCGGCCCTCGTCAACGGCGACTGGACGGCCTTTGACCCGCACACGGTGCGCATGATGATCCGGATGTTCGACAGCGACCGGTCCGGCACGATCGGCTTCGACGAGTTCTGCGGCCTGTGGTCGTTCCTGGCCTCGTGGCGGACCCTGTTCGACCGCTTCGACGTGGACAAGTCGGGCAACATCCAGCTCGACGAGTTCAACAACGCCCTCGTGGCCTTCCGGTACCGCCTGTCGGAGCGCTTCGTCGAGCTGCTCTTCCAGACCTACGACAAGCGCAACGAGGGCGTCCTGAGCTTCGACCTGTTCGTCCAGGCCTGCATCAGCCTGAAGAGGATGACGGACGTCTTCAAGAAATACGACGATGACCGCGATGGCTACATCACGCTAAGCTTTGAGGATTTCTTGACCGAGATCCTGAGGCAGCTCAAGTGAGTGGAGGTGGCCACCGGGTTTGCGCGTGGGAACTTTTTTTTTTGACGTAGGCTACATAGCTGATTATGCCGCGGAAGAGAGACTATATATGGTTAAAATGTCTCTCTAATGGCTCCGTGTGTGGTTGAAGTGCGACGCTTTCGGTTGGTGTTTTTTTGGCATCTGTCTCATTCGCGCTGGAGTCCATCATGAATTCGCATCAACGAAGGTAGATTCACAGGGTATCAGGCCTCATCAGGGATTGAGGTGGTCGATACAGAGATAGGAAGTAATGATACCCTTGCACAAACACGCTTTGTCCATTCAAATTGTCAATTTGTTTGTATAGCCCATTGAGAACTGGAGCAGAAAGCTTTCAGACTCCTCCAATCCAACACGGTACCATTTGCAGCCTATTCCCCCCCCCTCCTCCATACCAGCAATCCCCAAGCCTGTTTGGGCGTTATCTCAAAGGAGGATTTGGTATAGTCCCAAGAATGCCCAAACCGAATATTTTGGCTCCAAGCAAACGCCGTCTAAGCATCCATTGTTGTCAGGCAGACACCGTGTCAGGGGAGGCCACACAGCCACACCACCACGTCACTTTCTACGCCCAGTAGTAATGACTTCGCCCGAGGGGTGAAACGCCACCCTCTTCTTCCTCTTGGCCTTCGCCTCCGCCGGGCCCTCCACCTCTGGACGAGCCGCCATATCGTCGTCATCCGTTCTACTCACCCCGAGCAGCGGCTGCCGCCTGTCCACGTTCCACACCCCTTCGGACGTCAGGACCACCTCCTCGCCGCTGCCGAGTGTGAAGACCTGCGTCTCCTTGCTGCCCCTGCTCCCGCACTGGCCAGCTCCCTTGCTACAGCAGCGTGAAGTCGCAGGCGAGCTCGTGAGCGTCGTCGTCCTGGACAGTCTCTCTTCAGCCCGCCTCCCAGAACTCTCTCCACTGCAAGCGTCCTCCTTGGCTTCACTGCCCAACACTCTCTCGACCTCATATCTTCGCCATCTTGCTCTAGTCTTCAGCCAGCCGGCCTCCGAGCCCTTGGCATCCTTCTCCCTGTCGTAACATGAAACCCAGCACATCGCCCCTAACCTGACAGCGATCTCTTTCCCCGCCGGCGCACCAAGCAGCACGTTGCCTCCCCGCCACCACGGGTTGCTCGCGGCATCGAAACAGTGCAACAGTGCCGTGAGCGGCAAGGCAGCCTCGCTGACGAGGTGCGAGGTGGCGTAGGTGGCGAGGTTCCCCTCGAACGCGGTGCCGTGCGGGGAGAAGACGACGGACAGCGTCCGCTGGGCGGCGGCGCAGCTGGAGCTGCTCCCGGTCGCCACGGCGGTGCTGGTGCGCGCCAGCGCCGAGGCGGAGCGGACGGAGCGCAGCGGCAGGACTGGTGACGTCGGGGCGGCCGGCCAGGCTCCCGAGCCCTCCGACTGCGGGGGGAGGGGCCGGGGCGGCGCGTGGCCCTGCTCCGTGAAGACGGCCGGCAGGACGGGGAACGACTTTTGTGGTCTCGGCGTCGCGGGCGGCGTCGCCAGCCCGCTGGGTATCGTGGGAAAAGGCACCGGCCCGGACCGGCAGGCGAGGCTGAGATTCCACCTCGGCGAGGGCGACTGTGCCTGCTTAGCGGTGGGTGGTGGGCGGTAGGTGATGCCGATGGCGGCGTGGAGGCCCGATAGGTCACTTCGCCGCGGTATGAACGCCACGGTGACCTCCCCCGGCTCACCTCCGGGTATCACGGGCGGAACTGGGATGCGGCTTAAGGGTGCCTGACTTGGCACCGACGGGCCCTCCCATCTCGGCAGGGCCAGTACGTTATGACGGTCAAAGTGCTTCCAGCCCCGGATCACTTTGGCAGCCGAGGGCTCTGCGAGGATGATCGTCTTGGCTGTCTTCGGGATCTGTTTCAGCGTTGATTCGCTGCAGTGGTCGTTCTTGTGCTGGCTAATGATGACAAGATCTGGTCGGGGTAAGTCGTCGAGCGATGAGATGCAGGCCGCCTCTTTTTGACTTGTCCGGGAGATCTTGGAAAGGAACAACTTGGACAGGCCTGTGACGCACGGATCGAGGAGGATGTGGAACGGCTCAGGGTCATACCCAGGCACCGGTCCAGAGACGAGAGGCTCGAATGTTAGTAGGAACGAAGCATTTGCGTTGAGGTGCTTGATAGTTAAGGCCATGGCAGGGAGTCAACCTCACGACGTCTGCACCGAGCTTGTGAAGGCTGGAAACCCCGGCAGGTCTTCACAAACAGCTAAGAGTTGATGAGCCCCAGGTGAATAATGATGCAAGCCTTTATACTACCCAAAGTGTGTTACGAGACTGTAGTATGGGTTAGACGATCTTGGACATCCACAAGACACACCTCAGCTAGAAACATTTTTGTTCGAATTGAGAGTGAAGAGACAAGATCGAGCCAGAACAAATCTAGCAAAACATACAGACCTCGTGACACCTCGTCAACCTTTGATGATGATGCCTGATCTTCTAGAAACAGTCATAAATTCGGTAACCGAGACAATAGGAACCGCAACCGAGACGGAGCAAGTTGCAACCAAGCTCGAACTCCGTGCTATGGGCATGTTTAAACTTCCCGCACGTGTGGAGGGTGTCTCAATTGGAATCATTGAGCCATTCGAACAACTTGGAAGAACGACACATCTTGTCGTCAGATGGAACCAGTCCATCCTGATGCTGAAGGAGGCGATCTTGGGATCTGTTGCACCAAGTCCTCCCACACTGAATCTTGTGCCACGTGGAGTTCACAAGCACTTGCTTTCTTTCCTCAAAACGGCGACTCCAAACTCGGTGACTTGCAGATGAATCGCCAGTGACGGCTATGCGTGGTCAGCTGTCCAGGTGTCCCCGAGCTTCACTCGACAGCCATCACTTGGATTCCAGCCAAGCGTTTCTGATTCGGCAGGCGGCAATAAAGAACCTGGATGATCTGACATGTGCTTGGGGTTTGGAGAACCACACTCGAAATAAGCAGCATGGCGGATTAACTTCTCAGGGCTAGTAGAAGTAAAGTGTGAGAGAAACCGACATTCGCCGTTGCGTTGGTCATCATCCAAGGCCTTACATAGCACGGGAGAGTTTAAGCGCACAATGGCACGCCCAGATATGCTCTCACCGCTGCTGAGACTTGGAAGGCAGTGAGGACTGATCAGGCACCATAGGAGAGCAGGTAAAAGAATCTAGGTAGTGGGTAGTGCTGAGACCTGACACACCGACTATATCCGTGACTGGCTGGACGGACCACTAGTTAAGTTATCGACGTTGTACGTCGACGAGGAATGCTTAGACAGTTGTTGTTGATGGTGTGTCGAGTCAGCCAGGCTTTTGCAGCCCTGGAGATGCATCTGCCGGCATCCCGAGTTCCAGTGGAGTTACAGCACTGCATATAGGTATCGGTATGTACTCCGTAGTAGGTGCTGTCACAGAGTGATTAGAAACCTTGGAAGTGTCAAAGGTGACTGCAGGATGCAAATTACATGTGAAGAGGATGGCCAGTATCATTGAATGCCCAGGTGCTTTCTTGTGGATCAATCCATCAGAAGCCCCGCCAGAGCCCGAAACGTTTTTTTGCAGACCCGCCCGGTTATTTTAACTGGGCCGCCAAGGTGGGTATTTTGGTACCTGTGTACATATCTAGGTACCTAGGCAGCTGCGAGGTACCTAGATACTGTACAGCAAGTACTTCAATGTTGTAGCATGCATGTAATCCATGGATAAATCTGCACTGCTGCTGCAACCTCTTCTCAAGGTTCCAGGGGTCCCCTCCAAAAGCGGCGAGTAGCTCGGGCGAATCGTTCTGCCCATCGGCCGCCTTCCTCGCCTCTCACGTCCTCTGCGATAAGCACCTGTGATAGGTGATAGTGGCTGAGAGTCATGTTGGTTGACGGCAATGATGTATCCACCACGTACATACCTAGGTACTTACATACTGTAGTAAGTACTTTAGTTTTCAGCATGTTCGCCAACTCAACTGAGCTTCTCCAACAGCAAAGCTCGGTTCAGGGGTAGCTGAGTGATCGGCCTCGCCGTTCTGCAGCAAGTTGACCCAGCTTGCTGGACTGGGATTTGGATGGGTAGCTGTGTTGTTCTGGAGTCGAAGCTCCTCCAACCAGCTCTTTCTAAGGTCGTGGGTTCGTTCATCCAATCAATAGGAAGGGATTGCTCTCTGTCCCCATGCCGAGGCAGACTCCTCCGTCGCCCACACCTCCCATAAGCGGTACACAGATGTATGCAGTCCTGGCAGTGCATCCATCCGTACCTGAGCAGCTGGGCAGCTGGGGCTAGAGCCTGCTTCCGGCGCCGATTCGAGTCAGCAAATCGTCCACTCATGTATCATGTAAGAATGGCTGTGCATGTTTCCCAAGCAGCCGGATTTTAGGTTTGGCACCGCCCGGGCGCCTTCCACAGTACCACTTACAGTACTGTACCTACCTACCTACTTAGTACATACCTAGGTAGGTACCGAGCAGCCTAGGTACCACCTGGTACCATAGTAGGTAGGTAGCTCAAGGAAGAAGCTCGGATAAGCTTTTCCCGAGCTTCTTGTTGCTCGTATCAGTAGCGCTGGATGATGAGCAAGCTTTTGACGGTCGTTGAGAGTCAGACACAGTTAAATGCCGTGCCATTTCCGGGTACCATGATCGATTTCGGATTACAATAACCATCTCCAAGCTGCAGATGTTGCCCCTGCCTTTACCAGCGGCGCGGCAATGCGTCATTGCATTAACGTCGACTCGAGTGCATGTTCCGAGTCCTTGTTGCTACTCGGTACCAAGTACCAACACCTGGGCACACAGTACTTGACTCGAGGTACCTAGGTACCTTCAGCCTCCCCATCCTACCTACCTAGGTATACAAACACCATATATATCGTCGTATTTATGAGAAATGTAGTTCTCCTAGGGCCAGAGTAAACGATAACCTGCCCGATAAGTTGATAGAGGCCTATCGACAGCTTTCATCCTTGTGAGGCGAATACCACTTCCTACTTACCTACCGAGCTATACATCCACCCACCTAGGCCACATCCTACCTAAGTACGGTACCTATTCGGCAGCTGAGCAGGTCGTCCTGGTCGTCCAGGTTGCTGGACCCACGAATGGCAAGATTTAGGCGGAGTTTCAAGGAGTCTCCTTGTATTTTCACTGGGCCCATCGGTGGGTGGGGACGGATCTGGAACTGAAAACTGGAAGCAGCTGATGACCCGGTAGCTGTCCGGTTTGTGAAGTAGAATTTCGGATTCAAGGTTGCCGATTGGGACTTTCGAGGTTTACTGCTGAGGCTGCTGAGGTAGTCAGTCACCTAGGTAGTATCTTATGTGTATGGATGTCAGCAGTAAAATTCGTTTTGCCAAGTGCGAGTGCATCACTGTGTGTAATGGGAGGAGCCCTCTAAACCTCGAGACCTGGAGACCCCTACTACACAGTACTATGATGTCTTCATGCGCCTTGATTGCGGATGGACTGCGGGCCTGCCCATTTGGACCTGACCTGGACGTTCCTCGAAGCCGCAGCTCAGTCAATTGCCCAGTGCCCCTTCCTTCCCCTTTCAAATCGCCTGGGCACCTCTGGCACCTGCACCCTTCGCCGCCCTTCTCAATCACTCATCGCCCCTTCCCCTTGCACTAAGCGGACCACCCAACCCGTTACATCCATCTGACCTCCCATCTGACCTATCTTCCATCTGACATCCCTCCTCCTCCTCGTACTCCTCCTCCTCCTCCTGCTGCTGCTCCTGCTCCTGCCCTCCCTCCAGTCTCCGACACTCGCTCTGCTTGCTTCCCTTCCAACCCCCCCCCCCCAGTCTGTTCGTCGGCTACGGCATTACCCTGTCGTATCATTCATCACCATTGAAGAATTGGGCCGAAAACGTGCCGTTACCTAGCGCCGCTGCCATCAGTCCCGGTCCAGAACCAGAGCCAGAGAGGCAGAGCCAGACCCGGAGCTAGCTAGTAATTGATTGATGCCTTTTACTTACAACCTTTACCTAGCTCCTGGCACTGGCACCGGCTGCACGCCCTCTTCTGGACTATCCCCTCCTTTCAGTCACCTCTCACTTCCAAAACCACCCTCTACTCTTCGAATCACCTCTTGTCACATCCCACCACCTGACGAGAATCTTCGGAGCCTTCCCCTTTCACACCGTGACTCTCGCCTAACCACCTGCCTCTCATCACTTTAGGTGGACAGAGGTTAACGTGACAGCTTCCATTCCCTACCGATACCGTCTTCACCACTTTCAACCCTCGGCTTACACCCTCTATCGTTATCGACAAGAGCTACAGCTACAGCCATAGCTACAGCTACTACAGCTACAGCCCACCATCCCCGCTTGACTTCCCTGGCTTCACATGGTGGGGTCAAGGCAACTGAATTATCAAGATGCCACCTAGATCTTCTTTAACCTCGTCCTTCTCTATTACCGATGCCAACAACGAAGTCGTCTGTCCATTGCGCAATCAAGATGGATCCAGCTGTAGGAAGCGCTGCATTGGCGTACGTTCTGCCCCTCACTCGCCTTACGCCCTACGCCTTGCGCTTTACTACTACTTAATTCCCACGACAAAAACCAACCTCGGTCGAGCTACGCGGCTCCTGATTATTACGGCCAATTTCTTCGGTCTTTAGTGGTGGTGCTAACAATCATCATGGCTTATAGGAGAAAAGATATCGCTCGATGCAGGAACATATTCGTCGAGCGCACCCGGAGCACTACATTTCAAAACTTCCTGCAACTGAGGAGAGCTTCCATCTCATGATCAACACGCAGCCCAGCGAGAGGCCGCCGCCGCCGCAAAACCCGGGACTGAATAATGGAGCCAACCACCAGACAAAGGATTATGCGCCTGACCGGAATACATATTACCGAGACGAGTCTAGCAATCCCGGAACACCTCGATATCACGAAGATTACCCTGGCGGGTTGCTTCCGGCAGCCACAAATGCTGCCGCTGCACTCGCCTCTCTCCATACTTATAAGGCGGGTACAATGTCAGACTGGGACGCTGAAGGCGTGAGTCTTGCCAAGTTTCACTATGAAGTCGATCCTATGAATCATATTAGTGACTTGCCTTACCAGGAGTGGGTTTCGGATTCTGATAGGGACCGGGGCACGAGATCCTCCGTCGAGCTTCCCCCAATCCAACTCAACAACTCAGACATTACAAGCGAACCGTATTCTGGACTCAATTCCGGCCGGCCTAGAGATCTGCTCCCATCAATCATGGCAACCTCGCCTCCCGGCCGATCATCCACATTGCCTCCTCTGCAAGGGCGTGCTCTGGGACCGAACCGGTCTAGGAAACAGTCGGTCACCAAGCGCGGAAAAGAAGCGCATCATCGAAAACAGCGCTCCAGAGATGCTAAAGATTGGGTGAAGCGAGGTAAGGTTGATATTGCCGGAGATCTTTTGCGACCCACGGGACAAGAACGCCCACGACCATACTCGGCTGAACCGTCTGCACGGTCACCATGGGATGACCTCCTTGAAGCTGCTACATCGATTGCTACTGACGATCCAAATGAGGACCGGACGCCTGTAAGTTACAACGATAGCCTCACATGCAACAATGCACTGACCACGACTTCAAGATGCCTCAGTCGCCTGTGTCTATACAGCGAGCTTCGTTGCCACCATTTCCCCACCAGCAGCAGTTTAGCCACTCAGCATATCAGGCGTCCCCCTTGCAGCAGGCCTTGACGCCACCAAACTATGCTCAAGAGATCCCTGAGCCCTTTCCATCCGTGGAGAGCGGCGAGAGTGCAGAAAATTACCACATGGGTGCTCACGGATTGACAGGTTCTTCGCCAAGCTACTCTTCACAAAACACACAAATATACTGCGCCGCCTGTCAAAGTGTGTCGCTCCTACGAGACTCGTACGCCTGCACGGAATGCATCTGTGGCCTCTGTCCGGCTTGTGTCGAGGTTCTCATGGCCGAACAAGGTGCGAGAAGGAAGTGCCCCCGCTGCGCCACTATCGGTGGGCGGTTTAAGCCTTTTCAGCTCGATATCCGCTAAAGGCGATGACCCCCAAGGCGCGATTCGGGCTGGCCGCACAATCTCCGGCCACTATCTTTCTGGTTATTTCTCCCTGGATACGTGTTTTGCTCTACCTCTCATTATTGGACATTAGCATCACCGGACGGTATTACATCATTTTTCAGGCGTACAGAATGGCCATCCTGCGGAGTTTGGGAGGGATTCACTACTGATCTCTCACAGTTTTGTTTTGTTTTTGTTTCTATCATGATGCCGTCACATTGACATTCGATCTTTTTTTCCCGGCGTTGCAATTGCTGCCGCAGGCTGGAAGGACGCCTACTCGGCCCTCGGACGCACGAAGTCCCAGAAGGGAGCCTGCACATGTGCTTGTTTTGAGTTGTGTTGGTTTATAGTCATTGTTAATGGAATTTTTTCCGGTGTTGGAAGAGGTTTTCCTGAATGCCTGCGATGATCTGGAGATCTGGCTTTGGTTTACCCTGATAAAGGATATAAAGGAATGCGATTACAAGTATTTCCAGACGGTCATATCAATATAATTTCTTCATACCTTCTGCTTGCCTGTCAATGTCTACTCACTTACGTAGACGTGCTTGACTGAGACGAGGAGCTGTACCTTCGGATGTGTGCCGATTTTTCGACCATCTCAGGTGAATGAACGGAGAAGGCTTGCGGTGCCTTCGGTACCCCTGATCACAGATACTCCAGTATTCAGCGCTGAGTTTTGGCCTCACTCAGGTTCCTGGTCTTTCCACCTCTCCCTCATCCCTGCGACATCAAAGCCACAGCTCCTCGCCCTCTCGACTACCGCTCTCGCCTTTCCAACCACAGGGGCATCGATCATCTTCCCTTCTAATGTCCACGCTCCCCTCCCAGCCTCGCCCGCCCTGTCGCCCCTACTTGCCTTCTCGTCGGCCACAACAACCCTCACGCTCCACTCGACTTCTTCCGCGGAGGGAGCAAACGTCCTTTGAACGGTTGCCACCTGAGAGGGATGAATGCATTGCTTCCCGTTAAACCCCATCCCTTTGCCGTCTATACACTCCTCCTCCAGGCGCCTGAGGCCCTCGTCCCCGCGGAAGGTAGTACAGACGAGATCGATGGTGGAGGGGAGGCGGAACGCCCGGGCGTGAGTGACGATGGCGCTCCGCGCGTAGAGGAACTCCTTGAGGGACGGGGTGCGGGTCAGGCTGAGGTCGAGGGAGAAGTCCTCGGCCGCGAAGATCAGGCCGGACAGGTTCACGCCGTCCGCCACGCCGGCGGCGCAGATGGACGCCAGGTCCGTCACGGACCGCGCAGACTCGACCAGGGCGATGAGCCGGACCGGCCGCCCGCCCGGGGCGTACCTGTGGGGGGCGGCGTGCCGCAGCGCGTCCGCCACGAGGGCCAGGTCCGACGCCGCGTCGACCTTGGGGACGACGACGGCCTCGAGGCCGGGCTCCCGGCCGAGGACCCGGAGGTCCTCCAGGGCGTGGGGCGTCGACACGGCGTTGATGCGGGCTGCAATCTCGCCTATGCCGCCGGGCCGGCCCGACGGCGACGACGAGACGGACGAGAGGTGCTTGGCGAGGGCCTGCCTGGCGTTGGGCTTCTCGTGGGGCGTCACGGAGTCTTCGAGGTCGTATGTCACGTTATCTGATACCAGGCCCAGGGACTTGGTGAGCATCCTCTGGGAAGAGGCGGGTACTATAGGATGTGTTAGTTTCCCGAGTAAATGGAAGGGACAGGCGTTAGGGGTGTATTTACCGTAAAGCAGTGCCCTGCGAAGGGCCGAAGCTGACGCTGGTGTCGCCATTATCGCAGTTGTGGATATATCTATCTATATATATATATATATACTCAGTCAATTGGAAGTGCTAAAGTGAATCAAATTGCACCTATCCACAGCTCCATGAAGCTCAGCTCTCTCAGCCCTGCCCGCAGTGAGGAGCTCCCGAATCCACGAACCCACTGTGATTGTATAGCTACATAGGCAGGTACCTGGAACCCCTGTCTTTCCCCAGGTTTTTAGGGGTCTAGCTGCGAGGTACTTGGTAGCAGTGAGGTCATCGCTACCGATAAGCAGTTCCTACAGGGCCCCGGCCCCCCTGTCGCCGTTATCGAGACAGTGAGACTGCCAGTGAAGTTAGCGGATCAAATTTAGCCAGCCTTCCGAACAGAACAGCTGGAGCTTTGTCGCATTGCGCATGCAGACAGGGGGCGTTGTCTCCCGTCGCCGCCGTCGTCGACACGTTAGAAGCCACCGCGCATCCCAGCACCTCGAGCTTTCGAAAGACCATTCCACCGCACCCGCCCCATGCCAAAGTCTCCAGCCGCTCGTTCTATGCCATAGTCAAGAAAGGAATACGTCGGATCTGCGCCATGGACTCGCAACAATCGCCTGCGCCGGGCACCCTGAGCTGGCGCCTCAGCTCGCATCCCATCACATTACTTACCTTCCTGGCCTTCCGATCGTGTACGTCTCCTGGTGCGACGGAGGATGGGCAGCAGAGTGCATGAGAACGCGGGCTAACATGGTACATCCACAGCGAGCCTGCTGGTCTATCTCTTCGGCCTCCTCTTCACCGAGAACCTGTAAGCCCGCCCGCCCGCCCGCCCAACGCACCGGCCTCCCTAAACCACAGGAGCCTACCCTCCTCACCTGGCCTGTATGCTGGCTGACACGCGCGCCCCATGTTCCTAACCACCACAGCGTCCTCGTCTTCATCATCACGATCCTCCTCCTCGCCGCCGACTTCTACTACCTCAAGAACATCGCCGGCCGCCGGCTCGTCGGGCTGCGCTGGTGGAACGAGGTGGACCCGTCGACGGGCGACTCCAAGTGGGTGTTTGAGAGCAGCGAGCCCGGCACCAAGACCATCAACCCGACCGACAGCCGCTTCTTCTGGCTCGCAAACTACGCCCAGCCGCTGCTGTGGGTCGCCCTGGCCGTGCTGGCCCTGGTGCGCCTCATGTTCATCTGGCTGCCGCTCGTTGGTGAGTCCTGGGTGCTTTTCTATTTGCGTTTGCCCCTTCCTCGCGCTCTCTCTCTGTGTGTGTTTCAGGCGGCGCATCTGTTGTGTTGCGAAGATGACCCTTGTGGAGTGGTGTCGTGGACTTCGTGATACGGGTGTAGGATGAATCGGAAAGACTGACGTGTCCTCAGTGATCGCGATGGCCCTGACCATCACCAACTCCCTCGCCTTCTCGCGGTGTGACAAATTCAGCCAGGCATCCAACATAGCAGGTAGCGCCTTCTCGACGACCGGCTTGGCAGGGAACATCGCCAGTGGAATGGTCGGGAGGATGTTCGGCAGGGGCTAGACTATCGGGCGGCGAGGGTCTTTTCCGAGGGGTCAGCCTTCACGGCTTCTCCTTTCCATTCCATGTTTTTGGCGATGAGCTCGTGGCGTCCCCTGGCAAAAGGGTGTTTCTACTTTATCTGGGTTCGAGCAAGGCATTTTCAAAGGCGAAATGAGGGAGGTGACAGGCTGCCAGGTTGGGTTGGCCTGGAGGCTTCGAAAGGTGTACGATTTATAGATAGCAGGACATATCCAATCGGGAGCTTTCATCGTGGTCTCTGCAACATACGGGAGTGCCCCTGGGCGAGTTGACCACATTGTCGGCCCGTGTAAGTATTACTACGCGACATCTTTGCTAAAAGCTATGTTCTTGCTCCAAGAATCTAGCTTGCGAAAGTAGTACGCATGGTTGGTATTGTGATCATGGAAAAGACTCGCCGCAAGCATGGCGACCATGCCAGCGCGCTCCTGAAGGCTTCCTCAGATGCAGCGGCGATATTGTGCAGATAGGGATCAAGGTATAGCGTCCCAGCCACTTCGCTGGCCAAGATTAAGACAGCCCCTCGAGGACCAAATCATGCCTTTGTAACTTTCACCCCAAAACGACCGCTTGGCTGGGTAATGCAGATAGATGTATGTGTGTCCAAGAACGCTTCAATGAAATCCATTATTCATACTTCAGAATCCCAAGCAATGACCCATCTACCTATATATTTTTGCCTACCTACCCCTACCATGCTGTTCAATAGCCTCATCCAACGCCCTCTCCTCCTCCTCTAGCCTCCGGATCTCTTCGCACTACGGAGAACGGAAAGTCAGCATTTGCCTCCAACTAGAAGGAAACAAGAGCCGCGCGACATGGTCCGGGACTTCCAGCCTTGGCTGCTCCCGGGCCATACAACGTCTCGGGACGCGAGATCAAGGGGAACATGACCTGGACATAAAAGAGGAGAAACATGTGCTCTCGGGTAATACTCACAGTCATGCCCTCCTCCACCAAGTGGGCGTACCGCCCCGAGATGCCCGACGGCGTCGCCGACCGGCCCCCAAACGCCGCCTCCCGCATCCGGGGCGTGCCGCCGGCGCTCCCGCCGGCGCTCTCCGGGGAGATGGGCTGGTGTTCGTCCGAGGGCAGCACGCCGCGGGCGGCGTCCCCGTCTGCCAATTGACGGTGCTGACTGTAGTCGTGCTGCTGCTGCTGCTGCTGCTGCTGGGGTGGTATTGCCCCTGCGGCGGTGCCTGGGGCGAATGGGCGCTCGTGGATGGAGGACGAGGGGTGCGTGTGCGTCGGCGAGCCGTCGCTGCTGCTCGCGGGGGCATAGGCGCCCGAGCTGCCACCGCTCCCGGCGACGGCCCCCGGCGCCGCGTGCCCGGCGCCCATGCCCACCACCCCGGACGGGCCCGGGCCCGGGGGCGCGCGCTCCGAGTAGGGCGTGTCGGGCTGGTCGCCCTCCAGGATGCCCACGCGGGCCTCCTTCTCGGCGGTCATGCCCTGCATCGCGTGTTGGGCGCCGTCCCGGCCGCCGCCCGCGCCGCCGCGCCTCCTCCGGCGGCGGAGGCAGAGGCAGGCCGCGGCGAGGCTGGCGATCACGAGCGCCGCCACGGCCCCGATGGCGATCCCGACTATGGCGCCCGTGGAGAGCCCGCCGGATTTGCCACCGCCCTCGCCCTTAGAGCCGGAGTTTCCTGCGGAGCTTGATGCCGTCGCGGCTGTGGACGTCGAGGATGACGAAGACGCGTCGCTCGAGGACCCGGTCACCGTCGTGCTTGGTAAGGCCCCGGTGGTAACTTTGGGTGACGACCCGCCCGTGTAGGCTGGCATCCCGCTTGTGACCAGGGACGGATACGTGCTCAGGATTTGGGAAGCCTCTGATGAATCTGCTATCGCCCATGGTAGACTGTAGCTGTATCCAGAGTCCGTATCGTCAGTCCATCCGACTTGGAAGAAAAGTGGTATCTTTTGGACATTGACTAAGGCTGTGTTGACGAGATCGGGTCCAAGAGTAAGTGAGCCCCCGGTAAAGTCCACTGTGAGAAACAGTCAGTGCTTCTCGCCCATGGCTGCGCATATCCCACAATACATACCCAAGAAAACCGACTGTGTACTGCCATCTTGTGAGATGGTATTTCTTCCGGAGAGCAGGCCGATAGTACCTAAAGCCGTACTTGTGCTGTCAATTCCGTATGCAATCGATGTACCAGAGTCTTGCTCGGTGGCGAGGACGACGCTGTTGATTGTAGGATAATTGCCGGGTTCGGCTGCGCTCCATCTGATCATCCACTTCCCTTCCCCAGCATTACCGTTTGTTATTTGGGTGGTATTCAAAATTGTCGATTGGTGTGGCGTCCCGTCTTCAAAGTAGACGGCAGCACCTTCAAACCCGGCCGTACTGAAAGCAATGCCCGATGCCACCGCAGTGCTGGCGAGCGAGACTGATGAGAGCCATATGGCTGTTGAGTATATTCCCATTGTCAGATTATCAAGGGCCCACCAATCAAGTGGTACCAATGGGCATTGCCACTTAACCCGGGACGAGGTTATTCGCAACGCTCCAGAAGCGTGGCACTGACACAGACAGGCGGCGAAGCGGAGAAAGTAAGATGCAGGGGGGAGGGGACCGGAGAAGGAGAGGAAGAATGCGAGAAGAGGAACGGGACTGGACAAGTTCCCAATACAGAATACAAAAAAACACAAAAAAAACCACAGAACGATGCGGAGGAAGAGGAAACGAAAGAGGTGTTGGGCCGAGAGAGGTGAGTGAGGCCGGGTAGCTGCAGACCAGCCGCTTGCTTCGGTAGGACGTAGGACGGTATGTGGAGAAGGGCACCACCGGCTTCTGTCTGTTGGTACAGCCCTCGCAGGAAGGAAGAAAGAGTGACCAGAGAAAAATAGGGACCCTACCGCCGCCCACTCTTCCACCTACCAGGACCTACTTTTGGTAGCAGCCTACATAGATAGAGAGAGCGCGTCTGTGTGTGTAAGGATTCAGACGGAGTGGGTCGGACCGACCTGCTCTCTCTTTCTCTCTCTTCTGAAGGTGTGTCGTCCGGCCTGCAACTCTGCAAGGCTGCGCTTCCTACAATGAAAGATGGATGTCTGGTGCGCGGTCGCTGATCCAGCTCACGCCGACTGTGACGGATCATCCACCGCCAAGATGCAACGAGCTCCATCTGGGGAGGCAAACCCCATTTGTTGTCGTGCGATACACACACATGCGTCCTGCCGTGTTTCCTGTCCATGGACGGCTGGTTTGTCTTGAGAGAGATTTCGGCTCATCTCCATGTTCATCCCCATTATGTTGTAACAACTGAGCGTCTTTACACAGACGGAGAGAGAGAGAGAGAGAGACAGGGGACATACGGGAATCGTGGAGCCTATTGATGAGCGGGGGGAAACTCTCTTCAGCTTCCGATTCCTGAAGGATCAAATCCCAAGACTGGACGGCCCACTCAGTTTACCAACACAGAGCATCCATCCTCCATAAAGAGGGGAGTGTGATGGAAAGAAGAGGAAGACCATTGGCCGAACTTTAGGGCTTTGCGTGTTGGTTGTGACTCGCGTGCCAAAGTGTGTTTTTCCTCCTTCCTCAGTGAGTGTTTCTGTGATGTGGGACGAGATAATATTGTACTGTGGAGAGGGGGCACACAACACAATTGATTTGGGGGGACAAAGTACATAAAACGGTTGACGAGGCTGCCAAGGCTGTTGGCTGCGGGAAGGGAAACACCACCACACTATCGACACTATCCACTATACACTGTCCACAATCCACTATCCACTATCCGTGCACCACACGTGGACCACATGCTGCGTCACCGACCAACCAGAGAACAAACAGCCAGGCTGCCAGGGTAGGGTAGTTATTTTTGGGGATAGACGGGCAGAGGGGAGGACCCTTGTGATGGTCTGCTGCTGGGCTTGCATGCTTAGTCCGGACAGTGGGCCCTGTTGTATTGGATTTACCTACCTAGGTAGTAGTCTACTTAGAAGTATACAGACAGACATGTTCTGCACATATCTACATACTTAGACTACATACTCACCGTTCTCTACTTTGCTGACCTGACTCCCTGACTCCATGACTGCGTAAGCACCATTGTCGTTGCTGCCCATCACCGACTACACAGGTAGTCTGTCAGGTTCTTACTTACCGAGTGCAGGTTGCATAGTTTCAAAGAAAATAGGTACCGGTATATGGAGACGTTTGGTCATTAGGCGCGCGCGAAAGTACATACCCCATCCACACCCAACCAAATGAAGACAAGAGAAAGAAAAAGGCCACGGACGAGCGAGCCCAAGTAAGTGCCTGACACAGCTGGCATACAGCTTGTGCTTCTACATTAGGAGTGGTTCCCTTTCTTTGGCCGGCGCCACGCCTGGTCTGCACACCGGGCCACCACTCCCATAGGCACGATCCCTTTCTGCGCGTACTCATAGTCACAATGTATGTAGGCAGGTAGGTAAGGGGTTTGTTTGGTGTAATTGTGTTGAGACATGTAACGTACCCATCTCGACCCAAAGGTCTCGTCCTTGCTAGTATGTACTTGAGATATATGACAACGCCTATCTATATGCATATAAGGGTGTTTCTCTCCCCCTCGCTATCAATGATTCCAATTCTGTACACCTGGAAAGACAAATTGTCCCCAATGATATGATACTATCCTCGCCGGTTCGATGCTTCGAATACAAGAACCCGGGCGGATACAGATGATCCCGATACGATCCGATACGCTACGCCCACGGACGCCTCCTAATTAACCAGTTCCATGCCCCCCAAGCAAAAAGGCTTCCCAAAAAAATCAACAAGGTCACCCGGAAGGGGGTCGTTCAAGCAAAAGTCATCGAGATCTCCTCGTCCTCCCTCCCGAAGTCGTCATCGTCCGGGTCCGCCCACGGGTTCGAGGCCCCCAGGTTCGGCAGCGTCTGCGCCGTGTGGAACGCGGGCCTCGGCGCGACGCTCTCGGGCGTGCCGTGCGAGAAGGTCGGGCTCCGCTCCTCGAAGCCCGTGTCGAACGTCATCTGGACCCCCTCCCCCTCCTCCTCGTGCGGCTGGTACGTGGTGAAGCCGTCCATGCTCCTCGCGTGCGGCAGCGGGTCCCGCGCCGCCGGGCTGGCGATCCTCATCGGCGGCAGCGTCGACTGCAGCTCGCGCACCGGGATCGCGTCCTCCTCCCGCGTCTTGGCCAGCTCCGCGCGCATCGCGTCGACGTCGAACAGCACGCCGTGGTTGTTCCCTTCCTTGTCTTCCATCTTGGGGTTCTGCACTGCCCCGTTGGCCGGTGTCCCCTTGGAGTCCTCATATACCTCCCATTCGGCCTTCTGCGACTTCTTTCTCCGGCTGAAGAACCCGCTGAAGGTGCTGCTCTTGCGGCTGCTGCTATTAGTATTACTGTTGGCCTGTTTCTCGCTGTTTCCTTCCCTCTCGAGCTCCTTCCTCGCCTCCTCGATCTCGTTGATCAGCTCGCGCTGTCTCTGGGTGTGGTTCTCCGGATCGGGATCCTCGATCTCGGTGAACTCGTCACTCTCCACCATCCAGCCCACCTCCCGCAGCAGGCGCGGCATCGCCCTCCGGTAGTCCATGTGGCCCGCGACGAGTTCCGAGCAGTCCACGTTTTCTATCCCCGGGGCTTCCTCGACTTTGGCCAGGCCCGCGACCCGCCGGATGCCGCCGTTCGTCAGGCGGAAGAGGTATCCCAGGATCCAGTCATTGCCGTGGTATCCGTTGACGAACCGGCCAGGCACCATGGTCCGGACTTTCAGGATCTCGTCCTGCTTCACGACGATGGGCGAGCCGAACATGTATACGTTTTCGACAAGACCAAAGGCGCCCTTTCGGGCCAGTTCGAGCAGGCAAGAGAAGATCACCCTGGCACCCAGTGAGTAGCCAACAAGGGTGACTGGTCTCGTTCCCAGATTCCGCTGGATAAGCGAATCTGCCAGAATAAGACCGGCGGCCCATGCTCGGTCCAGCGACACAGACCATGGGTTGTCAATCAGGTAGGAAAGCTTTGTCAGGACGACAGGCAGCTGGAGAGCTGCCATCAGACTGACGAGGATGGTGCTGCCTAGTACTTGCTGCAGACCTTGGGTAAGAGCCTAGATGTCCGATTAGCTTCCCGTCGAGCAGAGCGTCTACGCTTATGGTCTTACCTCTGTTGCCAGGATGTTGATGGTGTCACCCATGCTGGTCAACATCTCCGGCTCCCACAGAACGGAGTAAATATCGCCCATGACCGGGTCGACAGTACTGAACGGCAGGCGGACGTCGTCGACCTTGCCCGTCATCCACCCGGATATCGTGACAATGAGATTGACCCGTTTGTTGTTGTGCAAGGGACGGTACTCGAATGTCTTGACTGCGCCCGTCCTCCTGTTGGCAGCCTTGGCCCCGATGACACTGCCTGCACTCGCGGCACTGGACGTGATGATGGCGGCTCCCGCAGAGCCGGCGAGGAAACTGCTGGTGCCGGTGACTCCAATAGTTGTGAAGCCCGCTGCCAGACCAGCACCTATGACGGGCGCGAGGAGGCCGGCGGACAGGCCAATGACCAGACCACCACCGACGGTCGCCAGGCCCATTACAATGTAACGCTTCTTGAGGGCCAGCTTGCGACGGCTCTCCATATGCTCGTCCTCGTTCCAGTTTTCTGTTTCGGCTTGCTGCTGCATCTCCAGGGCCTCCGTGACTCTCTTTTCAAACCGGCAGATGTCTGTCCAGTCTATCTCGAGGGCCTTTCCAACCCTCTCCAATAGAACACGAGATCGTGCATCGTAGACAGAGTCCGCTATCAACACCAGGAATAGATCGCACAAGATCGTCCACCTTATGTCTATATCTAGCTTGTCGCTGCTCGGCAACTGGTTGGGCGTCCGGACAGCAGGGAGCTCCTCGCCCTCGTGCTTGTCATACGCCGGAGGCGGCTCCGCCGGGGACTCATCGCCCGGCAACCTAGGTGAAGACAGGGAATCTCTCGGCGAAGCCACGGAAGCCCTCGGTGAGGTTACTGAGGGGCGAGAGCTGGATACCGAACTCGGCCTCTCTGCCATGGGGTTCTTGACCCTAGCGTTCGCCATCAGCTGCGGCGTCAGGTCGCTCGACATGACCCCGTGCTCGCTCAGCTGCTCGATCATGATCTGTTCCGCCGCGCTGATGTCCATGTGGGTGTACAGCCGGATCATCATCTTCTGCGTCCACATCCTCGTTGCTTCCGTTGCGAGCTGGCCCTGCTTCTTGGACCCTTTTGTGAACCGCACCTTCTCGATGTCCTTCACCATCTCCGACAGCTCTATCCTCGTCAGGCCCACGTACGCTATCTTCTGGACCTCCGTCAGGAGGTCCTTGGTGGCTTGCATCTGTGAGACGGCGTCTCGTGTTTGGTCGTCATCTTCTGTTAAGGCAGTGCCCGCGGGGTTCTTGAAAAGATAATTCGTGTTGTCGTCCATGCTCGTCGCGGATTCGGCGTCGTCGTCCACGAGGACCCTGGTGTACCCCTTGCCCGCTCCTCCCATCCCCGCGTAGCTGTAGTTCTCGTCATCCTCGACATTGTGCTCCCGCGCGATTAGCCTGTTGTCGTCGTCGTAGATATCGTAAGGTGCATACGCCGGCATGGTCTGCCAGCCCTCGTCGGCTTCTTTCTCCGGCTCTTCCTGTTTGCGAGTCGCTAATTGCATGTGGGAGTATTCAGAAATATGTATCTCCTTGGCGTCGGCGGTCTTGGCCACAGACGCGCGCTTGCCATTTACCGCCGTGTCCTTGTCACCTGTATCGTCAGGGCCAGCCTCGGACTCTCTTTCTTTTGTTGTATCTTTCCCTATGCTCTTTTGTCCTGAACCTGGCTGGCCGTTTCCCTTGGACAAATCCTCTCCAATGGCCTCCGCTGGGGGCGGCGCAGGGACAGCATCTTTGAACACATCCTCACTACTGCTGCTACTCTTCTTCCTGCTCGCAGTCCTACTGCTGCTCTGTGCCCGCGCCTCCGGCTTGCCCGGACCACCTTTGTCACCGTGGTCTTCCTCGCCGAACCGAACCGTGGGTTGTCGCTTGATCGGGAGCCCGAAGTCGTCGTATTCTTGCTGTAAGTCGGTCATGGCGGTTTCTATGTTCCGGTCTCAGCCCCGCGGGAGTTGGGGGTGGGTGGATTGGCTCTTCTCCCCTGGGTCGTACGTATCCCTCCTTCTGTTCTGCGGGCGCTGTCCGTCTGGTTCGACGGCGCGTCCTCTTCTTTCCCTGCCACTACGGACTGTTTCGCTGTATGTCACCCATTCAGGTCGCACGGTGGACTAAGAGTGGGCGGGGTAGGTTGGCGACGAGTAGTGTTTCGACGGTCAGATAGTAACAAGCTGTTTGGTGACGAGGTGTGTAAAGGCCCAAGACGGGACATTCGGCAGGATGAACGCTACTGAGGAGCCTAGGAATGGCTCTTGAGTCAGTTTGAGTACAAATATCTAGCTCTTCCAGACTAGGCTCCTCAATTGAAACCGCAAAGGGGTAAGTAAAGGTTAGGTTCAAGAGGAGGTTGATCGAGTATCATCAGCTTGGCTAAGTGGTGAGATTACTTACTGCTGTGTATATGCGCTGTTGACAATCTTTCCAGGGGTCACGGTCCGCTGACTTGGGCTCATTGCGGCGGGCTTGGGGGGGGGGGGGGGGGCACGTCACACACGGATCCAGGATGGCACCATTTAGTGGCCTGGGATCCAGTTCGGCATTTCGGCAGACAATGAGAATTGCCATGTTCCGAACTCACTGGAGCTCACAGTGCCATATCCGTCATGTAGGAACAAAATCACATGAAAGAGAGACTGCAAGACAAGCCGGTTCCATTGCTTCTTGTGAACGATCCTTGCCTGCAAACCAAGCCGTTTGTTAAGGTTGTAAGAATCGGTGGACAGGTAATACGTGAACGACCCCTTCTTAGGTGGGTGGAATGCAGTCTTGCCCTATTATAAACTACGCCAAAGAAATTCCAACACAAAACGTGAAGGGTATGAGTTATTTCCAAAGGAGTTTCCCAAACAAGAGTCGGCCGCCGACCATGCCATCGGTGAGGCAAAAGAGAAAAGCCCTTCCATACCATGCCTATACCGGTATCCCACTCGAGGATCCCATCTCCCCGTAAACGCCGTATAGCCTCTCCTGAGCACGGTAAGTAGCCACTTACTCCGCCAGGACCTGCCTCAGCATGACCACAAAGTTCTCTTTCAGCTTGTGCACCTCGCTCACGGCCGGCTTGACAGGCTCTCCCGCCGTGCGTCGCAGCCTGTCTTGTTTTTTGGCCCGCCTTCTCCGCTCGGCTTCGATAGGGTCCATCTCCTCTTCCGCCTCCTCCTCCTCTTCTGAACCCGAATCCTCGTCGTATTGCATATCCTCTAGGTCCATCTGGTCGAGCCCGAAATCAGCGCTCGTGAAACTGATCCCACCCGGTATGATGTCGGCTTGGCCGGTGCTGCCGTCGGCTGCCATCTTCTGCCTCGTCTTGTCCTGGTGCCACTTCTTCCGCGCCTCTTGCCATGCGATCAGTTCATTGATCTCTCTGGTCGCAGCATCCTTGTCAATGACATTGTTGCTGCAGGCTCCCTCAAACAAGGCGTTGATGTCCAGTGCGCCATACTTGGGTCCCTTGCGAAGGAAATCCAAGATTCCCTCGATCCATTCCATCAACTGTGTGAACAAGCCGTTGTCATGGAGGTGCACTTCATGAACGAACTTGTAGAAGTTGTGTTCGTGTCGTTGGCAAAGGTCTATGAATGCTTGCACGGTCTGGTTTGGGTCCGCAGAAGCATCCTGTTCTCGACACTTTTCGACGACCTAGAATGCAAGATTAGATCATGTATAAAGTGAACAGCATAGACTTATACATACCTGTATCATATCGTCCATGAAGACAGCGAAGTCCGTTACGCTACTGTAAACATTCGCAGACTTGTACACCCGGACAAGAGGTTCGTAGAAGATCGTAAATAGGTCCTTGAGCAAGTGAAGTGTAACGGGTTCTTCGATCAGGCGCAGCATCATCTGCTTGTCGCGTTGCCTCATGTACAGCTTCATAAGTGTCTTCAGATACGAGAACAGTTGCGCACCCTGTTTGAGCTCTTCGTCCACGTTCTCAACGGCGCTGTTGAACGCAACGTACGCATTGTAGAGACGCTGTATTTGCTCGCCCGTGAGGCTAGGCTCGATCAGATCAGATCTCAGGATAGCCACAATGATGTCGACATCGTCACTCGCAGCTTCTTCGCGGATGGAGGCCCGAATGTCTTCTTCCGAGTCGCTGTAACTCTTGAGCTTCCCAACAAATACATCGTCATCGATCTTTGCAGCCACCGCATCTATGGACTTCTGGAAGCTCTTGATGCCATCATGCAATGCCAAGGAGAATATCCTCTGCATCAACGACTTTGTTCCGAACGGCTGAGCCAGGAATACATCCAGAACATTAGACATCACAGCAGCCGGATTTGCGATCCGAATGATGTTCTTGATGATGGTGTAGGGGATGAGGGAATGGATCCTCTTTGCCTGCATAAACAGTTCCGGAGAATTATCCTCTGCCAAAAACAAGTGATAAATCGTAGCGGCGACTTCTATCCGCAGCCACTCGGCGAATTTCTGATACTGAACACTGAGATCTTGGATCGTGTCTTTATCCTTAATCTCCTGGAACAGTCTCGTGAGACCATTCGAGTTCACTATTTCTTGGCGGAATCTAGGTTAAACGTTAGCCACGTGCAAATTCATGTAGGGAAGACGTCTAGACGTACTGCTCCATGTAGATGTCTAGCTCGGCTGCGCGCTTCCTTGCAATCTCATAGAACTGCTTCTGCTCCTCCATACGTCTCTCATCTACCGATTTGCGCCTCATGATGTCGGCGACATCTTCGTCGTTGAGGGTGATGGGGTCTCGAGTAAGGAAATCCTGCATGGCTTTGGTTTGGGCGGTCTGAGGATTCTGCAGAAGAGAGCGCAAGAAGGCCCGCAAAGAAATGCGCTGGCTCTCACGGTACAGAACAACATTGTCCTTGCCTGGACTCAGCGGTCTATCTTCAATGGACGGTCTAGGCGAACCCTTGGCAGATGAGGCAGCAGACCCCTTTCTCCTATGGCCGAGGGCATCTTGACAACCGTTAGCGCATTCTGTTTACGGACCTGGAAATCCCAAGACAAACCTCTGACTGATAGCCTCTTCGAATTATCAGCTCCACCGTTGGGAGCTAGCGCTGCTTTGTGAGTAGACGCGGAGGATACGGACTCGGCATCTGAGTCGTCGCCGCCAGAGTTGAAAAACCCCGTTGACGAGCTAGACTTGTTCTTCTTCGGCAATGGTGGAAGAACCTTCCCTGGCAATTCGAGTCGCAGTCCCTTGAAAAGGCGGCTGAAGTCGCCATATCGGCGTCCGACGAAATACTCCTTTTCTCCCCTTCTCTTGACGCGCAACAGGAATTCCTAATCTATGTCAGTTGTCGCTCATCGTTGAAGTACCACACCAAGGATCCAGACTAACGGCATGTTTCTGGGACCTGAGGTTTCCCTTGACCTTCACCACACGAACACCAGCCATATTCACATCCCAGCCGTTGATAAGGTTGCCCTCCGGCTGTGTGTGAAGCACGCCGGTGTCGATCGCGTCCCTGTCCACGACTTCAAGCTCAGAAAAGCGGATTCTCTCCTCGAACCCTGACGACGTGGGTATACCAGAGACCATCATGAGCTCCACGAGCTTGGTACTCTTCTTGGCAAGCTTTCGACGCTTAGTCTCCTCCAGCCGGTCTTCGGAAGAGGATATACTCTTGCTCGCGAAAGATTCCAGGAAGACTTGTAGCTTGTCTTGCCAGAACTCCTTCTCCCTGGCCTTGTCGAGGAACGGGAACTCGCGGACATGGTGGACGAAGATATATCTGAGGATCGGCAGTTCGGAATCGTAGGGCGTGACTTCTCCCAGGTCGGACTTGAAGGGGGCCCCAAACCGGCGGAGGGCAGTTGGTGAGTTGAGTTCGTTAATCTCAGAACCGACTTGCTCAGAGATCAGTTCTCTCTTCAGATCTGGGCTCCTCAAGTTAGCTCCAGGTTTGCCAGGTTAAATAGACCATACTGGGCACGAACAATGCTCCTGTTTGCCGGTAAGAGCCTGCCCTGGTGGCGGCAAGCTCGACATGCTGCTGTTGGGCCCAGATCGCACGGGCAGCTCAGTCGTCTCGGAGCTCGCAAAGGCAGTCCCACGGTCAGTGACACTTCTGCTGTCTCCCGAGTTCGTAGACATCCTGAAGATCGATCGTCTCCGAAACCCCTAGTGGTCGAAATCGCGGGGTAGAAGATGCGGTTGTGTTAGGTTTGGTTTGGCTGTTTGAGCCTAGATGTGGACATCTGGGGGCAAAATACGAATAGGAACTACTTCAAGACTGTAACTAGGAAAGAAAAAGGAGAAAAGGTGGTGATGTTGTATAACTGGTGGCAGTAAGGTGTGGAATGCAGTAGCGGCGGCGGCACTCTGCAGGTGATGAGAAGAGCACATGCTTTGGGTGCCCAGGTGTGGAGCAAATCTTGGCTGTTGATGATGAATTTAAGATCAGTCAGGATGACGGACCCCGGCAGCAGAGCACAGCCTAGCTTCCGTTCACCATACAGCCCAGAGGAGGGATTCGGGCTATTCAGGATCCATGTTGGGTTGTTGGCCGGGTCGAAGGAACTTGTCCGGTCACCACTGGGCCAGGCCTAATGAAACGAGGCCGCTCTTACCGGCTAATAGTGCGTAGTGTGTACTACTTTTATGGTCGCAGTTTACTTGCGATAGCCCTGCTGGCTTGTTACTGAAGTGGCTTGGTACTGTAGATTGCGGACCGTTGACTGATTGAGCGTCCAAGGTGTGAAACGCGTCCAGGGCAGGTTGATCAACTATGACGTCTCCTATGCTCTTTTGGTCCCTGCCTGGAACCCGAACCCGCCTGGAGTGGCTGACCCCTCCCCCCCCCCTATTTTAATCTACGACCTCCGGATCAGCTTCGGCATCAATACCGAAATTCGTCTACTATGGAAGTGGCTGTCTATTCATGCCAATCTCCCCAGGCTTTGGTTTTGAGTTGCTGTTGGCAATGAAGCTCTCGGCATCGCGTTCCACGTCAGCACGAAACGATTACGAAAAAAATGAATGATGCTGGTCCAGGCAGAACAGCGACCCGTGCCGAGCTGAAATATGAACTCCGCCACGGCGGACGCGACGGCTTGTGGAGCTTCAAAAAATGATGATTGTCTTGGGTATCTTGGGGTGCAGAGAGACAGTCAAGGAGCCAAACGCCAAAGAAAGTCAAAAACCTCAAAGCTCATCCAGAGCTCGAAGGGCCTCATCTTGCACCTGAGCCTCTCCGCCTTTATTGAACTCCAGCGCCATGATTCGCTCATGATCTCCCTGCGCCTGGGCTGCGAGTAAGCCTTCGACTCCAGGCTCGAGGCTCGATCTCGCCATCGTAGCGTCATCCTCGAGCAGGTTTCCCGCGAGGTCGCCCGCGAGATCTCCCGCGACCTCGCCAATGTCTGCCTCATAAGCAATTGCCCCGACGTAAAGAACCAATAGGGCCAAAGCAAGCCCCAGCACAACGCCCCACACTGTCTTCAACCTCCTCCTCGTCCGCTCCTGCCACTCCCTATCCGCCCTCTCCCACATCTCCACCTTGTGCCTGACTACATCCACCCTCGTAGACAGCGCCTCGATGCGTTCCCGCCCGCCTTGAACCCGGTCCTGCAAGGCATGCACGCGCTTCTCCTGCTCGTCAAACTGGCCGAAGGCGTCGAGCTGCGCTTGCGCCTCGGAGAGGGCCGACTGTGATTCATTCGCGAAGTTTTCGCTCGTCGAGAATGAGGCTGAGGCGAGCTCTTTAAGCGCGATGATTGTTTTCCGTAGGGAGGTGAGCTTCTCGAGCACGTGGTAGTAGGTCTCGTCGAGGCGGCTGGTGGTGCTGGTCGAGAAGGAGGTGAGGTCGACGAAGGACTTTCGAAGGCCACTGCAAGAAAGAAGAGAACGTCAGCAGGTAGAGCCTTGTACGTCGGGAGACAGGCGGTAGATAACGCACGCAGTCCTGGCTTCTGCCCTCTCCTTTTCCCGGAGCAGGGCTTCCTCCCTGCTCTCCCCGGGTGCTAAAGCAGACAACCCTCCGGCTATTTCGGTTCCAGCAGGGTTGGAAAAAAGGCTTCCTCTTGGGCTCGGGGTCGGACTCCTGTTACGCGATGTGACTTCTTCAGAGCGTGGTGCGTCTATCGAGGCTCTTGGTACCTGTAGGACAGGGGCCGCCGACTGCGGCACGCTCATGTTTCGATCATCGCGGATACTGTATCTCTTGTGGCGGGTCGAAACGTGGGTGCTATGGTGGTGCGAGGCGTGCGTCGTATGGTGATTGTGACGGTGGTGATGATGATGCCTTCCTAGCCGGACAGGCGACGTGAATTCAGTGATGGACCGCTGGAGTTGATGCCGTGCACGGGTCGGCGACGGTGGTTTGGTTATACCTTGTGGCCGCTCTAAGGGCAACGACATGCCGCTGCTGCCCGACATGATCGGCCAACGTCTTTTGTAAACGTCTTCCCGGCTTCAATGTGGCTTGCACAAGATGCAAGAGCTGAAGTACTGATTTGTCGGGAAAGTTGTCTGGGCGTCATCGGCTGCTCCTAGATTCCCAGCAAGGGTGTTGGCACATGCTTGCAAGGGTCCCTGCTGCCGCAATTTGCGGGTAGGGTCACTCAGCCCAGATGCCAATCTCGTAGCGCCGTTTTCATATGTCAACCTCAAAGTGAATGAAACCTAGGCTGATTTATTATATTGCGAGTTTCCGGCCTTACAGATACACAAATAGCAGACTTTTTGTCAGATCCAGCGCTTTCAGCCGGTTTGAGCTTGACTATCTCTCCGGAGCGAAGCGTAATCGCTCCCTGTACAGTTGGGGCACCAGTGCTCGTATAGGTCTTCCTCCTCATGACTTGCTACTGTTTTAGCAGTCTTTCAAGAATTGTTGAGGGCCCCTTTATCCGAGTGCATCTCGAACGATGACTGATCATGTCTGGTTTGCCTGGCAGATGGTTTATTCGAAACCATCAAGTAATGCCGTGATATCTTGGGCGACCGTAGGCTGATGCAATGCCGTTAAAGCCGTCCTGGCATAACGTCCTGATCCTTTGCGCAGGTTGTCCTAAACTGTCAAGTTTTGGGACTTCGGGGGACTCGCTCAAGAGTTGATGAGCTTGTTCCTCTTCTCCTTCCTCTTAAGTCTCTCGACCCGCTTCTTGTGCATCTTCTCGGCCAACTTTGCGTATCGGTCCTTCTCCTCCTTGGCCACGCGCCTCTCCTTTATTCTGGCTACTTTCGCCTGTGCACCCAAAAGAATTGTCAGCTTTTCAAAAGTCGTCTTCATCTCGATCCCGTGTTGACGGTAGGTCGTACCTTTCGCTCCTCCTCCTGCTCCTCCTTGATCTCCTTCTCTTTTGCCTTCATTGCTGCTAGCGCTTCCCTGTCCTTGGCCCGTTTTGCGTACGAGGTCAGTCCTGAGCCAGGCCGGAAGGCCTTCTTGGGTGCGTGCCATTGTTTGCCTAGGTGATAACAGCAAGTCAGTGGATCGAATCAGAAGTCGTGGTTTGGAAGTGCATACCATTCTTCCTCATGCCCAAGGTCTGCTTCACCGTTTTCGAGGCCTCTGGCTTTGCGCCGGCGTCGGCAACCGTAGTAGACATGACTGTACGAAGTTGCAGGCAGTATAGAACTATCAAGGTTGCAACACAAGAATTATGCTTCACTTCTGCGAGATACGGAAGTAGATTTCTTTATCGTGAAGGGTGGGGATGATTGTTGGAAAATGCAATTCGTGGTGGACTTGATTGTCGGGACCGTGAACATAGCATTTTCTCCAAGAATATTCCGTAGCGCCGCGGTCGCGATAAGATAAGACCATATTCAACGCATGGGCCAGGGGGCTGCAGGGATGTCCTCAGTACTGTGGTGTGCCTGTGTGTCAGTGTGTGTCCTCCAGCGTCTGCCCAGGTGGTGTATGCAACCAACGTCAATTTAAACCGTCGCTACTAGTGTATAGGATACCTTGGTATGTACTTTATTCTACTTGTACTTTTTCATCTCGAACACAAAACGCTCATACGATGCATCAACAATCTTGTAACTGCTTGTAGCCGATACCTGTATGCTCCACACCCTTTTTTGCCCCTTTGGCGGTGGAAGAAACAATACATTTCCAAGGCTTTATTGTGACCTGTCGCTATTTCAGTACATAAGGTCGCTGCCTGTCTGCCTGTCTTGGAAGGTCGACTTATTATTATCCTGTCATGTTCCTCTCTATGGCCAGTGCAGCCTTCCCGCCTGTTGTTCAATTTCCAAAAATTAGACGAGTTCCACCCTCATCGGCCGAAGAATGAGTCCGAATGACGGGAGAGTCTCAGACAAGCTTCAAGTAAGGCGGAATGGAAGCATTATCCAATGTCTAATTCGACCACCGTTTGCGGAGCCGCTGGGCGTTGTTCGTCTTGAGTACAGGAATTCACGGGCTTCTCCCCGACATGACAGTGTTACTTTGCGACATGCGCCCGAGATTGCACTCGTTGGAGGTTTGCGGTTGCAGTTCGGCTCCGTAGACCGTATACCGAGATGTGGCGAGCATCTATCTATGGATGGAGGGTCAATTCATCATGGGAGCAACCATGAATTGGTCCTGTACCAGCGCACCCGTGCTGAACGCATCAAATGTGTGCTTTTATTAGGAGTTCCCCATACTGTGTGCTCCGTGCGGCACAGCTCAGGATTGAAGGAGAGGATGGATGGATGGCATCCACTCAATGTTGACTTATCACAGCATGGCACCCCCCCGGCGCCGTGATGGACTCGTCGCTACGTCAGTACGGGGCGCAATTTGCTCGCGTTCAAGGTCTCACTCACAATGAGCGCGCGAATACGACGAAACTGAAAACTCCCGCAAGCCAGACCTGCAGTAGCATTGCGCCGTGTGCAAGGCGAGACCGAGGCCGATGAATACGACCACGACAATATTGGCCGTTGATGTTGATCAGGGCGAGTTAGACAGAGTCTGTTGCTGACATATTGTCGTGAAAGGGGTTTATGCTGAGTCCTGGACGAGATGAGTCCCAACTCTCTTTAAATCAGTGAAGCCGGTTATTGAAAACCCGATTTACAGAACGTCTGTCGACTTTGCCATTACCGGCTTGATAACTCCGTAGCGCGATGCACGCTCGTCTGTGCTCAATAACGGGGCGGGCCATGAAACGATAGGACTGGTTGTATTTGCTCCTAGGGCGCCATTTTTCGCTGCAGACCACTGCAAGCCACTGCAAGCCACTGCACGCTTCAGGGAGAGAGCCGAACTCCAGACGGGTCTTTGGAGGAGCAGCAATTGAGGCAAACAGCAAGCAGGCACCGGGCAAGCTGCAGTGCAAAAGACTCGATATCTTCTTGCAGAGTCGACGAATCACGATGCACAGCCGCTGAAGTCCCCATGTGTGTCGACCACGATTTCGCTTTATTATGTCGGCGCCTCGGGAACCAAGAGTGCTCCGAGTGCTAGCGTTTCCAAAAGCGTCGATGGAGGCTCGAACAAAGGAGGCATCGAAACACTACGCGACTCGGCATAGGGCCGAGTCTCTAGCGCCAAGTTGTTCGTCCAAGACCTGCCGGCTCAAGGTGCTGGGCAGGCAGGCTGGCACGCTGGCACGCTGGGCTTTGTGGTATCCGGTTCTGGTTGTGCACAGAACAACGCCGGCTTCATTCGATTCGGATCTTTGACCAGAGTTCAGACCAGGCCATGATGGGTAGTTCCAGTCAGGGATGGGTCGATCTACGCTATCTATCAGCTTGAGACCTAAGCGAGGTTCTCCATCCCTCTGCGGCTATGTATGTCGTTCTTGATCACGACGGCCGATCATGGATCACGAGGATGCATCCCGCATATCGAACTCACCCCGTGCCGGGTGATGGACGATGCCGATGATGACTTGCTTGATTGCTAGCTGAAACGTTCATCAAGGGCGACAAGGGGCGGCGTGAACCATTGCCAGGGTTCCTGGGTTCCAGGCAGATAATGCATAATCACCTGCCACTTCCCAGATGGGGATTTTCAGGGCACCGCCTCCGCAAAATGGCAAAATACCGCCCTAACCTCATCAGATCGCGACTCTGATAGCGGGGTACCACAGCGTTTGGATGCAACTCTGGCGTGCCCAGAGAGGGAACCGTTCTGTGTGCCTTGCATCTGATATCTGGTAGACGAATGAGAAGCGCAGTGTCCCTGGATTCGTGTTATCGCGACGAATGCTTACTACACTATAACAAACTAGTAGTACCACTGTGTGGCCAGTACTGTTTGTTATACGCAAAAGCAGGCCGCCGGCGGGGGCCTCTTGACCGGGCAACAACAACACATACGTACAGTACATGCATCGCCAACAATACCTCGGTATAGATTACTTGGGTACTAGCACATTTATAGTACAACACAAGCGCTTATCAGGTTTATCACCAGAGGTCTCGACTTCTCACCATGGTCTCAAGTTGGCGTCGGCAGCAGGCGTGGCATGGACCGTCTTTTGTACCTATTGTGAGCCTCATAAATGGGTCATCCAATTTTGACAGGGGCCGGAGTCAAGGACTGGCCCCTCCCTCATCACTCCACGATCTCATCTGTAAAGTGTGGACGAGAACGTTGTTATGGGGTTGGTTGACGAGCCAGATTCGTCTGCAACTTGCCACGGTTCTATTAAGGCTTTCTAGCTTAGAGAGGGTATTCCATATTTTCTAGATTCTTAATGCCGCAATACTATATAGTATTATTTCAACCACATGGCGTATTAGGTTTCAGTGCCAATTGACCTTCGTAACTTTCCCCAGGTCACAACCGTAACCCGGGGTTCTTTTGAATGAGAAATTGCCCGAGACGGCTAGAATACGGATGTACAGTGTCTTTATCTGTCTTAGACTGTCCCTTGTTGAGCCAGTCGTGCCTGTGCCGAGCCCTGAGTGGCCACTGGGCCGAATTTCACAGTACGGGATTCCCAGGATGGCTCCAGTAGTAGCAGAGCGTCAAGGAAGGAAAATCCCTAACGATACCTAGATACATAAGTACACACGTACAAAAAGCACCTGGGCTGCCAGCTGCTTGGCACAGAGGTACCTGAGCTAGGTAGGTACGTACACGCCTGGCTGGGACCCGCCTGCTTCGTTCAAAGTGGGTCACAGTCCAACCTTGGAACATTGAAGTTTGGGGTGGGCTCCGTGCACTGTTTTGCCGTCCCATCTCCCACTGCATCCACTGCGCCCACTGCATCCACTTGCCCACTCGCAACCACTGCACCCACTATCCAGCCAGACTGCCAGGTACCTTCCTTAGTCTCAGTCTCGGTCTCAACTCCCAGGTCAACTCTCTCCATTCGTGCCGCTTTTCCCTTCTTTCCAAACCATCACCATCAACACCACCCTCCGTTCTCCTCCACCCTCACCGCCCAACCTCTGGTGCAATTCCAGTGGGAATCCCTCAGAGGTTTCCTGCTTGGTCTTGACCGTCCACTCCTTTAACTCTTTTACATTTAGATTCTTTTTAGAAAGCATTGCCTTAATTCCTCCTTGTACACCAACTGTACGCAATCGCTTCACGCTGGGACGACTACGAACTTGGATTGCACACAGGGGAAATCCGACATACGACACAGTGAAGTGAAGTAACGAGACTTGAGCTACAATTCTAGGTACGACACCGACCACCCTCATCTCATCTTGATCATCACCGTCCTTGGCAGCCCATCCGAATACCTACTCCGTGTGCTGTTTCTCTCACTTTTTGCCCGACTCGAGTCGATTGTTGCCCAGACAAAGAACAAAAAGAAGCGCCAGGCTGACCTGTGACACTGAGTCTAAAGTGAGGTCGGATTCACACATATTCGTCCTTACTCCCACCCAGACGAACCACCAAACGACCGCAATTGATCCAACCTAATTTCAAGCTTCCTGCAACCTGGAAACAGCCGCTGGGATTGTCGTACTCTTAAATCTGACCACACTTATCGACACTCCATGTCACCACTGGTCACCTAGCCATCAGCAATCACGCCGCAGTGCGGCTTTTGGAAAGATGGCAGCCACCATTGTGCCTGATATGCCCCGCGATGGCCGTGTTCACAACCCACGCCATCTTTCACTTCCATTACAACGACACACCATGGGCCTCAACGAGCCTCTTGAAACCCCCGAGCTGACTCCTAGCCCCCATGGCCCACCACCAAACCCACCCTTCGTTTTCCCGTCGAGACCGATGTCAATGTCGATGTCTGCTTCTACACCAACCACCGCTCGCACTTCCCGCAGGCGACCAAGGTCTGCTATCGAACTGGCGGGTTTCGCCTTCGGTGACACTACCACCAGCAACGACAGCAGGCCATCAGCGTCACCTGCCCTACCTGACTTTTCGTTTAATCCTGGCGCACACCTCGCTCCTCCGAATACTATCACGCCCTCTACTGATAACTTTTTGAGTGCGCCTCGATCACCACATTCTCCACGGGTTACCTCGGCCAGAGCGGTACACAAACGTGGAGGCAGCGAATTTGTCGGCGGCGAATATCGATCCGGGAACGCGAGGATGGAGGTCTTGAACACAAGTCCAACAGGGTCAGAGGACGGCAAGGTCTCACCGCAGCTTCGACCCGTCGAGCCTAGTCGGCGAGGACCTGCTCATCGTCATGCTCACCGGCGCTCTGCAGCCATGTCAAGCCACGACCTCAGCACCATCACAGGTCTCAACCTAACGAAAAACCCGGGTGATGTCTCAAGGGGAAGCAGTGCGCCGTCGAGCCCATCGGCAGACCTCAACAAACATTTCTCTTTTCCAATGATGCGCTCTGATGAGCCAACATCGGAGGCCGAGAAGACCAGTGAACCAAAGGCAGATGTTCCTAGACAGGAAGAAGCGCAAACCCCTCCTGCGCCAATACCCGAACCGGTCTTCGCCCAAAGGAAATCTTTCAGCAAAGGCAGAGTTGGATTTTCTGACACTCTTGAATTTATTCCGAGGCCACTTTCACTGGTGTCCAGCGATACTTCGAGCACTGTAACCGTCAAACCTGGCCACTCAGTGTCGGGCAGCATTTCGTCCATTATTTCTGCTTCAAACTCGGTCATTATGGAGAAGGATGAAACTTTGCCATGCCTTGAAGCTACACCATCGCAACCTGGCTCGGACTCCAGGCCCAGTACGGCCGGTGCGATTCTCGAGGGTACACAGGATCCCCAAGCGGATACATCTTGTACTTCTACGTTAAGACGAGGTTCCTTCCCGTTGCTTACTGAGGTTTCGCTTGCTGTCCCCGGTCCCGCTACAACTCCTGACCCAAGTCCAACGAAAATCCCCAAGAGATGGTCGTTCCTGGATCACTTCGCTGGTTCTCATTCACCTTCAAGGTCTCGCCCTGTCAGCTTGAACTCTTGCGAGATCTCGAAGACGGACTTGCCATCATCAGATCTTGCTAATGATGAGGGTGCCCCGGATTTGGAGTACGCTGCTCCCAAAGCGGGAAAGAAGTCGGGCAAGAAGCAGAGGAAGGTGAAGACTTGGGCCGGTTCAATTCTGACGAAGAAATCGAAAAGCCGCCATGGTAAGAGCAAAAAGGCCCCTCGCCGTGGACCTACACCACCTCTTAGCCGTCCAAGGGATGAAGACGAGGAAGACTCGGCTTCAGACTCTGCCGACACGAAGAGCGAGCCCGGGGTGCCTACTGTAATGATCACGGAACTGGATCATGATCAAGGAGGTATCGACGCATGGAAGCCACCAAGACCTTTCACAGAAGATGATACGTCGTACCCTATGATCGACTTGGACGCAGCCTTGGGGCCTTTCAACACACCTTTACCGCGGAATGCGGAATGGGAAGCCGCGCAGAAGGCCGGTGGGCTAATGAAGCGGCAACTTCACAGTGCTGCAGGCATGAGTCGGTTTTCTGGACCCGGAATGCACTACACTCACCATCAACGAGCCCAAAGCTCGCCTGAGATGCCACCTTTTGAATTCCGTCGCGGAATGAACAGATTCGGCAGCAGCTCTACCATGGCAGATGTCTTCGAGGAGGAGGAAGAAGAGGTTGATTCAGATGATTCTGGCTCTTCCACTCCCCAACCCGAGTCCGTCGGTCCTAAGGACAGCGAGGCGTCAAGCTTCAGTGGCCCTTTCTCGGTGCGCAGCTCTGACCCATCAATCGGGCCTTGGAGAAAAGGCAGCGACCCTGAGGACGGCAAATCACAGCGTACTGCGAGCATGAAGTCAAGGACATCCCTGAGTTCACTTCAAGAGCAAGTAATTGAGGAGGAGCCTCCTGCCATCCCCATGCAATTTAGGAAGGTGGAGTTTGGGCGCCCTGCCCAGAGGAAGGCTCCTGAGTCCCCTATAAGCCCAAGAGCACCGATGGACGGTAGTTCTACTCACACAACATCCTCTTCTCTGGCGCCAGTCAGCCCTTACTCTGTTGCCCAGTCTTCGCCCTTGCCATCACCCCGATCACCCGTATCGTACGATGCCAACATCATCTGCACCGCTCCATCGTCGGTCACGGATGATAGTTTCCAGTCCTTGCTCATGGGAGAGCCAGGTCCCGAGGTCCGAAAGTCTATGGATGTCCCATCCATTTCGAGCAACCACTCCAACCAGGCGGGAGAGAATCTGTTTGCCCAAGAGGCAGCGCAGATGACCCAGCCGCCTGCACCCGGCCAACGTCCAGCTTCCTTCAGTGCGTTGGCGTTTGGCGGTCGACGAGGGAGTTTGGGAAGTTTGAGCCGCCTGATCAGCAGTTCTCACGGGGAGCGCAGCAAATTATCCACGGAGGTCACGTTCAAAGGCGACTCGGAGAAGAAGCCGAAAGGCAGCAAATCAAAGCGGTTCAGCCGGATGGTGCAATTTTGGAAGCCAAAAGAGAACGCTCAGCAAACCTAGTGCTCGCATGGCTACTATTCTATCTGTCGACGTTGCACCCTCGACAACCCTGACTGTGACTGCCCGTTGAGAGAAGATAGGGGCTGATCAGGGTTGATATCAATACTCACGGGCTTGGGGCACGGAGTCCATACCGGTCTACTGGGCTTCTCGATCGTAGGAGTTTTACAAGCGACATGGGATCATCTCCGGAGACGAATATGTATGATAAGCTGCTGCTAATAGGAGATATGATGCTCCTTGCCTGGAAGCACTCGCGTTACGAGGAATAACTTGGCATATTTCTCCCCACATCTGGGGCATAGAATGAACTCGGAGGAGATATGAACTGTGTTATTTAATACACAGCCTTGAAATTTGGCGTTATGCAGCAATGGTTACAGGAGATGGGGAGGCTGTATGTCGCATTGCACAATTTACACCTCAACACTACTCCACAGAAAATGATGAGAGATGAGGTCGGTAGGCCTGGAGGCTGGAGGTCTGGACATGTATGCTGATCACAGATCCGGGAAGGATGAAGGTGATCGAATGTTGGTACCTTTCAATTCTACAGGGACAAATTTACATTATACGGAAGAGCAGAAAGGCAGCCTCGTCACAGAAAACTGGGGAGGAGATAAGACCTGCTTGTTGAGCATTTCAGACATGACTTGAATGGGAAACCAAGCGGGAACGCAAAATTACGTAGAAAGATAATGATGATGATCATCAGTACATAACACTTAATTCCGTACCACGAACCACAAGTAAAGATGTGAAACAAGAGAAGGATGGGATTGCAGAGGGATCCGTGAGCCTTGCGGGCCTCAGCTCACATCAGATCTCAGGGGATATCTACATATGTATATGCTCCGTATGCAGAGACTATGTAGACTACTTACTGTAAGTACTGTATCTAATCGAGATTTGACAGCTGTGGAGACCGGGGGAGGCCATCCACAAGCTTGCGCACTGCGTGCCCAGGTGCCTCGGCTGGTGTGCAGGGCTGGTGCAGGTGCAGGCTTGCATTTGCAGGCTTGGTGGCTGGACCGAGAGAACCAATGCTACATTCAATCATTCATTCATTCGTTCACTCAATCATTGGTCCAACGTCCCAAGGCAAGAGACAGAAGAAGAGCATGGGAATCTCCCACCGTATTTCAACCCCAAAATTCTAACCCAACATTACTCTCGCGACTCAGTCTCCCTCGTACAATCCTGGTATCTACAAATACTGGTCCCCTTCACAAGCCCCATCCAAATCTCTCTCATCTCATCCACCTCCTCCACAACCAGGAAACCAAAAGGCCACACAGATGTCCGTCGCGTCAGCCTCCGCGTCATCCTCCCGCAGCGCAACCCGCCGCCTCATCAAGGAACTCGACACCTGGCGCGCCGAGTCGCGCGACGAGAAGGGCATCGAGCGCCTCGGCCCCGTCGGCGAGGATGACCTGTTGACTTGGGAGGCCGTGATCAACGGACGGGGTGTCGGCGGGGGTTATGACGGTGCGCACAATGTCCCCTTTGTTACATTTCCCCTTTCTTTTCTTTTCGCTGTCCTCCACCTCTTACTTCTCCCCGGGCTCATATACGTCTGAGCGTGTCTTGGTGCTACGGGATATAAATAACGAATGAGTATGTATCTATATACGTATTTACATACCTGTATACATACATACCATCGTACTTATATCCCGACCACCAGCAACGAACGGGGGGAAAAACCACAAAGTCCAACACTGAAACCCCCCCCCCCAAACTGTGACCACGCCGACCGTTTGACTGACAACCTCTCTCCCCCGCCTTTCCCCCCCGTCCAGAAGGCCGATGGCTCCTCTCCATCCTCATCCCGGCCAACTACCCCCTCGCCCCGCCGCAGGTGCGCTTCGCCACGCCCGTGGTGCACCCCAACATCGCCCTCGCGACGGGCGAGGTCTGCCTGGACCTGCTCAAGGGCGCCTGGACCCCCGCGTACTCGGTGCTCGAGACGGTCCGCGCCGTCAGGGCCCTGCTGCCGTACCCCGAGGTCGACTCCCCGCTCAACGTCGACTGCGCCGCCCTGCTGCGGGCCGGCGACGCCCTCGGCGCGAGGAGGCTGGTGGAGCTGTGGTGCTCCGGGGAGGAGGGGAGGTATGATGGGGAGTGAAAGGGGGGGGAGGTAGAAAGGTGATGGGTGCTGGGACAGGGACAGGGACAGGGTAGTGGGCATACGAGGCGGTGATGTCTTGGCTTATGATACGTGGTAATGAATGGAATGTGCCAGTCGAGAAATTGGATATGGGGTCTGTTTCTTTTTGGGGGGGGGGGGTCTGGGTCTGTACGGGAAGCGAATTCAAATCTTTCGCCTATGGCGTTGGCAGGTCACCACGAGAAGGGACTCGAGGAGGCCACCGTAATGGCAGACTGAATATATGATATAGGGACTTGATCTCTTGGAATAAGACGAAGTCACGATCAACAACGACGACATTAACAACAACACCGGTTACATCGGGTGCTGTATGTATGTATGTATGTATGTGTGTATGTAGACCCTCAAAAGTATGAGGGCGCTCACGATGCCACCGGCTACCGCAGATCTCGCTGCGTATCGTATAATGCACCCATCAGCGCCCAGTCCAAGCACCGGAACCCCTTTTGTTTAACCAGGGCCCTTTGTAGATAGCGTTTCCCCGTCCCAGCTCCCCCTCCCTGCCTTCCTCCCGATCGTTGCGCGTCGCTGTATTGAGGCGTGAAAGGTGGATGAACTAGAACGCCAAAACAAAATGGAGAGATCACACCCTGCGATCCCTCTGTGTGCAGATAATGACCTCCAAAAGTCCCTGGTCTGTTGATCTACAATCCATATCATTCGAGCTCCGCGGGTCACTGGCCCCGGTTTTCCACGCATTGCGACCAAACGGGGCAAAACCGGCTGGAAGGCTGGTTGGTGGCGTCTTCTAAAATTAATATAAATACTGCTTTTCGAATACTCAACCGTGAGATAACATCACTCGTTGTAGTGGTAGACCTATGACAAGACGTCGCATGTTAGTCTCTGTCGTCGCAGACATATCGTGAAGCGATCTTAGCTCACCTTGTATAGGGGCAAGCCTGTTGACTTCCAGCCAAGTCGTGCTGCCATCTTTGCAAAGCCCTCAGTCTCGATGAGATGATAGAATGAAAAAGGAGGGAACATGGCCCCATCTCGGTGCACATCCGCCTTGACCAGCACCGCCGTGCCCCCGACGCCGTCCAGCGGAACCTCCAGGTGTATGTTATCCTGGTCGTCGAATGGCATGTAAGCCATAAGTGCACGGAACGTCCCCATCTCGGCGTATCCCTCGAGAAGGATGTCTTCCTTGCCCATCTTAGAGGCGAGGTCCTGCGCAGTAGGACTGTCCTGCCAGTTGTTGAAGTCGTATGGACGCTCCACCATTTGTTTCTGGTCCGCATCGTAGTATCGCTGGAAGCAGTTGGGAACAAGAATCGGCTTGTCGTGTGAGGCGAGATCCTGTATAAGGTCCGGTGGGGTCTCGACGATGTCGGCGTCCAACCAAAGTACCCACGATACTGACGGGCCGAGGGTAGTGAAAAGGAGGGAGTTGCGCGCTTTGGCCATTGCTGCGCGCCTGGGTTTTTGATTCTGCATTTTGTGCCTCTCGGTCTCGTCTTGCGAGGCCAGCGGTGGGTCAAAGTCCTGCCTGAGGATAATGATGCTCTTAAAACGATCCTTCTCCGGGCCAGACTTCTGCGTCTTGGCGATCTGCGCCTGGAGCATTGTGGTTGCCTCGTTTCCTTCCTTGTTCTTGGGCAGAATGAAGCCGAGTGTTATAAGCTGGTGCGGATAGGTGAGCTGCAACAGGTTGTCCCAATATTCTTGGTAGAATCGAGCCATCGGGGTCAGGATGAGGACGTTCTCATTGTTCTCGATGGGGTTCGGCGAGATTGTGACATTGTTGAGGTTGTAACGAGCGACGGGCGGCGGCGCGGTCTTTCCATTCTTCGAGATGGGTTTTCGGAAGGGGGAAGTCGGCGGCGATAGAGGATGCGAGGCGACTGTAGGTTTCTTTACATGTATGGAGGAGATGCTGCCGCCAGTAGGACTTGAGGGAGCAACGATGAAGTACAGGATGAATATGCACAAGACAGCGCCGATGGCGAGAGTTATGGGGTTCGTCTTCTTGAGACGAACTGGCCCCATGGGTCGCGCCATGGGTTTGTCTGTATTGTCTCACAGGCCAGATATTCGGCTGGGTGGCATAGACGGTGACGGGGGGGGGGGAGAAGTATAGAGCAGAGGCAGAGCAGGAGGCGATCTCTCTACTTTGTGTGCCAGTTGGCCTGTGCCGTCCTCAGTCCATCAACATCGGCTGGGTTTCGAGTCGAGTCGAGTCGAATCGAATCGGAAGAGTCAAATGGAATGCGGGTCGAAGTCGGAGTCGGAGTCAAAATCGCAGGAGTCGCTTGCCAGGTCGTGAAGGAGAAGCCAGAACTGCCGGTGTCTTCGTTAATGCGTGATGTGTACTTGTGCTCAGTCAGGTGTGTCAGACTAAGACTATTTCAATGGCAATGCTGATGACGGCCGGCAAAGAAGGTGATACGAAGAACACTGCAGCGCTGATGTGGTAGACTAAGTGCCCAGGAGGTTCGGTCGAAGGAAGGGCAAAAGGGCAGAAGGGCAGAAGGGCAGAAGGGCCACAATTGGCGATGCGATTGACAATTCATATCCAAACCACCTGGGCACCTGAGCACGCACCCTGGCACCTACCTAAGTACCTGTCTAGGTACTCAAGTAGCTAAGTACCTATCCAGTAACACATGCACGCAGCATCTGGTGGGCAAAGTGGCCCTGGTGGCCTGGCAGCTACCGTTACAGGGGCAGCTCCGACGGTAACTAGCGGGAAGCCGTCTCATTCTCTCGATTACTGGCCAATAGAGTTATGCCGTACCCATTATTCTTGCACTAGGGGTCTCCTTAATCCCCTGTCCTGGCCCAAGCGCCGGGTGAATACTGCGTACTAAGTACATACTGTATCCTGACAGGGTAACTGTACTCCAGGGCGAGGCACTACTGTATATACTGATCTGGTATCCGTATCCCGAGAACAACACTCTGGCTCGACGAACTATTGTTTTGCTTGGACCACGACAACCTCAACAAGGGTGAACCTGCACCCAGCATAGCAATAAGCGACGGACTAGCAATGCCGTCCCGCTTTGGTGAGCGAAACCCCCCCCCCTCTCCTCGATATTATGGATTTATATACTGACAGTAAGCTCACAGATTACCTCTTTGAGCTCCTCATACCAGCAGTGGTGTTGATCCACCTCGTGGCAACACCCTACACAAAGGTTGAGGAGTCTTTCAACATCCAGGCCACTCATGATGTCTTGGTTTATGGAACCCCTCTCCAAAACATCTACCAGAAGCTATCCAGCAGCTATGATCATTTTGCTTTCCCAGGGGCTGTGCCCAGGACTTTTATAGGTCCTGTTCTGCTCGCAGGCATCGCCCGTCCCTTTGAGATCATTCTGGGAGGATACACGAATCCCCAATTCCTTGTGCGGGCTATTCTTGGACTATTCAATGCCCAAGCCCTGATCTTCTTCAAGAGACAGCTACATAATGCGTGTGGTCCTGCTGTGGCACGGTGGTATCTGGTGATGCAGGCTAGCCAGTTCCACATCATGTTCTATGCCTCCAGGACCCTCCCAAATATGTTCGCATTCGGGTTGAGTAAGTCACCAGTCTCATTCCAGATCCAAAACCTTCTTCTATATTATACCAATTAACTCAATTTCCAGCAACCATTGCTTTTGGCCTTCTCCTCCCGCCCAATGACCGCTTCAAGGCCAATGCCAGGATTAGAGTATCAATAGCACTGTTCGTCTTCGCAGCAGTCGTATTCCGGTCAGAAGTTGCCTTGTTGCTCGGTACCAATGCCCTGTGGCTCCTCGTTGACCACCAGACCTCCCTCCACCGGCTGATACCTCCGTTCCTCGTCTCCTTTGTCGCCGCCTTGGTCATATCCGTCCCTATCGACTCGTACTTCTGGCAGGAGCCCATCTGGCCGGAGCTCTGGGGCTTCTACTTCAATGTCTTCCAGGGCTCTGCCTCCAACTGGGGCACATCCCCGTGGTACTGGTACTTCACCAGCGCGCTGCCAAAGCTGGTCTCGCCACCGCTCGGCCTCGCGCTCGTCTACGTCGCCCTCTTCTCCCCGGCATACGGGCGCATCACGAGGCGCCTGCTCATCCCCAACCTGCTCTTTGTGGCCATATACTCCCTCCAGCCACACAAGGAGGCCCGCTTCATCTTCTACGTTGTCCCGCCCCTCACCGCCGCGGCCGCCCTGGGGGCCGTCTCCGTGGTCCGGGAGCTCCCCGCCAGGCTCGGCACCGACGCGGACAGCCGGTGGGCCATCAGGAACGTCCTGTCCTTGGTCTTCTCGGCCGGCGTGCTGCTCACCGCCCTGGGCAGCGCGGGCGTGCTCCTCGCCTCGAGCCTGAACTACCCCGGCGGCGAGGCTCTCGCTGCCCTGCACCAGATGATCGCGCGGGACCAGAGCACCGTCTCGAGCTCCGTGGTCACGGTCCACGCGGACGTGCTGAGCTGCATGACGGGCGTGACGCTGTTTGGCGTCGCGCAGGGCAGCCCCTCCCCCACGCACCACCAGCTCGTCAAGAGCCCCGAGGTCGTGGTGAGCGGCAGTGGCGAAGAGAAGCCGTCCGTGTCGCTCGTGCTCGACAAGACGGAGGACGAGGCTGTCATCTCCGACCCCAACTTCTGGACCCGGTTCGACTACCTCCTCATGGAGGACGAGAGCGTGGTCAAGGGTGGCCAGTGGAGCACGGTGGCGGTCGTGGAGGGCTTCGTGGGCCCGGAGATCCTGCGTCCTGAATATGCGCACGTGGAGGAGGAGCCCAAGGGCGTCAAGAGGGTCGGCACGGGGGCTCGTCTCGATTCCTTGCGGGATTGGGTGCTCTCGCTCACTGGGGGATGGTGGGTCGGTCCCAAGACGGCGCCCAGGATCCGGATTATGAAGCGCATCAAGGAGACGTCTGATAGGGCTACGAAGGGGGCCACGTCGTGAGATACTAGTATCTCTCTGCGTGACTAGCATCTCTAACCTTTACACATACTGTACCTGGTTGTAGTGGGATCTGTTTCATGTTTGGAGTTGGATGGCCCTGTATGATAAGTTGTGACTCGACATAGTTGACCTCACATGATTGTCACCAAAGACAATCAAAGTCCGCAAGGGCAATCAGAACCATTGTGTCTTCAAATCTTGCATTGGTGCTCTACGTCTCAACTCTCAATCACTATACAGTCGCCAACCCTCACGGTCGGATTCTGCGCCTCCCTCGTCGATACCGCCTTGCCTTCTTGCCCCACGTGGCACATATGTGTCCCAAAAAAGACCTTGCCATCGAACCTCCTGGTTTTTGACAGCGTTACAAACGGCTCGTGGCTCTTCTCTGCCGTGTTCTGGTTGATGCAGACCATATGGCAGCGCCGGCAGGACCCGAGCATCTTGAAATTCTGCTGGCCGATACGGATCTTAGACCAGTTGTCTTCTGCGTAGGCCAGCTCAAGACGACGCGGATCTGTGCCTGCGGAGTCGAGGACGATGTTCGCCCTGAACACAGCGGGCGATACTTCCGTGCCGCCCCGTTCGACGATTTCCCTGTTCAGGGCCCGCAGGCTAGCCATGTTGATGGCTAGGATGGGCGACTCGTTCGACAGCAGTATCTTCCGCCGCTCAGTCTTCTCGACGTCCGAATCAGGCGGCGAGGGAGGAGCGACAGACAAGGGGGAGACTCCAAGGCTGGGGATTGATGGCTCGGCTCTGTTCAAGTTTCCGCTGTTGCTATAATAAGTTTTTTGATGCTTTTGGAGGTGTGCTTTTGCATGTCTCGCGCTCTTGTTTCCCTCCTGCCCACCCGGTGGGAACCTCGCCAGCATGCATGGCACGCCAAGCGCGGCAGAAAAAAAGTCATTTATTTCTTCGGATATGTACGTCTGCGCAATAATGTCCTCGCCACAAACGCGCGACGATAGTGGGTGATGTGAGGAAGATGACAACGATGATCGGAAAAGAGCTGGGTTGGAGGATAACGGTACGAATAGTTCTTTGCGTTGGTGGTCGTTTGAGATTTGTCCAGCAAACGTTATGCACAGGTGACCAGCCTCGAAGTCGAGTGCCGGCCTGATAAGTGCCATCTTGGGGTATCGCTTTTGGCTCAGCGCCTGGCCAGAGCCCTTATGAACCAGACACCATTCCCGGTCCCAGGCGAAACCTTCAGGTCGCACTTCCCAGTCGGTGTTTGGGGGAACCCTGAAGCCGCCGCAGCTTTTAATGGGATAGACGGTAATGTCAGATACAAAGAGGTCAGTCGGCGCCTCTCGATCTGCGGAGAACTGGGTGTGAATCTCAGAAAGCGGACCTTGTTCGCTGTAGAATTCTGCGATGAACGCAATGAAAGCATCAACATCAGAAACTGTACTCATGGCACCAAGGCTCGCCCTGATGATACCTGTCGGCTTTCCCGCCATGATGTCGTTATCAGACCCGCAGCGAAAGCCAGCAGAGAAATTCCTCCTGATCTCCCAAGGCTGAAGGTTCAAGGCAGAAGCAATCCCTCCCGGGTTGCATACTCCGCCCGTGCGGATATGGAAGTTCTTCAAGCTTGCCAGCTTCTCGACTTCGGCAAGACTAATCCACGCTCCAGCTTCATTGCGTAAGTTAAAAGCAACGACCGGACCGGCGCCGGTCTCCGTACTTGCCAAGGTGTCTGGCGAGTAGATATCACAGACCGGCGTACCGTTGCAGTGACGCAGTGACCTAAGTCCTCCATCCAGGCGCCGCGCCAAGTAAGAGACATGCGATGCCACATGGCTCATTGAGCAAAACAACTCCCGGTGGATGCGCATTGCTATGTCCAGAGCTATTATGCTGTGGATCGGCAGCGTGCCGTCTTCGAGCCGCTCGTGCAGATGATGGCTCTTGGGGGCATGCCATTGCTCCTTGTTAGTGACGAGTGTCTCAACGGTGCCTCCTCCGAAGTACCTCCTGAAGGCAAAAGCAGGTTCTGCCTCGCGTCTCACGATCACGGCGCCTAGATCTGGGAAGCCGAAGATTTTGTAAAAGCTGAGGACCGTAAAATCGGCGGCCGACTCTGAATCACTAAAATCCAACGGCGATGTTGCCGCCAGCGCCGCAGAGTCCAGAAGAGTGTAACACAGGGAGCCATCGGGCCGATTAATAGCCCTGAAACGATGTGCCCAGTCAAGAGGATACCTCCGACCATCCATATTTGACTGGCCTGGATATGCAAGCAGCGTAATAGATGCAGAGGCCGTGTCATGATGGAACGGGTCGGTCCCAGAAAGGTAGTCTTCGACCTGAGCATCGTCGAGACAGTGACTATGTCGAGCCTCCTCCCGCAAGCCAACTAGACTCGTGTGGGATGACTGATGATATGCATAGTTAAAACCTCCAGGTGCAGCTCTTAAGGCCTCGGCGACCAACTTGATCCCGGCGGTAGCATTTGCCACAAAGATGAGATCGAACTCGGCAGGGTCAGCGTTAAAAAATTGTAACGCTCGCAACCGCGTATCTTCAATGCGGCTTGTAGCCAGCTGAGAAGATGGTGAGGCTGAGTGTGGGTTGCCTAGAAGACTGGTGGTCATCTCACTAGCAAAACTGTCCATCAGGGACTTTGGGTACAAAGTTGTGCCCGCATGGTCGAGATAAACAGAATCTGGTTTGGAATGATCAGCATGGTCCCTTTGCTCAAATCTGAAAGTCGGACAAATGTTGGGATATATTGTCCAGGCATTTGGAGGGGGGGAAGTTCATCTGAGGAGTATATCGAATTGATATGGTTGGCTACCTTTGAGCATAGGGTATTCCGTCTCTCTGAACCCCTCAACCGCCGTGTTGTATCCTGAACCCTCGAGTGCCTCCATCCTAGCGGCTCAATCCTCTTCAGCGTCGTAATGGACATCAGGACGCCACAGTCTAGATAGAGTGGAAGAACAAGTCGGTTGCTTTAGGGAATCAGATCAAGGGTTCATCACCAATAGAGTGAAGGTGTAACAGGATGGTGGCGGATCGGAGGTGTACATGTTCCCCCGTTCAGAAGGCCGGGCAACCCATTCTGCCCATCTCGGCCCGCCCTTTGTTCGTTATCCGGGCGCACGCGGCCGAAGAACTGGGGGAAACCGCCGGGTATTTGAGACGGCGCTGAAGAGGTCCAGGGAGGTGGGGTGGAGAGGGTTGCCGGGGAGCGGAGATAGGGTTGTTTTATGGGGGGTATGGGGGTATGGGGAGGCTGACAAAAATCTTACCTAAGCGGAACCCTTTGCATTGACCATGAATTCAATTTAGCTCTGACCCACTTTAACGCGACTCATCGGGATGGAAGTCGCGTCGCGCGTCTCGTTACCGCTGCCTTCTTTTTGTATGGTGCGTGCTGCAGCGGATCCGAAGCTTCTTTCTTTACTTTGCGATTGTTCTTACTTCCTCCTCAGCCTCGTCACCTCCTTCCATCCATTTCTGTTCTACTGTACCGCATCCCACCTTCCGCTGCTCACTCTTGTTTAATCTCACTCAATTGCCTTTGATTTGTACATATCGATCGTGACTGCCATCATGGGTGCCAGTGTCCTTGGAAAGAGATCCCGAGTCCAAGACACAGATTCTCAGGAACAGCTTCCGATTAAGCACACCAGGCGCTACACGAGAAGCTTTCGAGAGGAAAATGACGAGAACCATGACCCGACGACAACCACAATCGACAACGGAGACGAATCCCAAGATGAGGGAGTCGCTGTCTTCAGCCCTGCTGTCACCCGCACGCCTTCTGCCAATAGGACGAAGAAGCTATCCAATGTCGAGCCACCTGACTTTCGTGAGTTGCATGCGCCTCTCATCTCCTTCTCCCACGTTGCTGACTGTCGTCAACCAGCTATAAAACCGCCCGTCACACCATCAACTCCTCGTCACCGAGATGTCTTTGCCCGGGTACCCGTCACCCCGAGGCATCGGGTCATGTCCGTGGGCAAGCTGTCCCGGCGGATGACGCCCAAGACGCCGCTCACCCCGGCAGCTTCACAAACCATATATCATCAAGCACGCCAACTCTTTTCACGGAGTGCGGATCCCGGCCAACTCATTGGGCGAGAGGAGGAACGAAGCACGCTGCGCAACTTCTTGGGCCGCCGAGATACACCCCAGCCACATGGCTGCCTCTACGTCAGCGGACCACCAGGCACAGGCAAGAGCGCTATGGTCAACGAGATCACTGACGAAGTCGTGACCGGGTCTCTTTCCGCAAAGAAGGCCTACATCAACTGCATGAGCATCAAGTCGTCAAAAGATCTGTACATGACACTGCTGGACCTCTTATGTCATGAGACCGACATGGAGGAGGACGATGCCACTGTTATGTTACAGAAGACATTTGTACCAAAACGGAAGCCCCAAGAGGTGTATGTCGTGGTGCTGGATGAGATAGATCATATTCTATCTCTCGACTTGGAGAGCCTGTACAAGGTTTTCGAGTGGTCCATGCAGAAATCTTCTAGACTGCTTTTGGTCGGGATCGCGAACGCACTTGACTTGACTGATCGCTTCCTCCCGCGGCTCAAGTCCCGAAACCTCAAGCCGGAACTCCTACCATTTCTACCTTACACAGCGCCGCAGGTCAAAACAATTATCACGAAACGCCTGAAGAGTCTTCTGCCAAAAGATGGCCCGTCGGATTTCATGCCCTTCTTTCATCCAGCAGCGATCGAGCTATGTTCCCGCAAGGTGTCAAGCCAAACAGGCGATCTGCGAAAGGCCTTCGAGATCTGCCGCCGCGCTCTTGACCTAGTGGAAAGCGAAACACGGATGAATCTGGAGAACGACGCAAAGGAGCAAATGCTCCAGATGACGCCGTCCAGAAAAGTTCTGGGCGAGATGAAGAACGACACCTCACCAGGGTCTAAGGCTGGTGGAAGAAGCCACACGTCGATTTTGGCTGCCTCCCTCCACTCCCTTACCGTCGAGACCGCGCCACGCGTCAGCATCTCGCACCTCAACAAAGTCACCTCTGCAGCCTTCAGCAACGGCACAAACCAGCGCCTCAAGACGCTGAACCTGCAACAGAAGGCCGCATTGTGCGCCTTGCATGCGCTGGAGAGGCGGAACCGCGAGGCTATCCGGAACTCGACGCCCACGCCCACGACCCCCAGCAGGTTGTTCGCCGGCACACCATCGTCCAAGTCCAACGTCGCGGCGCCGACTGTCAAGGCCCTATTCGACACGTACGCCCTCCTCTGTAAGCGCTCTGACGCGGTGGCCCTGCACCCGCTCTCCAGCTCCGAGTTCCGCGAGGTGGTGGGCAGCCTGGAGGCGCTGTCGCTCGTGGCCGCTGTGGACGGGAGGAACGGCTCCTTCGTCGCGGGGTCGCAGCCGGGCACCCCCAGCGGGCGGAAGGGGCGGAAGCCCGCCTTTGTGGGCGGGAGCGTGGACGACAAGAGGGTCGCGAGCTGCGTCGGGGACAGGGAGATCGAGCAGGCGGCCGAGGGCCCTGGGGCGGACATACTGAGGAGCATCCTGAGCGGCGAGGCTTTGGATTGATATTCTGTGGGATTCATGTTTGGTTCTGAAGGTTTGTTTTTTCTTGTGTTTCTTCCGTGGCGAAATCCGTCAAATGCATAGCATGCGTGCTTGAACGAGGGAGATACAGTTGTATAACTACATTGCTTGGAGTATGGTATCTTTTTAGAGGCGTTCGGTGGGTTTGGATATATATCCACCTCCGGCAATATTGTGAGGGGGCGATGCATTCCGGGGGAACGAACCCCGAGATAATGAAAAGACATTTACAACAGTTGGCATATCTACAAACGGTGATTCCATAACTGTTTGCCCTTGGCCTGGTATAGCAATCAGGTAGATTGGGATGCAAGGTGTTCTACCCTCGTCATTTCCACCGCGAATAGGACCACGGGAGGTTGTTCGCATCAAAAGTGGTATCAATTTCCCGTGTCATGTCGCCTGCATTAAACTACCCAAAGCAAGATGGAAATCAATAAGCCGAATTAGTTCATCCCCCTTCAGGCTGGGCAGGCTTGGAAACTACAGGTACGTAGCCAGACAGCCAGACAGAAACACGGCGTCCCCCTCGAGTCGCGCTGACAACAAAAGCCTGGGGTAATGATGCGCCTCTGGGACATGTTCGCACCCCAGACCTAGCCCTTTTCAGTTAAACGCAATAAGTTACACACATTGTCCACATCACGAAACCCATCACCTCGCCCCCCCCCTAGGCATCCGCCTCAATGATAGGAAGCTCGTAGTCCGCCTCGTCCCAGACCGGAAGATGCCCCTCGCTCGACGTGGCCTGGACGGGCGAGCTGACGACCTTGATGCTCAGGCCCGGCACGCTGGCGGGGTCGACCCCAGGCTTGTCCCTGGCGACCACGCTGGTCACGAGATGTCGCCGGAGGTAGGGGCCCACGACCTCGGGGTCCAAGGACGCCAGCGTGCCGTCGGCCACCTTGTCGACCAGGGCCGCCGTCAGGGGCACGGCACTCGTGATGTACTCCGCCCCGGGCGCCATCTGCATCATGCTCGCGAACTCGGGAGGGGAGGCAAAGACGCCCATGCTGCCGACGTGGGAGGAGGCCTCCTGGCCCGGGGGCCCGAGAGACAGGCGGACTGTGAAGGGCCCGTCCAGAGCTTGCCTCTTGACCCGGATGTTTGCGATCCATTCTCGGTACTGGCCTTGTTCGGAAATGATCTTGGTGACCGGCAATGATGTGGTTGACCTGTATTTGTGGCCCACAAACGAGCTGCCCGTTCGGTCTTCGGAATGGTATTCCGAATGTTCAGAGCGTTTGGAAGTTTGAGCCTTGAGGCTGTTCACGCTGTATCTACCGTATAGCTGGTTAATCACGCCAGCCACCTCGGATCGCCCGTCGAGAATCGTGGAACGGTTCGACAATCTTATCCCTGCACTGGAAAGCTCAGCGTAGGTGTAGCCCAGACTCGTAGGGTCGCGAAGCATGTTCGAATTCCAGAAAGTTCCGTCAGAAGATACGTAGAACGGTGTCAGGGGTGACGACGAGTCGAGGATCTGGCCGACGGATGTGGTGTAGGAATTGACGCTGGTGACATCTGGCTCCACCCACGCATCCGGATGGAAAACCTGCCACAAGGCAAAGATACGATCCAACATGCAGTGATGAAGGAAGAAGAGAGGGTCGAAGGCTGAGAATGGGACGATGGTCATATGGCCGTCAGTGCCTCCCAGCATGGCGTGGACGTTGTCATGAAGGGCCTCGAGCGAATCGTACTTGCTTGTATCTGCTGCCCAGCCTTCATTGCTGAAAATTGTGTAATTGTCATAGCTGGAGAAAAGATTATAGAGCCTCTGTTGGTTTTGAGCTGTGTGAGTCACAAGATAATTGTTGATGACGGAGTTGTTCGAGGAGGCTGTTGAATTCAAGCTTGTAGGAGCCCTCCTCGTCTCGGACCAGTTGTCCCACTGCACGATACGTAAGCACGGTTTCTCTACTTGCAAAAAGCACGATGGAGATCAGACTTACTGGCGCAACATCCTGGAACACACTGGGGTCGGGAGGTTCGAATATGTAGGAGAAGAGTGGGTTTGTGATTGGTTTTGTTCCACTCGGCCCTGAAACATTGATCTGAGGGCTGTCCCCGATACTGGCAGGGAGCATGCTATCCGCAGAAGAAGGTGGAAGGGCAGCCCAGTCGAAATACGGTGCCCTGCAGTCGGCCGCCGCCGCTTCAAAGCGGTTCTTGAGGTCGCCAGAGTAAAGCGTGGCAATGAATCCAACGCGGTTACAAAGCTCTTGCTGTTCAATATATGTGAGTAAAGACATCATGAGCATGGAGGAGAGCGTGATAGTATTGAACTGTGCCACGTATTGTTTGTACTTACCTCATACAAAGCGACATAGGCACGGTGCCATGTAGGGAAGAGAACGTTCTGGTGTTGGCAGTAACCAGATCTCTCATTGCCCGGTGTCGGTTGGACACTGTTCCACGGCTGGAAAGGCACGCCATGAATACCTGCGGTGATAAAACCCAAACTGTCAGCTTGACAATGGAAGATTGAGATGATCCACGGGGATTACTCCTGTTGTACAGTGAAACGTACCGGTGATTGAAAACCAAGAGGTAGGGTCTGGCTGAGTCGTATATTGCATCATGTCGAGTGCGAGGATGTACAGGGACCACTTGTCTGGGTCCTGCTGCAGGTCGCGAATCTCTGGTCGAGTAGGAACAATTTCACCATTCAATGGCGCACCGGTAGTGATTATGCGTTCCCCTTCCAACTGGCGCTTGACCTTGAAGGCCTTGGCAACGTCGAAGCCATAGTCGTAGGATTGTCCGAGGACGAAGGAGACCATGCAGCAGCAGAGGAGGAGGCCGAAGTTGTAAAGAAGGTGAGACTGGGGCGCTCGAGGTGACATCTTGTTCAGATTTGAAGTGACATGGGTTGTTTGGGGGTGTGAGTGTCGCAGGCGTTCAGCACAGTGCCTCAAATACGAGGTGGATAAGAGATCGGCCGATGAGCAGAAAGGAAGGCGATGATGAATCGAATTGGTTGCGTGTGATCGAAGAAGAGAGTGTTGTGATTTGATTACTTTGCTTGAGGTTTCAAAAAGAAAGTCGAATTTGTGGGAGTAACGAAGGTTTTGTCTGAATAAACGAGTGATATGGAAAAAGAAGACGCGTAGGTGAGGTAGTCGCGTGAGTGTGAGGGTGAGAGTGAGGGTGAAGGTGAGGGTGAAGATGAGGGTGAAGGTGCCTTAGGTCTGCGAAACTCCGATGCCAACGAAGGGTCAAGACAATATGAAGAAGAATTATCGTGTGTGGCAAAAAGAAGACGGCAAAAGAAACGATGGCGCGCTATATCTCAAACTTGTTTCTTTCGCGACGAGGGCTTGGATGATGATCAGGAGGGAAGGAGGAAAGGAGGGAAGGAGGCTGCTGGTCAACTCGGTCTGGTAGAAATAACTACTCAATATCTACCTAGGTACTTAGGTAGGTAAGTATACCAACCCAATCCCGGATTCAAGATAGACCCAAATGCGGAAATGCAGAGATAGAGAACAGAGACAGACCAGGTTGCAGGCTGCGGGCTGCGGGTGCGGGTGCAGGTTGACGTGACTGCCACTTGTTATAAATATCTACCCACAGGAAAAGGCAATATCCAATATCGTATTGCGCAAACAAGCTGCATGTTGTGGCTGCTTCCCTCCCTAACACCACAATGAGACCAACGACCCAAGCCCACCAAGACTAGGTAGCCCTGGAGGTACCTATCACCACCCATTCACACCATCACCGTCACCGTCACCGTCACCATCTCTGGAACCCTGAACCAGAATACCAACCCATTCAATTTTCCGTCTGAAAACTGCCGAACAACCGTACCCGAGCATCGGGTACATCAGTGTTTCGACGAGGCACCCAGACCTCCTTTTCCCCCTCTTAAGGCCGAAGCATCATCCAGTGTTTCTCACCAGACATAGAGCCAGGCCGAGCTGGGCGAGTGAGAGCGAGACACACACACACACACAGAGAGAGAGAGAGAGGACACCATGCGAGGACAGGAGGAGATTTTTCCAAGACAAGCGCCTATCTGGTACCCAGCCTGTGACGGCAAGGCGCATGGCCGCCGACTATAGGAAACGGCTCGTCTCTGCACCTTGCCTCGGTGTGTGTGTGACCTGAACCCGGTTTGACAGATTTCAGTGTTTTTGGCGATGTTGGACCATCATCACCGAACCGACCGACCGGTGGTCGTTGGACGCGATGGTCATCTCCCAGCCACGGCTGTAATGGCGTTTTTTGAGTGGACGACAGTTTGATTGGGCACACTTCGTCTTTCGAGGTCACTCACCAGACAGACCAAGCCTGGTGTGACATGACATTAGATCATTGTAATTCATGGATCTACTACTACTATAGAACCTGTTTTGTTTTCCCCTCTAAGCAACAGCCAACGCCGGCGCCCCTTGTTTCCACCCGTCCATCCCAATCCGTTTCATCCGCTTTCCTGGACGGTCCTTGTCCACTGGGTCGACGTGGTACTTCAACTTGACGCCCATGGCCGCCAGTTCCACATCCAGGTACTTCAGCGCGCCGGGCACCACAATGATTGTGGTGTCCTCACCGCCGACCCACTGGTTGCCCTGTCCATCCTCCCAGATCTCGCCGTCCAGCTCTGCGAGATCCGTCTCGTCGTCTAGCTTCCTGGCGCAGTTCCTGCACCGCACCGTGTCGATCGTCTTCCTCTTTCCGACATACGGCGTGACCGTCGGCTGTACGGACAGGAAAGACCCGCACGTTCGGCATACCCATGACTTTGTGTAATCCGAGCAGTTCAGGAGACGGTCCTGCAGAAGGAACGCAGTACCGTGGGCGAGCAGGGCGTCTCGCTCCATTTCTCCCACACGGATACCACCACCCTTCTTCCTTCCCTTGATAGGCTGGCCCGTCAATGGCACGACCGGACCAGTTGTCCGGACTTGGTACTTGTCGTTAACCATGTGTCGGAGACGCTGGTAGTAGACAACACCGATGTAAATGTCCGCGGCGAATTCTTCACCTGTGATTCCAGAATACATGGGCTCGTTTCCGTGGAAGTTGTAGCCGGCCTTCATCAGTTGGTGGCCGAAGTAGTTGCCGGCTGTGTTCTCTTCGTCGAACTTGAAAGGAGTCGAATCCTGTGCAAGACCGTGCAATGCGCCCGCCTTACCGGCGAGAGACTCGACAAACATGCCGATCGTCATGCGAGACGGGAAAGCGTGAGGGTTGATGATAACGTCGGGTTGAATGCCTGATTCTGAGAAGGGCATGTCGTTCGACGGCCATTTTTGAGAGGCGACACCCTTTTGACCGTGTCTGGAAGAGAACTTGTCTCCGATGGTGGGAGATCGAGGGATCCGGAACTTGATGGACAGAGTCTGGGCTGGCTCGTTGCCATTCTCGCTTCCGATTATCCGGACCTCTTCGACAAATGCCACTTCATCTTCCTTGTACTTCTCGAAGTGCGTCGAGCCGTCCTTGTTCTCCAATCCACCTTGTCCATCAGACGAAACAGTGTGCCAGGCACAAATGAGATCGCCAGACTTCAGCTCCTGACCAACGTAGGGCAGTCCATCCTCGTCAAGCGTATCGCGATGCCATGACCGGGTTGTGCCCTTGGGTGCGAAACCAAACATCTTTTCCACTGTTGTAGATGATCGCGACCTCGAGTCATCCTTAAGGCTGATCTTCTTTGTTTTGTAAACAGTACCGTGGCCGAAACCCCGTTCATGAGAGGACTTGTTGATGATCATAGCATCGTCCATATCATAGCCCGTGTACGAAATGACCGCGACGACCGCGTTGGTGCCGTTTGGGAAGTTGTCGAAACCGTATGCGTTATGCAATGGAGCCCTCACAATGGGCGTTTGTCCAGTCTGCAGACGGTACATCTTGTTATCCGTCCGGTGTCGAATTGCAGCACCTGGTGTTCCCATAGTTTGTTTACCCATCTGACATTGGTACATGTTTCGAGGAGACTGGTTAAAGTCAGAGAAGGGTGTCATGTTGGCCAAGATGGAGAGGATGTTCGTAGGGCTGAACTCGACGTGTGTCGTGTCTCCGGAGATGATCTCGTTTTCAACAACAGCGATAGACATGAACGGTTGCTCGTACGGCCCGACAAAATCCTCCTTTTCAAGTGGGAGATACTTGACTGGCCTCACCATCCTGGCAGCCTGCGAAGACATGTAGATACCGGGGTATGAACCTCCCTTTGATGGCGGCACGTACCCAATCTCAAGGTGTTTGGGTACGCCATGGGAGCCCTCCACTTTCCAGTATCTCAGAGTATCTGCAATCCTCTTGGATTCTTTGGGCGTGGACCAGCCAATGATCTTTCCATCGAGCATGACAACCACGCTCTCGTCAGTAGATGCCGAGGAACTATCAACCACACCAAGCTCCACGACTAGTTGCGGGATCGAGCTGGCATCAATACTCTCCGTCATGATCTTGCACTTGTGAGCCAAATGGTTTAGCAAACCACATGGAGAACCATCAGGCGTATGAACCGGACACAGGAAGCCCCACGACTCAGGCAGCAATTTTCGCACAGTCGTGGTCTTGAGCTGGGCGAAGAAGCTACCACGATGGACCATGCGGAAGTGACTGATAAATCGAAGGAAGTTGAGCTTTTCTGCCACAACTGTGAAGCCCGAAACCTGCTGCAAGTCCAGACCGGAAGGACTCTGCAGGTTTCCTGTCGATAGGAAATACTCGAGGAGCTGACCGAGGTTCTCTGTCGTCCTTCTGAATATCGCAGCTGGGAAATCTTTCGAGAATGCTTCTGATGTGAAGTTGTTGGCTGGCTTCCTTCTCAAATAGTCTCTCAGAGAAGCTCTGAGGCCAACTGCCAGAAGCTCCTCGAGACGCTCCTTCAGAATCTGGCCGTAGAGGAAGCCTCCGAGGAGGATTTCCTGATTCTGGACAGCATCGGGATTGTCAACCGTACAGTCTCCAGCAACCAGAGAATACAATTTCCGGATCATGAAAAGCAGTGTCTTGAACTTGTCCGCATCCTGCTCTTCAGTGACGTTCATGTTGCCCAGATGAACGAGCACGACCCTGCGCAGAAACTCTGTGCCGACCTCATAGTTAGACATGGTATCCGGGACGCCGAGGACGACTCTAAACTTCTCTCCAAGGTATGATCGGGTCTTGCTCTTGCTGTAGAGGCCGTAGGATTTGTAGGTCCGGAGTAGCAGCTCCACTCGGTCGGTCAAGAACGTGTTCTCGGTGCCCTTGGACGTTGTTGAGCCGACCAAGCCTTCGAAGATCTCCCGATCGTTCGTCTCTACCAGCGCCTTCAAGATCATCATGACCGGCACGAGGTACTCGTTTTTCCTCCATGAGAAACGGAAGGTGACATTTCCATCGCTCAGGTAGTGGAGCACGTTCGTCTGAGAGGTTTCGTCGGGCCGTACGCTTCGCATTATGATACCATAAGGTGTGTAGGCTTGTCCTCGGTTTTGGAAACTGGGGCGGTTGATAGCCATGGGGTAGTTTCGTCGGTTCATCAAGAGCATTCGTATGATCTTCTCGTTTCCGTTTACTATGAAGTAGCCGCCCAACTCCTCGGACTCCTCTTTCCTCTGCACGAGCAGTGCGGGGGAGTTGTTCTCAAGGTGGCATTTGTTGGACTGGATAGATGTCAACGAGATGTTTCGAGTCTGAAGCAAATACAGTAAATCTCACCTTGATCATGATGGGCATATTGCCGAGCTCTCGAACGAATTCGTGAGGATCTCCATCGTTGATCCTGTACTCCAAGGTAGCCGACAATTTGCCACGATATGTGGCATGCCTCTCTCTGCACTCGGCGGGGTAGATCTCCCTGTTTTTGGCGAATTTGTTTGAGGGAGGGAGCATTGACTTCTGGAGAGATACGCTCTTGTACCGGACCGTCAACTTGTTCCTTGCACCAACAGAAGAGCCATCGGGGCTGTCGTAGAAAGTTTTGGTGCCAATGTCGGCCAATCCATGGGCAATGAGGCCCGGCCTCCCGTCTGAGGGGAACAGGGCATTGAAGGACTCTATGTGCGGGTCGACAGCGATCTGGAGAAGAGGATATGCGCTGCGGTCGGTAGGAGGGTTTCGGAAGAGATTTTCACGGCGCAGAGTGTTGTACTCGTGGTCCCACGCGGTCTCGGTTTTGGGAGCCATGATGGACAATATCCCCTATTGCGAGGTCAGACAACCGACATAGAGTGGGTGAATTATAACGTCGTAGAAGCCAGCCAGTAGCTGTAGCAAGGCAGGCAATGAATATTGGGATTGGGACTCACAGTGAGCCGTCGCGAAAGGCGCGATGGTTAGATCAGAACGAATGTTTAAATCTGTAGAAGGAATTGAACATTGCCTTCTTACGCCGAGAGATCCCGAGACGACCGCAAGTACGACTGAGAGGCTAGGTACTTGCAAGCGTTGAAATCCTTCATAGAAAAAAAAAAGTTCCTTATCGGAGATGCGATAAGAATGGATCCACTAAAAAGACCCCCCGCGTGTCCCGTTCGTTTTGTCAGTCAACTGTCAGACTGTCTGTCCGTCCGTGCCGCCACATCCATCCAGCCCATCCATCCATCCATCCATCCACCCAAGCGGAAGCGCGGGCCTTCAATGTTGACCTGCAAACATCCGTGGATTTGTTTCAACACCGGCCAAGTGTCGCGACCTATTCCACCAGCCTTGTTTACATTGTCTACAAGTTATTAATTATGCAACTCTGCGGGGCAACATACCGATAACAAGCCTATTCTACCATCTAGGTTATCGACGTAAAACCATGAGGTGCTCCCCATCAATGTGGGACTTGGCATAGCTACGGTACCTCGTCATGGCTTTGAATTGACTGATGCAGCGGCTGGAGATCCTTATCATGAGGTTGATAATGACTGCGTAGAAGCTAATCAGGTATGCTCATGGATATCATCAGAGCTGTCAGCTACGGCCAACGAAGATCTCACATCTGGATGCCTCCCCAGACCGTCAACTGGCTGACTGGCAGTGGTAACTTGTACCAGACCGGACCCCGCGCCTCTGCCCTCCACTCTCCAGCCCACTATCCCACTATCCCACCATGCCGCCCATCATACCCACCAACAAAGTAGCCGATGGTTGCTTCCGACAGGCTCTGCAAATGGCTGCGTACCTGATGTATATGCAATGGAAGCAGCAGAGGCCAGCGAATCGCCGTGCATCTGAGTTAAGCCGTGTCGACGTCAAGGCCGTGATCAGGGCCTAAGGTTGTCGACCCAGGCCCGAATTGCGGCCTCAAGCTGGTCCCGAGGTGCCTCGTGAGCCAACCAGTTCTTGGACGCCGCCACAGCTTCCCTGGCGCAATGCTTCTCCATCGCTCTCCATCGCTCTGCAGCTGCAGCCAAGCTGCATCAACTTTGCAGCCCAATTCTGAATACCCAGCATTCCCTAGTACAGATGATTACAGGTGCATAACAACCTTGGAACACATGCTGCCCGCCTTCCAGCCTTAGACCCCGCTACTGTACCCGACCTGCTCTCCAATGTTGGATTTCAGTGTTCTACTGTACTCTAACCTTTACTCTACTTTCTCTCTCTCTACTCTGTTGTCGACCTTAATCTCGAACTCGACCCCCCGACCAGGCCAGACCAGACCAGACATACAGACATACAGACAAACAGGCTGTCGTCCTTCGTCATCGACCACCCGTCGTTGTATTTGAGTGTCCTGCTCAAGAGTCTTTCCAATTCCCCATCAACCGAAGTCATCTACACCTACTTGAAGAGTTGGATCCTTGTCATATAATCCTGCATATCGTCCCTCCTTGTGACTCTGGTCCTTCTGGTCCTTCAAGACCCTGAGAGCGCAAATTACAGTCGTTATTGGCTCTCTGTCTCTCCTTGGGTTGCACACAACGAACGGCCAACCACCCAATCATTCCGAACTTTGCGACCCCGCCGTTGAACGTTGAAAGTTGCTGTATCGTCTTCGTTGTGGCACTTCCTAGGTTTCCCCTCGGTTTTCGACCTCGCTGGGACAGCAGCCAGTACGAACTTTGGTCTTAGAAGAACGCCACCTGGACAGTCAAGGTAAGACGCTCATTATTTCCTGGATCACGATCCCCCTTCTTGAGTTCTGGAGTTCAGCTTTGGTACACATATACCTGTTCTGCACAAGCCTCGAGACTCGTACCAGTTATCAATCTACCACGAGGCACAAGCGGACAGACAGATCGAAACCTCTCAGGGAGCCCACGAACCCTGGCAGCAGCAGCAGCAGGTCAGCAGGTCAGCAACAGCAGTGACGGCTCCTAGAGTCCGATGAGGAACATAACCCGTCATCTGCCTGCATCGGTCCCTGCAGCATCTGAAGCGCCCAGCGGCAAACGTCACGTTTTTCTTGCATACTTCCCTTGCACTGCTTTCGACCTAGACTCCTCCAGACCGGCACCTCGGGGAAACTGCTTTGCGTTACCAGGTCTCTCCAAACATACTGTCCTGTTCGACTACACTGCACTGCACTGCACTGCACTGCACTGCACGGGACGGCACGGCCGATTTACGACAATCTCACCTCATTAGCCTGCCTCGAGGGGTTTCTCACTGTCCTGTCCCGTGTTGCTCCGCGGGCACTTGTGCAACGGGCGAAAGTCACTGCAAAATAGCTCGATCCGACCAGGATGCTGTGGCTGCACACTGGCTTCTTCTGCCTGACTGAATATCAATCTCGTCCTTTTGCATTTCCCTGTTGTTGTCCGCGTGCTTGAAGTATTCTATTTTCATGTGCTCCTACATGTCTATACATGCTATTCTAAGCTGTGTCCCGCGTCTACACAGTACTGCATCTCGTCATTTTTCCCAGGAAGCTCCACTCTAACGAATAGAACCCTAGTCCTAGCCGCTGCTCCCCTTCGCGAGCTCCAACACAAGGAACCCCTTCCGGCATCGTTGTGTCCCCATAATTCGAGGGTGGAGTTTTTGTGCTCCCACCGGGCGGCACATTCATATCATCACAATATCCTCGATGCTCGACGCAAGAAGTACGGCTGTCTTCTGATCGCACAACAAACCAAGAGCGCCCCAGTCCGCGAAATTGCGACACCTTGTCGCCTCAGCAATTTGCACCCCCATACGTACTCTCTCTGGCGCAAAAGCCGCCACGGCGCATAATATTTAAAGAGTCCCGGCTGAAACCACCCCCACACTTGTTCACCGTCTCTCTCCCTCTCCGGCGAGCTCTAAGTCACTCGACGCTTGAGCTCAACATTTCCCTGCTCCTTTAGTACCCAGATACTCCAACCTCTTCTTTGTCTTGTCGCAGATCGACACGATTTTGGATCGTGTCAAGTCGATCGGGATGATGGCTGGTCTTTTCCGCAAGGTGTATGACTGGTTGCTCAGAACTTTCTGGTAAGCATATTGTCACCATCGACGGCTTCTGAAGCCGCCACTCAAGTGGAAACAATCCAGCTGCGCGCCTTGCAGCAAGCCAAACATCGGCGTAATCGTCCCATACCGGCAAAGCATTCTGACCGGCACCGATAGGGCAACGGAGATGGACGTTACCATGATTGGACTTCAGAACGCAGGGAAAACTTCCCTACTGAGAGTCTTATCGGTAAGACAACCCTGCCCATCCCAAGCACTGTACTTATACAATGACCCTAACGCGACATTCCCCAGGGCGGAGAATTCACCATCGAGTAAGCGCATTTCCCCAGACCCTTGACCCGTACCCGACAATTCAAGCGACATCCGAGATCGAGTCGTTCTCATCCTCTTCGTGACCGTCGTGTCTTGGGCTGACCAAGGTGGCATGCAGTTCGATCCCCACGGTCGGGTTCAATATGAAGAAGGTACAACAGGGTCATGTGACCCTGAAATGCTGGGACTTGGGCGGGCAGCCTCGATTTCGAACCATGTGGGAAAGATATTGTCGTGGCGTCAATGCGATCGTCTTTATTGTGGACATCGCCGATGTAGAGCTCCTGCCCCAGGCGCGCGAAGAGCTTCATTCCCTGATGAGTAGTCCAACTCTGGAGGGCATCCCTCTGCTCGTGTTGGGCAACAAGTCTGATCTCCCGGATAAGTTGACGGTGGATGAGTTGATCGACGCCATGGACCTGAAGAGCATCGGCCACAGAGAAGTCTCCTGCTATGGCATCTCGGCCAAGGAAGAGACCAACCTCGAGGCGGTCCTCCAGTGGCTGGTGAAGTTCGCTCACACCAGCAGATAAAGGGAAAAAACGCGGCTGACTCCTTCCCCGACATTTCCTTTCAACACCCGACTCAATAACCCTTGCGGTAAAGAGGACCGTATTGGGGTGGGTTGTTTTCTTAATGGCGCTGCGAGGTTTTGTGTCGCGAGAACGGCGGCGGGCAAGCTCTGGGTTCGAAAGACGGTTCACCTGGCCGGCAACGACCGATCACATCAAAATTATCCCCATCGCAAACACCTACTGGGACCTGCGACACCCGTGAGCACTCTTCCCAGTCGGATTCTCTCACCTGGGCTTTTTTCTTCCCCCACTGGGGCAATCGCCCCTGTCCCCCTCCCCCAATAAGTTTCCCTGGCAGCAATCGAAGACTTGTCCTCCTTGCCTCACGGGCAACCCCCACCATTTGACCCGAATGAGGGTCTGGACACTGGGCGCTTGCCCTTAGATGTCTACCAATCGCTCTTTGGTGGCCCTTTTCCCCCTCTCCTGTAACAAAGATTTTTGCGACACTGCATGCATGGCCTGCGATGCGCGTGGGTAGTTTGACTATTTGGGGGGAATTATGACGGATATACCTGGGTAATCACGATCAACGATGATGAAGCCATGAATATGAGGTATACAACATCAACACGAGTAGTTCCAAATGATATCTCAATCGAAGACTGAGCCACCGTTAGTACCATTGCTTAGTGACAATGACAATGTTGAAACCGAATGTGTGACAGCACCGGCATCAGCATCAGCATCAGCGAGCAGATGGAGAAGTAAAAGAGACAGGCAGCAAAAATTGGGCAGTAGGTAAAACGTGGTTTGTTGTGGAGATGGGATCCTGGGAAATGAATTGGTGGAATTGCCCCCCAAGCTCTGACCAACTCGATCAGAGACCAGGAAATTCCATGTTTTCCCCTTCAACGTTCAGTAAGACACTGTGGTAGACATGTAAAATTTGTGGATAAGGGTGAATTGAAGAATCGCCAAAACATAATATGACAACCCTGACAAAACGAGAGAAGAGAACGAGGAGGAAGAAGAAGAAGAGGAAGAAGGAAAACGATGGAGGTGAAGGTGACGAGGGCGCAGGAAGATGGATTGGACCGAGTACTTGAGCAGGACAACTTGATGAGCTGGCAGTTCCCATCGCGAAAACAAGAAGCCCGTTTCAGATGACTGATTGGCCAGCGAGCCGACTTGGTTTTGGAAATTCTTATTTCACACACACGCACACACACACACACACATTCACTTTGTCACGTATTTACCCTTCGTTGAGCCGGATTCTGGGCTCTTCCGGTCCCCTTTTTATGCTGGTTTTGGTCCTATAGTATCGTGGGTAATCAACCTTTGGATGGGGGGTGTCTGTCTTGTTTGGGCATTTTCTTTTTTTCTGGTGCTAGGGGACGGGGATGGGCGACCGATTTGAAGGGGGAGGGGGGGGGGCACCGGCAAAACACCCTTTGACGTGTTCGTGCATGAGGAATGCTTGCAGCTGCAGAGGCTTGACAACGCAACGAGGGGGACTTGTCCGCCCTGTCTTCTCCATCTTGTTCCTCTGTTCTAGGTATACCGATACCTGATTGTGCTTTGCATTTCACCCTATTGATTACGGAAGCCCGTTTTGTGTGTGTGTGTGTGTGTGTGTGTGTGTGTGTGTGGCTCTGTATTGTTCCTTGGAGCCAAACAAATCCTCAGGCAGTTCGAGGCGTGCTTTGTGTGTGTGCGTGTGCGTGTGCGTGTGTATGTGTATGTATGTATGTGTATGCGTGGGTTTTGTCTCGGAGAGTCACTGCTTGGTGTCTCATCGAGGTTCACGATACATGTATGGTAGCAGTATCGCTGCACCGACCTCGCTGACTCAGCTTTTCCCGATCCGGCATAGTGCCTCCTCTGCCGTCCGAGCTCCAGATGTCGACTTCCGTCCCCTTCCGTTTCGACCGGGCTTGTCGCTGTCAGCTATAGACAATAAATGTACCTGAAAACAACAGGTCACTCGGAAGCGAGGGCGCTGATAGTCAGATCCCGAGCACAGCGTTTGGCTATAATCTTAACATCACTGCCTATGATATGCTACATGGAAGATAAACCTCTCGAGGTAGCATCATAAGCAAAGGACGATAACCGTATAATATTACCTAAAGCTTGGGCTGATTATACGCAAACCAGGCCACACTGCTCGGTTATTATCCTGGACCTGATTATATTCTCTTCCCTCTTAATATCGCTGACCTCAGGACTCCGAATCAAGGAACAAGCTCGCTACCAGCCTTCCAGCGCAACTCGGAATTGCCCGCGCTATATGCCCGGTCTAAGTCCTCCTGGATAGCGTGGCAGACAACATTCATCGGCGTGTAGAAGTAGAGGTTATAGAGCTGAATACCTAACTCGACCGACGATGCTACTTCCACCTTAATAGGGCCGGCAGTCAAGAGCCCGCGATACATGCCTCCCCAGAGAATGCGGGAGGGGGGGGGCTAATGGAGGTGGTTATAAGGGAGCTCGAGTCGCCGGCCTCTGTAAACCGTCATCTTATAGCTCCTGCGGTAGCTGGGAGTACATATAGGAGGATAGCCGATTCGGTCGTCTCGGTAAGTACGTTCAGTCTATTAATATGCCTTCTGTTAAGAAGGTTAATGTTTGTTTTATAAGGCAGGCGAGTATATAGAAATTATTACCTTTAAGATTATACCACCTGTTTTTAATTCTAATTAGCTCTGAATTATAATTATACTAATTCGCTATAGCACCTGTTTAAAAGATCTGATTAATTATTAAAAGCAGTAATTCTAGTCGTTCTATAACTAAATACACTAGTAATTATAAGGCCTTTAATGCCTGCCGGAAGGCTTACGGTTACTTTAAAGCCTAGATAAGGTTAGATTAGACTTATAATAAGGCTAATTATAATAAGGCTTACGATAAGGCCTTTTATAGTAGACCTTAGGTTTAAACTAAGATGTACGCTTTAGTTTTAAGCTAATTAAAACGTACTTACCTAAATCTGAATTTATAGAAAAAGAGCTATTAAACGGTATATTTAATTAAATCGTAGCCCTTAAAGTAAGCTTACTATTAAAGCTAATAGTTTTAATTCTATAAGTTCTTAAGGTTCTTAACTTAAACCCTAGCCTTTCCTTTCTTTCTTCTTTATTAAAAGCTTATATATAAGCCTTTAAATTTAAATTAAGTAAGTAAGTAAGTAAGTAAGTAAGTAAGTTAGTAAGTTAGTTAGTAAGTTAGTTAATAAGTTAGTTAATAACTAAGTAAGTAAGTAAGTAAGTAAATAAGTAAGTAAGTAAGTAAGTAAGTAAGTAAGTAGGTAAGTAAGTAAGTAAGTAAGTAAGTAAGTAAGTAAGTAAGTAAGTAAGTAAGTAAGTAAATAAGTAAGTAAGTAAGTAAATAAGTAAGTAAGTAAGTAAGTAAGTAAGTAAGTAAGTAAGTAAGTAAGTAAGTAAGTAAGTAAGTAAGTAAGTAAGTAAGTAAATAAATAAGTAAGTTAGTTAAAAAGTTAGCTATTAAATTAGCTATTAAATTAACTAGTAAGTAAGTAAATAAGTAAAGTAGTTAGTAAGTTAGCTAGTAAGTTAGCTAGTAAGTTAGTTAATAAGTTAATTAATAAGTAAGTTAGTAAATAAATAAGTAAGTAAGTAAGTAAGTAACTAAGTAATTAAGTAAGTAATTAAGTAAGTAAGTAAGTAAGTTAGCTAGTAACTTAGCTATTAAATAAATTAACTAATAAGTAAAATAGCTAATAAGTAAGTTAGCTAGTAAGTTAGCTAGTAAAGTAGTTAGTAAAGTAGTTAGTTAAATAGCTAGTAAAGTAGTTAATAACTTAGTTATATAAATATTAAATAAGTAAATAAGTAAGTAAATAAGTAAGTTAATTAATAAGTTACTTAATAAGTTAGTTATTAAAATAGCTAATAAGTTAGTTATTTAATTATTAAGTAAGTAAGTAAGTAAGTAAGTATATAAGTAAGTTAGTTAATAAGTTAATTAATAAAGTAGCTAGTAAGTTAATTATTTAATTATTAAGTAAGTAAGTAAATAAGTAAATATATAAGTAAGTTAGTTAATAAGTTAGTTAATAAAATAACTAATAAGTTAGTTAGTTAGTTAATTATCTTATTATTTAAAGCTATAAAGAAAATAATAAAGTAATATTTAAAAAGTATTACTTTATTAAATTTAAAGTAGCTTAAGTAATATATTTAACTATTTAACTAACTAACTATTAAAATTCTAATTTTTTTTAATAAAAAGCCTTTTTAATAAATAGTTTTATTATTATTTCTTAATTATAAGTTAAAGATAAATTTAAAAAATAGTTAAAAAAAGCTATAAACTTTTTTTAAATAAAAACTAATTTAAATAAAGATAATTAATATAATAAGTAAATATTATAATAAACTATTAATAACTTATTATTATATATTATATATTTATTTTTAAAGTTAAATTTATAATATAATATATATATTATTTTACTTTATTTTATTAACTTATTATATACTTTTTATTAAAAAGATTAATATACTTACTTACTTACTTATTTATTTATTTACTTACTTATTTACTTATTTATTTATTTACTTATTTATTTATTTACTTATTTACTTATTTATTTATTTATTTATTTACTTATTTACTTATTTACTTATTTACTTATTTATTTATTTACTTATTTACTTATTTACTTATTTACTTATTTACTTATTTATTTATTTACTTATTTATTTATTTATTTATTTATTTATTTACTTATTTATTTATTTATTTATTTATTTATTTATTATAAAAAAATTATATAAAATAAAAAGTTATTTAATTTAATATTTATATATAAATTAAATAATTTATTAAGTTTTATTATACTTTAATATTTAAATTATTAATTAAAAAAACTTAATTATATTTAAATAATATTTTTAATTAAAATATTTATATTTATATTAAAATTATAACTTTATTTATATTATTTTAAAATATTATAATTATAAAATATTATTTAATTAAATAAATAATTAAGTTTATTATTTTAATAAAATAATAAAATTATTAAATTATTTAATTTATAAATAAGTTTTTATATTAAGTTTATAAATAGTTTTAAACTTAAAAAATAAATATATATATATAATTTTAAATTAATAAACTATATAATTAATTATATTTATATTATTTTAAGTTTTATTAATAATAATAATATTTTAATTTATTTTAATTAATTAAGTTTTAATTTAAAAAAGCTTATAATATTAATATAATTAACTTTAATATAAAAAATATATTAAAATATAATATTTTATTATATTATTTAAATTTATTATTTTTTAAAAGTAAATTATTTAAAAAGCTTTATAAAATCTTTAAAGTAATTAAGTATTTTATTAAATAATAAGTATTTTATTAAATAATTAAATATAATTAATAAGTATATAATTAATAAATAATTTATAAAAAAAATATAAATTTTATATATACTTTATAAGTATTATTATAATATATTAAAATAATAAAAGTAAAGTTATAATTTTAATATAAATATAAATATTTTAATTAAAAAAATAAAAAATAAAAAGTTAAATATAATATTTATTTTTAAAAAGTTTAAATTTAAAAATAATAATAAAACTAAATAAATTATTTAATTTATATATAAGTATTAAATTAAATAATTTTTAACTTTATATTATTTTATTATAAGTATTAAATATAAAAAAAGCTTTTTAATATTTTTATTAAAGTTTTTTATTTAATTTATAATTTCTTTTTATTTTATTAAATTAAATTAATTTATAAAATTAACTTTACTTATATTTTAAAATTTTAATTAACTTAATTATTTAATTAAAAAGTATAATATATTAAGTTTTATAATTATTAATAAAATTTTTATAATATTTAAAAGTAAATAAAAAAAGTTAAATATTATTTTTAATAATATAATTTTTTTATTAAATTAAGTATTTTATAATATTTTAATTTTAATTTTAATAATTAAGTTTTTTATTAAAACTTTTTTTTATTTTATAATATTATTTATTAAAAATAATTAAACTTTTATTATTATAATTAATAGCTTTTAAAATAAATACTTATTATTAAAATAAATTATTATTATTATTATTATTAAAAAATAAAAAGTATTAAATATTAATTATAAAATATACTTTAAAAGTTTTAAAAAAATTAAATTAATAAATAAAAGTATTTACTTTTTTAATTATTTTAAAAAAGTTAAGTTTTAAAGTAATTAATTTATTTTATTAATATAAAAGTTTATAAGTTTTTTTAATTTTTAATTAAACTTTATTATTTTTATTAAATTTAAATTAATAGTATTTTAAATTATATATTTATTTTATTTTAATAATAATAATATTTATTAATAATTATATATTATATTATAAATATTATTATATAAAATAAATTTTTATTTATTATTAAAAAAAGAAATTTATAAATTTATTAAAAAAAGTTAAAATTTTAAATTTAAATAAAAACTTATAAAAGCTTATATTTATTATATAAAATAATACTTTATTTAAATTTTATTATAAAATAAAAAGTATATTTATTTAATATTTTTTATTATATTTAAAAATATAATAATAAAAAGTAAGTTTAATTATTTAATTTTTATATTTAAATTAACTATTTATTTAAAAATAATAAGTTATAATTATTATAAGCTTAATATTAAAGGTTTTTTATAATTATTATTAAAAGTATAAAAAAAACTTAATATTATAATTTAAAATAATTATTTTAAAGTATAATTAATTAATTAATAATAATTAATATATAAAAACTTTAATTTATTATTTAATTTTATATTTAATATAATTAAATAAAGTTTATTTTAAAGTTTTATAAATTATTATTAAAAAAATAATATAATTATTAAAGTTTTTAATTATAATTATAAAATATAAATAAATATAAAAATATAAATATAAAAATATAAATAATATAAAAATAAATATATAATATTATTATTATTAATATAACTTTTAATAATATTATTAATTTATAAATATAAATATTTAATATATAAAATATTATAAAAAACTTAAAAATATTTTATATTTTTATATTTTTAATATAAAAATATAAATAATATAAAAATAAATATATAATATTATTATTATTAATATAATTTATAATAATATTATTAATTTATAAATATAAGTATTTAATATATAAAATATTATAAAAAACTTAAAACTATTTTATATTTTTATATTTTTAATATAAAAATATAAAGTATTTTTATATTTTTTAATATAAAATTATAATTAATATAAAATTAAAATATAAAATAATAATATTAATAATAAAAGTTATATTAATATTATATAATTTAAATTATAAGTTTTTATTATATAAAAATATATTATATTTATATTTATATTATATTTTTAATATAAAAATATAAAAATATATTTAATAAAAAAATAAATATATTATATTTATTATATTAATAAATATTAAAATAATAATATTAATTATAAATTATAAATTATTATTATATAAATATATTATATTTTTATATTTTAATATTTTAAATATATATTTATAATTTATAATTTTATTATAATTATATTATTATTATATTATTATATAACTTATATTAAACTTTTTATATTATTAATAAATATTATAATTTATAATATTATTAAAATAATAAATTTAAAAGATTATTAATATAAAATTAAATAAATTAAATAAAATATTTAATTTTATAATTTAATTATTAATATTATTATTATTTTTATTTAATATATTTATTTTTATAATAATATTATTTAAATTAACTTTTAAATTAAAGTATTTTTTAATTTTTAAAGTTTTTTTTTATTTTATTAAATTAATATTATTATATTTTAAAATTAAAAGCTATTTTTAAATTATATTTTAAAATTTAATTTATTATTTAATTATTATATTAATATTATTATTAAAGTTATTTTTAATAATTATTAAAATAATTAAAATATTAAAGTATTATATTATTAAAATTAATAAAATAAAATAAGTATATTTATTAATTTTTTATTAAATAAAAATATTAACTTATTAAATAATATTAGTTTTTATAAATAAAGTTATAATTTAATTAAATAAATTTAAAACTTATATTTATAAATTATAAATTTTTTTTTAAATAATTATTAATTTTAACTTTAATATTTTTATTTAATTATATATTTTTTTATTATTTTTTATTTAAAAATAAAAAGTTATAAAAACTTTTTTTTTTTTTTTTTAACTTTTTTAAGTTTTTTTATTATAAAGTTTAAATTAAATATATATATTAATATTAAACTTTAATTTAAATAATAAATTAAAAGTTTTTTATAATAATAATTTTTATTTATTTTTATATATTTTAATATATAAATTAAATTTATATTAATATTTAAAATATATTTAATTAAATTTTTAAATATACTTTTTAACTTTTTTTAAAAATATATTTTTAATAATTTATATTTTTAATTTATTAAAGTATATTTTTTTAAAATAATATTAATATTATTTTAAAAATTTAAAATTATTAAAAATATATAAGTTTTAAATTTATATATATTATTATTAATTTATTTTTTAATTATTAAAATAATATTAATTTAATTTATTAAAATTATTTTTTATAATTTAAATAAAATTATTAATATAAAAATATAAAATAAATTATATTATATATATTAATATTTAATTTTAATAATAAATAATAAATTTAATTTATATTTTTTTTATTAACTTATTTTTTTTATTAATATATAATTAATAAAAATTAATAAATTTAAAATAAACTTATTTAATTAATTTAATAATTAAATTTAAAATAAAATATTTTTAATTTTAAAATAATATAATAAATATATAAAAAATTTATAAAATTTTAATTAAATTTTTAAATTAAGTTTATTTTAATAGTTTTATTATAATTTTTTTTAAAAAATTATAATTAAATTCTTTAATTAATAAATTAATAAAGTTTTTAAATTTAATAATTATTTTAAGTATTTTTAAAAGTAAATTTTAATAAATATTAATATTTATTTATTAAATTAATATTAAAAACTTAAAACTACTTAATTATATTATTAATAATATATTAACTTAAAAAAATATAAATTTTATTATTATTATTAATAATCTTTTTTTTAATTTTAAATTATATTAAAATTTTATTTTAATATTATTTTATTTATTAATTTTATTTAATAATAATAATTACTTATTAAACTTTATTAAATAAACTTAATAAATTTAATATTAATATTTATAGTTATTTAATTTAATTAAAGTTAAAAGTTATTAAATATATATTTAAAAGCTTATTAAATATAAAATTTTTATTTTTTTAACTTATTTTTTTTTATTTTTTATTAATTTATATAAATATTAAAAATAATTTTATATTTTTTAAATTTTTATTATTAATAATATTATTATTAAAAAAAATAATTATTATTTTAATTATTAAATTTAATATATATATTATATATTATATATTATTTAAATATTTAATATTATTTTTAAATAATATATTTAATTTAAAAGTTTTTAAAAAAATATTATTATTTAAATTATTATTTTTAATAATATTATTAATAATATTAAAAAATATATTATAAAGTTTTAAAATTTTATTATAAAAAACTTTATAAATATAATTATTATTATATACTTTTTTTAAATATTTAAAGCTTATTATATTATATATATTAATAAAGTTTAATATATATATAAAATTTAAAAGCTTTTATTTATAAATAAATATTTTAATTTAAAATTTAAATTAATATAATTTAAAATAATATTTAAATAATTTATAAAATTAATAAAAGTTTAAATATTTAATTATATAAATATACTTTTTTTTAATATAATTTACTTTTTTATTATATTTTTAATTTTATTTTATACTTTTTTATATTATTAATTTAAAAAAGCTTTTAACTTTTAATAATATAATTTAAATATATTTTTAATAGTTTAAAATTATAATTATTAATATATAATATATATATTTATAAATAAACTTAAAAATTAAATAAAATAACTTTAATTAAACTTATTTATTTAAATATTTAATTAATTTATAAAATAATAAAAATAAAATAATATTAAAAGATAAGTTATTAATTAAAAGAAAGTTAATAATTTTATTTAAATAAATCTTTTTATTAATAAAGTTTAATAAAATTATATTTTAATTTTTCTTTTTTTATAAAAGATTTTTATTAAAGAATTTATTTAATAATAATTATATATAATTTAATTTTAATTAAATATTTAAATTATTATTAATAATATTAATATAAGTTTTTTTTAATAAATTAAATAATTAATTATTAATATATTAAATATAATTATAATATACTTTTAAATTAAAAAAGTATTAATATTAATTATAAATTAAATAAGCTTTAATTTCTTTATTATAAATAATTTATTTATAATATTTTTAATAATATATAAATTTATTAAAGTTTATTTAAAATATAAAAGCTTTTAAAATATATTTATAATTATATTTAAATATTATATATTTAAATTTAATTTTTTAAAAAATAAAATAATTAATAAATAATAAATTAAAAGTAAATAAACTTTTTTTAATAAAATAAAAGTTAAATATTAAAAATAAGTAGTTTATATTATTTATTTTATTATTTTTAAAAGCTTTTAACTTTTTAAAAAACTTTTTAAATATTAAATTTAAATTTAAATTAAATATATTAATATATAAATTTAAATTATTATTATTTTTATTATTTTTATTATTAAAGCTATTATTTATATTTTATAAATTAAAAAAGTTAATTTTAATAAATATAGTTAATTTTCTTTTATTAAAAAATATTATTTTTTTATTTAATATATTTATATTAACTTTATAGCTTATATTATATTATAATATAAATTATATATAAAGTATAAAAAGTATTTAAAATATTATATATTAATTTTATAATTTAATAAATAAAAAATAATATTATAAATAAATTATTATAATATTTAAATAAACTTATTACCTTTTAAAGTAATATAAAAATAAATATTATAAAATTAATAAAATATTAACTTTTAATAAAAAAAATAAAATAAAGTAATACTTTAAATAAAAATAAAAAAAGAAAATAAATATTTAAATTTACTTTTTTTCTTTTTTAATAGTTATTAAATTTACTTTTCTTTTTTATAAATATTTATAATATAAATAAAAAAATACTTTTTTTTTATTATAAAAAGTTAATTAAACTTAAAAGGCTTTTTAACTTTTTTTACTTTTTTTAAAAAAATTTAAAAAATTTAAAATAAATTATAACTTATTTTAACTTAATTAACTACTTTTAAAACTTAACTTTCTTTTTAAATTAATAACTTTAATTATTATTATTAATATTATATTAAAATTAATATAAAATAAAAGTTTTTTTTTAATTTTAATTTATTTAATTTTAATAAGTTTTTTATAAGTTTTATTTTTCTTTTAATATTTTTATTTATTAATTTTATTTAAAGCTTTATAAAAACTAATATTAACTTTATTATTATTTTTAATTTTAAAAGCTTTAATAAATTTATTTTATTTAGTTTTTTAATTTATTTTAAAAAATTAACTTTACTTAACTTTTTACTTTTTCTTTTACTTTTTTTTTCTTTTTTACTATTTACTATTAAAATTAATATATTTATTAACTTTATTTTAAATATATTAACTAATATTTAATAAGTTATAAAAAAAAGTAAATATTTTTTAAAAAAAAGTAAATTTATTTACTTTAAATATAAAAAGATATTTATTTATATTTAAGTAATTTAAATTTATAATAAACGTTAATATAAAAGAAATTAAATATAATAATATTAAAAAAAAGTTAAAAATTTATTTTTTTATTATTATATTATTAATTAAATAGCTATAATTACTATTAATATTATTTTTATTATTATAATATAATATTATTATATATATTATTTAACTTTAACTTTAAAGTTAGCTAATAATATTTAATAAATAGCTTTATTTATACTTTAAACTTTTTTTAAAAAACTAACTTTATATTTCTTTTTTTATTTTTTTCTTTTTTTTTTATAATAATAATTTAATTAAAATTTATAATATACTTAATTTAAAAGCTTAACTTTTTATATATTTTATATTATAATATTTATTATTATTATTATTATTATTATTATTATTACTTTTATTATTTTTATTATTATTATTATTATTATTATTATTATTATTATTATTATTATTATTATTATTATTATTATTATTATTATTATTATTATTATTATTATTATTATTATTATTATTATTATTATTATTAT